>JARFJB010000417.1:7287500-8487500 GCA_036346205.1 Vesta saturnalis | reverse complement strand
AATTCAAGAAACATATTCATATAAAGGCATAAAGCTTCATGAAGGAAAAGTTGTTCCCATAAATGCTGCTCAGTTTTTCACAAGTTTGGCGAATAATTTAAGAAACCGTATGATTTCAGTTTCATCATCAAAGACAAGTACGTCAGGTGATGATGCTGGCCTAGTCATGACATATGTAAATTTACTAGAAAGTATTAAGGTTATGGATGCAAAAAACTGGCCAAGAACTAATGATGGTGCAATTATTGATATGCAATACGGCATTTAAATGAGTATGAGCAACAAATAATACGTGGATTTAGAAGTTATAAAATATGTGATCAAATATCTGGCGAAAAAAACCGTAGCTACCATTTCAATATCAACCAGCGAATGTAAACGAAAATTTAGTAGAATAAACGTTGTTGAATATTGAAACAATCCTTGCCCTTTTATCTATAAACTGCGTTGGTCCTCCGCTAATAAAATGTAAACCTGAAAAATATGTTCGATCATGGCTTGATAAAGATAAATTGTAAATACAAGTAGAATATTTTTGAAAGCCATTATTTTTACTGTTTCAGGCCGACATTCCTTGGATGACAGCCAGTCGAAATAGGGAACGATATGATTCTTTGTAGAAATCGCTTTAGAGCTGTTGAAATCGTAATTCAGAGTGATATATGTGTTGCCTATGCGGCAGATTGATGTTGGTTACTTTTTGTTTTTCCCCAGTTATTAAGTTGTTGGTAACGATATCGTATAAGAATAGATCTTGTTAATTTGTTCCTGTATTAATAAAAAGCTTCCAAAATCTATCGTTTTAAACAACAAGAGCAACGCATGTCCTGTTTTATCTCTTCGGTTTTCCGTAATACAGTTTGATCAAAGCAATGGCGATGTTACGTCATCAATTACAAGCGCATTCTTATGGGATTTTCCTATTACTTTGATTAAAATGTAATTGTTTTTGTAATATTTCACAACAAGATGAATAAATGTACTAATTTACTTAGGGGGAACTGTCATGTTTATATATGGTGAAATACCGAAAGATTTGCGTTCCGGTTCGTGAGCTCAGAAAGTAACGGATAAATTCATTATTTTCGAAATCGTTAATTTGTGGTCAAAATCCTGCGACACGTCGATTTTTTATTTTGATTCCTGGCTATATGCTGTGTCGCACATGTATATGGCGCTGCACACTTTCCGGATATGACGTCAAAGTTCATTTTTTAAATGGCAACCCCGTATGTTCCTCGCGTAAATTGATGCAACTCTTTCTAGGTTCAAAAACTTATTTATTGTGATTATTTGAAACAGTATGCGCGATACAATTATTAAATGTGGCATAATTCGAAAAGTGGTGCGGTGTTAGTCAAGAACGAAACTGGTGTGATTGAAATGTAGGTTTTTGTCAAAACAGCAAGCAACTAGGTAACTCGATATGAAGTTTATCTTTTATTTTCAAGCGGCCGAAAACCTCATATTTATGTATATAAATATGAGTAGGCTTGAAGTACGTATTTTTGTCACTAGAAGACAAAAACTCTTTCACGTCTTATTTTATGTATGTTTCCGTTCAGTTTATGTTTATTTTAATAAATGTTGTGTACTGTTTAGTACTCACATTCTTAATTTAACGCAAACATTGACAACACTAACACCGCATCACTTTTCGAATTATGCCACACGTAATAATTAATATCGCGCAAACTGTTTCAAATATTCCCAATAAATGGGGCATTGTTGAACTCTGGAGAAAGAGTTGGATCGATTTCCGCGAAGAACATACAGGGTTGCCATTTAAAAATATGAACTTTGATGTCATATCCGGAAAGTGAGTAGCGCCATCTACATGTGCGACACAGTATAAAGTCCGGAATCAAAATAAAAAATCGACGTGTCACAGGATTTTGATCACAAATTAACGATTTCGAAAATAATGAATTTATCCGTTTCTTTCTGAGCGCACTGTGTGTGTATATATATATATATATATATATATATATATATATATATATATATATATATATATATATATATATATACTACAGTAATATCATCCTGGCTTGGAACCTTTACATGTCCTCATTTAACATAATGTTTCGGCTCACTAACAAATAATATATTGACTTAAATTGTAGGTACAAACATGACAAATTTTTCATTCTCGCGCTACAGTACATGTATCTCTCCTAGATTAAAAACGGTTGTGATTTGTCATCCTTATTCAATAACAGGACATTTTTCAGAACCGCATAATCGTATAATCACGAGTACACTTTAAGAAAATATTCTTACATTTATGTTATTTAGACAATTCTTAATATTATCACAAAAACGTTTACTTGCTTCACGTAGTGAGAATTGGTCATTTTCCCTATTCACAAGCAAATGAAAACAATTTCTAACAATTTCTTTTTGGTAATAGGTTCAGAAAGAATAAAATATGTATGAAGGGTTAAAGTCGAGCGTGTTGAAGAATGATACGATGTATAGTACCTTTTTGTAAATAAAATTTAACAGTTGTAAAACTATGCCAATTAAACACTTAGAAATTCCATATTTTAACAAGATATCAATTCTTAAATAGCAAACATTTTAGGCAAATCGGCTCCACCAATTTTGTAAAATAAGCCTTCAAAGTGAAGTGACTAAACTTATTACTTTGATAGCATTCAATTTATCTTGATTATTTAGCCCAAGAATGTACAACAACCGAGAAATACCTCGAATCTGTCCCTTTTCTGTGAAATCGGTATTCAGGCAGCAATAAGTAAGTATTTTTGAGATGCTGACCAATACCAATCACCGTGTATTCGAAGTTCTAAACTGACTAGTACAAGTTTTAAAATCTACAACATACCGAGTATATCAATAAATCGCACACACAAACAATGACTCACTACAAGCTTGGCACAAAGTTAAATAGGCATATACACAGTTCTAGAATTAATTAATCAATGTGTGGTGATACTAATTTAATATCGTGACGATGATTGAGGTGATATTTCAAATTTCCTTTCTGTTTAAAGACACGCTCACAAAGAGGGCAAGTAAAAATACCCGGTTGATTGCATTCATATCGAACATGTTTCATTAAATTTCCGTGATATTTGTATCGATTTCCACATTGATCACAACCATATCTGTATTTGGACGTTCGTCGATTTAAACCTATAAATAAATAAACATCAATAAAGTCAACAAAACCTTAAAACATAACAAGTTTTGCATGCCCATTCATACATGCAATGATACTCTAGTGCTTACGTTCTTAAATAAATAGCCATCATCATGATTTTTCTGTTTACAGAAAGTCAATACTGCTAATAAAATGCAATACAATCTGTTAACAGTTTTTTTAACAAACTAAAAAAAAATAATTGTGAGGATGGATATGTGGGAAGTAAACATTCTCTAAAACTTCCTTTTCCATAGCATTCTTAAAACCACAAATTACATATCAATTGTGATTCTTTCCCACACTCCAAATTTCTGCGATTCAAGAGTGAAGATTTGCAAGACCAATGTAACGTTTTCCGCATTCCAAGCACTCGACAGTTAATGCCCCCTGAAAAGGAATTGTTAGTATACAAAATAAAAAGGAAATAAATATTTCCTTACCTTACATAACTTATTATAAACAATACCACACAATGTGATTAGGAAATACATTTAAAAGTAACAAAATAATAGAAAAGGATTAAGAATATGGTATAATCTAGAACGTTGTACTTTGTGCGAGTGGAAAGCCAGAGGCGAGTGTGACGGTTCCACGAGCGCAAAACAGCAGTTCTTTACGAGTTAAACACATTACGACACGTTGTTGTAGTATATCGTCAAGTCTAATTCAGCAAAAAAGGCAATTCTTCAGCAACAGTTATAAAACGATGAGCATTTGCAAAAAATAAATATTATTTCATATCAGGTAATGTAGAGCGGATAATCTCAACCGAGAGAGGTCGGTGGTAAAAAGTAGACAAACAAAAATTACGTTGCACAGTTTGTAGTAATTCATTCTATTTGTTTACAATTGACGTTTTTTTGATAAAGTAAGGTTGGGCAAAATTAGGTTAGTGTATTTCATTTTATTTTTTGTACGTTAATTAATTAAAGTTGCTACCAATTTCTAGGTCACGTGATATTCAGTTGGGAGTATTCACACTTAAATTAAAATTCGTGAAGAACATTATAAAATATTTCTTTAAATAGAACGACAAACAAATTGATGCAATAAGTGAGGGCTGTGCCAATACTCTATATACAGAGTTCAGTGTAATATGCAAAGTCTCGTACTGCTCTTATTATTGACATTTCAATAACCACCGAACCACTTTCTCCACAGGGTAAAATTATTTTCAAAGATGATGGAATTCCGGATATTTGGAAATGGATGCCAACTTCTTTATATTAAATATAATACCCTATATATTTTGCATGTTGAGGTCCTTCTTAAATTTAAGGGTCATTTCGACACTCAAACATTTCGGTTTTCGAAAAAAATTGCACTTCCAGTGTTTAAAAAAATTTTAAACATTTCCTAAGAAATATTTTCGATTAAGTCTGAAAAAATCTCTTTTCTTTGCAATACTACCATACACCCACGTACCACACAAAATTAAAAAACACATAGCTAAGTTATCATCAATAGGGCCGATCACTAATGATAATAGCTTAGCTATTAAAACGCGTTCGGTGTTTTTAATTTTGTATGGTACGTGAGTGTATTTTGATTGCGGCAGGTGCTGCCCAGATCCAGTGTTTTTCAAAACTACCATAAAGGCAACAATACACTAGGTACACTGAATACATTTTTCATGCAGGGCTGACTTAATTTTTTTAATTGGATTGATTCTGAAACAGTTTGGGAAGTATTCTTAATTTTCTAATCTTTAATCGAACACAACCTTCCCCTGATATTTTTTGACGAGTGAGCGTGTTTTGAAAGTTGCAGTAGTTTGACAATACTGTTGAAGCATCGTTTGTTGTACAAATCATCTGTCATTTCGATCAGTATCAAAGTTTGAAGTGTGTTTCATTAACTATGGATATTGTTTGCACAATCAACAATGTCGCACGTGAAAAATTAGTAGATACGTTTTTATCCTCGGATAATGTAACGGAAACCTGTTTATGCACAGCGGTGTCCAGAGAAAGGACATCCGGACAAGAGGGTAGTTGAGTCGTTACTGCAAAGATTTACCAAAACTGGATTTGTTGAATTTTCAGAAAAAACCGCAACCATCCAATCCACAATCAGTAGCGAATATTGATTGTTACGTATCCAATGTGCGGTAAATTAGTAAAATTACTGATATCAGCAAATCTTCGGTGCATACGATTGTAAATAACCACAAATATCATTCCTATCGTATACAATTAATTTCGAGAACAGGTTGACCTATTGTCAGTGGACGATTCAAAGAATTATTCGTTATGTAATTTTTCCTAAAGAAGTAATATTTCACTATTAAGCCACATGTCATAAAAATGTAAAATAGTAGCCGGTGCAAGTAGTCTGTGAAAGTGTGGGTGGGGATTATTGGAACACAAATCGTAAGTACACACTGCCATAAACAGTATTTCTTCAGACTAATTTATACGAACCATTGGAAAATGGCCACTTGGCTACATGCTGAAAGATGCATTTTCAACACGATGGGGTTCCGCCACACTATGTTGGCGAAGTTAGTCAATTTTGGAATGTTTATTTTCCTCATTGTTGGGTTGAGCGTGGAAGGTCCGTCAGTTGGCAGCAAAGATCAGTAGTTCATTTAGTTGCATTTCTTTATTGGGAATTCATAAAAAGTAAAGTTGTAACAGTAACAAGTACCCCAAAACTTTCGTCATCGAATTTTGGCACGTCAGTAACGTTTTACATGCTCGATCCACTCTTAGATCGTGTAGACCTAAAACGAGCGGATTGCCTACTAAACTTAAGGAAGCAGGCCGTGGGTCTTAGTGAGATGTAAAAATATCGTAAGTATTACTCAAAATTTCACAATTACTATAAAATAAAACTCAAAACCGATATTTGAGGTCATAAGGCCACTACAATTAAAATTTTCAGGTAAAATGGCTTGGTCTAGATGATAAAATCTTGAATTAGCGTGTAAATGAAGACAATTGCCAGGAAGGCAAGGTAATCATTACGGTACATCAGTTATAAGTGAGCTATTTTTATCAGGAAGGTAGTTAAAAGTAAAATTTCTCCAAGGAACTTCAGATACACTTAATTTGTTAGAACTAGGTAAATAAATTTATTACGTGATCCGTTTTTTTCGTGGAATTGCCTTTAATTGTCCACTTAATAAAGTATCCACAAATAAGGTAATATCGAGTCGTACGTATAAATGTTCATATTTCAGAATTTTACATTTAAAACAATTCTCTAATTATACAAATACACTTGCTCCAGTTACAATTCTATGAAGTATGATATTAATAGTTAACTACGTCAAAGAGGTAACATAAACTCAGACCATCGGCATTTCCAAATTTACAAAAACTTACGGGATTTAGAGTTTCCCTTAAATGCGCCAAACGAGATACATCCGTAGTGAAACACGCAACAGAAATGATAACCGTGTGCATATAAATAACAAATTGATGTGGTTAACTTACCAACAATGTTAATAAAAGTAGACCGTGAACTCAGAAATAACGTATAATGCTAACGAAAGGTATCAACATGTTACACAGAATTTAAACATTAAAAAAAAAGATAACAAATTATACTTAAATATACCCTAAATAATATAAGAATCCATTTCATTCTTTTCAAGATTAAATTTGAAACAGCTACCAATTTTATGGTATTACTCGAAGAACAAATTTTAATAAGCAACATTTGCAAGATAGCGTCTGGAAATGTAAAAGAATAAATGTTTATAAATCAACCATGAAATTAACATATTTTATTGAAATATTAACAAAATAACAAATTTTTATACAATAGCATGTCTTGTTGAAACATGAACTTTGAGGTCATGATTATGTTTAAATCCACGTTTACAAAAAATACAAATAAATTGAGGACTAACTCCGCATTCATATTTGACGTGTCTGGATAGATGTCCTTTATGTTTATAAGACAAGCCACAGTTTATGCAAACGTAACGTCCAATCTCATTTAAAGTATAGGAAAAATAATGTTTCCCTGAAAAATTAATATTATTATATTACGTACAATTCATATATTGAAAAATTAAAATACTTGAACTAAGTAATTCATGATTATCATTTTGACATTTAGCACATTTACAATCAGTCAGTAAATAGTGACAACTGTATGCAATTGTATATTCCCGTGGGTGTATTGATTACATATGAATATGGATAAAGGTTCCAGTATTATCCAAAAAAAATTAAGTAAAAATTTCATTACAGCGACGTTGTGACGTGCGGAACTTGATTTACCTTCATAATTTTATTGTAAAATTTGTGTAAATATACATAATAATTTAATTCTAGGGAAAATCCTATGTTACTCCATCAACTCTTATATATCGATCATATTAGGTATTATATAATTAATTTCTAATTTTATGAAGGTAAATAATTATTTAACCCAGAGTTACATAACATTACTTACTTATTCCTACATTGAAATTAACATACTGACTTATAATTATGTAAATTCCTCCTTAAATTTACACCATCTAGTGGTAATAACTAGAATCTAAAATTTCTGGTAAGGTTTCGCAAAAAAATTGGTTAATTTAATATTAATTAAACAATTTAAATTAAATTGGGATACAATCCAAGGCACTAATTTGTTAATTCAAGGAGTACTATATATTGCTTTTCAACAAGTTTGTCTCGGAAGTAATGTGTTCCTTTCCAACCTTTGATAACGTGGTGAATAGATACTTATACTACAAAAGCTTCAGGATTTTTCTAGACTGTTCTGCGCATTTTTCTGTACCATTAATGATAACATTATGGTTATACCATTATGTGATCCCATCGAAGAATAAATTCTACAATTGTTACTGAAATTACATAGTTACTTTCTGGCTACGCTTACAATTACTTACCGAAGATGTTAACTCCATCATCCACCGGCTACTAATATACCTCTGCATGTTATCTGTCTCCTCCAGTAAAATGTTAGTGTACAGTTACATTCATTTCATCTGAGGAATGCCCAGGCATTCAAGCTATACTAACCAATTATATAACATCAACCTATTGCCGATTTGCACCAGTGGAAGTTGTGTAGCTTGTATATTGAATGTAGTTGTTTCCGTCGAACTATTTGATTGCTCGTTCCAGTTATCTAAAATATTAAAATTTGGTTAAATGAACCAATTCTACATACATAATTTACTTACTTACGCGTTCTATATTTAAGCATTGTGTGTATGTGTAACTTGTATTTAATAATTGTAAGCCATTAGTTTCTTGGTGGAATTTGACTTTAACAGTTTGTATTGACAAAATATAATTGTGACCCTTGTATCGCTACATTTGCAAACTACGTTACATTTAATCGCTACATTTGCAAACTACGTTACATTTAATACATTAAGTCTTAATTACGTTTCGCTTACATACGAAGCGTAACCTATGGGATTAATAAATAACTTCGTAAACGAAAATATTCGTTTGCACGACACTTCATAAAAGCCGACTAAGTAAAAACGCCACCTATAGTTGGCCATGATTGCCTAAATAGGAAACCAGTTCCACACTTTCGGTAAAACTTATTACATACCACTTTATGAAAATTTTATCAATAAAATAATCTTAACCCCTCATACTTATAATACGATATCGCTTTAGGTTGCAAAATTGTAATTAAATATTATTGTTAAATTAGCTATTTTGAAATTATTATAAGTTAATCCTAAATCAGGTTTGATTTACGTATCAAATCAGTACAGAACAAAAGAAAATGATATGACATAATTTCATAATGACATTTTGCTAGTAGCTAAATCAAGATTAAAAAATATTACAACAAAATACAAATGTTTCGTCGACATAACCAGCCCTCAGCCATAATGAAAGTGTCTGAATCCTAATTGTAAATGATAGAGGAAAATAAAGAAATCTCCCATTATTGGAATCAACTTTAGTTTACTCCCTAATTCAAATAAAACTATCCCCATATCTATTTTAATTGACATACACTCAAATTAAATTATGATAGTCCGTCAAATACTACAGAATAGAAAAGGTTATCACCCTTAATACTGGTGGGTTACAAACAAAATTTAGCATTTATAACAAACTCGATAATTCTTAATTCTATTAAAATTACTTTAAAACAAACAAAGTCCAAATACACAGTTATTTCAAAGTAACTAACAAAAGCTCTTATCGCCGAATACGGATCAAAAATAAACCACTCCTTAAACCAAAATTTCACAAAATTACTATTCATTTTTTTATATATTTAACTGTACCTTAAAAAAAGAATTCCACATTAAACAAAGAAATTTAATAACACAAGGTATACCTGAATAAATGACTAACTAATTTCATAAACATGTCTATAACAAACAAACATGTAGCTTTTATAAATACTATAAGCTAGTGAGAGGTAATTTATAATATTTATTAAAAACAAATAAGCTCAAAAATGTTCCTTTGAAACCAAATCAAAATAACACTAAGAACTTGAATATTTTTACATTAAACTTTCAGAACGCCAAAGTAGAAACAGTACAGGGATGCTCCAGGTGGTCTCAGGCTGGCTTTCTCCGGACGACACGATAGCTGGCCCTTCTCCACCAATTATATTCCTCACAACACCCAATATTTTACTGCATTAGCTGATGGCTGGATAGAATTACCGTCACAAGGCTCTACGTAATATCCAAAAATAACATCCAGAACGGGTGCTCTGCTGATACCCATCAACACTCATGTTTGTTAAACCCACGATTATTTTACCGAGTAATTTTACTGCAGCGGGAAAAAAACAAAATTACTAAAATTCGGTGTATTTTGCAAATCCTTCATCAAAATACGCTTCGCCAAACGGGATAGCAATCCCTCTAAACTACACCACTCTACAGGTTACTGAGATACACACGCTTAACCACTAGTTATTAGTTTACACACAACCTACTCAACTCGCTGCTCGCCACTTAATCGATGCTCTTCTTTCGCGATTTTTTCAAACTTCGCCGTTTTAAACTTGTCGAATAATAACCAATCACAAAGCTAAAAATCCCATAAATCATACGCGCGGTAAACCCGAATAATTTTCGCAAAAACGATCATTGGCACCAGCTCCCCACGTTATTCTATCACGCAAAATGATATTGTAACCTGTCGTTGATATACTTTGGAAAATCAACCCTAATTTAACATAATATAAAAGCCACAACTGTCTATTCTGAATTTTCTTATCTAATCTAAGTTATCAGTATTATTCTCCTGATTCAACAGTCTCAAATTCCTGTAGTAATCTTAATTACGGTTGCCCAAACGTAATTGCCGAACAAAACTAAGCTACCCATTAAAAATTACCAAAAATTAGGATTATCCGATATTTACTATAATAAAATTTACTGTCTTTACCTATTTCTCCTAAAAGGATTAAACGTAAACAACTATACTTAAAATATGCGACGAATATATTCGCAATACATAACATATATAACATACATATAACATTTTTATTTCAACTTTCTACATCTATTATTAGGCATCTATACAATATTATTTGTTAATCAAGCAAATGAATGAATATCACAGTTAAACATTTAGATTATTGTTTATAACCTGTTTATATGAGTAGTTATGCTTTCTTCTCATATGAGCTTCCAGTATAGCTTTATACCTAAAACCACGTCGACAAACAGTACAAGGAAACTTAGGAGCAACATCACACTCATAAGTTAAATGTCTTGATAGATGATTTTTACGTTTATACGATGAACCACACTTTATACATCCGTAGCGGCCATTCTCATCAAGAAAAAAAGTAAAGCGACCCAAATCTGAAAATACTTTTGTTTAGTATCACTTCCTCAATATACTATGGTTGTTACTTACTACTGACCTGTTTATTCTAATCAATAATTTAATAATTGTAGTGACAACCATCACAGGGTATAAAATTTAAATCGATACCTTAAGTGGACTAAAAATTTATAAAAATAAGATCACCCTCTTAGTCAATTCCACCAATTTTAATACCACAAAATCAAAGCGGTATATATATATATATATATATATATATATATATATATATTAACTAAAAATTTAATAATGATGACGTCACTTTGATTTTGTGGCACAGTATTAAAACTGGTGGACTTCTCTACGGGTTTGATTTTATTTTATTTATCATTATAAAACACACTATACATTATTTCGAATTCTTAAACAGTATAAAATTTGTATATGTTCTCTTAAAGATTTTACGGCTAAAGAATATTATTTCATTATTGGGAGCAAATTCTTATTCTTTCTAATTAATACTAAACAAATGAAAAAAAAATTGCACACACTAAAAACGATCTCGTATGGCTCAGATTTTGACCTTCCAACCTACATATCCACATGTAGATATACAAGATTATGCAATCGACTTTTTCTCATTAACGCTAAATCGACGTATTACATCATTTACATCGTTTGACAAAGTTTAGTCATGATCGGCCATAATGTAGTGTGTGCGCGTAATCATGTGCGTGAGCGTGTGCGCGGGCACACGCGCGTGTGTGTAGATGTAAGTTAATATCCACAATAACGCTAGAACCATAATACATACGTGCTTGAAATTTTGTATTTAAGCTTTTTCATTTCTCCTGGAGCGATTTTGGGAGAAATCCAGTGGCGGAGAGGTGGGGATTTATTTGGAGCAGTTTTTGGTTTTTATCAGATACTTATGAAACTTACGTAATTTTTTGATACGACACGTAATTTGGCGACAAAAAAGATTCCTTAGATGGAATTTAGGTGTTTCTTAAATTTTTTTCAATATCTGAATAACGATCAATTTTATAAGAAAATGTGAAGACATATTTTTTAAAGATAATTTAATTTCATAAAACTTTTTTTTATAAACGAGATTGAAAACGCTTAAACTGCCGATATTTTCATAGAAGAGAGTGACTGGGATTTTTTAGTATCGTGGTATCTTCATCTGACATGAAGTTTTAAACGTCCATCTGACATAGATTGCTATCTTGTTTTTATAATGTTTCCCATTTTCGTTATCAACGTATTGCATAATTATCCTAAACAATAATTATTATTAAAATTATTCCGTTTCTTTTAATTTTCAGGTTCGAAGGTCGTGTGTTGTTCCACGCCAGATATTTTCGTATGCATAGGTTTGAGAATCTTTTCATAGGAATTAAAAATTAGAATAATAAGGTTCATTTATTTCAATTAAACATTTACATAACACCTGTTGTGTACAAAGTAAAGGTAATCATACAATTGTTGATAAGGTTGTTGGCCATATTTCAGTTTAAATTTAGTTTTCTTTAAACGTTTTACCGCCATATATCATATATATTTTAGAAATATTTCCCTCACAATCCAAAATTTGATGAGCTCTCAAGGCATGGTTTGTTTTATATGGTTCTCCGCAGACGCAATGCAATGGTAGAATATCTAAAAATATTGAAAAAAATTTAAATATTGAAAACATTTTAAATACCTCCGAACACATGCATTATGTTAGGTCCTATATGTAATATGTTGGTAGGTTTTTATTCTAAATCAAACTTGAAATTAATCACATTTACGATTATTGCTGAAAGGAGCTTGGAAATTTTAAATGCAACGAAGATTACAAAAAAAAATCAAAACCAACCATCATTGAACTAATTATAAATACATATAAGCTTAATATACACTATAATCATATTATATAAATACCACATTTTTACTAATTATCAAGTGCAGGCGTATTACGTTTCCATTTTTTCATAACAAAATGGTGGTGTGTTAGGATACTTTTTTTTTTAAGTTTAGTTTAGGAAACGTAATTGGTGTTAAGCCACTGAGAATTTTGACTTGTGTTATAATATTATTAGCGATGATATTTAAACCTAGAATTAGAGAGTTGATTTAAATGTAAAATTGTAAAAGATGAAACTATAGGGAAGCTAATACGTACTTCCCTATTGTGTATTAAACGGTCAAACGTTACCGCCTACCATTTTTAGTAACTAAATTCAATTAGGTTCGAAACTAAAATACATTTTTAAATAATTGAAGGTTAAGCAACGATTGATATTTCAGATTTTGAGGTAAAACATATAGTCCATTCACGGGAGTAACATTGAATGAATACGACGACCTAAATTGACGTTTCGGAACAATTCCTTAATACATTAGTAAGCAATATGGATACTAGTATTTTACAACGTATTACGTTGACGCTTTCATATTATTAAAACATTTAATATATAGCACCGAATTTTAAATTATTACAAAATAAGTCTTTCAGATATGAGGAAAATGAAAAAAATTACAGATATACATAATAAACTATGCTTTATAATTAAAATTATGGTTATTTGTTAAATTTGTAAAATAAAACTTAAAAGGGCCTTGGACTTATTCATTTTGTTTTAGAAATGTCGTTACCTAATTTGGTTCATCTGACGACATCTCTTGTAGATCATATTGACCGAATGTAACCCTTATGATACCGCATGCAGTACCCGGATGGCAAAGCCATTCTGAGAGTCGACAACTTCTGTATTCTTGAAGCGTTTTCCTTATTTTGCTGTGACATCCTCAAGCAAATTGGTTTACCTTGTTTTTATTCGAAAACGTTAAAGGGATATAATTATTTTTACAAATTTAGAAACTGCACCTTATTATAATTATAACTAAATGAAACTGAAACTCAATAAAACTATATAATTTGCAACAAATGGTCATATATTAAAATTAAATGTTATTTGCGTACAATGTTAGAAACTATAAACAATTTTTTACAAATAAACATTTATTTTGCACAATTAACGCATGTAGTTTTCGGTTTAATAATAATAATAATCCTTTATTGATGTCTCTACACAAATGTACCCACACACGTCAAATAAAATGAGATCGAAATTGATATAATTAATTTACAATAAATTGATCACAGGACAAATATTCGTGGTAACTGTAAAATGCATGATACATCAGGCAACGTTTTACAACTTTCCTAAATTTAGTCCAATTCTTTTATATTATTTGGCAAACGATTGAAAAAAAATTGTGCATTATAAATTGGTCCATTCTGAGTTTTGGTGAGACTACAATATTTGACTCTTAAATTATTGTGCGACCTAGTTTCATGCGAGTGTAAGTTTGGGTGTAAAGTGAAATTCTTCACATTGTTTTAACGTAGCAAACAGCTTCTAGTATATAAACGCAAGGTAACATTAATATTTGAAGGTTTTTGAATAAATCTATGCACTATGCGCGATATCCAACATTAGCAATTATTCTTATCGCTCTCCTTTGGAGTTTGAATACATTTTTTCAATAAGAATTACGTCCCCAGGCTAATACAGCATAACCAATAACACTGTGAAAAAAGGAAAAATAGGCATTTCTGGTAACCTTTAGCGAAGTACTATGAGATAGCTTGCGCAGTAAGTAGGTTACCTACTTACTTTACAAGCTACGCAGTTGTAACGCGAATTAAAGCTAAGAATTACATCCAGCACGCACCCCAATAATTTAATACTGCTCGTGGTAACGACTTCATTAGGTAATTTTTTTAATAAACAGATTAATTTCTCAGTTTTATTTGAATTTAAAGATAAGTGCTTACGCTGACACCATTTCGAGATGCGCCTAACTGCTTCTTGAGAAACTTCATTTTCTACACCGTAGGTAGTATGGCGGGACATTATTGTAGTGTTACCAGCATAAAGTAAGCATCTGGCATATCATTAATGTAAAATAAAAATAATGCCGGAACGAGAATAGATCCTTGTGGTATTCCTCTTTTTAAGCATATCTGTGATGACAGTACATTGTTGAAAGAGAATGAAGCAATGATGTTAATACTGTTTTCACTAAAATTATAGAGAGTTTAATGGTAAGTTTTCAAAGGCCTTAGAAAGATCTAGGAAGCTACCAACAGAGTAACACCTGTTTTCGAAATCGTATACTATTGACAAGGATAGCCCTGGCTGTGTCTCTATTTTTTCGGAAACCATATTGCATGTGAAAAATATTTCATTATTTTCAAAGGGTTCCATGACCTGGTTACAAAGAATTTTTTCAATAATTTTTGAAAATATTGGTAGAATGGAAATAAACCTAAAATTCTCTAAAACTTCTCTTTTTGGAACGGGGATCACTAAAGCAACTTTTAAAAGTTTAATACCTGTACAAATAATTGAATTCACAATTCTGGTGAGTGGTTCTACAAAAATACTAATATTGTTCAATTTTAGAACTCAAACCATTGAAGAATGTTCGTCGCATACTGCGATTTGCATATCGAACAACTTTTTCGTCTTCTATTTGGATGGGTCAATTTGCAAATATAGCAGCGTGTCCGGTGTTGTCCCGTCGTTAAGTTGCGGTTGGTATTTGCTTTTACGCAGATATCATTTTTGTGCCCAAAATATTTTCTATTGCACTCTTAACTAAATAAGAGCGAGTTATTAAGGGTTGAGTGCTTCTTTCTGCTACTGAAGGTAGACGTAAATCTTTTCCCAAACTTTTCAGGAACACCCTACGTCGATCAGTATTTTTTAGTATTTCAGCATTATATTCTGCAAATATTATATACGTGGCCAGACAAACAATATCTAAAATATTATAAAAAAAAACCGCAATGACCAACGGTTTGTATTCTTTTTTGTTGAATACTGGGACATCATTTGGTCCATTAGATTCACGCCAGCTTTTGTTGCATTATAATATAAAATTATTGCAGATTTTTTTGTTGCGGTGTCATCAATTTCAGGTGTCGAGTGCATGCTAGACAACAATACAACGGCTTTATTTTTTTAGGAACATAAAGTCCTCTCATCTCTAAAAGCGAAAACAGTAAATAGAAGTTGTCTGTCCTGTAGCAGCAATTTTTTACGAATGTAAGGCTTATTTTTTCGCACCGTCCCAAGTAAAGTAAGCCAGTTCATTTTGAGGCAATTTGTTAAAGGAAGCGAAGTGAAAAAGTTGTCGGTGGTGATATTCATACCCGAATTTTTGTAGTCTGCACAGAATTTCAAAACTCTTCTTCTCTTCTCTCTAATATTTATTTGTCTTTCCTCTCCTGCTCTCTTCCTGCAATGGTAAACACTTGTTACGGTGAAAGAAGATAAAAAGCCGTCTCATATTACCTGTATATATGATTCCTTCCAAAGGATATTCAGATTTTGAATCCGCTATCCAAAAAACTCTATTCCGTATTTAGCTGGCTTGAATGGTACGTATGTATTGCGTCATATATTTATATGGTTTGAACTGACGAGATTAAGTTAAGTTAATTAAGTAAAGATCATAGTTCTCTAATAAGGGCTGCTGTATCTGTAGCTTTTACACAAATCTGTCACATGTCCTGTATTTGAACGATGAAGCATACAGTCACTAATATCCCTAAAAAAAGCATTTAATTCTTGAATCGTTAATTCTGTCTATTCTCTCTTTTTATCGGGATGGACAACGCTATATTTATTTGTTCAATCAATTGCCTTTCTAGTCGTTTCCCGCTTAATCATTAACTTCATTTCTTCCGTAAAAATTAAATTGAATATTTCAATAGGAGTCAATAAAGCTGTGTTTCTAGGCGGCCGCCTATAAAATAAAGTAAAAAAGTAACCGTTATTTATTGTGTGACGCAAAGACGTTGCATATTACCTTTATATAGAATGATGTGACATAAAGTTTGAGACGAATGTGGTGGATTTATTCCAAACCGTTTGGTCTCTGGCAACAAAATACTTTTCGGTGGTAAGACTTGCTTCTTGATCTTCATCTGCACATATTTCGTCATCACATTCATATTGAATTTCAATTGAATGTTCATTTGGTGCGCAATTAGCAAATCTTCTATATCTGAATCGTCAGAATCAGGTTATTGCCAGTTTGCATCGTCCTCATCTCCAAGAAATGGTTCTGTTAGAATAATTTTCAAACAAGTATATGTTGTCCAAACAATAAAAAAATACGTTGTATAAACATATGCCTTTTGTATATAAAAAGTTTGTATATATTTTATCATCAAAACCTGCAAAGAGCAAAAAAGTTAAGAATTGTTACTTACCGTGATACTCGAATTGGAACATTAGTCCTACTTCCATATTTTATTTAACACAACACTGACTGCAAATTGCAATCTAATGACACTTATGACATTCCCTGTTATACCAAATGCCGCCTGAACTTTTGTTTTTACTGCTAATGTCATATCAGTTATCGTACGCATGCGTCAAGACGTGTATCGGTGGTCTGCACATATTTTGCGCACAATAGAAATAGGCAAACTGGAGCGTACCCGGGTGTCCTGTGCGGTAGGAAGCAAGACACAGATAGCTAATGTGTCTTCATTACTCAGATCTCATTTTAATGCAGACTAGTTTATTTACTTATCCTTATCAATAAATCAGCCCAAGTCGACCTATATCCCAGTTACTAATTAGTAATTAACGCACATATTGGATGTAAATTGTCATATAATTATATATATATATATATATATATATATATATATATACATAATATACTAAATACATATATTAAGTTTATCACCACTTAGTAAAGCAATTTCATTTCAAAGGACTGATACTAAATGTTAAATTAAAAAATTTATAGCTCGTATTTCTTTGTTTTCTATTGTAAAAGTAATTAAACAGGATTAACTTAGATTAGTTCAGATTTTTTGTTTAGTATTGTAACAGTTCTCATAGCAGAGGTTTGAACCTGGGATAGCTTGAGATACACAATGAGAAGCTGTGGATTAAATTTTACAGGCACAAAGTTACTTTCCAAATCATTGAAATTAAAGGTGAACGGTTAATGCAATTTTATATATTATTGAAAAGTTCTCAATCCACCACAAACGTTACAACATATTTAGCGAATTTCACATATAATGATTTTCCACTACAAATAGAAAGCGGCGTTTTCCTGTTGACACTTAGTTACCTGTATTTGGAATCCGCTTCTGCATACTATTAATTGGTATTATGAATTACATTTGCTAATTATTGTGTAGGTACAGTCACTTAATGTAGCAAAAGAAATTCTGCTATATAGTCAATAATTATTTATTGCTTAAGCGGTTCGATATTATATATACTAGTATAATTAAACCGTCCTAAAGTGACATTCCAGTACGGCCTCTAAAGGACGAAGTAAGTTTTAAAGAATATTTAAAAAATAGACTAAATAGTATAATTATAACAAAACAAAGTATATATATAATATATATATATATATATATATATATATATATATATATATATATATAGATAATACATAATTATTTTAATAAACTAACAATTAACACTTTTTTGGTAATTTTAGTTACAATATAAAAATACAATAATCTCTTAGGCACTAATAATAATTAGTTATTCAATATTACGTTATGGACTCGTTTCATGTGACTACGTAATAAGTCATTTCTTTTACATTTACGTGAGCATAAATAGCACTCAAGTAAAGCTGCCTTTCCACACTCATATTTTAAGTGACGACCCAAATGCTGTGTTTGAACATAAAGTCGTCCACATTGAAAACATTTGTATTTCATCTTTCCGTCATGATCCATTTCCGTATCTCTATCTTTAACCTTAATCCTTTGCTTACAATCTGTAAAATACCATCAAGTTTTATCAAATATATTACAATTGAATTGTTATTATAATAAATTAAAATTTCCAAAAACCCCCGACATAATAAATTCTAGTTTTAAAACCTCCAAAATTTTCTTGAATCAGAGCTAAAAACTGTTTCGAACTTGTCACTTTTCAAGCAAAAAAAAAAATTAAAAATCCCTTCATCAACTAGACACAAAGACAATAAAAAGCTGATGATCTTCAAACGGCTGAACAGATCTTCATGAATCAGAGCTAAGAACACTCTCAATTAAGTCACCTTTCAAACAAAACAGACTCAATCAAAATCGTTTCATCCGTTTGGGAGCTACGATACCACAGACAGATACACAGACACACATTTAAACTTTAACACCCCTCTTTTTCGTCGGGGGTTAAAAATATAATTATGTACTATAAATTAATGGATCACATAAATATTGAAGCTGCTTTCCTGTTAAAGTTTAATAAGGTTGAAAATTATACATAAAATCTCGTATTATTCCACTCACTTATCTACAATGCAAAGGTTAAACTGACAAATGTTTATTCACAATGTATAGTTTTAAAGTCAATTTAGTTTTAGAACGGTATGTACAAGCATTAAATGAAAATTGTGGCTCCTTTCCACACTCGTATCTTTTGTACTCATCTTCATTTGTAGATTTTATTACATATTTCACAACCATGGATAGGGTTACCTCGCCTAAGACAGTACAATTACAATTACTTGATTTTGATTACATAAATCTTATGTCTACATTGTAACGTATTGTAAAAAATATGAAATCCTTTGCACAAGCAACCTGAATTAACTTTGATTAACAATTTTATTTTAATTTTTAGATACCCGTATTAACAAATAATCAAAATTACCCCATGTTCTGTAAATAAAACCCATTTTTGCAGTGATTTCCACCATCCACGCAAAACCAACCGCCGATGATGACGTCAGGAACGAAGCCATACCCGTTCACACCGAGATAATATATAACCGTTTTTCACGCTTACTAAAGCTAAGTTATTCTCGAGGCATTTGCCGCCTGGAAGATTCGCTCTAAGCTAGACCTGATCTGTCTCAGAGGTTTGTTGAGACGTCTCTTCTGGCCCGTACCGTAAGGATTTCGACTACACAAACACCTTTCACCGTGTAAATGGTTGTTTGCCGTCTTCCGCTAACCATGCTATTGACAGACATACACTCGCATTAAAATGTCGCCCAGACATACCAGACGTGAAGAAGAATGTAATAGGATAAGGCTCGATCCAGGTCCTGCTTCTTATATTTATTTTTTGCACTCCAGTAAATCAAATCTAGTTTTATCAAAACCACCGTTCTTGTAGTAAACATTGAATATTTTATGAAAGTAGTTCCGCCGTTTTGTTTGATGGTTGAACTACTTACCAGTCGTGCTAGAATGTATTTCACTAAAATAAATGCTCCTGTTTTGTTTTCGGTTTGCAGAGCCACCGTTTAACACCTCCAGAGTTAAATTACTTACCAGTCGTGTTAGAATATATTTCACTAAAATAAATACTCCTGTTTTGTTTTCTATTTTCTGAGTCACCGCTTAACATTTCCAGAGTATTCCTGTTAACGTGAAACAATCTTTTAAACCGATGTAATTTGAAAGATCCTGTTCTGTGCGTATTTACAGTTTACGCACTTCTTATTATTATTTTTAACAAATACAGACTCCAAAAATTCACATCCTAACGTAAATCATTTTCTTGGTAAAAGGCAACTTATTGTTAAAATCTATTTAAGCAAACCACGAAGTAGTCGTTTTGTTATACCCCAGGAAACGATTGCGTTATTATTTATTCTAAGGGACACAAAATTCTTTTCGTTTCCTAAAAGAGGCCTATTTAATACGAACCCTTTAACATGGATTGTGTTAACATTATGAGTTAACACTTAATACATCTTCTAAATATTACTGTAAATATTCTAATTAAAATTTCGAAGTTTACACCGACTCGCCATTAAAACTAATATTAAACTTGTAATCTAAGTTTCATAGAAATGTTTATTTCTTAATCGAATTTGACTCAATTCAATTTAATAACAAGGCACATCGACCTTTTTATTACCAGTCTGACATTAATCAAAGAAACGACGCGATAAGAAATTTTATTTTAAAATATACAGCGAAAATAAAATACCCTATTATATAATAATTTTAAAGTTGTTGTTCCAACGCATCTGTACTAAACAAAAGCCGCATTCAAGAGAAAGTAGAAACTTGCAACTTATCGTGACTTGAAACGTAGCATTGTAGAAAACTTAAGCAAATAAACTTATTAAAACGTTTTTGTGTGTCTTTCAGTTTAAAGGAAGGTAGCAAACATTTAAAGAACTCATTTTCAAGTCAAGAGCAAAAGCTGTACTAAATAAGTAATCGTAACAAAACGGTGCTTTTGAAATATTGCGTGTATGTATAGTTAATTAATATTAATATTTTGTTCAATATTATGCCAGGTTATAAAAAACCTTCCAAAATGAATTTATTGAAAAAATGTAAGTAGCCAGATAGTTACATAACGTTATTCCTATTAGTAAAGTTACTCTTTAATAATAAAATTAGTTAATATTAAATAATAACCAACACCTTATGTACAGTACTTCACCATAAAATATACTATGTTTGGCGGTGCTTGAAAAGCAAGTGACTTTTTAAATTTCCTTTCTGCTTTGTCTTAAATGAACAAAAGCTGCAGTGGAATTGAGGTAATTTTCCACATTCATATTTGACGTGATGACATAACGAACTTTGACTCTTGTATATTTTCCCACAGTTTACACATCTCTTCTTTTTAGCTGCATCTAAAATGTAAAAAAATTAATGTACTACAAAAAAGGCAAGGAATACACTACCATCTAAAAATATAAAAAAATGATTCTCGCAACTAACAAGGGTTGGTAATTTTAAAGTCAAACATAATATGGTGATAGTTATTAATGTATCAAGGGCGCCCGAAATACGTACAAAATCTTATGCAAGATCGTTTCACATTTATTAACACATAGGTATTCTATTTTTTTTTTTAGTCTCCTGTAAGCAACTAAGTCAATAACGCTAGAATAGGTGATCGCCATCTTTATTTAAGTACTAACTGAATCTGAATTCTGAACTGAAAACAAAAAGGACATTTACTTTACTGCCCGCGGGCGCTGAAGTTCGCGAGCGCAAAAGTGGCATTTATAAAAAAGTTGTTAAGTTAAAGTTGACTTGTAACGTTTAGCTAAGTAAATAACGGATCCCGCATAGTCAATAAAAACGAACACATGGGTATGTTTAAACCAGAATTTAAAAAAAATGTTACAATCATTATACCAAACACGTGCGCAGTAATCGACTTAGATTTCTTTGTGCTGACATTATCGGGACAGTAAAGTTTTTTAATAAAATAAAATAAAACTTTAAAATTTTTAGTTTAGTCTCAATACGCTCGTACGGTCAACGACAGTCTCGTGCGAAAAATCTCCACTTCCCGCACTTGTTAGGAAAATACTAGTATTCAAGTGCATTTATATGGAATTTGAATTTTTGTTTTTATTTTTATTATTTTAGAAATTTTTATATGTTGATTAATAATAATATTACAATTTTTGTTTATGGTTTGATAGTAATACTAAAAGGTGGATAATCTAACCAGCAAACGGCTACCGTTTATTATACAACAATCAGGTTACAATAAATATATTATACATTTTCTTGGGAACATTACTATTGCTATGGCTATTACAATTAGTATTAAAGAAATAATTAATAGAAATTAGAATGCTTTAGTATAATATGTGTTTTTAAAGTCTCTTTTCGTTTACTTTTGTAAAAACATCCAGGAGAGGAACAAATAAAATTTGGTTCTTTTCCACACTCAAAACGTTGATGTTGTACTAAACCACGTTGCCATCTATAACTTCTGTTACAGAAGTTGCAAAAGTAACGTTTGCGCAGATACTCTGAAAAAAGTAAAAATTAATTGTTGTAGTGTCATGTTGAATCATACGTCACACATTCGTTTGGTACTTCCGCTGAGGACCCACAGAGATATAATTAGTTTTTTGTGCATTTCCAGACTATACCAGGTTTGCATAAGAAGTGATTAGTAAAACAGACTATAGTGTCAACTGCAAATAGACTCAAAATAGCTGAATAATGAATAAAACCGTTAACTTAGTAGAATTATTAGAGTAGTTGTGACGAAGTAATTTTATTTTTGTGGTAGAAGATGCAAAATATCCTGAAAAGATTTTTTTATTAGTTTGCCAATTAAATTATTCCACATAAATGAAAATGATGTGGCTTGAATTTTCACATTAACGTAAAATTTGATAGATTTCCTTTTATTTAATTTGACTATTGATTGGATATAAATTGGAATAGAAAGCCACGTTTAGATAGTAAAAACAAATTACGAGTTGAAAAGGATATTGTACGTTCCTTACAGAGTCCCCTAGTAGTGCGTGCATAATTATACAATAATGTACTAAAATTTTGAGATAACAGTTTTTGAAATACTAAATCACCTGTTTTAGATAAACATACTTCTCGATAATCGCCAACGAAAAGACGATGAGTTGTTAAGATTTAGTGAGATAGCAACTTGGTATTTTCGATGTTTGAAAATATTCACGGGTGTATGAGGGTGCTAGTTGTCAAATTGAAATTAAGGAGTAGAGGGTTGAGGGTTGGTGAGCACAAGATGAAGGGTGTGGTTTATAGAAAGTAGTATGTGAAAGTTGGATACTGAGAGTGTTTTCTTAATGTAGTAGCTATAAGTACAGAGGTTCTCTTTTGTGCATTATCTGGAAGTTACAAAAATGTTTATAAATGCGTATATTTCTTTGATAGAGTTGAGTTAAAGGATCATCTCTATCGGCACTATCGATTTAATAAACTATCTGAAGGCAATGTGAAGTGCATGTGTTGATTGTTATCATACACACAAGGTACGAAGATTGTACCGGCGTTTTTAAAATTATGCTAGTGGTGGCGTGTTGATAAAATTTGGATTTTGGAGAAATTGTGAATTGAATGACTTAGTGTCAATTACGCTTAAATTTGAGTATTTATATTTTAGATTCAACGTCTGAATTACAGAATTATGTATTTTGCGGTTTATTACATAAAACGTGATGGACTTACCATTTGTTTCGTCCCTACTGTTAGTTTTTGTTATTCTGATAAAGAAAATTGTACTCTTGAATGCATTTTCGGATGTGTTGATAGAGCCGGGAACAAACGTACTTTGTTTATGTTTGTCTTTTTATTAAGTTTAATATAGGTAATTAAGGAATTACAGCATTTTAATGCAAATCTCAAATTTTTAACAGCGCATACAATGTTTACGTAACATACGAGTAACGTAAATTTTAAGATAACTGAATTTTTACTTGATTTTAAGAGTATTTTGTAACATGAGTTCAATTAAATATGGTATGCAGAGAATTTTGTATTTTGTAATTTTTATTAACATAAATGTATATGACTATTTCTTAATTAGGGTAACAACCTGGTTTTAACCTGGTTTTAACATAAAACTTTGTAGAGTTTGTAGAGTGTTGAGATCAATTCGATGGTAAATTTTGAGTTTATGTAGTAAGATTTAAAGTAAGGAAAGAGTATATTTTGCAAACTAAGCTATCGATTTGTGACGAAATTTTGGTAGCTAATTCACAGCGAAATTGTTTTAAGAACTTTGATTAAATCATTTCAACTTTTAAACGATAGTGTCATGGACAGTTTTAAATAAGAGCTACCGCAACTGTAAAAGAAGCAACCTAAAATAAATAACATGTAAGAGACTCATTATATGGTGTATAAGAAGATAAAGGACTTAATCTTTATCAAGCATTTGTGTATTATCAAGTATATTAAAAAGTTTGTAGATACCTGAATTAAAATATCGATTGGCCGTACAGACATTATAATTAAACCGTCTAGCAATCCCAAACGTAAATCATTCGCGCGACATGCAAGTTTTTATAGCTGCTCTCGCACGCATTTGGGCTCTCATATGCCTGAACAGCAATGCTTTGGTGCTCAAACCAAAAAAAAAGCAAAGTGACCAATTTAGGATATATAGTGATCTTTTAATGGGTTTAAACCAATAGTCAGAATTTGAATTTGGAATTATTGTTTCATGCTGTAGTTGGATATCAAGAACCATTTATTTCTTGATCTGTTGAAGCAAATTTTTAATTTCGTTGGGAATTGAAGTATTGTAGCATAAAGATATAAGAAACCATCACTGGTGATACAGGTGTAACTAAAACTTTCACTTTTAGTTACACCCTACATGAAAGATAGAAAAATAGAGACACTATTGAAACGAGGCTAAATTTTCTTGCATTAAAAGTGATTTTGCAAATAAACAATTAACGTTATTCAATTCTTTATTGATTAGTTTACGTAGTTTAAAAGTTGGTATTCACTAAATTAAATTTCGTCTTAAATTAACTAAAAATCATGCTCATAATAGCAATTGAAGAGTATCTTAGTTTTGGAAATTATGGAAAACGGATTTTCAAATTATTTAATGTTTTAACACGACTTCTAGTTATTACATCAGTAAAAATCGCATTGATTTTGGAAAATAAAAGAACGGCACTGGATAATCTGTTCACTAACCGAAATCGTTACCGTGTACAAAGGAATTTATCTTTAGAATTAACACAGAAGATCAGTGTGTAATCTTAGTATGAGAATTTAACAAATGGTTTATATACATAAATGGGCTTCAATGTAAAATGAAACATTTACGTGTCATTCAAGGAAATATAGCACTGTTTTCTACACAAAAAGAGATAGCTCACGCGGATTATGATAGAAAGCTTAGGTTGTAAACATCCCAGTATCATTACGCAAATCCTTAAATTAATTATCTTAAACCATTTCTTTTGGCTTAAAATTTCGCATTCATTTACAGTAGTAGTTATTTCCTCTTCTTACATCGTAAGAAATCATTTTTAGATTTCGAAGCATGAATCCCCAGTGATGTACCACCTTCATTACCATTCCTAACCACCCATATATCTCTTCCTATATAACCGTGGACGCACCGCAAATGACGTATTCCCGTTTGATTAGTTAACGTTTCCAATCGCTACGTATAAATATATGCACAAATAAGGTGGGAGACCAGCACGAACAGACCAGACACACTATAATTTCTAGATAAAATTACAGCCATTAAACACAATAATTATATTTTCGTCTTCAGATAAATAACGAAACCCTGGTTTAAAGCCTATTATATACGACTATCCTGCTCTTTCTATCCAGAATACTTAAAGTATTAAAAAACCGACTTCGGGACGATATAAAGAAAGTTGAATAATTTAAACTAAACACAAGAACCGAAGAATTTGTATTTAGTTAGCCACGGCCAACATTTTTACCACCACCAATAAAGAACGTTTTATTAAGACACGATACGCCATAATTTACCACTAGAACTATATAAAAGCACATGTCTGATTTAATTATAAAAATTATTTCAGGTTCATTGCATTTTCTCTTCTACACTTTTTTAAGATAAATAAAATTATTAGTTAAGAGTGGTCAAAAAACCACCAATATTTTTCCCTTGGTTAAGTTGTTTATAGTTTTCCCGAACAGGGCGACCCTCCAGTATATTACGGTGGTAACATGACTTCGTTTATAAGCCATTTGTGTATTATGCAGTCGATCGCCGTTGCCCCGGTTGTATCATTGAAACGTTGAATATTGCGGTCGTTTTCTCCTTCCCCGGACAATTATTTAGCTTCATTATAAAGGATTAATATTCATCACGAAAATTAATGTAAGAATTAGATGTAACGAATTGCATTTGATCGTTTTGATTATGTTAGAACGTTGAACCCCATTGATTATTGAATTGATATGCAGGTTACTTAGTACAGGGGATAAACTTTTATTTATATTAACGATACTTATTTTAAATGTCGTAAATATAGTTTAGCTAGCTTTAGAAATTATTTTAAGTATTTGCTTCACTTATTCATTCTTCAATATACATCCAATTTATGGTTACTTTGTGTATTTATGTCCAGATCCTGCAACAAATTAAAATTTCAGGTACTGGATGAGAGCAATTATATAGTGTTGAAAATAATTACGTCTACAGAGGGTTACAGTTGAACTTTAGTGCAATTAATGTAAATTCAGTTGTAATTAATATTCGAAATATTCAGCTTGAAAGATAGTACATAGACAAATTGTTTGTTATCAAAATCTGATTTAATTATGCAAGCAACAAGCATAACGTTAACGTTCAAATACAAGTTTGCTAAATTCAATAATCAATTATATGTGTTTTTCTCGCTGCAAGAAAGGACAGTTTCGAATTAAGCGCTTAAAAACTATTTTACATTTACGTATTCATGATTTTGGACCAAAATAATTTTATTGAGATTTGAAGATAAAGGTACTATTTATCAATTTTGAATTCTTGTTGGTAATAATAAATATTAGCTCATTTACTAGTAGGGTTAACAAATACTTGAGTTAGTATAGTAGTATTTTGGGCTTGTGTTTTCAAGAAGTACTTAGCGTAGTTGTTTATGCCCAAAGTTTTATACATATAAGTTAATTATCATGTTTAGACCGTGGTGGCACTCTAAGGACACCTATGCTGGATTTTGAGCTTCATGGTAAGTAAAATTTCAGCTAGTTTGTGTCTTACCACGACCCCGCCCATATTCATTATGGTTAGCCGGCAACCTACTTATTTTTATAAGCAGTACACGACGCTAGGGCAGTTTGATCGTGTAACAAATTAAATTGCCACTAATTATTTTATTGCGAATGTAGTAGTAGTTGCTTTCTTATATAATGTTCATTACTCCCTAGATTCAAAGCACGTACTCCGATTACGTGTTTTAAGTTGAGTTTTGAGTGAATGAATTAAATTTTCGCTTTTTCGAGTGAACGGCTAAATTAAAAACATTTAAGGACGTTTATTGTAGAGTAGTGGAGTGTAATACTCCACATGCTTTGTAAGAATCACGACCTTTACCTTCAAATTGGATCGTAACTATGCGCGCCTGTAGGACAAGTTTCAGTGGTAACAGGCGTTTAAATATAACTTTTTTCACATTTAACTATTAACCCTAAGTTACAAAAATTAAAAAGAACCTTAATCTACCATAAAAGTATTATATTATATAAATACTATAGAAATATACACATAAATAAGAACACTAACAACAATTAAAGTTAAAATTATTTAAAGTAAGTGTTTATATCTAATATGTCGTTCTAATGTAAATTTTGATACAAATTTTGATAAACAAACTTTGCATTCATGTTGGGGTTCAATCCCACATCTTTTCATATGCTGAGTCATATTATTCTTATATTTGTAACATCTGGAGCACTTCTGACAAACAAAATCTTTATGCCCTGAAGATCGATCTAAAAAATAATATATTATTAAAATATGGTTAGTTTACATAAAATTAACACAACACAAATTTTTTGCATGCAAATATTAATATTACTGAAAAGAATCGAAAAAAACGTATTTTGCAATAAGCCACTTATTTTCGGAGAAGGTGGACAAATTTTTCAGCGTACCTCTTGCTCCCTTTCTTCAAATTCGTTTTTCATTACACGTGTTGAACTTACTATTAGGTTGAAACCAGTTCTGCAAACAATTCTTCTTATTTTGACAACTTTCAAACTACTATTCTCGTTACCTTCTTAGCAATTAATCTGAAATGGAAGCAATGTAACGATGTAAGTACGAATCTTCTCAAAACAATAAAATATAATAGTGGTTATTCACTAATACGCAATTTTATGATACGTGGAAGCGAACTAATTATGTACATATCAAACACCACCACACCCAATACTACCTTAACAACAGTTGGAAGAACATGTTGCCTCAACCAAATATCTGATCTAAATAAAATTATGTATTGTAGAATAAACGCTAGAAAATGCAAACTCCTCAAGTTAGCACCATTATATATATATATATATATATATATATATATATATATATATATATATATATTTCTTAAATCGCGCCAAATTTGGAGGATTTCTGAAATTATCTAGTTGACTTAATTGACTAACCCTAAATAACTGGACTAAAACGTTCGCTACCGATTAATTATTATTCAAAAAGCAAGGAAACATTCAGTCCCACGGCGTGTACGAACAACAGGAGCTATGACAGTTGTTAGTGTCAAAAATGTTAAGGTCGTTGAAACTAATTAGACCGATCACTAAAAGAACCTTGGGACACTCCAACACATCTACTCCTTAAATCTGAAATAGGAAAAGGATGGGAAAAAACAAGACGATCGACATACAAAAGACTTGGCTAATGGAGTGTAACCAGAAGCTACCAAGAATCCTCTAAATAACACTCATCCAAAGTCAATAGGAAGCATTCCAGAAAGATTCGACCTCATTATACAAGACAAAGGCCACGTAAATCAAAGAATATATACGCGTATACACGAATAAGAAGCGACATAGGATGAAAATTTTCAGTGCGCATGTTCGCCAAGGATATGGCCGCTCTTTGTTTTGACAACTAAAATTTAACCTAGATCAGATTAAAACCCGTGTTTTCGGTTCGTCACGTGCTAATTTATTGCGTTTTTTGATTATGGAAGTGAGGAAACGTGGGTATAGATGTGCCGTTAAATCGTGCACCACCAAAAATGATGGACAAATAAGTTTCTTTCGATTTCCCAAAGGAAATATTGAAAGGTAAGTCTTGAACTTTAATTTGTACGTCGTATAATGTCTCACATTTTTTTATTGTATTAACGCATATACATTCATTGTTCTCAATTATTGTTTCATTAAAATAAATCTGTTTTTAGGTGTCAGAAATGGTTAAAATTATGCAGTCGAAATGAACTTCTCGATAAAGATGTTGGTTACTTATATAATAATTTAAGGGTTTGTGCTAAGCATTTTTCTGATGACATGTTCCTGAATGATTTACATAATCGTCTTCAGCCTACTGCAAAACCGCTTATGTATGTGGCTAACATCAGAAGTTCTATTATTTGTGGTCCACCAACATCATCAACCTCTACGTCAGCACTATTGGATGCTTCTGTGGAAACAGAATGGAGAAGCGATAGGTAAGAATATTTATATAATATAAAATAATTTGTATAGGGTTCAAACACTTTCAAATATTGCAAATTTGTTATACAATTTTTATTATAAATTTTAGTTCCTTGAATGTGTCATGTGCCAGCACCAGTGGAACACAAACACCGCAAATATTAACTTCATTAACACCGCGCAAAAGGAAGCTTAAAGAGGAAAATAAAAGACAAAGACGAGAGATTATCGAACTGAAGAAGTCTAAGTTAGAATTTATAAATATTAGCAAAGAAGAATTTAAGAACGCTTGTGCTAATTTTCTACCGGCTGACACCGCAGAATTTGTACGTGCTCAAGTGGATTTGTATTCCCAAAATCCAGGTCACCGACGGTATTCAGATGCATTTAAACAATTTTCGCTTCAATTATATTTTACAAGTCCGGTTGCATATAGAATGTTACAAAAAAAATTTGCTTTACCCTCCATTCGGACATTGCAAAGAATGACGCATGATTTAGATTTTAAAGCTGGCTTTAATGATTTTGTGTTTGAAATTCTAAAAGCAAAAATTAAGTCGTTTAGTGAAAAGGATCGCATATGTTCCATAAGTATTGATGAAATGTCATTGAAAGCTTCTCTGTTTTATAATACATCTAAAGACAATATTGTTGGATTTCATGATGAGGGCAATGGGAAGCAATTCTTACCAGCTCAAAACGTTACAGTTGTTATGGCTAGGGGTTTGTTTGCTAATTGGAAACAACCTCTAGTATTTTTCTTTAATAATAGTACATGTAAAAGAGATTCATTAAAAAGTATATTAGAAACTGTAGTAATAAAATTAACAAATATTTCATGTGCGCAACCTGTTGTTCTTATAACCGATCAAGGTTCTAACTTCATTCAATTAAGTAATAATCTACAAATTACAGAAGCAAAACCATATTTTTTCGTAGAGGTAAAAAATATTTTATTTTTGATCCTCCTCATCTTATAAAGTCAGTCAGAAATAATTTATTAAAATATAACATGCACTTTGGTAACGATATAGCATGTTGGGAGGATATAAAGTTATTTTATGAAAGTCAGAAAGATAAACAATTAAGACTTGCTCCTAAGTTGACAAATAGTCATATATATCCAACAATCTTTGAAAGGATGCGTGTAAAATTTGCAACACAAGTTTTAAGCGAAACAGTGGCAGCTGCCATTTCAACCTATGTGTCATTAAATGCACTACCTAGTTCAGCCGCTGGTACTTCTAAATTTATTGAAAACTTTGATAAGTTATTTGATTTGTTCAATTCCAGTAGAACTAAAGGTGTAAAAATATAATCTGTCATATATGGGCTCTGAATTCAGGTAAAATTTTTACAAGAGATTTTAGAATTTTTAAAAAGTCTGAAAGTAACAACTAAAGACAATAAAAAGGATGTTACAAATTTATTGAAATGTTTTAAAGGTTGGTGCATCTCAATTTGTGCTTTGCAACAGCTGTGGTTGCATCTAAAACATAAAAATAATGTACAATTTTTAATGAGTAGGCGAGTAAATACCGATTGTTTGGAAAATTTTTTTGGTGCAGTGCGGAGCCGTGGTGGTAACTGCACTAATCCAACGCCTCAACATTTTATTAATGCATTTAAAAATATTTTTGTTTATGCAAGCAACAAGCATAACGTTAACGTTCAAATACAAGTTTGCTAAATTCAATAATCAATTATATGTGTTTTTCTCGCTGCAAGAAAGGACAGTTTCGAATTAAGCGCTTAAAAACTATTTTACATTTACGTATTCATGATTTTGGACCAAAATAATTTTATTGAGATTTGAAGATAAAGGTACTATTTATCAATTTTGAATTCTTGTTGGTAATAATAAATATTAGCTCATTTACTAGTAGGGTTAACAAATACTTGAGTTAGTATAGTAGTATTTTGGGCTTGTGTTTTCAAGAAGTACTTAGCGTAGTTGTTTATGCCCAAAGTTTTATACATATAAGTTAATTATCATGTTTAGACCGTGGTGGCACTCTAAGGACACCTATGCTGGATTTTGAGCTTCATGGTAAGTAAAATTTCAGCTAGTTTGTGTCTTACCACGACCCCGCCCATATTCATTATGGTTAGCCGGCAACCTACTTATTTTTATAAGCAGTACACGACGCTAGGGCAGTTTGATCGTGTAACAAATTAAATTGCCACTAATTATTTTATTGCGAATGTAGTAGTAGTTGCTTTCTTATATAATTTTTTTCGAATCTAATACTCCACATGCTTTGTAAGAATCACGACCTTTACCTTCAAATTGGATCGTAACTATGCGCGCCTGTAGGACAAGTTTCAGTGGTAACAGGCGTTTAAATATAACTTTTTTCACATTTAACTATTAACCCTAAGTTACAAAAATTAAAAAGAACCTTAATCTACCATAAAAGTATTATATTATATAAATACTATAGAAATATACACATAAATAAGAACACTAACAACAATTAAAGTTAAAATTATTTAAAGTAAGTGTTTATATCTAATATGTCGTTCTAATGTAAATTTTGATACAAATTTTGATAAACAAACTTTGCATTCATGTTGGGGTTCAATCCCACATCTTTTCATATGCTGAGTCATATTATTCTTATATTTGTAACATCTGGAGCACTTCTGACAAACAAAATCTTTATGCCCTGAAGATCGATCTAAAAAATAATATATTATTAAAATATGGTTAGTTTACATAAAATTAACACAACACAAATTTTTTGCATGCAAATATTAATATTACTGAAAAGAATCGAAAAAAACGTATTTTGCAATAAGCCACTTATTTTCGGAGAAGGTGGACAAATTTTTCAGCGTACCTCTTGCTCCCTTTCTTCAAATTCGTTTTTCATTACACGTGTTGAACTTACTATTAGGTTGAAACCAGTTCTGCAAACAATTCTTCTTATTTTGACAACTTTCAAACTACTATTCTCGTTACCTTCTTAGCAATTAATCTGAAATGGAAGCAATGTAACGATGTAAGTACGAATCTTCTCAAAACAATAAAATATAATAGTGGTTATTCACTAATACGCAATTTTATGATACGTGGAAGCGAACTAATTATGTACATATCAAACACCACCACACCCAATACTACCTTAACAACAGTTGGAAGAACATGTTGCCTCAACCAAATATCTGATCTAAATAAAATTATGTATTGTAGAATAAACATGCTAGAAAATGCAAACTCCTCAAGTTAGCACCATTATATATATATATATATATATATATATATATATATATATATATATATATATTTCTTAAATCGCGCCAAATTTGGAGGATTTCTGAAATTATCTAGTTGACTTAATTGACTAACCCTAAATAACTGGACTAAAAACGTTCGCTACCGATTAATTATTATTCAAAAAGCAAGGAAACATTCAGTCCCACGGCGTGTACGAACAACAGGAGCTATGACAGTTGTTAGTGTCAAAAATGTTAAGGTCGTTGAAACTAATTAGACCGATCACTAAAAGAACCTTGGGACACTCCAACACATCTACTCCTTAAATCTGAAATAGGAAAAGGATGGGAAAAAACAAGAGGTCCCTACATATTACGATCAACATACAAAAGACTTGACTAATGGAGTGTAACTAGAAGCTACCAAGAATCCTCTAAATAACACTCATCCAAAGTCAATAGGAAGCATTCCAGAAAGATTCGACCTCATTATACAAGACAAAGGCCACGTAAATCTACTTAAGCCTCGATCTCATCAGAACTAAAGATTGACGTTTATGCCCGAATCCTAATCCTTTAAATTATTGGTTCATCCTGAACCACATGATTTGATGCAACAAGCGTCGAGATTTTAGAATTTTTAAAAAGTCTGAAAGTAACAACTAAAGACAATAAAAAGGATGTTACAAATTTATTGAAATGTTTTAAAGGTTGGTGCATCTCAATTTGTGCTTTGCAACAGCTGTGGTTGCATCTAAAACATAAAAATAATGTACAATTTTTAATGAGTAGGCGAGTAAATACCGATTGTTTGGAAAATTTTTTTGGTGCAGTGCGGAGCCGTGGTGGTAACTGCACTAATCCAACGCCTCAACATTTTATTAATGCATTTAAAAATATTTTTTGTTTAATTAACATAAATCATAAAGAACGCTCTAATTGCGAAGATGATTTGGATATATTTTTGAATGAATTGAAGCTTGTGAAAAATTTTACTATTAAAGCACAAGATCCATCAGAAGTGCTACCAAATTTAAATGTTGGTAATTTGGGTAATAATACGGATTACAGGGAAATAGATGTAATTACAGAAAATGCATTGGCATATGTTTGCGGATATTTATTTAAGAAATGTCTATCCATGCATTCTTGTAATGCTTGCATGTCGGAAAGCAAATCCGTAGCAGAATTAACAAGCAATAATTTATTTTGCCATTTTAAAGCATATGAAACAAAGGATAAAGACACGTTTGGCAATTTGTATGCCTGGCCAAGAATTTATAACCTTCGTTTGGGAAATGGAAACAATTTTTCTAAATAATTTTGAAAAATTTTCAATTCTACCAAATGTTGGTCAAAATTTTATGAATTTATTTAAATGTATACCTTAACTAATATGTGTAAATTTTCCAAAACAATATGTTATGAAATTATATTGCCGACTACGGATTTATCATTGCCTTAAGCATGCTAATGGAAAATTTAAAAGTACTGTAGAAAGGACAGGAAAATAATACATATATTAAATTTATAAACAAATTAAGTATAATATATAAATTACTTTATTGTTATTGTTTATTTTATTTCTATATATGTAGTTATATTCATTATTGTATTTGATAAATATTGTAAATATATATACAAAAATAAATTATAAGTGTATAGATTAGTTGTACATTTTCTTATTTTTAAAAATTATAACAATATGCCCTTACTTTCATTTGTATTCCAAGGACCATAATTAGAATAAATAAAATGTTTAGTGCATTAACTATTAGATTTGTAACTGAATGCGCTAAATGCCAATTATTATTTTAGAAAACTTAGTTAATTTATTTTGCAATCATAACGAAATTAGGAACAAGATTTATTTTAGGACATTATATTAAAGAAATGATTGAATGTAGTACATACTCATTTCGTTAATAATAAATTAATTGACTAATAAACATATATTATTACGTTTGCAAACGTCTAAGATAGTGCAAATAAGCATATCTTAAATGTTTGAATCATTTCAATTATAAATACATTTAACGATTTTAACATTGTAATTCATATTATTTCATGAAACCAACATTATTCGCAAATATTCAATGAAAACAATTATAAACGTCAGATTCAAATTTGCCGCTCATTGTCTTACGTCAGCGCCATTTTGTGGGGTGCCGTCAACGCTTTGAAGGTCACCGAAACCGATTGCCTAAATTACATGGGAAAGGGTATCCTATGTCGCTTCTTATTCGTGTATACGCGTATATATTCTTTGACGTAAATCTACTTAAGCCTCGATCTCATCAGAACTAAAGATTGACGTTCTGATATCTCGAATCCTAATCCTTTAAATTATTGGCTCATCCTGAACCATATGTTTTGATGCAACAAGCGGCCCAATATGACTTAAAGCAAGCTCTGATCAAACAGTTGACTACTTTGAATATAATTCTAATTTCGGTACAATTACTCAAATGTATGGAACGGAAACTTAAAAAAACTGTCAAAGCAACTGATTTGGAGACTAAGAATAAAACAAAATTGGTAAAAAATAATATCGTGACAAAATGTTAGAGAATACTTATAAAGATGACAAAATCAACAAAGAATCTAACAAAAGATTTGGTGCCGCCAAATTCTACCAAAACAGAATTTCTACCTTACAATTAGTGATTCAGAGTAATTTCGGTTAAGTAGATCGTCGTATTTCCACAGTTTTTGTTTTTGTAGTACGACGTTTCGGAAGATCAACTGAGCCAATATGCTACAGTTACAAAACACATAATACATATACAAAGTCATGTTCCACATTGTCAAATAAAAAACATACTCGCAAAGCTTCTATAATCGTATTGTACAGACCAGATAATTTGAATAAGAATAGCTGACATTTACATTATTACGAATAACATTTATGTATATAAAACTATGTACAGAAATTAAGTGGTATCTGATGGTGATATACTACACTCATATTGTAGATGTCTGGCTAACATAAATTCCAAAAGACTTTTCTCATCTAAAATCAAACTTAATAACAATGTCAAATTATTAAAACACTTCCAAATTCACATAAGGAACAAGCCATAATCTTGAACGCATGTTTTTGTAACACTACCACCTTATACCGAGTCTGAGGTGTCTTAGAGCTAACCGTTATGATTGATTTAAAATAGGTTTTTCTCCATAAAATACGTTGGCAATGAAAACATATTTTATAGGGTTAGTATAGGCATATTCAACCTAATTTTGGCCCGAGACGGAAAAATTGTTAGAAATCTGATTCCTTCTGGAATATGTGCTTTATGTCCCCCAGTAATCGTCCAGAAAAATCGCCAAAAATCTGACATGGGCAAACTCCTTAAATTTTGAAAAAATGGCCGCATCCTGATTTTTTAAAAATGGCATTTCTCGGGAACGGGCAGTCATAAAAAACACCCCATCAGTACTAAAATGCGTGTTTCTTGCAGGAGGCCAGTTAGAACCATATACTTACAATAAAAGTCAGATTTCATAAAAAAAAATAACAAAAAAAATTTTTCTTGAGGCATTATATTTTGTTCCATAAATTGTCAAGCTAACGATGTGTGTAATGTTTTAGAAAAAAAAAACGTTTTCTCGTTAATAAATAGTTATTTGAAGTTGATAAGGTTTAAATTATTGGAAGGCTCCGTCTCGGCGACTGTTGTCGAACCACACCGGCCGCAGCTTCTCGCTGGCGAGCTGCGCGACAAGCTGGCACCTGTCTGAGCGTTCTACCTGTGTATTTCTGCACGATTTGAGAGTTGTCTCTGTAGTATTTAATGTGTTTTATGAAGTGCAAACTTTTCACATGAGTGAAATCTATTGTTAGCAAGCGAGGATTCATCAACTCAACACTACGATTTGTGAAACTGTTTAGCGGTAAGTAATGAAGTTTTATTTTCTAGAAAAGATGTGTAAGATCAGCAATGAATTGCCTGAAAATGCAAACTTTGTTCTCGACGGTGGAGATCTCCTACATAGTGTGCATTGTCCTCCCTCCCACCACAACGTACGGTGACGTATGCAAAGCCTACTTGAACTATGTTTTTCGTAATTACGGAAGAAATGTCACCGTAGTTTTCGACTGGTATGAACCAAGTACGAAGGGCGCAGTGCATAAGAGCCGAGCTGCAGGAAAGTCAGCTGCGAGGGTTGAAGTAACTTCGTCGAACTCCGTGACTGTTGCAAAGAGCAATTTTTGTCGAACGATGAGAACAAGAAAAGTTTCCTTAACCTCCTTTCGTTAGAATTCAAGGAAGCACAGTTCCCTGATTTTCGGGTCTCAAGTGAGGCGGATGTCTTGATTGTTGAAACGGCGAGAACTCAAGCGGAATCAAAACGAGTAGCTATCGTCGTAGGCGCCGGCTCCGATCTACCAGTACTCATCGCTGCCCTGACAACCCCAAAGTGCCGTGTACATGTTAGTTTCAATTAATTCCACCACCGCTAGGAAATATTACTGCTGCAGTGACTTACATGATGGCCTAGGTACTATGACTAAGCATATCGCGAAGTGGTCTGTCTTGCACTTCAATGTGCGGTAGATGTGGTAGCGAATCTTGTTTGAACCATAGTGAACCAATCACTGAGGAAGACGGCCCCGATGGTGATCTTGAAGACGGTTGTGAACGCGAAAATATTGTAGATGTGAAACAAAGTGGGGCTTTCGCTACGGAAGCCGTAAAAAGGAGAAAAGTTTAGGGCAAGCAATTACAATTACTGTTTTTTTCTATACCACGAATATATATATATATATATATATATATATATATATATATATATATATACAGGGTGACCCAAACTCGATGGCCAAAACGTCTATTGTTGATGGTTTCCAAGATGTTAATTTTTTTAATTTTTTCTATTTCGTGGAATTATTTTTAAATCACGCTGTATCTTCCAAACTAGAAGAGTTACAAGAAAACACATTAGGAGAAATTTGTAGAAGATGAAATTGCCTTAAAGAATATTGAATTCATTCGAGACAAACTCATCATTCAACATTTTTAATGACAAAATGAATTCAGGAATGATTTTTTTCAAATCCCAAGACAAATTTCCAAGACGAATATTTTTCAATAGAGTTGGATTTGATACATGGCCGATAAAGAAAAACTCGATCAAAACGTCTATTGTTGATGGTTTCCAAGATGTTAATTTTTTTAATTTTTCTATTTCGTGGAATTATTTTTAAATCACGCTGTATCTTCCAAACTAGAAGAGTTACAAGAAAACACATTAGGAGAAATTTGTAGAAGATGAAATTGCCTTAAAGAATATTGAATTCATTCGAGACAAACTCATCATTCAACATTTTTAATGACAAAATGAATTCAGAATGATTTTTTCAAATCCCAAGACAAATTTCCAAGACGAATATTTTTCAATAGAGTTGGATTTGATACATGGCCGATAAAGAAAAACTTCCTTTTTCATAAGCTTCACAACTATATGAACAAAACTTATGGTTGACGTACTAATTACTGAATTGTTACAGGAATACACCTCAGGAAAAACTTTTAGAGCATAAAATAACCTTCAAAAATATGGTAGAGTAGATGAGAATTGACGATTTGTCCCTCACTTTTCAATCAATCTGTACATTTACGGCAAGAAATACGTCTCCTTTACTGATATCTTTTCATCACCGTGAACGACTTGACATTAGTAAGTTAGTTGTCAAAATTTGTTTGCTATTACAGTTTTGCTGATTTCAATACGAGTTCTTTCTGTTGTGGTGATATTGTAATTTAGTTTTGAGTCGTTCTTGTTCTTGTTATTATTATTGTTCTTGTTCGTGTTCGTGTTTTCCTTCCTGAGCCATGTTTTCAAATGAAGAATATGCCGATATTCATTATTATTATGGTGTTGCACAAGGGAATGCGAGTAAGGCTGCTAGACTGTATGCAGCTGCTTTCCCAAGAAGAATTCATCCAGAAAGGAGAGTTTTCTCTAGAGTACACACTGCTCTAAGAGAGAGAGGGTCTTTTAGGATCCTAAGAGATCAAGAGGAATTTCATAATGTTGAGAGGATTGACGACGTAATCCAGCATTACGAAGCAAATCCTGAGACTAGCTTGCGCGGTCATCCAATGTATTGCAGATGCCACGAGAAACAATACGGAGAACTCTTAAGGCTGACGGAAGACGTGCGTATCACGTGACGGGAGTTCAAGAACTTTTAGATGGAGATCTAGGGCGGCGGATTGAGTTTTGCCAATGGTATCTCAATTCAGTTAGGAATGATCGAGATTTCCAAAGAGCAATCTTGTGGATGGATGAGGCCACCTTTACAAGGTCAGGCATCTTCAATATCCACAACAGGTACGTCTGGGCACATGAGAACCCACATACTATGAGACCAAATAGCTTTCAACACCAGTTCAAAGTTAATGTTTGGGTTGATTTATTCAACAATCAACTTATTGGTCCATATATTCTGCCAGATAGATTCAATTCAGTGAATTTTTGAATTCCTTCAAGAAAACCTCCTGAATTGATGGAGGAGGTTTCATTGGCAACAAGAGCAGATATGTGGGTTCAACTTGATGGTTGTCCTGTCCACTACGGAAGAGGTGTGAGAGATTGGCTAAACGAACATTATCCTCAACGTTGGATTGGAAGAGGTGGTACAGTGGCGTGGCCTCCAAGATCTCCGGATCTCACCCCTCTGGATTTCTTCCTCTGGGGATCTCTCAAGGAATTGGCCTACAGCACTCAACCAACAACCAGGGAAGAGCTTATTGAAACAATTCATAGATCAAGTCGGCTGATAACACAGAGACAAATTGCTTCAGCGACAGCTTCAGTACGAAGACGGAGTGTCCAGTGTATAGCAGCAAACGGCAGTCATTTTGAAGCAACTTTTGACAATTGAATAAAAGGTTCGAAAGTACTTAATTTTGGCCACAGGAATCAGTAGTTTCAATTTCACCATCGAGTCCTGGTCACTCAACATTGTTATTATCTATTAATGGATTTGATTGTGGTACCTCGATTAAATCTTGAGATTTGAAAAAAAAACTCATTTGTGAATTCATTATGCCATTAAAAATGTTGAATGATGAGTTTGTCTCGAATGAATTCAATATTCTTTAAGGCAATTTCATCTTCTACAAATTTCTCCTAATGTGTTTTCTTGTAACTCTTCTAGTTTGGAAGATACAGCGTGATTTAAAAATAAGTCCACGAAATAGAAAAAATAAAAAAGTTAACGTCTTGGAAACCATCAACATTAGACACACCCTGTATTAACAATTTTTTGTTCCTTTTGGCCAGAGGAATCAGCTGTTTTCGTTTTGGCCATCGAGTTTGGGTCACTACAACAGAAAGAACTCGTATTGAAATCAGCAAAACTGTAATAGCAAACAAATTTTGACAACTAACTTACTAATGTCAAGTCGTTGCTACGGTGATGAAAAGATATCAGTAAAGGAGACGTATTTCTTGCCGTAAATGTACAGATTGATTGAAAAGTGAGGGACAAATCGTCAATTCTCATCTACTCTACCATATTTTTGAAGGTAATTTTATGCTCTAAAAGTTTTTCCTGAGGTGTATTCCTGTAACAATTCAGTAATTAGTACGTCAACTATAAGTTTTTTTCATATCGTTGTGAAGCTTATGAAAAAAGGAAGTTTTTCCTTTATCGGCCATGTATCAAATCCATCTCTATTGGAAAAATATTCGTCTTGGAAATTTGTCTTCGGATTTGAAAAAGAATCATTTCTGAATTCATTATGTCATTAATAATGTTGAATGGTGAGTTTGTCTCGAATGAATTCAGTATTCTTTAAGGCAATTTCATCTTCTACAAATTTCTCCTAATGTGTTTTCTTGTAACTCTTCTAGTTTGGAAGATACAGCGTGATTTAAAAATAATTCCACGAAATAGAACAAATTAAAAAAGTTAACATCTTGGAAACCATCAACAATAGACACACCCTGTATTAACAATTTTTGTTCCTTTTGGGCATCGAGTTTGGGTCACCCTGTATATATATATATATATATATATATATATATATATATATATATATATATATATATATATATATATTTTTTAACACATTTAACCTTAAAATATGATCTCATTTGAAAATAAAACAAATGACGAAAATAGAATGTCGCTATGTATTTTTTATCCTGAGTTATCAGCATTTCAAAAACTCAAAGATGGCGACCGATTTTTTTAAAGGATGAGAGTAGTTTATTGGAAATCTGAGTTACAGTTAGAAAAAAATTTTTGAATCTATTCTCTAATGCAAAGCTTAAATTGTAGAGCAAACAGGAATTTTATATCACTGTCCGTTCCGCAGTAATGGCTATTTTAGGGAATTAGACGGCCGTTGTTAAGGGTGTTCTTGACTTTTAATGTAAAAATGTCATTATAGTTTATTCTCCTACATGAAAAACTCATTTTAGTACAAACGGCGTGATTCTATGAGAGTCCGTTCTCGAGAAATAGCCATTTCGAAAGAAATCAAGATGTGGTCATTTTCTCAAAATTTAAGGAGGTTCCCCATGTCAGATTTTTGGCGATTTATCTGGAGAAGGTCAGTGGGACTAGGTACAAAACGCTCACCATTATCGAGTCTCACTGTCTAAAACATGCCCACAAAATATTACAATATTTCTGAAAGAAAAACAGTAACAATAATGTATTCTTTAATAATAAACAAGAGAAACTTACAAAATTACTCAAAAATTAGCTTATAAGGTTTGTAGGTGTACGGTTTTAGTGTTTTGTATTGCATAATACCTTGTGGTAAGTTTACACATTGTTCTGTAGACTAATTTAGTTTAGAATTGACATGATTCGTGGAGTTTAAGATGTGCTATTGTATCCATTGTAAACGTTTAGATTTGACTACTACTACTTCCCTATTTGCTTAAATTATTTTTATTGGGTGTATATTAGTTACGATAAGGTAGGTATCACAGAAAGTTCCATTTATCTAAACAGCGGTTATGGTATTCTATTAAAGTAAAGTACGTGCTTTAGAAAGAGTTCTTTAAAAACCACGACCAAGTGTTAAAGTGTTAAACTATACAGGGTGTAACAAAAAGGTAGGTCATAAATTAAACCACATATTCTGGGATAAAAAAAAAATTAGGTTGAACCTAACTTAACTTAGAACAAATGTGCATACAAAAAAAGTTACCGCCCTTTGAAGTTACCGAATGCAAATTGTTCTTTTTCAAATATTTCATGAATTTCTTTGTCCCTTAATGCTTTTTAGAAATATCAGTTTTTATCGAGATACGGCCACTTTTTCATTATACTATAAAAACTTTGTAGTAGGCATTAAATATCCCTTTAATAAACAGTTGTTGGTACGGATACAATTAGACATTGGCAATATTGTCAATAAAACATATTAAAGCTTTCAACTTTTGTGTGTTTAAGAGAAAATAACTTTTCTATTACAACAGAGTACACGTTTTCAGAAGTGGCAGATATGCATTTAATGCTCGGTAAGTTTCATCAGGCTAAATTAAGATTTCAGATAATTATCGATAATTTTGGTAATCACAGGTGAATGCCAGGGAAATAGTGCAGCAGCTGCAAGGCGTTATGCGAATAAATATCCCAATCAAAATACACCAGACAGACGACTATTTCTTTCCATTGATCGTCGTTTACGGAGACAGGCACATTACGACCGCAACTTGCTGGTAATAGTGGTCGTCCGAAAGTGGATGTACCCGATGAGAAAAATTTGGACGCAATTGAAGAAACCCTAAAATCAGTGCAAGGGTAGTAGCTGCTCCATTAAATCTTTCCCACATGATGGTTTGGAGAAGATTAAAGGGACAGCAGCTTCATCTCTATCATTTAACAACCGTTCAAGAGTTATTGGGTGAAGATTATCCTTAAAAAAATGGGAATTTGCGATTGGTTGTTAACGGAAAACACTCGGAATGTCAATTTCATTAACCATATTTTGTTTACGACGAACACACATCTGGGCGGAAGAAGACCCTCATGCAAAAAAAGTCACCTATCACCAAAGGACTTTTAAAGTCAATATTTGGGTACGAATTGTGTATAACAACTTAACAAGGCCAGTATTTCTTCCAAACAATTTAAGCGGTGAAAATTATTTGCAATTTTTACAAAACGTATTACCGGAGTACTTGGAAGAGGTAAACCTCAGAATCAGGCAAAACATGTGATATTTACATGATGGCGCAGTACAGTCATGAAGTTAGGCAACATCTTTTCGAGCAATATCCTGGACGCTGCATTGGAATGGGCCCTGATGCACCTATTGTTTGGTCACTCAGAGGTCCAGATCTTAACCCTATCGTGGTTATTTGTTTTGCGTCTGGGGTTATATGACATAACACGTGCATTTGGTAACTTCAAAGGGCTGTAACTTTTTTTGTATGCACAAAATTGTAAGTCAGGTTAAATCGAGCTATTTTTGGCCCCAGAACATGTTGTGGTTTAATTTATGATCTCCCTTTTTGTTACACCCTGTATACGTACTACAAGGTAACTGCAATTGCTTTTTGCATTTGTTAGAGAATTTTGTTGTTTAGTAAACTTTAGCTTTTCTAAAAATATAGATATTGTGTGAGCTTTAACTGAGCTTTTATTTTATTCTTGATATAGTTGTTTATTTTTTTTACAGCTTTGCGCATTTTATCTATATAAATTATCCTTGATTGTTCCCTTGTTCCTGTCTTGTTTCAAGGACATAATTAGAGAACAAACATAGCCCAATTTAACTTTTTTTTCCACCTGTATGTAAAAATTACATACATTTCGTTCTCATTTGTTAAAAAATTTCTAACGATGCACGAATCAATATTCACGTTTCATTCCATTTCGAAATAAATACTAAAGTAAAAGCTTCTAATGGGTTTTATTAAGAAAAACAATTTACATAAATTACACACACTAATTTATTGGTGAGTTTTAATATGACGTTGTAGATGATGTTTATAGTAGAATGCCATGTCACAGTTAGAACAATAAAACGTCCTAGGTTTACCACAAACATACTTAACGTGGTTGTTTAGTGATGTTCTAAGTTTGTATGTATTTCCACAAAACTGACACACGAACGTATTTTCATACTGATAATGTTGACCTTAAAAAATATTAAATTAATTACCTAGAAGATTCAGAAATGTAATACACATGTATCATAAGTTGATCACTTTGCACTTTAAAGTACTAAACTACTATACCATGCAAATCACACAAATTAGAATAACCGAAATATAATGTATATTTTATAATTTGCATGATGCATTAGCAATGAGTATATAGAGTAGGTCATAAAGAGTAGATCGGCATGTATACTAAATACACAAAGTACCGTCTTTTACCAAAACTTGGTAGAACCAAGTTATACTATAATACGCAATTACACGTACAACCACATTCACATACATCCACTTACACACAACCATATGGACAAACATATGCATTAAGCTCAAAAGACTAATGCTTATATTTCATTTCTGTCGGAAAAACGGCGAATGTTCAGATTTATTTTTCTAACACGTCTACTCTACAGCAATTAAGTTTTCCTACAGGTCTCACCTTGACTACGTACAAAAGCATATTGTAAAAAAACGCTAAAATTTTGTAGAAAAAAGGTGGTCACACTCTTGTGATATGCAAAGACTATATTTTGCAATTTTATGTATTGGATATATTGATCGCATTTTTGCAAGGGATATAACAATTCTTTTTCAGCACTGTCTTACCACAACCCATATTCAGTGGTGATGGTGTAGCAATGGGTAGCCCTCTTAGTCCTGTTACAACTAATTTTTACATGGAAAAACTTGAAACATTACAGTTACAAAGTGCATTTTGGTATAGCTATGTAGATGACACATTTATTACGTGCAGATGTGGAGAAGAAGAACTACATCAATTTTTAATTTTTATAAATAGTATTCATCCTAGTATACAAATTACCACGGAGAAGGAAACCAACGAAAGTTTACCATATCATGACATACTAATAATTCACTACCTTTTAAGGTTTACCGAAAGCCGACACACACTGATAGATACCTTCATAATTGATCAAAATCACTACAAGCTAATGGATGTTCACTTAAAGATAATGATAATGTTATTACACCTACTAGATAGGACCATCAAGAAAAACCAGTGCTTAATATTGGTACCATTTTTCTTCCTTTCATAACTAATGTTAGCGATAAAATTGAAAAAATTCAAATTAATCATGGCATTGGGACTGTGTTTAAACCTACAAGAAAAATGAAACAACATTTAAGATCACCCAAAGATGTTTCAAACCCATTATCATCTTCCGGAGTGTATAAGTTCTCTTGTTCTTGTGCAAAAGTATACATTGGAACCACAAAACGTAGCTTTGATACAAGACGTACAGAACACATGAGATTTTGTAGATTAGGTGAACTAGAGAAATCTGCAATAACCGAGCATGCTTTAAATAATTTAAATCATGACATTAAATTTGATAATATGGAAATATTGTCAAGACAAACTTATTATTACGTTCATTCACAACGTAAAGTTATTGAGATATACAAACATCCTAATAACTTCAATAGGCAAGACTTCGTTTAAATAGGTTTTTAGAATCTTATAATTTAAAAAAGGCACAATGGTACGTCTTAATTTTAATTTTATCTTTTACTAGGTTTTTTGCTGTTTTTTTTCCTAGACCTAGAAGTAAATGATTTACCCATTATATGTTGTTACCACAGCAGTATAATAATTTAATATAGTAGTTGAAATTTAAATTAAAATAAAAAATTATATTTTAAATTAAAAATTTTCACTTTACACTTACATCATAATTTGATTACACTTTGTTAAATTTGATTTGATTCTGACATTTTCATTGTTAGCTTTCGACCGTTAGAGGGTGTACTGATTTGTCATTTTTAATAATATTTAATTTATTAAGGATCTAAAAATTTGTTTACCCAACAGAAATCGTTAAGTTCCTCGCACTAAATTTTGGCCAATGTAAGCAGCGCCCTGTTTCACACCAACAAAATTATAAAAACCGGGAAATCAAAATGTCCCTTTGTCAAGGCTAAATTACAAAGCGTCATGTTTTTAGTATTAGCGCTTTAACACACAGCAGAAGTTTCAAATTATTTATTACTTGTAAAAATACGACGTAATAACATATTAAAGAAGGTACAAAAGACTGCAAATTATTACAGTAACGCAAAGTTTGGAAATTACAGGTGGACTTGGGTATAAACAAAGATTCGTCACGTACTATTTTTTTTTCAAATTGTTTTTAATTGAACAAAATAACGTAACACAAACGTATTTAAAAATATTTGAAGTTTTGGATTAGATCAAAATAGGGCGTCCTTTTATAAGGACGTTTAGAATAAGATACGGTTGCAAAACACACTTTACTTTATTCTAAAAAACAGAGAACATAAAACAGTTAAACTGTATGATATTGAATAAAACAGAATTAGAGATGTCTGTTCTGTTAGGAACGCCAACTACAGCAGTTGAAAGCAAGTAATTGCTTGTGTTCCGGGTTTTAAAAATGTGCCCATTAACAAAGTTGCATTTAAATATTATGAGAATTTTTGGGGAGGAGATTAACTATATCTGTTCGGTAAACGGAGTATACTTACTTTTACTAAAGTTAGATTCCATAGTTGGCTTTATACGTTTATCAAACTGTTATATTAATAGCAGGCTTATTTTTGCGTTATCATCTTAGTCATACTTCATAAATTTGTTTTAACATCTTAACCACTGTTAAAGATTTTACAACTACTGAGGACGATAACTGTAATTATCGAAACATAGATTTTCACACCACTACTATACTTCAAAATAGTCCTAAATTAAGATCAAATTTATGTACAAGTAACTACATGAAATCAGCCAACCGATTATTTTTTTAAACGTTTAAATAATATCCAAAATACCATTAGATACTTCAACCTGTAAAACCAAAATACGAAAATGGTAAAAAAATTAATATCAATTCTACTTCTTACGGATCGCTGTATAAAAATCAAAAAATAACGTGAAGACGAATTTTTGAGAGTAAAGTAGTTTTTTTAACAATCCCAGATGTTAACAATGCTTTAATTGTACGAGTACCATTTGGTTCAAACAGAACTCAATTATCATAATCATAATTAAAAAATAATGGGTTGCTCCACAAAAAAGAAGTTTAGAAAACGCAAAAAGGAGTAAACAGCAAAAGATAGTGATCTTCATTAAACGGACATTCATCAACATTTTACATATTTGGATTGATTACTAGAGACCCAGTTGTCACCGTGTGTGAAAATGTTAAGTAACGGACGTCAGATAATATTTTTCTTCTCGATTTTTTTCGAATTTCGATGTTAAAAATTGATAGATTTAAAATGTTTTATTTCCAAGTATTAATGTATTGAGGATTGAAATTGTTTAAAAGTTTTTTCGATGGTTAAGATATTTAGAATAGGGCATTTAAAATTAGAAAAATAAATTTCAAGTAGATTAAATGAAACGTAATTTGAGAAATATAAGATATGGATATAAAATTGTTTTTTGTTACTATTTGAAGATGTTTGAAGTTTCCTATTACAAGATAAACTTTAGAATTCGATTTCCGTAAGGGTCATATACGTATTTTTTGAGTGTGACTCCCTTTGATAAATAAATAAATAAGGATTCATTGCGTACGTAGATGTTCCTATTTTAGTGAAAGAGATTTAGATTAGTTTTGTGTAGGTAACAATTATTTCTCGTTGCCTTAAATATTAGTAATTCCGTTAGTTGGAAGGGAAGTTATATTCGGTAAAATTATATTCGGTATTAAAATTACTACTTTGTATGGAGCACAGTTGCAATGTTAAAAACACTTGGGCGTCAGACAGACGGGGCACTTTGATAAATTTATTTTAATTAAACAAAGAGGTTGGATTCTATAGACGTTATTTTAAGGCTGATTTTCAAAAGCGATTTATTTGACGAGGATATCAGGTTTCATTGATAAGGTACCGCGAGATCTTATGCAGAGCACGTACAATCATTTAAAATATTGAGGTTGTAGGATTTGCTAATTGAGATTTAAGAGAGATGAAATTGAAGATGGGGAATAATGAAACCTGCTTAAGTCGGTTTCGTTAGGGGTCAAGAGTCGAGGTTAGCGCACAAGAAATATTTGTTTGGCGGTGGTTGTTGAGCTAGTTACACCATTACCGGGGGGAGGTGAAATGAAGTTTATCGAAGAAAGCTCTTCACTTGATTTGGGTATGGTTTTGTAATTTGCGCGCCTCGTGATATGCTACCGTTTGTCCTTGTCGCGTGGCAACGTTTTCGAGTCCTCGGAATAAGGTTGGGTATCTATTGGTGATGCCAACCATTATTCCTTTGGATGTTTATCGCAATTGTGTGGGGATTATTGGTAATATAGTTCATGGTTATTTGATAGTTTCGTGTGCACAGCCGACCCCATAACAAATAAAGGGTTGCTGTAAATATGTAACGCTTAAATATAAAGTTCGTTTCAATAAATGTGTATATGTAAGTCAAGAACGATTTGTCAAAGTTTGTGTAAAGATAATTTAAGAATTAAAAAGCTGCTAATTGACGTCGATAAAATACCCGAAGGAGTTATTGCCGTTTCGTTGTAAGAAAGAAAGAGAAGTCTCGATTGCCCATTCTGTGCATTGTGAGGTAACTATTTTTTCTGAATTTGGTTGTGCGATTTTAATAAAGTGTTCATTGGTATCATTCAGACGGATGAATATGCCTTTTGTTTAAGTTTATTTAAACTATCAATTCAGTATATAAAGCGTATTCATTCGTAGATTAATTATTTCTTATGGTAGTACTGTATCTTATTTTGATTTCGCTAACTAAAATTACATATTACCGATTGTTAAATTTACGTGTTCAACGAATTCTTATTGTTCCGATTTATTTTTTTGGTGTTATTGAAAAATTAAGGAAGATAAATTTGGGAAAATGAGCTTGCAAGTATCAATCCTGGTTATTTATTAGGTTCATAAAATTCTGTATTTTTTCAACTGCCGCTTCAACACACCCAGTGTTGATTGAAATCATGTGTAATTTTATTTTAATACACAAAGATGTTAATGACTAAATGGTATTATTTCATTTCTGTTTGATATATTTGTAATCGTTTTCCTCTCTCACAACGCTATTTTGTTTATAGTCAAGTTACAGTACAGTTTAATTATTTTACGAGAATTTTTGGAAGTTTTGCAGATTTGCAACTTTTTAATGTTTTCTTTTTCTGTCAAGTAATATAAGCTTTAACGTAATGATTAACGATAATCTCTAAATTAGCGTATTTGCTATCTTGATTGTAGTAATAAGTTCACTTTAAAAGATGTTTTGAATGATAACGTAACGTAGATTATGAAGTAAATCGGTCGTTAACCGATCAGCTGTTTATTTTTGCACGCGAAAGCTCTGCGAGTAGTCGCAATTTTTTTAAAGTAATTTTTATAGAAATCAACTTGCCGATTGTAGTCATGGATGTACCTGGATTTGCCTTAAAAGGTAAGCAGTTTATTTGTTTGGGAATGAGCTGTATACTTTTCGAATTAGGTATTACGATCCGATATGGACGTCTATTAAATTATAGGACTATAAATTTTCGGTCCCGTTTGAATAATTCATTACCGTTTTGACCTGTTATTTTTTGGTATTTAAGCCAATAATTTTCACGTTGAAGTTTATCGAAATATTTATTTCATTACGTTTTACCGCTATAAACGCATCTAACAGGTGGCGCCTTTTTTACACATTTAGCTGATTTTGACGTTTTTGAGGTGTGACGAGTGCCCATTTTCAGAGCTACGTAATAACTCCGCCCACACCACTGAGCTATATCGTTGTCCGCACATTACCTTTACGGGCTGATGCTCTAATAAGTGTTTGACCCGTAACACTGTATAAAACTGCTACACAGATCCCATAATCTCATACTCTAAGTATCACTTCAATCATCAATTAATTTTATTTGATGATAAATATTGTCTATAAAACTGTAATATATAATATTATAAAATAACAAAACAAAAAATTTTTCAAACAATTTAATCAGTCGCGTAAACACATTACTATATACAAATTACTGAGGAATAACAAGCGGCTTATGCCTGTTCATAATATGACACTTAAGACTATATCGTCGATGTGATTTGTATTCGCAATAAGGACAAGAAAGTGCAGGAATTTGTCCACATTGCCTTTCATGTTCAAGCATGTGATGTCGATATTTATATCCTTTTCCACATTTATTGCAGTTATGCCCAAAATGCTTAGTTGTATCCAAATCATAATAAATACCTACAAACATAAAAAAAATCAGGTAAGCAAAAGACTACATTCCATATATTATTAGAGTAGTATGTATAAGGAAATTATTGCCTTTTGATAATATTCTATTGGAAGTTCCAAAGCTGGTTTTAGGACGTATGCTGACCAAATAATAGGAGGTGCTGTCCATCAAAAACGGTTATTGTGAAAATCAAGTAAAGAAAGTCCTATGAAGTTCAGCGAAATTTTCCAGCTTCTGAGGTATCAGGCATATGGCAATTGATACAAGTATTACTTACTTAAAGGGGATCTTCCGCCGCTCATTTACTAGAGTTTGCAAGAGTTGCATAACAAAATTTTTGAGAGTTTATTTGAAACCGTACAATAGTGTGTTGTATTTTAATTTCTTTTTTAGGTGGACGTAATAACATAAATTTATGAGTACATTGATACCAGAAACTGTAAGTGCAGAGATATATAAAGTACAATACAAAATGAAAGCAACGATTTTTTAATAGAAGGTAGAGGTAGCATAGAAATACACAAATAAAATAATCAACAATACAAGTCTAAAATTAAATTATGTCATTCTGCCTGGCGAAAGACCGCGCGAGCGACGCGGACACTTTTCACCGGTAACTCCGCCCTTAAGTGCTACCATTTTCAGTGGCGTATTCAAAAGCAATACAAGTTTTATTTCAATTGCCAATTATTTTAGAATGTTGAACAAAACAACACTTCATTCCGTTATTTATGTATCATTAATAATAGCATAACTGTAAAATAAATTACTATGTAACAAAGGTATAAAAATAACATTTAAAAATAAATATCGCACTAAATAATACACTTAAATAGATATATAATTAATCACTCGTCTTCACTAAATCTATAGTCACTGCCACTGCTACTACTTTCACCAATGTTTATAATAAGCGGTTCTACTACAATATCAAACCCGGGTGATATGGAGGCAGTTGTAAAACTGTATAAACGTGCTCTTCCAACACTTGATCGAATTTTTTGGTAATATGCTGCATTTTATTGAGCTTGATTAACTCATAAGTTGAATTTCCACCTTTAAGAAATTGGATGTGGATGTACTGCTATCAGTGACCACTACTGATCTGAAAGGAAAATTAGGTTTTAACTTTTCTCGCAACCATTTTTCACATTTTCCGTGTTCATGTCAGCGTGGTAATCATCACTCCTCGATCCTGATTTGAAAATAATCAATCAATTCGGATTGAATCCCATATTTCCACTATCATGAACAATAATTAACTTCTTTCCTTTAGAAATTGGTGTGAATAATCCGAACGATATTCTATCACCCCAACACTTGGAAGTTGTATGTGCAGCGTGAACGTGAGTTTCACACGATTGGTCTACGCTCAGCCCTAAAATTTTTCAAATTTTGTAATTAATTTATTCGTAGTGCTCGTACATCATTCTTTTCTACAAGAATTTTCCTGTTGTCCTGCGTTTTTTTCACATGAATCCAATTTTCTTCAGTAGTCGATACAACGTGGGCCTCTTGCCTGTACACTGCAGTTCATTTGCTAATTCTTGCATCTTCCATAATCCGTTCAATCGTTCTTACTGATTCTCCAAAATACGTTGCTTAATTTCTTGTTTGGATTCATTTGAGAATAGTGTTGGAAGATAATTAAAATTATTGTACACTACTACGCGTGATTCCATGTGCACTACCTTCCCCTCACCTAATGTTGACATTTTCACGAATAAAAATGACGATAATTATTTAATTTTATATACTATATTATGCGTACGTTAGTGCCTTGATAATGAAACATTTTTGTAGAGATCGATATGTACACAAATTTGTTAAAAGTATGCACTTTTATTAATTAATTACGATTAGAGTGTTGGTCATAGAACATATTTACTTGCTTCATAATGAAATATTAATTACCTACTATTACTATTAATATTAATAATATTAATTAAAATACCTACATATATTTGGTATGGCATTACAGCTGTAAAAAGCGTTAACCAGGGTGACGAATCAATGTATAAATAAAAATAGTGAAAAGCAGTACCTACGCCTCCATACTATTGTAAAAATCGTAATGAGATTACGCGCAGCCTACTTAGACTCTTGCGCAACCAACCTTATCGCCAGGCAGAATGACATAAGCTCTATTAATACTGAACATCTTGTGCAAAGAAACACTACTAGAACTTAATTTATAATTGTATAGTGGTGTATCGTTACATAAAAATTATCCATAGACAACCAATGATCTACGATTAAAACGCTGAAGTTTTCAATTTGAAAACACTTCGTTGTAGACCAATAAAAGAAAAAAAAACGGACTTAGATTAAAACTGTACAAAAAAGACGAGATTTTAGCGGACCATGTGTGCAAATTCGCAATGAGTGAAGGGGAGTTCATGAAAGTGGAAATAGCAATGAATAAACTCGAAGAAGCTCGCCCGATCGGGTGCGGCTAGTGATGTATTCCCCTCGGTAGTCTCAGCACAAAAACTTCGAGGTTTGACGCGACGATCCATTTTATTAAAAATATTACTCAGTCGCGGAATTTTTCCGAACAATTAGTTTTTTTGTTTTGTTTTTTTTTTAATTCTAAAGGGTGATCTCTGAAGCTATGCAGAAATACAATTTTCGAATTCTTAGCATTACTTGAATTACAGCTTGTTAAAATTGCTCAGTTTAAAGAAGTTTGCGATTTTTTATAAAACTCCCCTGAAGGTAACCACACAAAAGGAGACTTTATAGCTCTACAGTACCTTTTCCTTCGTGTGTAGAAAAAATCAAGTTGATATATCTATAAAAGAGGAATTTGTCGAAATCAAAGATATTGTTTTCGACAATTATTATAAGAGGAATGGTACGTTGATCAAATATTTTATTAATTAATAACGAATTATCTACAATAGTAATGAACTCATAACAAATTTCCTTATACACTTCTATGAATCGTATAACAACTAATATATTATTATTGTATAACATAATTGTCCCATTTAAAAATAGTATTAAACTAATATTCACCATAATATATGGTCCCTACAGAATACGCAAGAACGTAGACGATTAAAATTTTATTGGTATTGAGATTGATAAATATTTGGTATCTAATCCAATAGTTCTCTCTTTATTTGACTAACTTAAAACTATAGAAACACCACAAATTGCTTTGGTAAGATATTGAGATACAACACAATGTTTTAGGGTTTAAAATAAAGCCATAGGAATTCTTTTACAAAATATTGTAAATCAGCTGCCCGATATCCCCCCCTAACCCCCATTTATTAAAGACTCTAGACATGTTACCTTTGTAAACGCGCTATGTCGTTGGATTTACGAATGTACTAATATCAACCCCCGTCTATACCATATTATGAAACCCTCGGATCCCTGTTAAATTTCGTATGACTGTAAGACGAGACATATGCGTACACTTCACTTTAAATCAGGGATGTGTTAGCTCACACTTCCGGTTTTTGAAATGAATCTATTAATTTGGCTTATTTTACAAAATCTATACTACACAAACTCTAGAAGGTATTTTTAATATCCGGAATAGTGGTGAGATATGTGATGGCTGTAGCGATATTTGTGCAATAATTTATAATCGTGAAAATATGTGCACAGACTTGGACTTCAATTTCTGAAAAAATTTGGGTGTGAATCTTTTTATTCTCAAATTTCAAGTTCACGAATCTGATTGCTCTTCCTTCCTGGATCATGATGCTAGTACGATACGAATGTTTTTTTTGAAGAATGTATTTAAGTGCATACTGTATAGGGCATGGAAGAAAAAAAAAGTTATAAGGTATATTATATTATTTTATTTATATAAGCGTTGTGTGTTTGTTGGCGTATTTGACACGGTGAAGTAATCATGGGTTATTACCGTATGTCGTCAGTGTTTTAATCCAGGGCACACCAGATGTGGCTTTTGAATTAATCAGCTAGTTTATCGAGGTTTTGTGTTAAGATTGCTAGCGAATGCTTATATTTGTGTTTTATTTCTTCTTGTAGGGCTTTATCTATTGGGTTTTGGGTCGAATATCCTGCGGTTTTCGAAAATTGTTTGTTGTGTTCTGAAGCGTTCCGCAATAGGTGTAATATCGTATTGTGGTATTCTAAATGCATTTTAAGGTTTCAGAGTAGCAACCTCTTATGTGACCTCTAAAAGCCACGAAGAACTTCGATCGGTTTCGTACTTCGTTAAGTGTTTTGTCTATGTCGGTGTTACAGTTAAAACTCTTGGTAAATATTATTCAATTTCAGAAAACTAAATGGCTGCCCAGAAGCCAGTGTAAACAATAAGCTGAGCCAACAATATTCTGGGGGCTATCACGCTAGGAATATCGTCGCACTCCTGATTGTGGAGTAGAATTTTAGAAATAGGCTAAGTTTATTGTGATTTATACAGTTCTATCTGTCAAATACGAAAGCAAAGTTCAGTAAACTTGGAGGAAAACCTACAAATTTGAATCTATAAATTAGCCTAGCACGCCTGATTCTATCAACGATTTGCTTTATGCCTTGAGAAGCGGCGAGTTTACAACGACGGAGGTTGAAGATCGTCTCGTAGTAAGTTATATGACTCTAGGCCTTTAAGGTGAAATTTACTCAAAGCAGTTGAAGAAAGAAATTGGTATGTAGGATACAGGTTGAACTTGGGCGATTCACACGGTAGGTTGAATGCGGCAGATCATACATAGGAGAAAGTAGTAGGCTACTCAACGGTTACGGCGAAACATACGCAATAAACTACTGCGCAACCACGAAAAATGAATTCGACCCAAGTGCGAAATTAGTCCTTCTCAGGACTAAGCCTGATGACGGAAGCAGAGTCCTCTTCTGAATCGTCGCGTCATAAAAGCAAAAAGGGTGGAAAGAGGTCGATCTACTCAACTAATATCAGACCACAGTTACAAACCACTTGTATTATGGAAACATACAAGTACTTTACATAAATACAAATTTTAAATTCAATCCATAACTAAAAGTAACGAGCCCGTACTGATAATTCTTGGTATAAATGTTAGTTACTTAATAAAATGTACATATTACTTTGCAAATTACACATGCCTTCTAATTTATTTTTGAGAAAATCTGGTAAAAAATACCAGCTGTTAATGTAGTATTAAAATATTAAAGAAAAATTACAAAAAAGATTTAATAATCGATTTTGCTCGATAAAAAGTTCGTTCATACATTCAATAGTGTAAATCATAAACAAATTGTTCCATATTAGATTAAAATAATTATTTATAGATTTATAACAAATTATTGTTTAGATATACAGGAAAAGTAGTTTAGCATTTTGGACATGATGATTAGCCATTTTACTTTTTAAACTTCGTTTTGGTAAATTTGAAGAGGAAATTTTACAGTATTAAGTAATTAACAATGTAAGATTTCGAAATGATGACAATGGTCGCGTGCTAATACAAAATTCAATTTTCTCTTCTATTTATATATATATATATATATATATATATATATATATATATATATATATTTGCATAAGCAAATCTTTTAAGTATTGGAACTCGGCCGTTGAGCCATGTAAAAATTTTAGCTTAAGGCCTACAGATAACAAGGTTGATAGGTACAAGATAAGAATTACAGTTGTATTGGACCAAGAAGGTTATTAATAAGTTTGTAACAAATGTAATGTTTTAATAATCTATAACACTATTTTAATAATTTAAATATTTTCTTTATTGCAAGTTTGGAAATGCAAATCCAAATTATATATATATATATATATATATATATATATATATATATATATATATATATATATATATATATATATATAAATCAAAGTCTTGACTGACTCACTGATCCCAGAGACAAGGAATTTGGAGGGTGTATTCTTTGTGAAGTTTAGGTATCCATTACGAAATTCCACGCCTAAGACGGTGAAATGGGGGATTGAAAATTTTTGTGAAACTTTTTACTGTATGGTCGATTGGCTAGAAAATTGGTACACATATTCTTCAATTAAAAGATATCGCAGCAACGTGCGACGGGTACGATTAGTTGGTAGATAAAGCACAAGTTTAATCAAATACACAATTACTTCTGGTGTGTAATCTAGGTTAGCATCATATATAAACATTTTTTCTTGAACAGAAAAAGGGTTAACCACACGATTACATACGTTCAATATTTATTACAAATTTGAACAATTAAACAAATTTAAAATTAAATTTTATATTTATTATTTATATAGTCAGATATCGAATTAAAACTAAAATTTTATACAGGGAAAGAGATTTTGGTAACCGTATAATAAAAAGTTTTATCGGTGAACAACGTTATTTATCCAATCATACCATAGAAGTAATTTTGAATCATTTTGACAGTAAAATACGCAATATTGATGATCTCTTATACGTTAATTTATTAAAATCACAATTAATGTCGTTTTACATAATTGTAAATGTAAAAGGGCCATATCGTAATCCAAATAAAAAACTTGTGGAAAAAATTTAAATTCTGTACATAGTTATATCAATACTTTATACTGGAAATAAGTATTGTGCTTGCAAAAATAACAACCACATTTATCTATATATTTTTTCTTTGTTTCACAACTTAACACAATTATTGGTGATAATAAATTATAATTATATGTCAAATTGGAATTACCAGAGTGGTGGCTCGATGTAGTCGTTTTTTTACAATACATCGCTGCCTTGTTAAGAAGGTAATACTACAATCACCGCAAGGGTTCGGTAATTTATAATATTACGTTACCACAGTAAATACGTTGCATACCAACTACCGCACGGTTGTAGTTAAAGAATCCGACAAGAACAATATACAAATTTTCCATAAATAGTTTATTATATTCGATGTAGGTAACAAAGGAACAATTGAAAAGGAAACATTAGAACAGCTCCACAGTGAACATGATGGCACATTCATCAGGTCTTGAAACATTCTTTATTGCTCTGTCCTAAACTCTTCCTAAGTATGTGCACATATATTTTAATTACTTTTACTAAAATCAGCAATCCGAGTGATGTATAAATTTCAAATGCGTTCTGTAATTACTTCGTTGTTTGAATTTTCTCCCACAAAATAAGCAAAGAAATCTAGGTTCTACACCACATTCAAAATTAATATGCCTTGTCAAGTGAGTTTTTTGTTTATAGGAAGAAGTACACTTGGGGCATGGAAACCTTCCTTGCAAGTCCACTTGATATTTTCCTTTACGTTGAAAGTTACCATAATCTAAAAATATATTTTTAAATAAATATTATCTACAACGTACATGTATACATAAAACGAATAAAATGTTACAATATATTGTTAAAAGTTGGTCTTTTTCTTTGATGGCTTCAACACTAAAAAAAAACGTAACATATCCTGTTAATAAACGAAGAAAATAAAAAAAGACACAATATTTATACTGTAGCTTTTCATATTTTCCCAAAATAAGGAAAATAACACAAGTTTTAACTAAAATATTATTTGTACTATTATTCAAGAGCAATTTTATAAAACACAATAATATAGAGAAAATATCTCGTGTGGAACACCACACGACCTACCAACCTACAAAATGGAAATGAAAGGAAACGAAATAATTTTAATAACATTTTTTAGGATAATCTATAATCTATGTCAAACATGTCTGACAGAACTTAATATACATTTTATACGTTGACAACGAAAATAGGCAACATTGTAAAAACAAAAACAATAATCTACGTCAAATGCACGTTTTAAACTTCGTGTCAAATAAGAGGTTACTAGACATGTAGATGCTAAATTAAAAAAAATTCCGTCCGCTTCTATATAATTTCGATAATACAGTTTTCATTTTCACTCTTATTTAATTAATTTTTGGACTTTAGGCTTTGTATTAAGAAACTTTAAAAAGTTATGTAAAATTAAATTATCTTTAAAAAATATGTCTTAAACGCTAAATTAAGCGTCGTATCAAACATAATTAATCGATATATTTAAAGTGTATATGTTTATACCTTTTTTATGTCTTACAGATGTTTCAGAAATAATTGATAAAAACCAAAAACTCCTGCTCCTCTCAAAATCTAATTAGCTCCAGAAGAAATGAAAACAAGCTTAAATACGAAAGAACGTCCGTGTTGTGGTTCTAGAGTTAACGTGGACATTAACACACATCCACACACACGCGGACATCATGCCCGATCCCAAACGTTGTAACATGAGCTAATAAGTCGATTTAGCGTTAGTTAAAAAAAAAGTCGATTACATCACCTTCTATATCCACATATGTATGTGTGGGTTAGAAGGTAAAAAGCGGTTAGATACAGTGTACCTAATCCATAATTTTGTACTTAATTGTGTTTCCAAACCGTACAGTATGTTTTTGACCAATTGCTATTAATAGTGTACCCTACAAACAAAAAATAAGGCTTATTTCTCAAAAATTATTGTTATCACAAGAACATGTATATAATATGGTTAATGCTAAACTAAGAAAATTGACATTTTAATGAGCGCTGTTAAAGCATCTTAAAGCTCTTTTGATTGAATTCAATATCTTGATCCGACATCTTGAGTCTTGTTTGTGTATGTCAGGTCTGACTTCAAAATCTTGAAATAAGATCTTTTAATTGAATTAGTTCGGTGTTAAGGTTTATTTCAGCGTCTTAAAAAAAGAAATCATCGCAAAGCTATCCCACTCACTTCCCCTTAATCCATCCATTAACTGTGTCCCTCTTTTTGCATTATAAGTAAATGTCTGACACCACCGATCGGGCCGTGGGCCCTAGTTCTAACACTAGGCACCATTTCCTGCGACTAAGGCTCCTATTTATAACAGAGACCCCTCATCGCCAAAATTGACATCTTGAACTTGCACATTGAAACCAACTTCCACAAAAAAAATCTTAGATGTAAAACAATATGTCAACCTGTAACCATCCTCTTTTAAACGGATCTTAGAAGCAGGGACACGATTCGAAGATGTTAATTTCAGCACGTGGTGACATCTACCCGTGGGTTACACTTAAGGCATGACCCACTCTATGACTCACCGTTGGGTCACGTTTTATTCGATGAAACATCCGTCTTTATTAAAATAAAAAAAAGGTGAGCGTGTTACCTTAGATGCAGAAACTATATTCAGATGTTAATTTGAGCCCCTGATGATTGTGATTTCGGCGTTTGGCTGCTGTATTATGTATGTATTTATTGACCAGCTTCTTTTGTTTTTGAGAATGTTTATTTATTTATAGGCTCTACAGTGTTTTAATACATACTTTATTAATTACGCTACACACATGATTCGTGTGGTGTTGCGCTTATTTAGATTCTTTGTTTGCAAAATTTTTTGAACAGTAACCACTTCCAGATCTCATTTTAGCTATTTTATCTTTAATTAGTAATTTGTTTATTTGTGTAATAACTATTTTACACATGGCCTCTCTTATCTTTAGTGTTACTTTTTAAACTCCAACGATTTTATACACGTGTTACGTGAAAATGCTTAGGAAACCAACAGTTTTTTTTAAGTTCCGTTAGGTTGCCAATGGATGCTCAGTTATGTTGACATGGTGATTGCGTGGTAGCATTTGGTAATCTATCAGTCAGTACCTTCCAACTGGGTCGGTTATTACGTGGTCTAGTTTTCATGTGAGCGCTATTTTATCATGGCTACAATCATTGAAGCTCCGGCCAAACGCGAGATTCGCTTTGTGATCTGTTTTCTTCAAGCTGAAGGCAATACTACAGCTGAAATTTATCGAAAATTGTGTGTACGAGGAAGGCATTGGGAGTAATAGAACGTCGAGACCACAGAGCAATCGAAGCAATAAATGCATACGAATGGCCACTAAACCAAAGAAGTTTAAAAGCAAACATTGTCTAACAAAAGGTTTATGGCTACTGCGCTTTGGGATAGTAGAGGACTCTTGCTAGTAGAGTTTTTGAACCCTGGAATGACAATTACTGCAGGGTCGTACTGCAGTACCTTTAAACTTCTACGGAGAGCAATACAAAACAAAAGAGAAGGCATGTTGACCTCAGGAATTGTCTGATTTCATGACAATACACGTCTTCATACTAAAAGAATAACAAAGGAACTGCTCAAAAAATTCGGATCGGAATTGTTCAACCACCCGTTCTACAGCCTGTACTTCGCTCCAAGCGACTTATTCTCCAGGATGAAAGTATGGTTGGGGATGCAGCGGTTCAAAACTTTTGAGGAATTGAAAATCAGTGTGACAGATTAGCTGAAAACTCAGGCGGCAGCATGTTACGAGGGTATACAAAAGCTGGTACCCTGTGCATAATAAAACTGTTCATATTTCTTGTTCTTGCTTTAAAAAAATAGCCCTCGTAAATTTTACATTTAACGCGTCAGATCAAATTATACCACAAGACACCGTTGCAAATCATGCAGTACCTTCTAATTATACCGCAAAATGATGTTACAAACTGTGTGCTAACTCCCAATTATAACAAAAGTTGGCTCTGCAACTTCTAATTATACCATACGATGACCCTACCTGTTAGAAAGTGGTTCATAACGTTGAAAATGGGGACCTTGTTAAAAAGGAGGACCTGCATTAAAACGTAGTGAGAGGGATGGAGAACTTTAAATGTTGAAGCCTGTTTTAAGATACTTCCTTATTTTCAAGATGCTGAAACAAGCTTTCAAGGTGTAGGAACATAGTAGCAATTCAGCCAAAATCGTTAAACTTAAAAGTCCTTTTTGAAATTGATATTTTCAGAGAATTTTCTAGATAATTGTTAAATACTTTCAGTTACTAAAGTGTTTAAGAATATTAGAAATGTATTATACGGGTAATTATAGCGATTACAAAGCACGTTTCTCCAAAATACAGTCGCACCTCATATGTTTTGTAATACAGTTTTGTTGAAGTTATAGTTAATCTTATGCAGACAAATTGCTGGTATTTATTTAATTAGAATTTGCCGTGGAGAACGAAAGCATATCAAATACGAATTTGTTATAACAGATCATATCCTGCAGTTAAATCTAAAAATAACATCTTAATTCTAAATTCAATATCTTATTAAAAAAAGTGAAAGGCAACGTGTAGGGTTCACTAAGATCAAAAAGTAACTGTACACACAGTAATCTCGGAACACTTACTTTACGAAATGGTGTTGAAGTTTTATAAATATGTCCATTAATGGCGCCTGAGTTGACATTTAACAGATGAACTGTATGTATTTGAAGCCCTAGAATCTAAATATGTAAAAATATACAGGGTGTTCCATTTAAATTTTCAGCTTTTGCGTCATTTCCGGTGAAACCGGAAGTCGGCCATATTGTTTTTTTATGTAAAAAAATCCCAAACTGGCACTAATATACCCTACCAAAGTTTGAACAAAATCTAACTATCCATTCAAAAGTTACAGGGGTGGCCCTGATTTACACCCGGTATACTGGGCAACCTACATTTTAAAACCTTTTAGATCTAAATTTGACACCGTGGACGGGGTGTGGTACGTTTCTTAATGTCATATTTATTTTCAGACTTAAGCCTACTTTTATTATACTGAATAAAACACAATTTAATTTTGTATTAATCTTTATTCTTTTCGTATCCTTACCAGTAGCATTTTATTTACGTTAGTATTTTTATTTATATTTACAAAAATGCAATTGCATTCATAACCACATGTATATGAGGTAATACGGCTTAGTAAACATAAGAAACGATTTCATGAGTAATATTTTTGTACCTGTTTTTACAAAGTTTAAGTAATAATAAATATTTTAACCTACATACATGTTGTGTACGTATTACTTATCTTCAATAGGAGGCGGTAAACAAAAGACATCGGATGAGAATGGCGTGAGGGTGACGTCATCTATTTTACATAAGAAAAACAAAACTACTGTAACCTAACATAATTAGATTAGATAAACAAAAGTAATGTAACCTAAGAGAGAAAAAAATGCACGAGCCGGGAATTGAATCCACAACAAAAGCATGGAAGGCGACTCCTACCACTACACCACCAGTCCCCTAGCAGTTTGACATTAAAAGTGGTATTTAAACCATTTATAAAATACCTATTTATATGAGCTATGATGACGTCACACATCGGCACCATCATCATTCGATGTCCTTTGTTTACCGCCTCCTATTTCAATATCCTCATTCATAAAACAAAAAATAACAAACTAAATATTTTAAGTCGGGTGTAAGTTTAATAAATGTCTTTTTAGACTACCTTTCTGCTTGCATTTATAGTTGCATATGTGGCACACGAATCGTGGTTCTTGTCCACATTCGTAGTTCATGTGTAATTTTAAGCTTCTATGGTATTTATAACATCTTCCACAATTAAAACAACTAAACGGTTTGAAATAACCTAAAACATGTTTAGAGTTAGAATAAATTAATAATAATGTGTTACTTCCTAATTACGATAATATGAATTCATTAGCAATGTCTAAAACAATATTAAATAATCATTATTGAGTATAAGGCGCGTTTAAAAATATCAGCATTTTTTTGGAAATTGCTGTAGCTACAGAGTTGCTACAAGAAAAAGGCACAGCTGTCCTATTGACTACACCTTATACAGGGTGATAGAGAGACTAATAATAATTATAGTACAGGGTCCGGCAGGGAGCTATGGTGTTTTTGAAATGACTGTCATACAGTTATTTTCGAACCCATTTTAAAATTTATTTTTTTCGTAAATTACTGAAACATTGCCAAAAAAAACTGCGAAAAATTACATAAATATAAAAAAAAATAATCAGGGATGTATAGTGTTTTTGAAACGACTGTTAAGCGCGCTTGCGTGATCACACTGTTTTCAAAATGTTTGACATCTACTCGATGACATATACCATTTTAGTAAAAATGGAGGTTTTGTCTGTAGCGCATCACGTTTTTATCTATAAGACCTTTATTGAAACTGGTCGTTGTATGGTGTTGACACAGCGACGATTTCGAAACCATTTTAATGTTGGTCATCATGTTCGTGTTCGCGATAACATTATGAAGTGGGTGAATAATTTTCAAACAACAGGGTTTTTGAGAGCGGAGAATGCACGGGGAGGTGATCGAACTGTACGGACTCCGGAAAACATTGACAGAGTGCGACAAGCGATGGAAGTCAGCCCTCGTCGTTCGGCGATATGTCAGACAGGTCAGTTAGCAGAATCTTACACTTGGACCTTCATTTTCATCCGTATAAGATTATGATTGTTCAAAACCTGCTGCAAAACGACTTCATAAGACGACACAGATTCGCAGACGCGATGTCAGAGATGCTAACGGACGATATCGCTTTAATCATGAGTGACGAGGTCCACTTTCATTTATCGGGGATGCTAAACAAACAGAATATTAGTTACTGAGCAGCCGTGTATCTCGAACTTGCATTATTGCCCTTATTTTTTTTTGTGAAAATGGACGAACAGTGACTTAACTCAGATCGCTACATTACCATGTTGCGTGATTATTTTTTGCCAGAAGTCAGAAGACGAAACATCGATCTCAACACAGTTTGCTTTCAACAAGATGGAGCGACTTACCGTACATCAGGAGCAACCATGGCTTTTTTAAGACAGCATTTCCCAGGACGCCTGATTTCATTGCGTGGGGATATGGAGTGGCCTCCTCGGTCACCGGACCTATCTCCTTGTGACTACTTTTTATAGGGTTACCTAAAAGTTCACGTTTACTTAAGTAAACCACGTACTCCGTGTGCCATGCCTGGAAGATGTATGGACAATTTGACCACCCGTCTACAAGAATGCGTCGACAATAATAGACGCCATCCAAAAAAAAAAAAAAAGTAAATTTTAAAATTGGTTTGAAAATAAATGTGTGGCAGTCATGCCTCCCTGCCGGGCCCTGTACAGGCTGTCCCAAATTCGAGGGCAAGCATGGGGATCTCGCTTATTATAAGAGATAGGATATAGGTTTAAATTCGGCACTTTTGCTAAATTCGATGCCGAGTAATAATCTGAAAAGAAATTTGAGCTAACTCGAATGGATTTGGTTTTATGCTCAAAAAACTAAAAATTTCGAATTTTGTTTTTCGCGTTTGGCTACCTTATTTTAGGAATTTTCAAAATTCGATTAAACATTATTAAGGCAACTTTTTACGCACAATACTAATACGGTATTAAAAATATTATGCGACGTTTTGTTTATTCTGAACCATCATCAGGTTTATTTTTTCTTATCGGGGTTAAGACATATTTTTATGGCATTGGATGGAGAATGTTATACTGATTTTTTCAATAATTTTAAGTAATAAAAGTACTATAAAAAATATAAAAGTTTATTTTTATAAATGTGGACTGTACCGATTTATTAATAATTTACTAATAATACAGGATGATTACTGTAATAGTATTTAAACCGTTAATTTTATGAGATGTTACAAGGAGATATTTTTTCTTTAGAAATGTTTAAGAAATTTAATTGTGGCATTTATAAGTGAAAAAAGTTATATTAAAAAAAAATTACCGCATCAACCATTGAACTTAGTCCGTACCTGAGTTCAAAAGTGTGGTTCAGACTTGTTTATGACGCCACCCAGTGTACATTCATGGTGTTTATAAACGGTCAAAATTTTATTAATTTACAATAAGTCATTTAATAATTGTAAATAAAAAACGATTTTTAATTATAAACTTTAGACCATATAGTTCATTAAGGAAGGGCTTAAGGTAAAATGTTTACATAAAGTACTATAATTATTTTTAGTTCCTCTATTATCTCCAAGTTTTTGGTACGAACTCCTGGGACACCCTGTATATAACTTGCGTTGATTACTAACTACAGATATATCCTGCACCTATTAGATACATGATATACTAGTGATAACATTTGTGGGAGATTTTAATAAAACAATATGGCGGTGGTTAAAATCAGCAGGTTATCCAAAGCATGTTATAATCATAAGAACCTTGCTCAGTGTTGATAAAAATGTCACCATACGCCAGTTTAATAAAAAAATTACTTATTTTGGCAAGAGACCGTATTCCTTCCATGATAATGACACGGGACCTTTATTATTATTATTAAGTATAATGAAACTGAATTGGCTCAAATTTAAAGAATTAATCTTACACTAAATGAAAAGAGTAGTACTTGATTACATATAAATAAATATAAAATATTAACCTCTTAATAGACGGTTGTCTAGATTTCCGCCAGAACAAGTAAGTCAACGGTACTTATTTGACAACGGAAATATTAACATTATTTCCGCAGACGTAATCCAAGAGACGTACTCGCATATAAAAAATAATTTAAGATAATTTAAAGAAATTTGTAAGAATTGTTTTAATCTGACACCGTTTGTGTTGTGCAATTTGTTTTCTGGAACTTAAAAATCTCGATACTTTGGCGTACTTTATGTACAGTTATTTTCTGAATGAAGAGGATGCCGTTACTTGCGCATCAGTCATAAACGACTCTTGATTGATATCATTACTTGGACCTGATGAAGACAATAATACAAATCATCTCCTTTAAAACTTGTGTTGTGTTACCTACTGTTGAATAATGCCAGAAGCAACGCGATTCCACTTTGGAAACAAGGTAAAAACTAGTTGCATTATGAGAGGTAGAGGTTCCAGTTGCTGATATAGCAGAAATTTTTGGGTGAGTTGTAAATTTGGAGAATAATATTTTCACGGCTGTACCTTTTAAGTTTTGATGAGCCCTTAATAGAAATCTATCCTTTTGCTTGCTCACTTGTTTCATAAGATAGAAAATAGCCATAATACGTCTAAACTATGGATGACAGTATTTGTGAATAAATTGGCGCAAAAGTCCACATTTCAGCTAGCATTGAGATATTACCCTCCAATGTCATGACCAAAGTCAACATCTTCACATTGTAATTTTACAACAAGCACGAAGATGGAGCAGAAGAGAACAGGCTAAGGCCAATAATAATCGCTCCTACCAAACAAAGAAACGAACGGGAAGACGTGCTGTTTTCAATGAAATCGATAAGGAAAACTTGCGGCAGTATTGCCAGAACAGTCCCTTTTCAACGTCGAAAATTACGAGGTATGATTTTCAGCTGCGGTGTTATATGAAATAGGCACTCACAGCCGCAAGCCTACAATTTTGACATGCGAACGCTGGACGAAACTGGGAGCTTGTCATCTATAGCGAGGAAAAACATTTTCTCCACTACACGATTTTCGAAAGACGTTATAGATAACAGTGGGTATAGCATTAAAAATATGTAGACGGAAGACGTAGTGGGAGTATAATCAAAGGGTATTGGAGTTGAATAAGCCAAGCAGGTCTGAGGGAGCTTGTGGCTATAAGTGCACGATTTATTCTGGATATACGGTATCTACTGGAAGATGTAATATTACCATCGGGCTATGTACTCCAAAGAATAAATAGTTTTCATACAGGATAACTCACTAATCCATCGAGGACGGTTCGAGAATGGTTTCGCCAGCGTGCTAAAATTTATATATTAGAGTACCCTGCCAAATCTCCGGGTCTGAGCTAATCGTAGTAGTGGTAGCACCGCTACACGACGTATCAGACGAGTGCACGTCGTCTGACGAAGAGTTCCTGTTGCAGAGGAAGAAGAAGAAGACTTCAATGGACAGACCGACCGCGCTTACACCGACCGTCAACGCTTACGGACGAAGGATCGCGTTTCACGTGTGCGAAGACCATCAACAAGGAATAAAGGATAAGTCCTGTCACAGCCAGGGACCGTGACAAGCTGGCGCGGTACTCCGTACCATGCATATGGAGCGAACGCACATTCAAGCTGGTTACCGATAGAAATCTCTGAGGTACGAGTGCGGCATTAATATCTCTTGTCAGAATGAAGAAACAAGGGCGATTGATCCCGCTTCTGTTGGTCTATATGCCAACTGAAGAGGACCTATGGTGGAGTATGTGGTCCACATACGTATCTCCATCGAAGAGTTGAGGTGGAAATTCAAGACAGAGATTTCGTCACGTGCAGCGTTGTTGGAGAGTGGTGGTATGCTGTTTCAAGTGCGCAGGACATCACCACTCCAGTGAATGCACTATACCTCATAATGACCTAGCTAAGCACATGAACTGCGGTGGTAATCACACGGACAAGTCAGAAGATGCCCAATGTTTCCAGCCTGTTACGTTTAATGAATCTATGGAATACGTTGTTTGTGAGTCCTCTACTTGTTTGTGAGCATTCAGAGTAGTTGCACATACATCTGCTCAAACTTTGACAACATTAAACTCTGGCAACGTTGATGTGAATGAGAACTTTCATCTTCAACTAACTACGACTGCGATATTGAAATGATTAATGATACCGGTATAATACATCACTTACTACCGGTACGATCTGCTTTACACCCAAATTACGAGTCTGTTTGTCAGATATAATAGCAGTGTTTGTGTAAAGACGAAATACTCTCTTTTGGAATTTCATCTTATAACGCTTTTTACAGCTAATTGTTTCTGTGCGATTTTGATAACGTAAAGTTTTTACAAACCTCCCATTATATTTCGGGTGTCGGGTATCTGCTGTAGCGTATGAAAAAGTTTCACTTAAACCACCGTTAACGGTTCAAATTGAGATCATTTAAAAGAACGGTTGCAAAAATGAGACCTCATGTAAAAATAGTGCGCTTATTATTGAAAGTTACGTTATTAGTACTATAGTTTAGTTATGAACTTTTCTTTATGTGCATAGCGCCAATTTAACTATTCAGTTGTGATTTATGTATGTAAACATTATGCATAATTTTTCTTTGTCATACTTTTGTCTACGTTTAGGTTTCCCCTGCGACTTTACATCTTTATTTGTGCAAGTAACATAATTAGTAAGTGCTTTAAGCGTATGTTTTTAATTTGTGCCGATAGCTTTGATCTGTTGGTAACGAGCAATAATCTCTGTTTATGTTGTTTATAAGTCTTTGTGATTATTTATTTTTGTGTTATAAATACTTGTTCTATTTCGGGTTTTATGGGTGTTTAAGTACTACAATTAGTTTAACTATTAAAGATTATTGGGTTGCTTATAAGCACATTTTTTTATTCTACTTAGAAGTTTAATATTTTTGCGGACATTTCATTTTCCAGTTTTGGGCATTTGGTTTAACGCAACGCGTATTCTATTTGTTGGCTGTGTATGTCTAACGTTACTTGTGTGTTCTTGAGGCTCAGCGTACGGTGTCCACCCTAACTCTTTAGTGTGTCCTGTTCCTTATTTCAGAGCAAGAGGTGTCCATTTCAATCCACACGTCATGGTCATTTATGGTGATTATTTAGGTTACCTTCATTTTGGCCTACTGCCACTTTGAGCACATAACAAAGTACTTTATAAACTAGAACACAAAAATATCATTTAAAATATTTCAGAATAAGGACATATTAAAAAAAAACAAAATGGACACCTACATGTTTAATCATTTATCAACCTGTAACAATGAAATATTTCTAAAGAAAATTCCTAATTTTAACACCGTGTATAAGCAGTTCATGTCTTCTTAAATTACCTTTTAGCTTAAATCTATTATTACATACACGACAAACAAATTTTGGGTCTTGTCCACATTGATAGTTCAAGTGCAAATTTAAACTTCGAGAATATTTATAGCGCCTGTTACATTTAGAGCAACTGAACGGTTTATCCAAATCACCTAGAAGAAAAAAAATGTTAATATTAATTCTCTAAAAACAAAAGTAATAAATCCAAGTTCAATATTTTGAATTCTAAAATTTGGACGACATTCAGAATTTTAAAATGTTGGTTATTCTTTATGCTCTCAATTTTTTGTCTGTATGATCATGATACGCATTGTTTTTTATAGCTTAAGAAACAATGCGCGTAATCTCGCAAATCGATTAGGATCGAAGGTCATTAGACCTTAATAAAACTTTAGAGTTTTGTTCTACTCGTCTCATGACAACGTAAAAGTTCACTATTCCAATTCAAGTTTACCTTTGATTACAAACAGTTTTACCATGATTTAATTTGAAAACTTTAGTCATACTATTAATTGTCGCATCATAATAACTTCTAAATAGCTTTAATTGTAGAGTTAAAAGAAATTTATCTAACATTTCTTATTTTTGTCGTCAAGGATTCAAAATATTGATTAATTTATATCACAGGACGTGGTACAATTCATCAATAGGGAAATCCGTAAAGAAGTTAAATACTTATATTAAAAAACTTTTGACCAAAATACAATATATATATATATATATATATATATATATATCATATATATAGATATATATATATATATATATATATATATACACATTATGCAAGAAAGAATAGGAAATGCATTCATAACAACAATAATTCCAAGCATATTAGAAAATGTACGACGTTATTTTAACAAAAGAATTATATATTTATGTAGTTAAGAAGACTGTGTTTTATATTTTTTTTTTTTTTGTTTACTATATCTAATTTTAATAAAAAAGTATTCATTACTGTTAAATTTCATACAATATTTTATTATTTGGGTTTAGCCCCCATGAAAATATCAACTTTAGTCGACGTTTGCAATGAGAGATTAACAACTAAAATAAATATTAAATATGGCATGTCTAGGTTGAATTAGAGAACCCTGCTTTTGCGATCGGTATGCTCTAAAAATACATGATGTTCCATTTGAATTAACAAGGTAATATTGATGTGAATATGTAAAAGAAAATCGTAAAACATTACGTAAGAACATTTTTGGAAGAAGGAAATATAATATTTGGAAGCTTTGAAAATATTTCATCTGCTTAAGTACTTATGTTTGTTACAATAACTTAAAATTGCAAAACAAACGCATTTTCAAAATAAAACTGTGTTATCTCAAAAACGTCTACACATGGGTTTATGGAACCTTTAACATAGTTGACTTATTTTTTTAAGTAAAATTCAAAATTCCATCAAAATTAACAAACCTATAGCAACTAATAATCAAATTTATCAGTTTACATTACTGGTGGAAGATGTACGTATCACATATGGAAGTCGAAATAGAATTAAATCTAAACTGTTCTAAGTATCTGTTTAATGTGTGTTCGATTCAGTTCAGTTTTTAAAAAAATGTAACATTTGCAAAGATTTTACGTGCAATCGAATATTGAATCAAGATACTTGATATTCCACATAAATTTGGAACACTTTGTATACCTCAAGATAATTTTAAAATATAGCATATATTAATGCACATATACCTATCAAACCGATTTGGGAACAAACAGATTCTTTAGTTTGACACTCCGTGCCGTTGAGCGTGACCCCCCTGTAAAAAAACTCGCTATTAACCAATTGTTGGCTTTGCATAGTTAATACTTATACAAAAAGAATAAACGATGGTCACTGCATTCGATGTTCTCCGCCCTCACTTGGGGCAGTGTTGATACGAAATAATCAATTAAAGTGCGTTCCAGAATATTAGAGAGTAATAAATCAAGTTATTAGTGAAACAGTGTCATTTTTTTGCATGGAAGCGGCAAAAAATCAGTAGCAAACCGGGCTAGTTTAAACGCAAAAACTGTAAATGTGCCGCTTGCAAAATATTGTGTTAAATAAAGACGTTCAGGTAAACGGCAAACAAAATACGACTCTTTAAAATTCGACTTAAGCCTGAAGATCAAACAACTCATAGACTTGCGGTTGGAACTTCAGTGTAATAAAAATTGCAGATTTTTATATTTTAAAGACCTTGCAGTATATGCCTTTAATAAGTACGCCACTGACCTGTCGCTGTCAAGATGATTTATTACTCTCTGATATTCTGGGACGAACTATATACGATTTTTAACAAAATGAAGTAAAGGAGAATAAGGATCGAATTGGCGTAATAAAAATTTTCATGTTAGATAAATTGAGGAAACTTAAATCTCGTTCTGGAGCATTGACGCAGTGTGAAACACATAATAAAGAAGCTCCAGGAGATACAAATTTCCCCCTATTGTAAATAAATAAACTTAATAACTTAAAATCTAAGCAGTTCTGTTTTTATTTGAGTACACTGCGCAATTCTCAATAATATCCTTTAATTTACGGGTTGTCACGTATAATTAAATTTGGCTTAGGATTTTTTTCCGGATATTAATATTTAGGTATTGTAAAGAGGAATTACAAAAACATTACCTTTATGCGAGTATTATTTTTCTTATTTTGGTTTTCAATAAAAGGAAGTGGATTTGTTCATGTGAATAACATTTGTAATCACTTTAAGAAACGTAATTATAAAATGTTGTTGGATTGTTTTATAGACTGTTTTGTAAAAGCTGCCCTCATATGAGCCTATCGTGCATGATGTTGTGAATTTTGTAGCATGTTTAATTTGATTCTACGTGTTGACTACCCTACCAATTTGTTAATAAGTAAAAGTGTTATTGTAAGGGTTGTTAAATGTTTAGTTGAGCTTTGAATCCTGCTGAGAAGCGTTTGGTTTTAAATACAAAGAAGAATATTGAGTTTTATCGAGATTATAGCTAATCTGTGGTTTCAGATTGCGTGAGTTTGCATTATGATATGGAAAATTTTAATGGTTCTGAGGTTGAATTTCGGTTTTGATGTAGCAGCGCGGTGCGCAAAAGAACACCTACTAGTTACCCGGTGATTTTCTGAAGATATAGTTAAGGAAGATACCGTTTCAGTTATTGCAGATTTTTATAGTTCAATCGTCTCGGATAAATTTTTGTGTTTGTGTTTCGTCAATTGTTATTAAGGTTCTCGTCTCCATCGAGAAGAGAAAGTGTTTATCTTTAGTGCTTCCCCATATTGTGGATTAATTTACATCTTGAGGCGGATTTATGAATTGAGGTTTGGTATATTTTTTTACTTTTTGGAGAATCTCACGCCGAACTGTTGTTAATTATAACAGTGTAGTAACAGCTGTTTAAAACTAAACAATTATTTACGTATAATTAAATTTGTGTTAATGAGACCATGATATTCAGTAAATAAAAGATACCTGAACTAGGATCAAATAATTCGCTGATGGTATGCTAGTGTATACCGGAGGTGCAATTAATAGAACTTCTAATCATTTCACCTGTCGTGATTGAAAGTTTACGTTCACTGCGGGTTGGTATCTAAAGAAGGAATTGTATATTCCGTCTGATTATTGTTCACAATCAATTATAAGGATTATTTCAGGGTAGTACCGTTCCTCTGCGCTGCAAGAGTGACTTGGGATGAAAAGAAATATTTATAACTGCAGACGTGAGCTGATGTGTGTTTATTTTATTTACATTTGTACAATAACTTTGAAACAGGTGGACAGCGCTTGTGTTTTGTAATTTGAGAGATTATCCTTCATGATGTCTTAATGTATTTTCACAGTTAAGCGAAATTCTATTTACAGAAGCGTTTTTCAACCTGCCCATTTTTTATTATTTTTTTATGTATTTCTGTTTACGCTTTAAAATTTGGCGAGTTTATTTTAAATGGCCATTTTATGTCTAATTGCGACACGAATTACTATGATAATTTTAGATTTGGGTTGCAGTAATTGGCCAAATTATTATCTTTATCTTGATTCAAAGAAAATTAAAATTAAAAATATAAAGTAAGGAATGATTTTACGCACAAAATTCATGTATGAACTTTACATTTAAACCAGCTGTTCAAGGTATTCTAATTGTACATGTGTAATTTGAAGCGTATTATTCGATTGTAATTTTGTGTGATTTCCGGCTAACTCACAATGATGAAGTTATTTAACGACTCAGGCAATTTATTTATGATAGTTTGTTTTGTTTGTAATTTCGGGAACACACGATCCTTGAAGTGACGATGTTTTTTTGTTTACGATATAAACAATGCATTGTGTTGTTATTTTTTTATATTTTACATTGAGGTGGGGCGTTATTGCAGATATTGAAAACGAATAGTTAAAATTAAGATTGGTCAATATAGATGTTTTTTTTTATAGAGATTTAACGTCAAACAAAGTAATATTTCGTAAATTAAGTTTGATGAGCTGTACATATCGGAGACAATTGCTCTCACCGCACGCTTAAGTTAACTTATTATTGCGTGCGATTATTTTGAAGCTTATTTTAAATAACACCAGTGTAGGAGCGTTTCTGCTGATTCATCTGGTTGAATGCTACAAAAGGTAACCAAGCTTTTGTTTGTTTGGAAACATTTCTGTGAAGGGCTAGTGTTTACTTGCCCTTATTAAGCCCGCACGTAGATCAACAACTACCCCACTCTCTTCCACTGAGCTATCAGCAACTACCCTTATCTTGCGTAATTCTACTTGATTTTAATAAATAATACTAGATGAACAAACGATTTCTAGTATTTCATATGCATATACAAATAATAATAATTATATTATTATAGAGGTAACCCACCGAAAAACCGGTGCACGTCATTAATTTAAGTAAGCAGTTCCAACGTTCTAGTTGTTTCTATCTTTTTTTAAGGTAATAGTAATACGAAATAGTAACATGAATAATTAGTTGGAACTAGCTAAATAAATCTATGACATGCATAGGTTTTTTCGCCAGATTACCTATAATAACAATAATAATAATAAACGACAAATAAAATCATTTTATTTAATCTTTTAACCATTAAACAAACTAATTCTTAAGTAAATTAGATTGTATGAACAGCTATTACATGTCTTTTTAAACTACCCTTCTGTTTACATCTATAATTGCAAATATTACAAGCAAACTTTGGTTCTTGACCACACTCATACTTAAGGTGTGCTTTCAAGCTCTGAAGATGCTTATAACCTCTTCCGCATGTTGAACAAGTATGCAATCTATCCAAATCCATAATACCTATAAAAATCAAAACTATTAATATGCATATCCTCATTTTAGGGAGTTTGGTGACCCACTTTATTCTAGTACGAGCAGATAAATAGTGGTGTTATCAAACACTACATGCGTCAGAAACAAACATTTAAAATTATAAATTATAAAAGATCACAATAATAATTTTATTTGGTTCCTAGCGAGCGACATCTTATTAATGCTTAAAAGTTTGCTCTCCTATGTATGATCTGCTGTATTCACATGGTAGGTTGTATAGAGACTTCTTGGAATTTTGGTCTTCTAAGTGTGGTTTGGTTTTGATTAATATTCCCTTGAGCGTTCTTGTCGATTTGAGACCATTACGTATCTTATATTTGCTGCCTAGCCTTCGTATTTTGTCCGAGGTACCTGGTACATTTAGTATACATGGTACTATAATTTACTCAATACCTATGCCACTGCCATCAAAGTCAATGAAAAAACAGCATTTTTATAAGACCACAATTCCTCATTGTTTATATTTCTAACTATATACTGAAGATGAAGGTGACTAAAGGAACAAGCAAATGAAAGAAACTAGAAAACGAGCATTTGTAGTGAAGGAAGTCTTTAAAGAATGAAAGTTGAGAAACTTGAAAAGAGATATGATAAATTTTATTCTGGCCAGAGTATGATAAATGAGTAAATCAGACAGTGTTATAGACCAAACACTCAAGAGCACCAGCTCGTAATGGTAATGCGCGGGCAACGGAATAGCTCAGTGGTGTGGGCGGGGTTCTTACTTTATACTGCAAAAATGCACTCCACACAGCATAACGTCAAAATCGAGAAAAATTTCACAAAGGCTCCACCTGGCAGATACGTTAATAGCGAGAAAACGTCATGAACAAGATCTTAATAATGGTCTAACAGGAAACCATAATGTTAACTCAAAACAAAACACCTCTGTCGAAATTCTACTTCATAAATTCTACACAAAGTTCACCTAAATTTTAATAAAATCTTAAGCCTCATATAAAAGCCGCAAGATTGCGATAATAAAACTAAAACTCATCCAATCTTCCGACAAGCTTCAACGTCAAAATGACTGACTCAAATAACCAAAAATAACTAGTTAATACAGTAATTAATTTTGAATTTAAAACGAAAAATTCGTCACACCAAACTAAACGAGATCGAAAATGTATAAAGTCCTATAATTTAATAAACCTCAATATCGGGGTCGTACTACCTAATACGTAAATACACAGCCAATAGACAAACTGGTCACCTTTAACACTGGTCCAAGTAATCGACAGCTGATCAGATGATTTCCATAAGCTTTAAAAATATCCGAAGGTTCTCACAAGAAAATAACGCCTAAACAATCAACTGAACGGTCAGCATACTAATTACTGTAGATCTATGTACATTACGTCAAACCTTAATGAATCTTCATATCTCGAATTGATCTTCAAATGGTTACTGTATAGCTTTCGTTACAATTATATACCAAACTAAATGAACAAGAAATGGACATCGTCGTTGGAGCATTGTTTAACTCGTATTTCTCATCAAATAAATCAACTACTGGAAATCTTAAAAGCGAACCAAAATATAAAATCTTTGAACTTTTCTTAATTTACGTCGGCAAAATCGCAGTCATAGAAGACGAAGTCACAATAAGTTCATATCTATTAAAAAAACAGATCTAGAACACTAACAATGGTCGTATGTTAACTAACACTAAACTAACATCATATGCATAAACAATTCAAATTATGAGTTATTAAAAGACAAGCACATTAAATTTTGGAGTTCAACATAAAAAAAAATGATAAAATTCGGTTCACGCTTGCAAGGTCGACATTTCCCCCAAAATCATTTACCTTGTGTTATAAATAAATACATTTTATTAAATAAAGCGGAAATAATAATAATAATAATATCGGAAACATACATTTTGACGAATCGTCGTAAACTTAACATTCGGTACACAAAAATAAACAAGTAAAAGTCAGGTTATTAACTAAAAACTTGTGGGGATGAGCACGCCTGTCTCTGAGTGGCCTGAAAGGCTTTTATACAATAGTTTACACGAAATCAAGCGTATTCATCCTTCGCACAAACAATAAAAGAACACACACTTTATTGACATCACTAGCAGAATAAAATATAATAGTTTACTTTACTTGGCACTACGTTAGGCAATGACGTTCAAATGCGAAATATTTATTTACAGCGAGTCTTCATTCGTTAGGCGAAATGTAACCAACAAAAAAATTTAAAAAACGGGAACTTAACACATTGATCCGCACCAGACAAGATGTGATAAAAGAATGGGACTGTCAAGTCGTAATAGCTGACTAAAGAAGAGTAAGAGAAGAAGAAGCAGAAATGGTAGTGGGAAGTTTGGCTTAGGGCATGAAATAAAAAAAAAGGAAGCTTATCGGGTAAGGCAATTATTTACCAGATCGACATTATGGGAAACTACACTTCGATCCATCCGCTCCGATCGTGGGTGGCATGCAGCGAAAACTCAGAAATATCACTGTCAAAGATTAAAACTGGATTCTTCTGCAACCGCATGTATCTAAACAACACCGAAATTAATAACAGATGTTACGCAATATCACAACTCCTGTGACCACATTGAAGCGGCAACAAAAATTTTCCAAACTTCAAACAAACAGAATTTGTTCAGGAAACGTGTGAATGAATCTTTATGAGAACTATTTATTTAAACACGTAGGAGGATTGTTGGACAACTACTAAAGAAAATGCAAGTTTTTTTCAAAAAAAATGTTTATTTTTTATGGTCTCCTCCTCGCTCAATACACATATTCCAACGATATTCCGAATTTGCTATGCGTTTATTTTAGGTCGATGAATAAGTGTTTGAAATAGCTATTTACGGCAGTCATTACTTCGGAATTAGACGAAAATCGCTTTCCGCAGACCCATTTTTTTGGGTTTGGGAGGAGATTATCATCGTTGGGAGCCAGATCGAATAAGGCAAATGAGCCTCTAGTTCAAATCCAAATTTATGAGTTTTGGCCATTGAAATCGTACACTTGTGGGCAGGTGCGTTATCCTGATGGAAAAGCACTTTCTTCTTTACCAAATGAAGCCGTTTCTCTTTGATTTTGTCGCTAAATTGTTGCAGCGAATTAGTTTAATATTCATCATTTATCATTTTCCCCTTTTCTGAGTAGTCGACCACGACAATTCCATGTATTTGCCTTCTTTCGTGGCGGACAACTTTAGTGTGTGTCTATTGTTTGGACTATTCTTTGATTTCGAGAATGCAATGACGGACCCAAGTGTCATCGACGGTTATGAAACGGCGCAAAAGTCTTTCGAATTGTGGCAAAAACGTGCCAAAAGGACGCGAGAAGCACATCAAACGATCCAATGGTAAAGATGAACTTCAGTTACGATAAGAGTAACGTACATTTTTTAATTGATTTTATACTGACTTCCATAAAAATTGAATGATTTTATTGAAATTTTCGTCAACGATGTCTTTCATTAGAACAAACAAACGGTTAAAATTTGAAAATAAAAGAACAAAAACTAAAAATGTTTTTTTCAATGAGTGTCCGTGTCGATTTGTAATGCACTCATTTAGACGGTGTGGCATGCTATCAATCAAGTGATCTATAGCTGCCTGTAGTATATCAACCCAAGCTTCTTGAATCCGTAGCCGGAGATCGTGTAAGTTATTTGGAGGGTGTGGTAAATTACCCAGTCGCCTACCGACCTCATCCCATACACGTACAATGGGCTTCAAATCAGGCAACTGAGTAGTACATGGGAGGACGGCAATGTTAGCTTCGTCCAAAAAACGTGTTGAAGCCTTTGCCGTATGAGGGCGCGCATTATCCTGTTGGAAAATGGGATTTTCCGGCCTCTGAAGATATGGAAGCGCAACAGGTTCTAGCAAATTGGCAATATAACCAGCGACGTTTAAGTTGCCATCAATAAAGACCAAGGGTGATCTGCTACCGTAAAATATTGCACCCCATATCATAACTCCTTGTGTGAGAGCTGTGTTGCGTTCCAAAAAAAATGTTGGATTTTTGCGTTCTCCACGTATCCGTCTGACCCTCCTACGACCATCGCGGGCCCACAAGAAAAATCGGGACTCGTCACTATACACAATTCGATATCATTCTTGCGTCCAATTCGCTCTTTCGTTGTTCTATTCTAGCCTGCGTAGACGGTGAAGTGGTGCAAGAGGAAGACATAAAAATGAACGATATGAACACAGCCCATTAGACCTTATCCGGTGATAAACAAATGACATTGACATTCTGGGTCCTACACCTCTCATACAATCATTTGCAATCGATCGAGTTGTTGAAAATTTGTCTTAAGCGATGTTCTTCGCGATAAGTAATCCTGCGGGGACGTCCAGATCCAGAGCGAAGTTGTTGGACCCCTTCTTCGGGCCATTTGGACCAACATCTCAATACAGTTGTAACATTTCGGTTTACATGACGAGCAATTTCTCTTAGCGAAAGTCCGGTCTCTCTAATGCCAATAATACGGCCACGTTCAAAATCAGTCAATTGGGAAAAATGTTGAAGTTGACGTACTCTTGGCATTGTTCCCAAGTTCAGAACGAAATTGTGAACAAACAATGTGCAAAATTGACAGTAAGTGCAAAGGAAAAACAAATAAAAACTACTAGCTAGATTTTATTCAAATTTTAATCGTTCGCTCTAATGAAAGACATCGTTGACGAAAATTTCAATAAATTCGTTTAACAAATTCTAGGTGTTGCAATTTTTTTTGAAGTCAGTATATATAATTCACTCATTATTACGTAATTCTGGGAAAAGTAAACGTTTGAATATATTACACGTGAAACAAATATTTCAGTTAGAAAGGTTAGTAATTTTGGATGTGTCTGTCTAAAAACTTAACATACTCGTTCACGTTCAACGTAAATTATACGAGGTTTATAATAAAAATACGTACCAAGTAAGCGAACAACATGCGTTCTACGATCCCGCAAGACTGACGTTTCAACTGAGATAATTACCAAGTCTAAATTGTAGTGGCGCTCTAAAGACCTTTGTGTCACTTTTAAGCTTTATTTTATGGTAAGTGTAAGGTGTTTGAAATCAAATTTCAGCTATTTTACGCTTTACCGTGACCACGCCCATCTCCACTGTAGTTAGTCGGCAACTCGCACTATAAATACCGTGCTGCGCGGTTTGATTGTTAATAGCTTTATAATAATAGGTACCCTTCATGCTACGTCACGTATTGATAGTGCAATATGAAGTTATTCTAGGTGTACATTTGCATGAATACAGCATATAGTTTCAAATTTTGTGCCTTACAAGTGTATTAATAAAAATTGGTACCGTATTACGTATCTCATATACACCAGATCAGATAGGTGGCAAAGTGTCAACTTTCTTCGTGCACGAATTGAAATTTATGCCAAAGTAATGATAACTATAAATTACAGAATACGCAGGATTATTAATAAAACAAAAATACAATAGATAATTTATCATGCTACAGGCTACTTAGTGCCAAATTGGCACTACGAAAAGTATTATATAATAGTGCCAGTCCGCAATATCAGCGAAAATTAAAAAATGTGGGTTCGGTACTGCAGATTCGCAAATCGATGCAATAAATCCGTTGGGTATGATCTGAGTTTTATTGCTTTTAGAGTCCAAAATCGTGTGTACAGGCATTAAAGGTACCATGATCGTCAGACTTGTATTAAAGCCGAGAATGGTGTAATTTGAGAATCGGATAGCGTTTGTACGTGCTGCGTAGGCAAACGTTCGGTGATGGTTTCGATTTATCTTAACAGGCAGGTTATGGAAGGTTTTTAGAGGAACTGTAAAGGTGTTTGATTGCAAAGTGTTCGATGTGTGGTGTCTTTGAGATGATAAGATGCGACGGGGAACTGAGAGGTTCCCGTTGCTTCTGGAATTTGAAGGAATAGAAAGGGTATGCTCCGCCGCAGTTCTGTTAGCATAAGAGTTGTAGAAAATGGATCTGCGGTGTTCACCATAGTTGGAGCAGTGGAACGACCGGGTTACGCACTTGGCAGCAATGTGCCTGACCTTGATGCAGTTGAAACAATGCTTAAGGGATAGTGCTAAAACACTATTCTGACCTCTAAAATACTACAATAGGGTTCTGTCTCATCGTATAATTACTAAAAAAGGTCCAGCAGCTCTAGAATTTACCTATATAATGCTCTACAGCAAGATATTAATCGCCTATACATGCTCTCTCAATAAATTTTATCTCCCAATAATTGGCCAAAAGTTTTCCAAAAGGGCAGAGTTCTTAACTAAAGTGTTCATTTGCATAGCAGTCCAAATAGAAAGAAACCAGATAACTACTCTAGAAATATTAACAGTGTAACGTTAATCTAATTGTGTTATTTTGTATGTTTTTCTATTGGTCTCTCAATTCAATAGGAAGTTTTCGTAGGTAATACAGGAGAGCTCAAAACTTAATCGATAATTTTTCACAAAATCGCTTTATTTAATAAGACCACGAAAACAACCGTGATAATTAAAATAAAGTCTTCAGGGATGAGTGATTTTACCAATACGGATTGCTTGAGTGGTTATACCAAATAAAAAGTTTTGAGTGAACTTATCGAATTGAGATTATTTTGTAAACCACTCGCTATTCTAAATGTAAAATGTAAAATGTAAAAATTTCTATTTTTCATAAAAGTATGAATACATTTGTGCATAGAAACGGATGGTCGTCATGTGGAGCATCTTTGTAGATTCACTTTTGTGTTTCATGCTTTCAGTTGTCATTTTGAATTTTTTATTATTAATTGTGTCAGCAACATTTTTTGTATTAAAACGATTATTTTTACCTGAGTTTATTTCTTACTTTACAATTAAACTCAAGCCTTAACCTTTAGTTACTTGTAATATATATATATATATATATATATATATATATACATACATATATATATATATATATATATATATATATATATATATATATATAATATATATATATATATATATATATATATATATATATATATCAAATAAGTTCGCAGTGTGAAATGGCTGTAGTTTTGTACATAGCATAGTTTGGTTCCATCTACATACCATTATGCTATAGATGGCTTAGGGTTTCTTTGTTTAAGTTTCCTTGCTATGGTAACAGTGTCTCCCTTGTACAAACAATTATGGTGTAGAATAGATACTAGCAATAATTCTTAATCTTCTTATATATATATATATATATATATATATATATATATATATATATATATATACGAAGATTAAGAATTATTATATATATATATATATATATATATATATATATATATATATATATAGTGTCCAAAACTTTATGTCGATTTAACGTAAATTACAATTACAATACAAAATACAAAATACTTCATAAGAGGCTGGAGCTCTTGGAAGATGTCGCTAACATTGGTTTAATCGAAATATCTTCAAAATGATTTCCCTTTAAATGATAGCGTACATTTATTTAGTGGAATATGCCCAATCGTATGGCGTGAATATGATATTTTAGTTTTACTCATAAGAGGCTCGTCTGTGCGGGGCATTGGACATAGTCATTCATAAGTTTTTTGTTTTTCAAAATTTATCAATTTTAACATAAAATTTAAAAAATTTCGATTTTTTCATAAAAGAATGAATACATTTGTGCATAGAAACGGATGGTCGTCATGTCGAGCATCTTTTGTAGATTCAGTTTTGTGTTTCATGCTTTCAGTTGTCATTTTGAATTTTTTTTATTATTAATTGTGTCAGCAACATTTTTTTGTATTAAAAACTATTATTTTTTACTCGAGTTTATTTCTTACTTTCTAAAGTAAAATTAATTTATGACATGAGAGCAGTTTGACGTTCACGCAATTGTTATTTTGTTTATATTCCATAGCCATCTTTCATAATTGTAAATGAATTCGTTAGTTAATTTTATAAAAGTATGACTAACACATGAAAAGTTCAAATCGATCTATTACGAAAACGGTTCGTCGTAGTGATATTTTGAAAAACAAAAACTTATGAATAACAATGACCAAAGGCCCGCCCAAACAATCCGCTTATGAGTACAACTAATAAATCATATTCACGGCATACGATTGGGCATATTCCACTAAATAAATGTACAAAACGCTATCATTTAATGGGAATGAAGATATTTGAATTAAACCGATGTTAGGGAGCCATCTTCCAAGAGCTCCACCTCTCTTAAGAAGTATTTTGTATTAAGGTAATTTACGTTAAATCGGCATAAAATCAGCTCTAGAATCTGCAGTTTTATTTTGTGAAAAGAAGTTGTGGACACCTGTATATATATATATATATATATATATATATATATATATATATATATATATATATATATATATATATATATATATATATATATATATATATATCAAACTAAATTCCCAGTGCGAAATGGTTGTACATAGCTGCAGTTTGGTTCTATCTACATATTATTATGCTGTAGACGGCTTAGGGTTTTCTTACGATATGCATTTGTTTAGCTTTCCTTGCTATGATAACTGTGTCACCCTTGTACGAACAATTGTGGTGTAGAATAAATACTAGCAATAATTTTTAATCAATTTATATAGTTTTTTTTACTGTTGTACCTTCACACGATTCATTGAGTGTTATGAATTCAGGAGACAACATCCCAATGCATTTGAAAGATTTCGAACTTTGCATGTACTGAGGAATAGACCCTGCTCTGTAAAATCATTTCGTAAGTAGGTGAACAAATTTGAAGAAACCGAAGTTACCGACAAAAAGCGTTCGAGTAGACTAAAATTGGCAGGAAATGAAACTTTTGTTATACACTCGCAAGGCGTTTTATCAATACAAACTCAAAATGCTTTTTGAACTCAAAATAACCTTCTCCTGATTTCTACGAAGAAATGGTAAATGGATAAATGAAAACAATAACGGTGAATGGTCAGCGATATCCTCAAATATTACAAGACATTGTAATACCAGCATTATAGAGTCATGATAACCAAAACATTGTTTTTATGCAAGATGGCGTACTTCCACATACATATACAATCACGTAAAAGCACTACTAATACATACATTTGGTGATCATGTAATTAGAAAACATCTTCCAAACGGATGGTCTCATGGTCCCCAGATATTAATGCAACTGACTATTAGTTATGGGGTTACTTCACAGAAAAGATATTTTTTCGTAGAACTACCTACTAGTCGTGAGGATTTGAAACAATACATATCACATTGAAAACATTCCACTGAATGCGTGGTCATATTCAACTTTTTATTGCTTGTTCTTTTTCTTTTTTTATATAATAAAACCCCGTATTTTTACAAACAAAATGGTGTCTTTATTTTTTCAAACCATTAAAAATTAGCAAAATGCAATGGCCATTTTAAACTGGACATAACTGGGAATAACCCGAGATATATATGTGCATATATACATACATACATACAGTGTGGAAACTTTAGAGAAACACATTCCGCATCTAATAAAACCATTACATTTCTTGTAGGCTTTTTTCTTTTTGGGCAAGTTTGGAAAAGAACAGATTCAACGCGTATTACAACAGTAGCTTTGACTTTTTGGACAAATGTTTTGTGAAACTGGTCTAATTTAATTTCGTAAGTGAAGGTTTTACTTGTTATAAAAACTGAAAACTTATTGAAGAAAATGGATTATTACACCGTTGAAGAAAAAGTAACATTTACTAAGTAGCATTACCGTGAAAATTCGTTGAGAAATATCTGGTCTGCAAAATTTTGGAAAAACAAAAAATTAAATCGTTTAGCTACAGAAACCGCCAGGAAATCGAAGATGGTATATTAAATCGGTTACAGTTTTGCGAGACAATGTTGGACAAAATAAATACGTAACGATCATTTATTGAACGAGTGTTGTTTACGGATGAGTGTTCGTTTTCGACTCGTGGGACCTAAAGTTCACAAAATTTTCGTTCCTGGAGCACCGAAGATCAACATCTGTATACCAAACGCTGAAGACAATATCATCGGATAGTCAATGTGTGGGCCAGGTTATTAGGTCACCGAGTGATTGGCCCATTTTTTATTGACGGTATAATGTTTGGTGAGCGATATCTTAGTTTACTTCAGGACGAAAACCTTCTTCGTCTACAGATTTATACACACTCGTAATAGGAAATTAAAAAAAAGTTTGGCTTAAAAATGCACTAACTAAACTAAAATGCACAGTTTTCTCTCCACGTTCGGGACACTAGTGTTTGAATCTTCTAACAGAGGAGAGGACTCCAATGTTTCCTTAATCTCGGAAACTCCATTTGAAGGCCTTTTGTTGGGTTTCCTTGTTACTAATGTCAAAAATGACCCTAGCGCTTTTAGACTGTGGTACTCCCCGTCCTATTCTTGATGGTCCTTAGTTCATCAGTGTCTAAACCAGCCTTTCCTCCGATCTTTCCAACTGTGCAACATTTCAGGTTTAGGTGTGTGTGCGTATGTATGGGTGTGTTCGTACGTGCGCGCGCGTTAATGGGCAAAATCTAACCAGTGGTGGGGCATTTTCAGGAAAAATTAAAAAAATAATTGCTTCAAATTTTAAAAAGTTACAAAACTAAAAAATCAAACATACTTTTTTATTTAATTTCAAAATAAAAAAAATAACCAGTGGTGAGAAAGCAGTATGGCAGTTAATTTGGCAACGGCCCAATAGCCATTCTGTAATTTATATTTTTCATATAATCACGTACAATCAAAGAAGGGACGACTACATGGACACACTGTATAAACCGTTCCAGCAGTGAATAATGACGTTTGGATGCGTAACAACAGATTGATAGATGCAAACAAACATATGTGTGAGTTGCAAATATTTTGAGTCTATAAAACAAACATATCCACATATATCAAATTATTCTTTTAACACTTACCATAATAATATAATAGTACAAGAGGTAAAAAATCTGCAGAATTCGAAACTATGTATGGAAATTAAAAAAAAAATTGGTGGAACTATTCCTGAAAAACTTATTTATCGTTTAAAGTTCATTGCACAAATAAACCAGTTATCTAAAATAGTCGTAATTTAAATGAAGAAAAGAAAAACAAAAAAAAGGTACAAATTGCATAAATTATTTTTAATATTTAAAAGCATTTCAAACTTTAACTTACAATTTTAAAAACAATTAATTAATTAACGTAATTTCATGTATAATATATTATCTAACTTACAATACCAAGTTTATCCATGTGTTTACTAACTATATGACATTTTAAATTATATTTCCTATGTGATTTATGGTCACAATATGGGCAGGATAAAGAGGGTGTTTTTCCACATTCTCTTGTATGCTCAAGCATATGATGTCGATGTTTGTATATCTTCCCACATAGCCCACATTTATTTTCAGGTAAATGTCTCTCATTGATAATTATAAAATTAATTCCTAAAATTAAAGTAGATTAATAATTATGAATAGTAAGTTAACAACAGATTAAATTTTTGCTGTCGATACCAGTGTCAAGAAGAAGAGTTTTTTGGAAAGAAAATCCTAATTAAACACGCTACCATGTTTGACATCGTGTGAACTACACAAATCAAATTGGAACGAATCATTATTGTTAGTGAAGCAAATGCTTAGGTTTAAATGGATAAAAAAATTTATTTTCAGTTTTCAGTCAGAAACAGAATTATCACCAATAAGTGGACCAACTGACTTGGTTTACCAAAATAACGAAAGCAGTAATTACACTCATTTATTAAATACATTTCTAAACAACCGTAAAATCCGGAAACTTTGTTGTCTTGCGAATTTTTAGATGCTAAAATGAATGAAGCTGTAAAATTTCGTTTAATACTAAAACCTTTCCCCTTTAAATAGGAAAACGGGTTTAGAAACTGAAAAATGAAATATGAAAACACATACATTTATTGCGTTTAAATTATAACATATCGAGTGTCCAAAGTCTGCAAACGGCTTATTAACTATTTCAGGCCAAAAAAAGGAAAATTTGAAAACGGTCCCTTTAGTAGCTTTTCTGGAGGAATCAAATGGCAATATAAGAGTTTAGGCGCTATGACCCTAAAAGCGCCAACTTTCAAATTTAAAATAGGAACCAAAATTTTATTTTATTTGCGTTTTTAAGAGCCTTAAGGCCCTTTTAAGCCCCAAAATAATTCTACCCTGAATAGCAAAAATCCTAAATAGTATCTTGAATATTTAATCAAATAAAGAATTGTATAATTTAGACCCTTATAGTTAAGAGCCCTTTGTAGGGCCCTTAAAATGGTTTAGGAGTATGCTGTATAGCAAAGGCCAAAATTTTAAGTCTGTACCTTATTTTTACCTTGAGTATTTGATCCAATAACGAAATTTACATTTAAAAGGCTTTAAGGCCTTTAAAAACTTTCTAAAACGGTCTTGTATAGCAGAAATCCCAATTTGAAATGTTCACCTTATTTTTACCCTTGATTGTTGATCGAGTGAGAAATTGGTCATTTTAGGCCCTTAAGCGGCCCAAAGTCAACTGTGAGGCCCTTTTTAGGACCCTATGGCATTAGAGGATAAAATATTAAATTCCTTACTGAATCAAATATTCAACAGAAAAAAGGTACATTCTTCAACTTTCAATTTTTACTATATAAGATTTTTTTTAACTTCTTAGGGGCCCTAAAAGGGACGATCCTTAAAAAAAAGTAAAAACGTATTATGACGTACAATTTCCCGCTGAATCCAAATATGAAATACAAAGAATGGTTCCCATTTGAAATTTCAAGGTTGAACCCTAGAGACCCCTTTTTGGGCCACAGGGGCCTAAATCTCATACTCGATTCCTCGAGACAACGAAACCTCTTTAAAATTTACTTTTCCTTCTTAAGCTGTTTTCAGACCTTCTGGTAACATATAATTTTATATTCAATGCCTATTACTTGAAAAGCGGTCGTGTAACACTTCATACAATCTGGTAATCTTCAGTTATATACAGTTATATATATGGCAATACTCTCATTTATAAATGTTATTTTTATTACATCGCAACTCCTGCACCTACCTCCACCAAATTTCACTGGCATCTAGATATTTAGATCTCAAACAAAACTTTTGCACTTTTGTATTTTACTCAATAGCTCCACCGCCACCAAACATCATTGGGATCTAGATATTTAGATGTTAAACACTTGAGTTGAATGCAATTACTTGTCATGCTTTCCAGTTATAGCGGTCAAAAGAAAATTGCATTTATCCCTGTTACACCTTACCCCGCAAATCAACCCCCACCAACAAGCACTGGGATATAGAAATTCAGGTTGTAAAGTTATGTTATGTCAAATGTTTAATGACAGAAATGCTTGACAACACCAGACAGAATTGCCATCATAAATCAGTTCTACCTGCATCCTCTCGTGCACAATAGGTGGGTAATGAAACAAAGTTAGCTCTGACTCGTGAAAATTGGTATACTAAACCATATAATTGCATTGAAAAATGCTTTGCACGTCATCGACCTTAAAGGTCATCGTTTAAAGCGTTGAAATTACATTCTCCATTATAGAGACCTACTGCATATACTGGGAATACCGTTGTATTTAATATTGTTAAATTAATTCAATTTTGGGGAAAATATAAAAGCTTAGTAAATTAATAATGCATTTAAAAATATTTCAAGATATTACGTTGACCATGATTACCATAAATAAATACATTAAGCTATATTAAAACAAAGCTAATTTCACACAAGAGTTATTTATATATATATATATATATATATATATATATATATATATATATGAGCATCTGCAAATGCTACTGTACATTCACAAATATTATAGAATTAATACCTTATATGTCCTTCGTGCATTTTCAAAATTGATTTGACGTTATTTGGTTATTAGTACTCATTTTGGTAACAGGAAATGTAGAATATACAAAGGCGAAGAAAAAATTTAAGTGAGTGCACATTTATTTATTTCAAACAATAAGCAGCCTTGATAATATTTTAAAATGTTTATAAAATATAGTTAACAATTGTTTTTTCATTATTTTGGATTCAAATAAATTTAATAAGCTTATTTTTAACATCTACCTCAAGACCTTTGGCTCAAAGATTGAGACCCTGGTAGCCACCTATATTACCTATATTATTAATTTTGAATTTTATTTTACAATCAGTGTGAATTTTTAAGCAATCCTTAACATATTTTACATCTCACTAAAACCCACGGCCTTCTTCGTTAAGGTTAGCCGGCAACTTGCTTACTTTAATAAAACTGCGCGACGCCTAGCGTGAATTAATGATGCAATACGGGTAACAATATTCGGCCGTAGAAATAACTAACGCATCGCCATCAGCGCCTCAACTAGTCCTGGCTAATTAATTCATTACATCATTTTGTCATTCACAATGCTGCTTATGTTATCTAAAAAATGAGTTCAGCGTAAAGAGCGACAACATCCACGAATTCCTGCCAACTAATCTTAGGCGTATTCGCACCTTCACGTGTTGTCCTAATTTTTATTTTCTGTAATATAAAAAATACCAACATCTAAATACATGAAATAACCTACGGTACATATCTTACTAACTAAATTAATTTTCCGGAAAAGCGATGAAGTTGTCAAGCATGTGCTGTAAAATATCTTTATTTGCAGCCACAAAACATTTATATTACAAAAATCATCTTACATAAAAATTATATTACATTTTTTTATGTATTGCAAAAACATGCGTTTTCATATTATATTTGCGTCTTGATTTATATGGACATTCGGAACATTCAAAAGTTTTCCCTTTTCCACAATCCAAATGTTTGTGAGCAGTTAAGGTTTGTAAGTTTTTATAAGTTTTCAAGCATCCTTCACAAGTATACTCTGTTGAATTCGATAAGATAAACCCTACAAAAATAATTAATAAGTAGTTATTTGTACAGGTATAGGGGAAGCTGGTGTTTTCTTTTACAACTTGAGTTGTTTGACACACGATTTTAACGACAGAATAATAAAAAAGTATTTAAGTGGAATGCAATAACATCCAGTATTAGCAATTATACAATTTGATAATATTTGCTAATATTATTTTGACTCGTCACAGTACTCCCAGAAAACAATACAACGCCTATTACTGATTTGGTATGACACATTTAACAACGTTCGCAAATAGACGATAAAGTAGTGAGCGGTAAAGTAATTTTGAGAATACGTATCTGGAAAACTGTCCACTTTGGAGCAAGAAGCGTACAGACCCTTGCCAACAAATACTCTGTCGTTTTGTCTTGGTCGCGCTTAATAACAATTAGATGGTATAATAGTTTTTCTTTTGAACAGAACCAGATTATGAAGTAAAAGTTGTAACTTTCGTTCAGTTGAGATCGGTATGAGTTATCGCTGCGATAATTAACCTAATAACTTTTCTTCACATTGTTATTGTATTATAAAGCTGCGAGTTAATCAACGAAGGTTTAATCACTTTGATTCTTTAGCTGAGAGTTTTGTTACATATAACAACATAGCCTGTAATCATGTATCACTTAAAATAAATGGTTTATCCGTATTTTCAAAACAACGCATCATCTCTGTCTAATAAATGTATAACGCGTTATGTTTTGTGAAGATTTCTACATCATCGCAGAACTAATTCTATTGCAGATACCATTTTCTCCAGACGCACAACGATGAACTCGTTGTATTTTTTCATCGCACCTACACAGGGTTCAAATTTAGGCCTCTAGACCAAGAGACGTTCATTGGCTGCGTTCCGGTCTTTCTCTGGGTGGGTTCTGCTTTTTCAAGCGCCCCGTCATCCGCCGCTGTTGTCCGATTTCATCGCCTTAATACATCTTTTTTGTTTAATCCGCAATAAATAATATTTTCATCAGACCAGTGCAACTTTATTTAAGTAGCAATAAGTTGTACGCCCCACGCCTAATGTAATGCACGTGAAGGTTCTATTATTTAAATAAAAAATATATAAATAAAAAATTCATATAAACATTTTATTATAATTTTTCATCAAGATGTATGTATATAAAATTAAACTCTTAAAAACTGTTAGTGTTGCTCGTTAAGCTACATTTAAAAACACTTATACAAGTTTCAACTATAACGCCCTTTATTTCAATTTTTCTTTGGTGACGTTTTAAATGTTCTCTTCTCTTAAACTTAAACAAACAATGTTTGCATTGGTACTTGCGTTCTTGGGCGCATTCATATTTAGTGTGTCGTAATAAATTATCCTTGCGTCGATATCTTCGCTTGCATATTTCGCATGCGTACTGTTTATCTTCCATCATCAACGCATTCAATATGCCTAAAAAAGATTTATATAAGTGCATACTAAAACAATAATTAATAACTATAAAAAAAAACAACAAATCACTAAACTAAACTTTAATTATAGAAAAAACAAATGATTACTTTAGAATTACTTCAAGCATAAATGATACCGTGATGATGATTTATTAAATCTTACTTTAGGTCTAATCTGCAATAATACAGCCAAATTCCTTGGTGCGTAGTCTACAAACTTGAACAGCAGCTCCTAAAAGTAAGAAAGTAAACTAGTCCATCAATTTACAACAATACCACAACTTAAAAAACCCAAATTCAAAGTTTCCAACAGTTTTAATAATCAAATATTTATATAAAATTTAAAAATGTATTCTAAGATGACTTTTAAGTCCGTCACGCCGTTTAAAACTTCTTTGACAAATTTGGCACTGAAAATTTGAAACAGATCCACATTCATGATGGAAATGTCGTGATAGATGTGATTTATTCTTGTAGCTTGTTCCGCATTTAAAACAAACATGTCTTCCTTCTTCATTAATAGTCGAATCGTAACGAAGGCGTATCCGAAAATGTGAGCTTGCAGCGCCTAAAATAGTTAATTTTTATTATTAGGCAACAAAAAGTGTTCAGATAATGTTTTAACTCGTTTTCATTGTAATTACGATAGCCCTAATATATATTAATTATATATATATATATATATATATATATATATATATATATATATATATATATATATACACGATTCACTGACAGATTTTACTAAAATCTCGAAAAATACCCTACGTTTGTAACGGGCACCAAACGGCTTTAGAACACAACATCGGCAAATATTTGCAAGGGCCGTCTAGCTCGTTGTTAGGGTTGTCACCTTTAGTAAATTTGTGGTTACGTTAACCGGAATGATTAATCGGGTAATGGTTTGGACTCCAACCTGCCTTGACCCGGGTAAAATGTACGCGAACAAAAGGGGTTGCACTAGCATAAAACAGAAAAATAAGTGAAACTACCTTCCCCGCCGTCTAAAGTTCAGTCTCACACTGTTCGGTAATTCCTTAGGTAGAACCTGTAACGTAATGCTCCAAAATATCACAGCATCTTCTGGGGATTACCAATTTTCAATAATTACTAAACTTAACTTTGGATATTATTACTAAACAAAAATATTAAAATCAGATTTAAATTAAAACTCCCACCGTCGCTATCTTAATTGACACCAAGCACTCAGATTAAATGTCATGATCAGCAAGGCTAAATTGTTAAACACGAACAAAAAAAAAGGTTAACGCCCGTTTACCATCTGTAAACTGGTTGTTTACAAAATAAATCCAACAATTATAAGAAACTCAATAACACTCAATAATTAACTTTAACACACGTCTATTGTCTTAATTTGAAAAATTGTTCAAATAGACAACCAATCTCTACGTATTAATAAAAGGCTTTAATCGACAGAAACGGTTTGAAAACAATTCTCTTCTTGAAATTTAAAATACACAAATCTTATTATTCCTTTCTTTTACTTCCACAAAAGCGCTTTCGAGAGCTCAAGATAACCAACATTGAAAGAGAAAAACTGTAATACCAACTCTTTTACGTAAATTAATGACTAAATAATTTAGTAAATGTGTCTGTATGTTGAGCATTACAAATGAGCATAAATTCATGTAACTTAAATCCGGTGACGCATGCTTTATATCAATAACGTTTAAACAAACAACGTTTATATTCGTCGCTGGTCGCTCTTCGCGAAGTGTACTCCTTACAATATTCAAAATTCTATTGCAAAAACTGATGGCAGTCTACAGTTGCCCTCAGCAGGGCTCAACGAAAATCCTCAGAGCAGAAGGTTACCTCCAATAACCACAACTATCAATTCTGCTCATCCGATACCCGTCATCAAACACAAGTTCATAAAATTTTAATTACTTAAACATTTAACCGTTCAGGATTATCTTTCCCTTGGGTGATACTAGTGCACCGGAAAAACAAAACTACACAAAAACAAGATGTTATGTGCAAACTTTTCATAGAATGTACGTCAAACCAAAACGAGTAAACAACACTCAAAACATCGTTAGTCAGATGCACATCGTAACACCTACAAACTATAATGTTTGGTATAAATAATGATGTGCATAGTTACATGTAATGTTATCAAAACTCAGTGTTGCCTCGTGTCCACCTAAAAAGAACAAACATTTACTATTATAAGTACGAACAGCTCAGAACTTAAGTTTTTCGACTCTATTGCTATGTTAAGAATGACTCTGTATCATCAAATCTATCCCGGGTTGGCCTTCTGTCAGCTACTAAAACAGGGTTTTTGTACACATCTATGCAGTCCTTTACATCCCGACAACTCCTTTTGATATACAAGGTCATCTAGAATATAATTCTCACCTAAGAAGAGCGATTAGGCTTACATATTACTCGAGCTTCACTTTTGATATACAGTCGCTTGTGCATAGAAACAATTATACCAACTTCCTTTTCATTATTTTATTTTTTGTCATAAATAGAAAGAACTGGTTATTACAATTGGATAACTACAGATTTACACTGTAAGAAAATTATTGCTACACCACTTAATAAGAAAATAATATCATTTGTTACACGCGAAATTTGCACCAGCATGGTTCCGAACTAATTCAGTGGAATGAGCCGTAAACCTTACAAACCCACAAGCAGGAATGCATACTTTTCACTCAGAAAATTGGTATTATAACTGGATCTAAACTTTAATCTTATTGAAATACGGAAACCTCAGTTGCCTAATTTCAAAATAAGCTTTCTTATTAAAACCACAAAAATAATTTAATTTAATACACTGCACAATAATGACATTCACACACAATAGATGTTTACAAATTTTAATTTAGACCATTTAAATGAAATAAACCATCACTCGTCTCCTGCATTCGATACTTTTATCAGAGTAATTTAATTCTTGCTTACCAATACATGCTAATTATTTCAATAATTGTCGACGCAGCTAGGCATGTTAAGCTTATACGTCGGTCTCCTCTTTTTTGGTAGTGTAAAACGCTACCGATACTACTTAAATAAAAAAGTAGGAGGAATTTGGAAAAAAGTTGGTAACGTAAATGTCCATATTAACCGAGTTACACAAACGCTAAATATTTTTGCCTCAATATTTACTATGCTAATCAACAATACCAATGCACTCGACCGACGCATATCGTAGTCTTCACATTACTGAATTACATCTTGACACATTGAGTTCTAGATCTTAACTCACTAAGGAAACCAAACTAACTGCCCCTATCCTAATCCACCAATCAAAAAATTTCATTTGAATGAGATGTAGCGTCAAATATTGTGAGAAAATCTTCCAACGCAAATTGTCACTTCAGCAAAATTCACGGTTTCATGCTGCTATTCTACCTATTACTAATAATTGAATATATATATATATATATATATATATATATATACAGGTTGTCTCTAAAGGTCTGTACAAAATACTAGGACAAATTTCTGAGACTAAAATATGAGAATCTAGCCTTAGTCCAAAAGTTGATAGTTTCCGTAATGCAGGATGTCAAAGTTATAGTTTTTAACTCCTTTTTAAATACCTATCTTAATAATAACAGGATTACATGAAATTTGGTACCTTGAGGTTTCTATGACGAGAAATTCAAATTTGATCATAGTCTAGATCTTCCAGAGGACGCCACCAGCAGCCCTTTGCCTGCATTTAAAGCTCTGCCTCAGTATATCAAATTTCTAGTGAGAAATTCTTATTCCCTGATGTTTCCTTCAAAAAAGATATACCTTCGAGCAGCCGTTTCAGTGATAATCGAATTTACATTTTTCATTGCGGACTAAAATTCATCATAGCCATACTTCACACTTTACCCAGGCTTAGGACTGGTCCTAAGTTTGGAGCGTGTTCAAGGACATCGGCTAACAACAACATACACAATAACATACGAATGTAAGAATGAACTGGCAAAGAACAAGAGGAATAGCATATAAAGTGAATAAAAACGACCAAAACAGCAAACGTTTATTATATTATAAATTGTTGAGTTAAACTCTAAGTAAATGTTGAAAGTGACCCTCCGTTTTTATGTACACAAAGATTAATTCTACGGAGAAACTTCAACTACACCCTATCAATCATCTTTGCATCTAACCGTAAAATGTTTACTGTTCTTTTAAGGTTCTGTTAGCCGTATCCTCAGAAACGCCAAGTTCCAAACCAATGTGTCTGGTGCTCAGACTAGGATCTTCTAAAATTTATTTCTCATCCTCTGCTGTTCTAATAGTACCATTCCGTCCATAATCATAGCAAAACTACCGGTTGTTCGAAGACATCTTTCAACAGCGGTGAATGTTTGATGGTTTGGAACGCGTCTATTTGGAAATCTTCCTTAGTATACTCTGACCGATTCCCGACCATTTCCTTGGCAATAACCATAAACTAACACCATATCGGCCATTTCTGAGTTAGTGTAGAGTACGGCCATCGCGAAAAATTGAAGAAGGAAATTAAAATTACAATGAAGATGTCAGATTGAATTGTTTGACAATACTCTTTTGTAACTAATGACAATACTTTATAATGTTTACTCGTTGATATGAAGAGAACATATCAGGGAATAAGAATTTCTGACTACAAATTTGATATACAGAAGCAGAAAAAAGTTATGGAGCTTTAAATGTACACAATGGGCTTCTGGTGGCGCCCTCTGGATGATATATCAAAACCATGATCGAATCTGGACTTTTCATCATAGAAAACCTCTAGGCACCAAATTTCATGCAAATCCTGTTACTATTAAGATAGATATTTAAAAGAGTTTAAAAACGTAACTTTGACATCCTGTATTTCGGAAACTATCAACTTTTGGACTAAGGTAAATTGGGCTAGGTCCTCATATTTTAGACTCAGGAATTTGGCCTAATATTTTGTACAGACCTTTTAGAGACGCCCTGTATATATATATATATATATATATATATATATATATATATATATCATATATACATATATAAATCGGCAACTTCAGAGAAAAATCCCGATACCCGTCGATTTTTATTTTTAGACGCGCGGTTGTTTAGGTTATTAATTTATTTTTGAGGTTACCCATGTAAGCCTGATGACGTCATTGATGATTTTCTTTAATGGAAAGGGGAGATGTTGCAATGGAACTTTTGAGAGATCTTTTAATTATCTAATCAGTCGTAGCAATAGTTTTTAGTATTTGCGTTACGTATACAGGGTCATTCAACAGGGTCATTCAAGATTATTGCTGTTCTATAAAAATACAAGCGAACTAAAAAAGACAACTATTCCAAATTTGGTAGGTTATGATCTATCTTTTAAAATTATTTTCAAAAGTGCAACATACCCTGTATGTTATTGCATTTTCGGATTCTGCATAAAATTCTAAGCAACTTTTGTTAATATTTCACTATACCCGTCTCTAAGCGTTACATAAATAACCTCTAAAATAAAATAATAATCTGACCAACCGCACACTTAAAAATAGAAATCGACTGGTTTCGGAATTTTTTTCTGGTTTTATTTGGTTTGAAAGTTCTATCATAATAATCTTTGGAAAAAAACTGATTCACTACGTCGAGCAGTTTAGTATCAAGAATACAGTAAGCACATTAAAAATGGTAGATGTGGACATAGAACCGGAACGCAACTACAAGTATGTAACTTATCTAATACAAAATATCCTAACAAACCTATCAGACAATCGACAGTTAGTAAAATTGAAAAAAAATAGGGAAATTGGTTACGTTAAACACGTTGCAAACACTGGTCATTTACAAATAAACGCAAATGTAAAATTAAATTAATTCACACAGGTAAGTAAGTATCTACTATTAACACAAAACAGAGAAAAAATTGTTTAACATTGTAGAATTGTTGGTAACTCAATTTAAATGTTCAAATTGCCACCCTCCTACTTCTTGGCAGTAATTGAACCGATGACCACAAGCTTCTTGAACATTGTGGATCATTTGTCGACTAATCTTACGCATTTCTAATCTAATTCTATTTTTCAAATCTTCCAGATTTCGTGGTTTCTCGACGTATACTTTAGATTTTAAATAACCCCATATAAAAAAAAAATCAAGAGGTGTAAGATCTGGAGATCTTGGGGGACACTCTATAGATCCTCATCTACCAATCCATCTACCAGGAAAAGTTATGTTTAAAAAATCGCGAACAGGACGTGTATAGTGAGGAGGTGCACCATCTTGCTGAAACCATATATTATCATTTAGTAAATCAGGATCATTTTCATTTGGGAAAATTACTGCAATGGCAGGTATAAGTTCATATTGTAAGAAGTCCAGATATCGTTGCCCTGTAAGAGTTTCATCGAAGAAAAAAAAGACTAATGATTCTGTTCTCTACTATCCCCGACCAGACATTCACTTTTTGAGGATACTGAGTGTGCAACTCATTCATCCAGTGAGGATTCTCTTCACTCCAATATCTACAGTTTTGTCGATTCACTGTACCATTTAAGGAAAATGTAGCTTCATCCGAAAAAAGAATTTGACGAAGGAATCCTGGATCATCTTCATTGAGTTCCTGCACATTCAGGATTTAATACGGATGGTACACGTAACACCGACCTTTGTGAAATGCCTTCATCATCTGCAATTGCTCTGGAACTACTATGAGGGTTTTCTACCAAAGTTAACAACACATCAAGTTTTACATATTCGTTCATTTTTGGACGACCAGCATTTGCAATGTGTTTAACGTGACCAGTTTCCCTAAATTTCCTCTCAATTTTACTAACTGTTGATTGTCCGATAGGTGTATCAGGATATTTTGTATTAAACAAGTTACATACTTGTAGTTGCGTTCTGGTTTTATCTCCACATTCAATCATAATTAATACTTCAATTCGTTGGGTTTCACTTAATGGTGCCGTTATTATTAATTAATTATCAGTTATTCACTTAGTACAAATACCTACAATGTAAAACCATTAAGTACTGAAGTAAGTAGTAAGTGTCTTAAATTTGACTCATGCCAACTCGATATCTAAAAAATCTATTCTTTTTGCTACTTTCTTTTTGTTGTCAGTTTTAAACTGAATTATTTCTGTGTTCTTGATACTAAACTGCTCGACATATGAAGTGAATCAGTTTTTTTCCAAAGATTATTATGACAAAACTTTCAAACCAAATAACATCAGAAAAAAATTCCGAAACCATTCGATTTTTATTTTTAAGTGTGCGGTTGGTCAGATTATTATTTTATTTATGTAACGCTTAGAGACGGGTATAGGGAAATATTAACAAAACTTGCTTAGAATTTTATGCAGGATCCGAAAATGCAATAACATACCGGGTATTCAATTTGAATTTTCAAAGTTGCCTTGGGTTTCTGGTAGAAGTGACAACGTTGCGCTTTTGAAAATAGTTTTAAAAGATAGATCATGACCTATTATGTCTACTTACCAAATTTGGAATAGTTGTCTTTTTTAGTTCGCTTGTAGTTTTATAGAACAACAATAATCTTGAATCACCCTGTATACGTAATACTCAAAACTATTGCTACGACTGATTAGATAATTAAAAGATCTCTTAAAAGTTCCATTGCAACACCTCCCCGTTCCATTAAAGAAAATCATCAATGACGTCATCACGCTTAGATAGGTAACCTCAAAAATAAATTAATAACCTGAACAACCGCGCGTCTAAAAATAAAAATCGACGGATATCGGGATTTTTCTCTGAAGTTGCCGATTTAAGAATTATTGAATTCATTCCATAATTTAGCCGCTCACTGTGTGTGTGTATATATATATATATATATATATATATATATATATATATATATATATATATATATATATATATATATATATATATATATATATATATATATATATATGCACTACAGTCAACCAAACAGTTTTTCACCAACAACTTTTAATATTCAAATCGATTACCATCCAACATGGAAAACTTGATGAAAACAAATTTTAATAGCGATAGACGCTGTTAAGTCAAAGTTTTTAATAAATGGTTCCAAAACAATTCAACAATAAAAGCGTTAATCTAAATTTTAACGGCTTCATTAATATAACCAAATTTTCTGAGCAAGGTTTTCAAAACATCCGTATTTTAATTAATCTCAACAAACTTTTATCAAATAACGAATAAAATTTTTGAGCTTAAAAAAGGCATTCATTAATAACAAAACTATATTACAACAGTTCTTTTAATTCCCACTCACCTGACATATTTCTCCATAACAAATTAATTCTAGTGCATTTACAATATTTTGATAAACAGCAATGACGTCGTTCCTTTCCACAATGATGATTTTTATATTGTCTTAAACTTTTATAATAGTTGTACACTTTACGCACTTATAATCATTTTGCATCTAAAAACACATTTATGGTATTGATGTAAAAATATTTAGTAAAAATATAGAGTACTCCTTATTTATCACATAAATAGAAAAAAGGAAACTGTTAAGAGTCATTATCACTCTTTATCTTTTTCAATCGCGTTTAAGAAATGTAAAAGGTAATCTAAAATAATGTATTAAAATAAAAAAAGGAAAGGTACTGCAGGGTTATATAATTACGATTTCAGAAGTACAGAGCAAAATCAAGCAGAAAAAGTTATTTATTACTTAAAATGAAGAGTACAACTTTAATGGAGAACAAATGCAGTTTGTTTATAATTACTAATATACATTCACGATTTATTGGCTTCTCAAGTAAGTAACATATATTGACAATCCAAATTACAGCCGTAAACACACTTACCAACTGATATAGCTAACCCATCATGAACAAAAAATGATCACTCAATGTGAGGTGAAATTAAGTTAATATTATGACGATGATCCATATGGTATTTCAAGTTTCCCTTTTGCTTAAAGACTCTTTCACAAAGTGGGCAAGTAAATATGCCGACTTGATTACATTCATACCGTACGTGTTTATTTAAATTTCCTTGATACTTGTAACGTTTACCACAATATTGACATGAATGTCTGTACTGTTCTGCTTGTCCAACTAAAATACCTATAAGTAAATGTTAATGATAAGAACTGTGAACACTTTTGACTACAAATCATCATGCATTAACTATGTTACGGAAGTTATCATGCACATTGGCTCGTTTTTCTAAAATGAAGGCAAATCCTTCAATACCATGCAGTTTACGATCTAGACGACTTCTACATTCACTCAAAACGAATTGAGTAGATAAAAAGTATCTCTTGTAGAAAAGTCGCCTTCAAACTCACTACAAAAACAAAGGCCGGAGAAAATATTTGACGGGAACAAGGAATAAAGATTGGCAATTGATTAAAGAGTGAAAAATGAGGGTATAATCTTTAATACTTCTGCAAAGCAATATTAAAAATTTAAGCTTCATCAATAATGTACAATGTGTCAGAATTGCGTTCAGAATAGGTATGATGCACCAAAAATTTTCGAATTGGAATTTTATATTTTAGGATTTCGCCCTGCTTCGTCTGAAACTTATTTTTAGTTTACTTTCGATTTGTTAAAATCAAGTAGGCCTTTACAGTTGAGCAAAAATCCGTTATTTGTCAATTTCGTTTCAGGTAAAGTACCTTTTCCGTTCATGGTACGCCAAAGTGTTACTAAAAACAGTTGTTCAGAATGAAAAATTATGGCGTTATGCATTTTCAGAATGATCGGCCTACTTTGATAATAGAAGTAGAAAATAGGAGAAAAATATTTTTAATTATTTACAATTACATGACAAATCTTAGGTGCGAAAACGGGGTGATTAGAAATTTTCAAGTTAAAATTCAAATTTTTGCAGTTTATCGAAAAAAGAAAAAATCGTCGTATACTTACGCTATGGTCATTGGGTTAATTTCATCATAAGTCGATGTTATCATGAAGATCATATGAATAAACCTTTTGTTTCAAATAACTCCGTAAGTAAAAATCCATAGGGGTCAAATCCGGCGATCTTGCTGGCCAATGTATTGGGCCATGTCGTCCAATCCACCTTTCAGGAAAGTTCCGAATCAAGAAATTTGAAATGAGTTGAATAGGCTGGATGGGCATCCGTTTTGTTGAAAATGAAAAACAGCAATTGCTGGCCATCGTCTCCAGCTTCTAATTTATCAATGAACGTGGGTTTAAATGGTATAATTTTATTTTCTTTGAGAATTCTTTGTATGTGCGATTTACTTATTGATAATTGAGTAGACCGCTTTCTCAAAGATAATTGATAATCAGTGTTCACAGATTCTATCACAAACAGTGTAGCAGCATTTTCATGATCATGAACTATCATTTTTTTTATTCAAATTTTGCACACTTCCAGTTTCTGTAAACTTTTTCACAAGTTTTTTTACTCCATTGACAGAAATTGCCACCAGTGGAAATCGCTCGTGAAACTTATTAATAACCTGAGTATAAGATACTTCCCCAGTCCATAACATTGTGTAAGTTGAATGCGGTGTTCAAGAATCAACATTTTTAATATAAAAAACTACAGAACAAGTAAAACTAAAGAACAAGTAATTTGCAAATTGCTGAGATAAGTAATCAATTTAGAACAAATACTTCAAAGTTTTGAAGTTTATCTCAGATAATGGCAGTCAATTGTTTGCTTTACTACGGCGCGATTGTTCAGTCATACAATATAGAAAAAAAACGCGGATTTAATGAAAGTGAGCCGATCTGAAACTTTGCGTAGAGCCATAGTAGCCATCTTAGTGACACTTTGGCGTGCTATGAACGAAAAAGGTACTTTGCCTGAAACGAAATTGACAAATAACGGATTTTTGCTCAACTGTAATGGCCTACTTGATTTTAACCCATCGAAAGTAAACTAAAAATAAGGTCAGACCAAGCAGGCGAAATCCCAAAATATGAAATTCCGATTCGAAAAATGTTAGGTCCATCATACCTATCGTGAATTCAATCCGGGGAGACACTGTATATTTGTATGAAAGTAGAAATTAGGAAGCTGTTGCTACTCTTAAAAACCGAAAGGGTACTTGAATAAAACGGTAGAAATCAGACAAAATAATGGACGATGCTCCTTTTAGCTCAAAATAAAATTGAAAATACTGACAGTGCGATTAGCATATATACGGAATGTTTTCTAATTTATAAGAAATAGAGCAGAATCCAGCAGTCTTACAAAAAAAGCTCGACTCCATTGTTAATACCGGGTGTTTCTGAATTGACGCAAAATATTTTACAGGATGATTTTTCAGGAAAAATTAAAGGCGGTTTTTGGTATAAGTTTTTGTCCAATATCACTTTCCCTCCGAATTACAGCCCCTTAAAGTTAGGGGAAAAATTGTTTTTATTTAATATCTCCACTATGGAAGAGTTTAGAAGAATGAAATTTGGCAGATCATTAATAGCCTCCTGCAGCGCTACAGTTCTTACCTCTCGAGAACGGCCGCAATCGAAAGTTGTTCTTGAAAAATTTGCGTTCATGAATACGCGCGAATATGCTATGATGTGATAGTGTTCCTTCTGTATATAATTCAGTGCAAATCCTCTGAGTCTGTTAGCACGGCCTTACATAAAATGCATATCTACCATTTCGGCATTTTCTATAGTTTATCACTTTATTTACTTAATTGATTTCAATTCAAAGTTTAAAAAATAACACCGAGAAAACCAGGAAAATTAAATTATTTGTCATTATCATTTGACAACACCCTATTTCATTTTTTTTAACAAACAGTAATACCTCTGAATTTATGTGAAAACGGAATGAGTAATGTTATAGTTTTTGTGACAAAACTAACAATTTTATGAGAAATAGTCAAGACATAAAAAAGTTGCAGATTGAATCCGTCTTTCTAAACCAATAAATAGAGAAATGTAGACACATTACAAAGTACCGAGGCAAAATATTGTTAAGGCTTGATTTTTTCACCCCCTTACATAAACATTGCAGGACGGTTATAAAAACCGCCAAAAATCTCATTTTTTAACATCTATCTGGCAATTTTCATTCATCTAAATTCTTCCATAGTGGAGATATTAAATATCAAAAGGAGGGGGCACGTTTTAAATGTAAAATACCTTTCGGTCAGAATTTAACCAAATTTTGATATGTTCTAGAACTTCACCTATTGATCAAATGTCTTCATTGCCCGAAAGCTCAAAGCTCAACAGGTTTTGATATACAGGGTCTGCAATATCACTATTTGATACTTTCAATATATCATAAAATGGACATTTTTGCCAATATTAACGCAAAACTTAGCGAAATGTTATTTTTTGTGCTACTGGTTACAACCTTTTCTTTACTTTCATTATTTTTGTACATACATCTGATATACAGGGTGAGACCAAATATATGTATCTGAAAAGAATTATACGGTGGTATTGTTTTGATATTTTGGTGAACGGAAGTTAACACGTCCATTTAAATTATTATTGCAAGTTAAGTCTCCTAGACGTCCGTTATACAGAGTGTTTCATTTCTTTCATAGATTTAATTGAGTATTATTATACTTCCTAGTTAATTTTCTGATAACTTAATTGAAATGTCTATATTAAAATAAACTATTTGCTAACTGTATATACCTACATAATAGTCACGATGTATTTATACTGATACTGGGTGTCCAAGTACAAAGGATCAAAGCGATAGCTTAAACTTCATATAGGTACGGAAAAAACCGTTAACATAAAAAATCCCTTGCAATTGGATGTCGTAGCGAAATACAAAGCTTTTGGAGATTGACAGATAGAAAGGTTAGATGTGCTTCATTTATTATGCTCACTATTTTCTAATAAAGTTTTCAGTAGATTCTTTTGATAAAGAAGGCGCTTGTCGAAGTTCATCTTTATTTTGAAAAACTAAGAAAATAAAATTCTTTAAGACACTAGTGTCTGCAGTGTTCACACCATCCACAGACCGGTTCCACAGGTCTACCTCCATCATCACTACCGCTTTGTACAGTCATTGGAAATAAGAAATGTTTATGTAGAAACGTTAATGAACGTATTTTAATATATTAAAAATATCTAAGCTTAATAAGATATCAGTTAACTGAACTGATGAGGCAGAAAACAGTAAATAATTTTTGGTCTTGATATAACCATTGCCATAGAAATCAAAAAGTTGCATAATGAAATGTTAAATGTCTATCACCTCCACATTATTTGCATTTAGTATATGATTTAAAACATTTGTAGAAGGATATTTGATTAGCTCTTGATACCAAGCGTATCCTAAAAACCATAGCACAGCTGCCACATGAGAACAAGTACCTAAAGTTCTGGCACCAGTCTTGCAGGTGCAGTAAGTACCTAATATTGGGTTAGGTTCTTCTTCCTAATTATTCGGCACAAATGCAATCCACAACTGGTAACGAGTAGCATTTCTGAGGCGAGAATATATCCTTACCCGTATAAAACCGGGTTCGTAGTTTTCATCACATTGATATTGAACCTGGCGGTCCTCTATTTCATTGTCCTGTATATAAGAAGGAGCAAGCTTTAATTGAAAAATACCTACAGTTAACTCTTTAAGATAGTAATGTGACAAACGTGGGAATGAGGGAACGATAATTTCATTTAAATCAACCCATCTGCCCCTTCTAGCGCGTAAGTTTTCCTCCTCAACCCTGGCTTGAACAGCATTTGGCTCTTGAACTTTTTGAAGAATATTTTCAGCTAGCTCAATAGTAGCATCTTGCATTAAAATGGGTGGAAAATATTTATTTATAATTGCTCCAGCAATTTTAAGAAAATCAGCAATATTACAAGTCTGGGGTGTTTTTATCTTAAAGCTAAAAAATTTAAAAATTGATTTTAAGTGACCATTGCGTGCTTCTACGATCCACCTGGTTTTCGTAACGAGACGACTATCATCAGCCTCTTCTGTGGATAACTGTAGCTGACCTCTAGGCAAAAAGGCTGGCATTTTAAAATTAATACCTAATCTATTTAAAGCTGGAATAGCATCCAAGTACCCGCGGTCGAGAATGAAAATATCTCCTTCATTAAACCATTCACGCATTCCATTCACATCTCTATTAAATTCACTTATAAGTATGTTAGCATCGTTGTTTTCAGAATTTGAGAAATATGGCCCTTGAATGTCTAGAATAAATCCGCTCGGGGCAACAAGCAGAGATGGCTTGATAAGATGTTTACCCTTATAAGTACAGTAGGACAGTCGCAACACTTTAAAACAAGAACTTTTCTCTATTTCCAGATAAGTACAGTCATTATACACTATAACTTGAGGCCGATCCAGGTTTTGATTATACAGACGATTTGCAAAAGGAGTTACATGATTTTCGATGTAGCTGTCTTTTGTTGTAGCAGTAAATCCAATATTTTGTGGTACCAATCTTGCAAAAAGAGATTGTTTAACTAGAGATATAGCTAAACTGGCTTGTTGTCTTGTGGAATAATTAAAAATAACTGCTAAAAAACTATCACTAAGACCTTGTCGTAACTTACATAGGAACGCTAAGAGATCTTTTTTATTTACATATCTCAAAGAATTTCCTATTCTAACGGGGTCACAAAAGTTGAAAAGATTATTAAATTGATCTTTGGTTATAGGAGAAACTGCTTTAAATTGAGAATCTGTGAAGTTATTTTCGTTTTCGTAAGCCGTGTGGTAGCTTTTTTTCTTAATTTCCTTACGTAATGCTTGTAAAAAAATATAAATCTCATTTCCTGCTAATAATGGCCGATTTACATATCGTAACCCAGGGAGCAGAAACTCAAACAGATTACCATTCTCATCCAAATGAATATTACAGCAGTACGTATCTTCTGGTATTTTCTCTCTCAACAAAAATATTAATTCTACCTTTCATGGATATTTTATGTATATCATTCCCATCGTTACAAATGCAGCATAAGTGAGTTGACCTTTGTAGCACTTTAATCGCAAACAATTTGGTTATTGTCTATTGCTTGAATTTCCTTACAATAGAAATATTGCAGACATTGCAGATTCGAGTCTTCTATTATGACCCGCTCTGGTAGATTTGCTTCGCGGCGACGTGCAATCACAATTTCCTGCTTTCTTGCATTTACCTCACCACTTATTTTCACCATAGTAACTAAAACATTTCCACAAGCAAAACATGGAATTCGATTCATTTTTCACATAAACTCTTCAACGATTTTAATTCAAAAAGTATATTTGCAAGTAAGCATCAACAATATCACTTAATTAGTGGTTTAATTTTTGACGTTTCATAGCCACCTACTATATTGTTGTTATTTTATAAGTTTGGGAATAGAAAAAAATAATAATTGTAGTATGGAAAACGGAAAGAAAAGTGCAAAATCAGAAAAAAATCTAGTTGTACGAATAAAAGCAGAAGAAAAAGCGCAATACCACATTACGGTTTTGGTTTAAACGAATAAGTAAATACTAAATATAACTTTATTAGAAAATAGTGAGCATAATAAATGAAGCACATCTAACCTTTCTATCTGTCAATCTCCAAAAGCTTTGTATTTCGCAACGACATCCAATTGCAAGGGATTTTTATGTTAACGGTTTTTCCGTACCTATATGAAGTTTAAGATATCGCTTTGGTCCTTTGTACTTGGGCACCCAGTATCAGTATAAACACATCGTGACTATTATGTAGGTATATACAGTTAGCAAATAGTTTATTTTAATATAGACATTTCAATTAAGTTATCAGAAAATTAACTAGGAAGTATAATAATACTCAATTAAATGTATTAAAGAAATGAAACACTCTGTATAACGGACGTCTAGGGGACTTAACTTGCAATAATAATTTAAATGGACATGTATACGTGTTAACTTCCATTCACCAAAATATCAAAACAATACCACCGTATAATTATTTTCAGATACATATATTTGGTCTCACCCTGTATATCAGGTGTATGTACAAAAATAATGAAAGTAAAGAAAAGGTTGTAACCAGTAGCACAAAAAATAACATTTCACTAAGTTTTGCGTTAATATTGGCAAAAATGTCCATTTTATGATATATTGAAAGTACCAAATAGTGATATTGCAGACCCTGTATATCAAAAACTGTTGATCTTTGAGCTTTCGAGCAATGAAGACATTTGATCAATTGGTGAAGTTCTAGAACATATCAAAATTTGGTTAAATTCTGACCGAAAGGTATTTTACATTTAAAACGTGCCCCCTCCTTACTCCCCTAACTTTAATAGGCTGTAACATGGAGAGAAATTAGTTTTGAACAAAAATTTATATGAAAGACCTTAATTTTTGCTGAAAAATCACCCTGTAGATATTTCGTATCAATTTAAGTCTATTATTTTGAATTAATTATTCAAAATTGTTACATAGTGTATAGGATAGTCCCACAGTCTTATTTGCACTAATATAATCTACTCTTTTTATTTTTCAATGATTTATCTAAAAAAAATGGAATACATTTGACTAACAAAAATTTCTTAACTCTCTAATTATTTGCTTAAATGGAATATCGTGCGCGTTAAAGATTAAACAATGTATAAAAATAAATATTGCTTATATTTCAGCAATATGCCACAGTGCCTATTATCAAACTAAATAAATATATCTCGATGTTGCAGCATACAATGTGATTTAAGAGCATCCTTTCGTTTGGATTTATATTTACAGTACGGACATTGGAATTGAGGATCCTTGCCACACTCATAATTCAAATGCCTGAATAAATTAGATTTTTTGTTGTAGGTTCTTCCACAGTTGCCGCATGGAAAAATTGATAGCCGGTCGTAAATATCTAGAAAAAGAATGAATTTAGATATTTCTCAAAAAATTATTAAGAAATTATTGTAATAATTTATCAATTCCTTTGGTTTCCATATACATGTGTAATCACTAAAATTGCCTCAAAAAGTATTTTAACATAAATACGAACATTTTAGTAATAAGTGTAATCCCATAAAGTAATAAACAGCGTCTGTGAAATTAAATATTTAAGCCAATAAATTGACATTAGAAATCCAACTTATCACATCAGTAGCTTGAGTATCGCATTTTCCCAAAAACATTTGTTTTTTTAATAAATGGCTTGTTTGGTAACCATTAAAAAAATATTCACAATTAAATTTACTCCCTGTTCATTTTATTAATCAAAATAAATATGCGGATACAATATATTAACTATTTGTGGTTATAAATAATAACAGTAATTTATATTACACCTTTTATGATTTGCATTTTACGATCATACCAATAGTATTGCTCAATAATGAATTAATAGATAATAGTGGAAACCATCACCAATACATTTGAAATAAATTTATGAACCATTGTCAATATGTATTAGAAAAATATACAACTACATTATGCTTTTCTTCGTGCACTCGTTTAATGTGACATCGTAATGTACTTTTCCTTTTTGCTTTATACGTGCAGATGGGACAAGCAAATTGCGGTTCTTTACCACATTCATACGTTGAATGGTTATATAATGACTGTATATGCCTATATGATTTGCCACAAACGCAAACATGGAGAGTATCTGAAATTTCAAAAATAGAAAAAATTTAGTTAATAGGAAATGTATTTAGAATTACCAAGAACCAAAGCGGCAGGTTTAAATTAGCACCTTTTATTAACCAGAATATTACAGTATTAATTATAAGCACCAAATCTAAAATGTACACTTCAACTAATCAGTAGAAACAAACTTAATAACTATGTCCATGGTACACACACATTTATCATAGAAGATTTTTTATGTAAACTTTGTTAGTTAATTAACTACGAACTTTCAAAAAAAAATTGTGCATATTTTATTGTATGACTATGTTCATTTAGTCAGTTTTTACACTATAACTTACCTAAGATCCTAAACCATACTCTCCTAAAGCTTTATTTAAGAGTTACATTAACAAGTTAGCCCAAGTAAGAAAATCTTACTCGAAACTTGCAAATTTCGGTCGTCTCGTTCTTAAGTAAACTCTCACTGCGTAATGGTACATTTAAATATGAAACAATGTCACGGTTTTAAAACAAGCTTGGATTCTTTAGGGTTGGTGAAAGGAAAGGAAACTTCGCTTATTTTTCTCCATTAAATAAATTGGAACAATTCTGGATTAATTAAGAAGTATAATCAATAGTTTAAAAACGTATTAAATATATGAATATTGACTCTGCAACTAGATGTATAAACTTAACATAAAATTAACACTTATAGGATCCACATTCAGTTCGAAATTAAAACACAAGTAGAATAAATTCAAGAATGCTAATTAAATGTTCTTAACTCCAATACTTCCATTCAAAAATTTTGAAGGTATTCGAAGCATTTTAATTAATTATTGTAACTTAGTATATTTCCCAGTACGTTATTCCAAATAAAACACCCAACAAGGAAGTTACAGCAATTCATAAAAGATAACTGAAAGTTTAATAATATTTGTGAGTGTATTTGCAGTAACTGCGTAATGAGGTTACTTAACAAAACTTAATACTGTCAAACAAAATGGGCGTTACTAAAGGGGTATTCGCTCCGTCAATAACTCAAAAATAATGTAGGATTCTTAATGAATTGAAGCAAACTTCAATTTATGACACCGTTGTGGTTATTTATTGGCAAAGATGTGTCTTATAATACTTTAATAATGAAAAAACGTCGTATCAAAATCAGCTTCAAGCAATGAACCTAAAAACTAAATTTTAAAAAAATTGTTCTTTTTGAATTGACAAGGAAGCAATTAACCGAACTGTAACCGTAAGCATAAGAAGTTATGTGTTGGCCACATCATATTTTTTCTGATACTAATAAATCATTATTACTTTTTAACGCAGTTTTGTGATTATTACATTTATATATATATATATATATATATATATATATATATATATATATATTATATATATAGGAATTTCCTTTCATTGTTCGATATAACTATATATGTAAATTGATATTTTGCGTGTAGAATAAATAAATTGAAATTACCTTTTTATAACGCAGTTTTGTGATAGTTTTACGGTTATTACATTTTTTAAATATATTTCATAACATTAAATCCTTAAATGGATTTCCTTTCATTTTGTTTTAGAGCATTAAGTAGTAAACTAATACTATGTAAATTGATATTTTGCGTCTAGATAAAATTCTTTGGCACAGACTTACCTTGTTTATCGGTAGAAAGTTTTCTCGCACGTGTGCCAGGGTAGTATTTAGTAGCCGGGTTGATAGTTAAATAAATGCGTTTGTTTCAAAATTGGTTTAGGGAAATGTTATCGAATAGGTGTATAGTTTCGAATATTATGATAATATAGCATATTGCACGAATTAGAAACATCGAAACTTCCACATAATAATAAAAAATTCGTTTTTGGTTGTGTTTAAATGTACATTTAACCTTGGAAGCTGCATGCGCATGTAATTCGGGAACTAGCCTGTAACCAGATGCAACAGTCTATAAAACTGACAAGACTAGACCTGAGCTATTATATGAATACGTGTATTTATATTGTTGTTGTGTGAACATATTAGAATCCTACTCAAACGATACTATACCTTAGTTCATACGTTACTATGAATGTTTATCCGGAAACGCGCCCTGTCGGGCGGTAAACACGCATCAGAACAACCTTAATAGCAACTAAGTTTATTTATTAATTTTCTCTTGCTTAAAAGCGGGCAAGGAGAAACGCCTTACGTATTTTGTCAATATCGCCGCATATTTTCTTAAACTGTATGATATTATACACAGTCTTTCAAAAATGTCTGCCAAAATTTCTAGGACGTATTCTGTGTGTGAAATTAAGCGAATTTTGTAAAATGAACATATGGTCCAAAGGTAACCATTTTCGAGAAACAGGGTGTTGGAAGAAAGGGACGTTTCTGATTTCAGGAACTATACACACAGACAATCTGATTATATACATTACCCACACGAGTCATACACTGCTGCTCACGATACTCAATTATTCGATACCGTGGCGAGATACAGTCATGTCGAAAGAGTTTTTCAGATTGAACTTTTACGCCACTGGATGTACTCGAATTTTGTTTCCACTTCCGTATATGTCAATTCAATATCGTCGAATAAGGTCACTTGCGATTTTGTAATTCGACAATTCGTTTCCAGATAAACAAGAAAATTTGATTTTATGTATTTCATAGCGTACGCCACTTGCATCTGTGAAGATGAGAAAAACATCAAGGTAAAAAAAAATTCCAAACAGGATTTTTTTTAAATCGCTACGTTTCAGAGATACATAGTGTTGTACATAAACAAACGTAAAATGTGGTGATAATTAAAATAGGTTTTCTTTTTATGTACAACGCCCTGTATCTCTGAAACGAAGCGATTTAAAGAAAAATCGTATTTGCGATTTTTCTTTGCCTTGATGTTTTCCTTATCTTTACAGATTTTCAGATCTAAATAGTGAACCAGTGGCGTACGCTATGAAGTACATGAAATCAAATTTTATTCTTTATATTAGAAACGAGCCGTCAAATCACAAAATCCCAAGTGATCTTATTCGTGTATGTTGAGTTGACAAATACGGAAATGGAAACAAAATTCGAGTACCTACATCCAGTGTATCGAATAATTGAGTATCGCGAGCATCATTGTATATCTCGTATAGAGTGTGGGTAATGTACATAATATCAGATTGTCTGAGTGTATAGTTCCTGAAAAATCAAAAGAATATGTCCCTTTTTCGAAACTTCAACGCCCTGTATCTCGAAATTGGTGACCTTTAGACCATATCTTCATATGACATATGAATAAAATTAGCTTAATTTCACACACCGTACCTTAACTTCTTTACACTGACTTAGCGAGCTGAGAAATTACCTCACAAATATCGACCGCTAGAAAAAAAAACTCGCTCACCGTCTTCCTCGGAACGACATACACGCTTGTTATCAGTTTAGTGCCACGGTTGGAACTCAATTTCAGAGTTGAATTGTGATTAATCTTTTATCCTAAATTCGTTTAATACAGAACTATTACTTAATCCTCTCATTGGTGTAAATATAATATATGAATACAATAGAGAGGTTACGCGAAAACGCCTTTTTATGCAGCATGTCGAGCTTGATGTCAGTTACTTTGACCTTATTTTATGACCATTGATCACGAGTAGAGAACAATGGCGATAGGTTATCAATTGAAAATGTAGTTAACCTTGACCTTTGACCTATTAAGGGCCAATTGAGCGAAGTCCAAATAGTATGCTCTTAGAAATTACCTGACTTTTCAAACATCAAAATAATCCAAAAAACTCATTGTTTCTTGTCTACGCCAGTTAAAATATTTAGATTGGCACTACTTACCTTTCATACATGACTATTTCCTACAACATAACTAAAAATATGATGGCATAGTTTAAAAAATATTTTTAATGAATAAACAACGCCAGCGCAAGAAATGTGTATTAAACGTCCAGAAACTATTCTGCAAAAATTTGCAGTGGCAGACCTCGGTTGACGCCTCGACCCGCAACTATCTCACACTCGCAAACTATGTTTTCCGTATTAGTGATACAAATAACTATTTTCTGCATCCAAACTATCAAACTTTAGATGACTTCTAACGGTTAATTCATTCATTTTTGACATGATACTAAAGAATCTAGCTTTAGAAAAGTAAGTGTGAGCAACTTGTCAGATTTTAAACGTTTTGAGTGATAATTAAACCAGCAGTGAGACAGAGAATAAACACACCGATCCTAGAATGTTTATGTTCGTATAATAAAAGTCGTGATTGGTTTAGTAAGTTTTATTTTATAACAAACAAGTAAAACAGCATTCAAACAATAACTCAATCTAGTACCTTATTGTACCATGTTTCACAATTGTATGTAGAGTCAAAGTATCTTTACGATTTGTTTTGTATGTACAGATGGTGCAGTAATGTTTAATGTTTTTGACACATGCACTTCTATGTCTTGATAAAGAACTGAAATGTTTATAACTTTTTCCACATGTATCACATTCCACGCATGGTCCTAAAATTAAAGGTGTTATTAAAAAATACATTTGTAAATTAAGTCAAGTTTATAAAACTCTTTTGTAAATACTCTTTAAACAATACACATAGTTTATAAACTTTATTATTTTTCTCCAAACCTCCATAAGTTAAAAATAAAATTCTAACAAATAATAGACTTCTGCTAATGCGCATTTTGCTCCCTCACACACTAGTTGTGAGTATATTTAAGTCCTATGAGGATCATATTGATCGTACATGTAACGTGCATTTTGAGACGTAAAATGAGTATTGGTACACCAACTTGTTAGGTTGCATTTCTTTAGATATTATTAACGTGACGACACTGCTACTTTTGGCGAGTCGCATAATGTCATTCATGAGAATATTTTGTATAAAATATTTAGTATGAAAAATAAAGAGACAACAACATTAGGCATGGCTTCTTCTTTACCATCGCTACCGGATTTACTAGTGTGTAAAAAACAGAAGCACGATAGAATACAGCGAGTAAACAGATTTGTGTGATAATGTAGAGTAACTTAGATTAATGTTGTACATAAGAAAGGGGTGAAGGTTATTAACGTATAATGTCGTAAAAGGTTGGAAAAACTAATTGTACACTTTTAAAAATATTATTTAATGTTTAGTTACGTTTTCAGTGTAATGGGCGTAATAAAAAAATCTAAACTGTTCAGTTTCGTCCCCGCTTGTGTTCATACAGTTGTATGATGTATAAATAAGATTGGGGCTACAGATTAAATTTTATGGTCATGTCTAAGGTCACTACATATACAATACAGCACCGATGGGCCCATAAAAGGGGTGGCTACAAAAAGTTAAGGGATCTTCCGTAATTTTAATCGTGCCAGTGAGCTGTAGAGCTAGTAACGCGAATTTTATAAAGAATATTATTGTTAACGAGAAACTAAGACAAAATGAATCACGGTAGTTCAAACAAATAAACTACAGAACCTGCAAAGGTGTAAACAAAAAGGGCAATTTAAATTCAAATTAAGAAGTAATTATTAGTCTCGGCTGGTGACGTAGGAGGAAGTGAATTTTCCGAATTTATGTTCAAATTTGAGTTATTTATTTACCAAGTAGATATTTATCTCGCTTCCTTTGATTATCCAAGAATTTTTAACATGCTAGCCTATGTAAATCTGCCGACAATTCAAATCACAGTGGAGCCAGTGACGCTTTTGTCGATTGTGAGTTTTATTGTATGGTAAGTGTAAGGTTTTTGAAGTAGTCATTCAGCCAGCCACCCTAGTGCGATTTGATCGTCTAACATACGTGGTCAACTGATGGTTTACAATTAACGTACCAATACACACTCATGATTCGAGTTTCTACAGTTAAATCTACTTTCACTTTCAAATCGTAACCGATTTGAATATATACGTTGTTTTCAAGACATGGGGCAGTAAAGACCCGATGCATGAACGAGTGAATCTGGATTCAGTGCGCCTAAACCGTGGACCCAGGTGGGATGACTAGGTATATAGATGAGTGTGATACTCTGTAGCACACACATTTTTCAAAGAGCGAGCGTATGTCTAAGGTGTTGCTACGCAGAGTTCCTGTACAAATTTTCCAAGCCGACGTTAGCTCCAAAACAAGTTGTTAATGGCCAAATTTATTTTAGTATAAAGAAATAAATACTGCCTGTACTGGTACAACAGTCAATAAAAGAGGAGACAGGAAGATTCGGGAGGCGAAATACGTCGCTTGTTTTGCAAGTCATCGTCGGAGACCTGTAGCGGAAAACTGGTATCAGGCACTCAGAGCATTGTTGCAGGCCCCTAAGTGCGACGGTGATCACTACACCAATCAACGCACCAAACCCCGTACTGACCGTGCAAAGTGGTAGAGTCCATCCCGCGAACTATAGGAGTTGTCCGAAGTTTCTTCGATCTCCTCGTCGGAAGAAAAGGAAGTCCTATGACAGCGCCCGGAGAAAACAGTCACTAACACCTTCTTCTACACGAATCGATCACCAGTTTGATCTACAAATCAGAAGACCTTGGCTATTAATTAGTAGACCATGGTTTTTAGATAGATTTTTAGAAGAAATCGTGTATTGAAGAGCAAATTTTAAATGTTTCAATAACAATTGCAGCTATCCTCTCAGTAATAGTAGAAATTTATAAAATAAGAAAACGCAAAGAAGAGGTCTACTATAAAAATGTGATTTTGAAAAGCGTACTACTGAATAGAACATAATTAAATATTATAAAACCATTTTGCAAATAGCATTCAAGAGCATACTCGATGTAGCAAAGCTAACGATTAAAAATGTTATTGTCTCAATACAAAAATTTAATCTCATAGTAATATCCGTGTCAAATTGCATCAAACTTCATACTAAAGGTGTAAAAGTATTTACAACTAAAAACCTAGATGAAAGATTTAATAAAAAAAATTTGCGTAACCACTGCAATTGTATTAAAATGCAAATGTTGAGATTTAATTTTAACTATTCATGTTAAATCTTTGCCACGCTAATATCACTATACATACTTTATTGGTAAAGTATTTATTTCGAAGTCTAGAAAAAGACATACTCGGATTTTCTTTTTGTCTGATGAAATTACTTGGACATTTATACATTTTAATACCTTCTCTTTCTAAAAGAACGTAATAATGAATTTACGTTGATAAAATTTTCATATTATCAAACTGAATGTTATGATTAAGATTGTGTAAGGCATGTTCGGTCATTGCAGATCTTTCTGGTTGGCTCAATCAACAAACTCTCATATGTTCTTTACGTCTAGTATAAAATTTTTGTGGTTCCAATGTATGCCTTTCCACAAGTACATGACAATGTATACACTCAATGTTCTTTAATATTTCTTGTATTTTAAAAACTAGTTTTTCTTTGCGGATACGTCTAGTAAGTTTAATTACATTAACTTTGGCGTGGATGATGGTTTGATAGTTTATAAAAGTACCTGTCAGTATGTGTAGGTTTTCGATTACTACGTAAAACCATTCTATTGGTGGTCGAGTATCGCGGACCACCAAGTTTGCAAAGAAATAAAATATATTTGTGCGTTTGAGTTTATCTCGTACCTTCTCTTCATAAATATTAATATTTACTTGTATATACAAACATTATTAGTGTGTTCCTAAACCCTTAGTTTAATATATTATTTAGGGTAGAATTTAACAGTATGGTTTACTACAACCTTAATTAGGCATTTGTTTCCGAAATCATTTAGTTTTATGTATAACCTTAAAGAGCACATTTTTCTAGATCCCGGTCTCTCAAAAATGTCATACATGTTCTAGCCGTATAGTTGGTTACAGCATCTTGTTGGAACCATCTGCGTTGCATCTTTTCCCAACCGTTGTAATTCGTTGGGCAAAAAATTTGGAAGCATGCGCAATATCGACTTGAATTAACTGTCACTATTCTGCCTTCTTTTTCGAACAATAAAGATCAACCAAACAAAAAGGTCCGTTCCACACCTCACAATACCTTCCTGTGACAGTTATTGCAGAACCTCTCATGAGCATTTTTGTGGAACCAATATCGCAAATTTGGCTTATTAAGATAAAAAAGCCCGACAATCTTTGAGAAACTGTTGATGTGCTGGAAATTGCAATCTGTTTGAGTTTTTGCTTTACGATACGTGTCTTGACGTATCCCAGTGTGTGGAGCACTGCTTTATCTAAAAACGAGATTTGGTGATTTTGTTCCACTTCGTAAGTTGTGGTCATACGTGTTGAAGAATTTTAACCTATTTGTAATTTCATTTTTAGGTATCATCATTATTAGATCATCGATAATTGGTACACGAAGGGATGTTAAAATGAAGTTTTGCTGTTACCTGTTTCAGTAGGTCGTTGAAGTTCACAGGGATACCTATAAATAGGTGTATTCCTTAAATGTTCCATTAAGATCTAGCCTTGAGGAGGACCAATGTCGCACTTGAGCCGACTCCATTTATTATGATTTTGTCCCTAGCACTTGACTACTCTCAGATTCAAATATATATATATATATATATATATATATATATATATATATATAATTTAGTTTTAAAAATATATATTGGATTACTCAGTGGCTCTGCGGTGAAAACTAAGTGAAAGGTACTAAACTACGAATTTGATGTTTAAGGAACATTTTAGTAGACTAGATCACCTAAATATAACACGGTCTCTATCTTTGATTTGTTGTATAAGTGATCCACACTCAGCTATAAATATCGCATAGATCCAATTTGAAACACGTTTTCTATTTCTTTAGCAATAGGCAAATTTGTATGGTTGACGAAAATAGAAGACGTGAGATCGTTTGTTTCCTAATTACTGTTCAATGCATTTTTAATTTAATTTCTAAAAATCCATCCAAATCCAAAGATAAGCTGCAATAACACTTACGACTATATTAAATACTTACAATTTTACGGTGAGTTTAAATTAAATGCAGGGTACTCCAACACCCAGCGGTTATTTCTAAAATTGTGAAAGTGTAGGTATTTTAAATCATTATAAAATTATAATTTTTTAATCAAAAGTCGCTATCAAAATAACATTTACTTTAATTTGATATGAAGTAAGTTCATAAAGTTAAACCAAATTTGAAGTAAAATTGTAAACTGAACCTTGAAATAGAAATCAACAAAAAACGTTTTAACCATACAGCTACAATATTCACCAAATTTAATAAATTTAAAACAGTACATTTATCTCAATTCACATCATTTTTAAAACAAACAGAAATAACGGAGTTAGTTAATTACCAATATTCCCTTACATTAGACTTCACCATCAATTCACCTCCAAGTAGTTAGATCTGAAGCGACTCCTGTCATAATAAAGAATGCAGCGAACAAAAAATGACAAACAAGCTTTAAAAATTTCGCTTATGCTTATGTTTCGTAAAGTTCATATGTGTGTTACTCAAAAGTTTACTTTAAAAACATTCTTTTCACCGAATCAATAATAAATTACCCCTATAATTTACATCCTTAACTACGGCATTTTTCCAATAACTGTGCTCTATATTAGTTTACACATAACACAAATGACCAACTCAACAGTTCTGCACGTTACCCGAAGCTAATAACCGTTTTTCCAAAAATCGTTAACAACCACCTTATTATCACTTACCTTCAAAACCTACAACTATGGTATCTTTATTGAGCACGGAGTCGTGTTTACAAAAACTATATCGCCCTGTCGCTCAACACATGAAATCGGAATGAGGCGAAACTTAAAAACAACTAAATAGGTGGCGAATTCACACATTAAAATTGTGAACTTACTTATTTGCACTAAAAACCCAATGAACACGTTAACAAAGCAAGTAACTTAAAACCTTCTTGCGCTTTAAAAATGCACCTAATATCGAAACTCAAAAAACTTATAATATACTCTCACAATACCTCGCGACTACTTTTATTTATCTAAATTTTCAATTTCGCAATTATCTCGTTTCCTATAACATGTTAACACTATATACACCGTAAAAACCTCAAACATTTTGCGTTTAGGTAATAATACATTTTACCTAATAACACACTAACTGTAAACTCATTTCGTAAAAATCAAGGTATCAAGGTCGAGGTTAAAACGTGCCTTTCAACCATTAACTGTAAAAGAGCTCTTAGTTTTTTTTACAAAACCAACTATACAAAATTTTCCGAAAGCGTGTAAATTACATTAATTACAACAAAGGGTGCCCAGGTTACATATTCTCAACTCTTATTTACATCACTTATTTGCTAGCGGTATCCAAACTTTATAATTAACATTTAAAAAATGCTTGCCTTTCGCCCGAGCGGCGCGGGTTCAAACCGTTTTTCTAAAAACGGAGAAAAACCAAAGCACTTCTTCTCGGATAGGAAGTAAAGTTGTTGGTCCTGTGGCAATACGATGTTTGACACGTTAAAGATCCCTCACTAAAAGTGGAATTCCTTTGTGTCTAAATCTCCGGCCACAAATAGAAAAAAAGAAATAAAAAAAATTTAAAAATGAATTTAAAATATCTGGTGTATGAAATAATTTTAACTTTACTTTACATTAACTTTTATAATAAGTTAATTACGAAAATACGTAACATTGTAAAAACAAAAACAATAATTTATGTCAAACAGACGTTCAAAACATCATGTCTGACAGAGGTTAATAGACATCTAGATTGTAACTTAAAATATCTGGTGTGGAACACCACACGACCTTCAAACCTACAAAATGGAAATTAAAAAAAATGAAATAATTTTAATAACATTTTTTAGAATAATTATATCTTTATATACTTTTATAATAAGCTCATCACGTAAATATGCAACATTTTAAAAGCAAAAACAATAATCTATCACACAGACGTTTAAAACTTCTGGAATAGACAGAGATTAGTAAACAACTAGATGCTAACTTAAAAATTAAAGAAATCAAATAATTTCAATTATAATTTATTTTAGTATAAAAATTTGATAAAGATCGGGTGGTATTCCGAATTTGAGAGTTTATTTTATAGATTCTATTTAACTATGCAACCGCCTTCATACGTTCATAACGAAAACTGGCAACATTGTAAAAACAAAAACAGTAATCTATGTCAGAATGACGTTTAAAACTTCATTCCAGATAGACATAAATAATATGTGTTAACTTAAAAAAAAATTCCAAAGCTTCTATAAAATATCAATGATACCTTTCAACCATTTTCATTCATATTTAATTATTTTTTAAACTTACCTTGCATTATATTAAGAAACTTTGTAAAGAAAAGTTATGTAAAATTAAATTTTCTTTAAAAAATATGTCTGCACTTATTTGCTAGCGGTATCCAAACTTTATAATTAACGTTAAAAAAATGCTTGCCTTTCGCTCGAGCGGCGCGGGTTCAAACCGTTTTTCTAAAAACGGAGAAAAACCAAAGCACTCCTTCTTCTCGGATAGGAAGTAAAGTTGTTGGTCCTGTGGCAAAACGATGTTTGACACGTTAAAGATCGCTCACTAAAAGTGGAATTCCTTTGTGTCTAAATCTCCGCCCACAAATAGAAAAAAAAATTAAAAAAATTTAAAAATTAATTTAAAATATCTGGTGTGGCAACACCACACTACTTTTCAACCTACAAAATGGAAATTAAAAAAAATGAAATAATTTTAACTTTACCTTACTTTAACTTTTATAATAAGTTAATTACGAAAATATGTAACATTGTAAAAACAAAAACAATAATTTATGTCAAACAGACGTTCAAAACATCATGTTTGACAGAGGTTAATAGACATCTAGATGCTAACGTTGTTTTATAGATTCTATTTAACTATGCAACCGCTTTCATACGTTCATAACGAAAACTGGCAACATTGTAAAAAGAAAAACAGTAATCTATGTCAGAATGACGTTTAAAACTTCATTCCAGGTAGACATAAATAATGTGTTAACTTAAAAAAAATTACAAAGCTTCTATAAAATATCAATGATACATTTCAACCATTTTCATTCATATTTAATTATTTTTTAAACTTACCTTGCATTATATTAAGAAACTTTGCAAGGCAAAGTTACGTAAAATTAAATTTTCTTTAAAAAATATGTCTGCACTTTTTCTAATAAAATGAATCGTTATTCAGATATTCAAAAGATTTGAACTAACACTTAAATTGTACCTCAGGAATTTAGAGGCTTAGAGCTGATTAGATTTTGGGAGAAATCCAGCGGCGGAGAGGGGGGGGGGATTATTAGGGTCAGTAATTTCTAAAATAGCTGCATATTTCAAAGATATAAAAATACCCAGACATAGACCTTAAACATATCGATTAATTATGTTCTATACAATTTTTTAATACGACGCATAATTTAGTTGTAAAAAATTTCTAAGGTACAATTTAAGTATTAGTTCAATTTTTTTCAATATCTGGACAACGATTCATTTTATTAGAAAAAGTGCAGATATATTTTTATAGAAAATTTAATTTTACATAATTTTTCTTTATAAAGTTTCTTAATATAATGCAGGATAAGTTAAAAAAAAAAAATGAAATATGAATGAAAATGTTTAAAATGTATTATTGATATTTTATAGAACCGGGTGGCTTTGGAATTTTTTTAAGTTAACACGTATTATTATGTCTATCTGGAATGCAGTTTTAAACGTCATTCTGACATAGAGCACTGTTTTTGTTTTTACAGTGTTGCCTGTTTTTCGTTATGAATGTATGAAAGAGGTTGCATAGTTATGCTAAAATAAATTATAATTAAAATTATTTCATTTCTTTAATTTTTAAGTTAGCATCTAGATGTCTACTAATCTCGGTCTGTCCAGAAGTTTTAAACGTTTGCGTGACAGATTCTTGTTTTTGCTTTTAAAATGTTGCATATTTACGACATAATATAACCTCAATATAAAAGTATATAAAGATATAATTATTCTAAAAAAATGTTATTAAAATTATTTCATTTCTTTTAATTTCCATTTTGTAGGTTGGAAGATCGTGTGGTGTTCCACACCAGATATTTTTTTAGGGTAACGATGCACCTCTTATTTATACGTTCATAACGCAAACAGGCAGCATTGTAAAAACAAAAAAATAATCTGTGCAGAATGACGTTTAAAACTTCATGTCAGATAGAGATTAGTAGACCTAAATACATGTTAACTTAAAAAAAATTCCAGCGCCGCCTGCTTCTATAAGATATCAATAATACAGTTTTCATTCATATTTAATTAATTTTTAGACTTACCTTACGTTATATTAAGAAACTTTATAAAGGTGTAGAATTAAATTTTCTTTAAAAAATAGGTCTACACTTTTTCTTATCAAATTAATCTTTACTCAGATATTGACTATTAACTAACACTTAAATTCTACCCTAGGAACTTTTTTGCTGCTAAATTACGCGTCGTATCAAAAAATTGCATAGAACATAATTAAGCGCAATTTTTAAGGTATATATCTATGTATTTTTATATCTTTGCGATATGCAGCTGTTTTAGAAATATTTGATAAAAACCAAAAACTGGCCGTAATAAACCCACCCTATTCACCGCTGGATTTCTCCCAAAATCTAATCAGCTCCAGGCTCAGTGAAAACAAGCTTAAATACAACATTATTAATACGTACGTATTTTCGTTCTGGAGTTATCGTGGTTACTAACACACACCGACACAGACACACATCCAGACATCATAGTCGATCTTCGCGAAACTTGGCCAAAAGTTGTAAAACGAGCTAATAAGAATATTTAGCGATAGTGAGAAAAAAATCGATTGTATAACCTTCTACACCTACATATGTATATGTAGGTTGGAAGGTAAAAACAATTTCTTCTATTTATCGCTAGGGTTACCAAGTAACGCAAAGTGAATGGAAAAAATAATAACTACCCTAATATATACAGCAAACGTTCGTTTAAATAAACCAGGAATAAAATAGCTAAAAGTGTTATTGCTAATTGGTCATCTTTTAATATTAATACGTTAAAAAGTACCACACTAATACTTAAATAAATACAAATAACACATAAAGGTGTAATAAAAAAATGTTTACAATACAATTTAAATGTCAAATTAAAATACAAAATAAAGATTTAAAATTAGATTAGTGTTAACAACAAAGTACAAAATGTTTTATCAGAACATAAATATAAAGAATTAATGATGGCGGTCCATATGTCGAACTAAATGAACTTTTTGTTTAGCTTGATATTCACAAAAAGGGCATTTAAATCGAGGTTCTTTTCCACATTCCCATTTTATATGCTTGCTCAATGAACTTTTTAATTTATAACATCTTCCACAATCTGGACAAGCATAAGAAAAAGACATAGGCGTTGCAATACGTTGATATAGTGGAAGATTTGAGAAGTTTTCTGTATTTTTATTATCAATCTTCATAAACTCTTTACGCAGTACTAGAAAATAAATTATATATTTATTATACAACAACTGCTGGGTAATCTTGTTAGTAATTATTTTCTCTTGTGTTACAAACTGTTAAATTCCCACATCCATGACTATAACATAAATGAATCCAACTGTAATTTTATTAAATGCATCAAGCAAACCAATTAAAAAAAATGGGTTTAAATTAAAAAAAAAGATTATAATAACTACCGAGAAACTTAACTAATTTTTAAGAACGAAATCATACATCAGTCCATAACCTCAATTATAATCAACAAGTTAAAAAATAACACGGTAAGCATCAGATAGAAGGTATTATATGCATGCTTTTTTTTTACACAATGTTAGTTCGTATCATAGGAATATGTTCTATTATTGCTATGTTATATTATACAGCCGAAATTGTCACAAACTATGGCATTATAATACAAAATATATATTCACTCTGTTGCACCTGAAATGGCGTGTTATATACAGTGAGATTTACGTTCACAGTTGAATAATAAACTTTAGAAGAAAAAAATTAGGTATGCTGTCATACTCGATCATGTTCGTTCTAATTAAAACATTTTTATTTCTCCAGATATACAGGGTGTGCCAAAAGTCGGTACCACCATTTTTATTTTAAATAAAAACCTACACTTTTTCTTTAAATTCCGAGTTTAGACCACATGTACATTTGTATCTCGCAAATTGTTCTAAGTTAGGAAATAAAATTTGTGGAGCAGTTACCTGGAAGTCCATACTAACTTATACTGTCCCATCGATAGTTCCATTTTGTACCATATAGGCGCAAGCGCTATTCAAATATGAAAAAATATATTTTTTCAAATGGCAGGTAGTATTTTTTTACACCATTCGAAAGAAAATGGTAAGTTACTTACGCATTTGTTACAACTAACTTCAAACTCTATCGATATACTCGTATTCAATAAAAATCAAGAAATGTTCTAAATTGCCAAGAGATTGTTTGCTTTTCGAGTATGCCATGGAAACAAAAGACAACTGTGAATAAGCAGTTGATAATCTGTCAAAGTGAAACGAATTGTGCTAATTCATGAACAAAAGTGATTCGAAAATACAGAATTATTCGAAAAAAGACTTGTTGGTAATCCATGACAAAAAAATATTCAGCTAAATGTCCGTGAGTTTAATTTAAAATATCCTAACTAATTGGCAATGAAGATAATCAAATTACCATTCTCGGATATTTTCAGGCACATCCTGAAGCCTTACTACTACAACGAACGAGTCTTTGGAATTGGGATTATCTTACTCTTAAGTACAAACCATTTTACACCGTCATAATCTACATATGATAAACTTTTGAGAGAACTTATTACTCAAAATACAAGAGCACGCCTAACTCTCCGAACAAATAATTTGGACTGATGAGGCAAATTTTGTAAGCAGGTAGCGAGGCGAAGTCGACATGTTTGGGATTCTGAAACTCCACATATTGTACTCGAAGTTGAAAATCAACTACAATTTCGAATAAACGTGTTTTGTGGAGTAATGAACGAAGAGGTACGCTATGTTATGAACGATGGAAATTTTAATGGTAAAAGATACTCAGAAATTCTTTAGAATGTGAAACATTTCTCGAAAATTTGCCACAAGCAAGAACTGCACGTTCATAGTACCAGTTGGATGGGCACCACGGCACAATACCAGAACTCTAGATACTAAATCGACATCCTTGTTCGACGACCGTTGGTGGGAAATCGAGGACCATTTCTATGGCCCATACGATCTCCAGATCTCCTCACCTTCAGACTTTCATGTTTGGGGTAAGATAAAAGATTTGGTCTATTCTTCACCACTTCGCAATATAAATTTGAGACTTAAAATAACACATTGACAGCCTCAAAGCCAACGAAATCAGAAGCGTTAAGCAATCAATTGTCTTGTTCGTTATTAATAAATAATTTGTCTTAAGTAATTAAATAAGAATCCAGATTTTTTATTAAATTATTACAATTGTCTTTTGTTTCCATGGCATACTTGAAAAAGCAAAGAATCTCTTGACAATGTAAAGCATTTCTTCAAATTTATTGAATAACTTGACAGATGTTGAAGTAGGTATAGGTTAAGTAACTCGCCCTAAAATTCAATTTTCTTTGAATGAAATAAAAAAAAATAGTAGGTGCTATTTGAAATGATGGAGTTTTTTACAATTATTCAATGCGACATTTTAAAATAGCCTGCGCCGATAGGCACCAAATAGAACTATCTTTGGAAGATCTAGAGTTAGCGTGGACTACCAGCCAACTACTCCATAAATTTGGTTTCTTTACGTAGAACGGTTTGCGAGATATTTTTTCGTAAACTACTATGGCGATAATTTTTTACAGAAGTCAATATATGTCAAAAATTATAATAGGTAAGTTAACATAACATAAATAAAAAGTTTACCTCGAGTAGGATTTGCCCCTACGACCAGTACTTTGCTAGAGTACCGTACTAACCATCTGCGCCATCGAGATTCAAGCCCCAATCGATGCAAATTTTGTCTTTACGTATGTAGAACTTATGTAAATTCTAAATATAATGAGATTACGATCAAATTACTTATATTAATGGAATGTGAGCCTGCAATATCGCAAGGATTCACACCTACCAAAGCAACTTGACTAAAATAATTTATTATAAATTTTGTTATAAATGAATAACGAATAACGAAAAGTTCAAAGGCAAATATGTAATTAAAAATTATTATTAATTTTATTAAATGCATAAATAAAAAGTTTACATACATAAAGACAAAATTTGCATAGGTAGTAGGTTCAAATCCTACTCGAGGTAAACTTTTTATTTATATATTTAATAAAATTAATAATAATTTTTAATTACATATTTACCTTTGAACTTTTCGTTATTCGTTTATTTATAATAAACTAACATAACTTAGCTTGTCTCAACTCGGAATTAGAAGGTGAATCGAACCAGGTGAGAAAAAAATGTAGATTTTCATTTAAAATAAAAAAGTTGGTGCCCAGTTTTGGCACACCCAGTATGGCTGTAGGAATAATAATATTTTAGGTAAGACGGACATGATCAATTTGGAAGTCGTACGTTCGAGTCAGGTTGTTAGCCGATGATATCTGCTTGGTTTGTTTAAAATCTTTCGTGTGAAATGTAGCGCGTGTGTTGCGCTAATGATGAAGTAGTCGTGTTGTTTTTTACTACCAATTATTTTCGCCGTTAATTTGAGCTACGTAGATCCAGTCACAGCATTGAATAGAATTTCGTAAATTCCGAACTGTCATTCTGCTTATTTTGTCTGAGGTGCCTTTTGCATAAGGTAGCAGTACTTTCTTGGTGCTCTCTTTCTGTCACTGGATTTTGTAGTTTTAAAGCTCTCGTTATATAGTTATCTGAAAATCCGTTTTGTTGTAGTGCTAATTTAGTGTGTCCATTTCTGCTGATATGATCCGTTGGTCGTTTTGTTGTTTAACTCTGGTTACTAGCGTTTTGATGACCGACTGTAGCTATATCGGATGGTGATGAGTTTGTGCATTTAGGTATCTATACATCTAGAAAGGGTAATTTGTTGTCATTTTCTACCTCCATCCTATTTCTTCCGCCTATGCGTCCATATCATAAACGTATCACCGATTGCCACATTGCATTAAGTATATTTCAAACTCAATTATTACAATCGAAATTATATAAAGTAAAGAAAAATAAAAAAGTAAACAATAAAATATAAATAAAATATTATAATTATGAGCAAGTGATCCATCTTGCTGAAAATGAATATAAGGAAGATCAGCAAGTGACATGTTATCCCCAAGATGCTCAATAATTGTTGCTCACAACTGAACATATCTTTCACCGGTTAAGGAACTCTCAGGTTTACAATTTCGGAACCCATTAGAAAAAGCAGATTCGTGCTACCACAAAATGTATCTCCTGTCATTACAATATGAACTCTGTACCTTTTTATGACAGAAACTTATCTTTTTTTAAATTGCGCGAATTGGAACTCTTAATAAATTCAATTCTCGTATAATGTCCTTAATACACAACTCGGCGTATGCTGCCAATACCTGCCAATATCTGTCAGCTCATCAATTATAAAATCTTAAGTGTTTCGTGTTTTCTTTAAATCTAGCGTTGTCGCTTCTTAATTATCTGTACAATCTCTGAAAATATTGTTTAGATGGTGCCTGACAATTTGGAAATGTGATTTGATAACGACGTAACGATTTTCTAATAACGATATGCTACTTTGCTATATATATATATATATATATATATATATATATATATATATATATATATTACATTTATAAAACTGTATTTATAAAAAAATAGTTTTATAAATGTATCATTAAAAGCAGGGTATATACGTTAATATTTGAATATAATTGTTAACTATAGATGTTGGTATGGTGTTTTTATTGTATATTAATAGAGTTTATAGTAGTCTCACGCAAAATATCTTCATGATGGAATAAAAAATTTCGAAAGGTCGATAAATATCAAAGAGTGTTTTAAATAAATAAGCCTTAAAAGATTGACTGCAACTTCAGGTTTTCAAAAAACAATTTTTATACAAACAAGTACAGTCAAGATTACCTTTCTTTATATATATATATATATATATATATATATATATATATATATATATATATATAAGAGAGAGAGAGAGAGAGAGAGATTATAGATTATGGAGAAATATTGATATTACTATTTACTACTAAAGTATCAGGAATTAGAAAGCAAGTAATTTTGTTCTGATATTACAGATCTAGAAAGAAAGAAATGTCAAACAAAATAAACAATTTTTGATAATTATCTATATATCTACATTTACAGAAACAATGCTACCCTACACACCAAGGTTAATGCGCCTTTTAGCATACAGCGAACAACCAGTCGTGTTAGGTAGGCTTTGAGTTTGTGAGTGGCAGCGTCATAATTTTAATGATACTTACTAAAAAATACTAAACGCATTTAGTGCTGTCACCTTAATAGAAAAGAACCAATAGTATACTTTGCTTTTTCATCTGAATCACTTGATAACGTCAACAAATTTTAAAAATTATTAATTTTATTAAATACATAAATAAAAAGTTAACCTCGACTAGGATGTGAACCTACGACATGTACTTTGCATTGGTTAGAGGGTTAAAATAAAACTTTGTTGTTTTATTATACCACGATAATTTTTGGCTTCATCATTGACAATAAACTGTGATAATGTGCTTAGCTCATCATTTTTTATTGTTTCATCTCCATTGTACATCTCTCTAGATTTGACGCGAGTGCCAACAACAGTAATTTTGTTTTATTATGAGTAAAACGCGGACTACGCATCACAATGGCTTATAGAACAAGTAGGTTGCCGACCAAACTCAATGGAGTAAATGACGAAGTAGTTGAAAACAAAGCTCCAAACTCGCAGCAGCTCAAATTCGTCACGTAAAACGCCATAATATTTCTTTAAAATTATTAAAAATGCTTTATATTTGCTAAACGTATAATCATTTGGAATTCGCTGTATGGGGGTCCGTCCAACCCAAAACCATGTATTTATTAATGAAATGATTATGAAAATAATTATTGAACATTAGTAAATAATATAATATATATATATATATATATATATATATATATATATATATATATATATATATATATATATATATATATATATATATATATATATATATATATATATATATATATATATATAATATATATATATATATATATATATATATATATATATATACAGGGTGAGTCAGTTTTTGTAGACAAACTTTAACAGGAGATAGAACACATGTTTCTAAAAGAAAAGTTCCTATAAACATATGTCGTAGAAGGCTTCGTTTCCGAGATACACGGTGTTGAATATAATTTTTTTTCTCAAATTTTCGTTATAACTCATAAACGAATGCTTAGATTTTTTCATGTTGGGGGGATAATGTCAATTAATTAAGGGGCATAAAACAAGCGATAAGAATGTTAACAAACTTGCACAGTGGCGGAGTGGAGGGGGTGCTCAACCCCTTTCATACACAGAACTTCTACGCCAATGACTATTTTTTTAAAAAACTGTTATTTTCATTATCTACATACAGTTTAACAAAAATAATGTACCTTCTTCTGTTTCGAAATTCCTGTGCGTTTCCGAGTTATTTTGATTTTTAGTGTTTGATGTGGTACTAAGTTAAGTAATGTGCTTTATGTAAATAATTGAATATAAAGTTTTTAATAAAAAAGATATAATAAAATATTTAGAGCCATTTTAGTACCTAACGATCGTTTATTTAAAATTTCAAATACATTTTCATTTATAAATAGGTAGGTTATCGGTTTTTTTTAGTATCCATTGTTATTATCCTCGTATTAAAAGAAATGCATAATTATTATTGTTATGCGGTCAATACTTTCTGTATAATTATGTATGTACTTAATTAATAATTGTGAAATTAATAAGAATTCTTAGCAATAACGATTTATAAATAAATAACAATAACACTAGTATAATAAAATTAGACACTTTGTTCAAAATGTAAACCGTTCTTTTCAATACACATTTCACAGCGACGTACAATAGAACGTCTTAAGTTAATTAAATGATGCACCCTTATTTCGTTGCAAGCATCTCTGATGCGATTGTGAAGTTCTTCAAGTGTATTAACCGGAGTGGCATACACTTCTTCCTTCATGAATCCCCATACAAAAAAGTCAAGTGGCGTTAAATCGGGGGATCTAGGAGGCCACGCCACTGGACTTCCACGACCTATCCACCTCCCCGGGTAGTTATTGTTTAGCCAATTTCTTACATTTCTGCCATAATGGGGCAGACATCCATCAAGCTGAAACCAAGAATGTCCTCTTAAATTCAAAGGAATGCCTTCCCACACATTAACATGTTCTTCTTCTAAAAATTGTAGGAAATTTTCTGAATTTACACGTTGTGGCAAGAAATAAGGTCCAAACACGTGGTTGCCGTAAATTCCAATCCAGACATTTGTACTAAATTCATGTTGAAAACTTCTTGGTCGAATGGCATGTGGGTTTTCATGTGCCCATATAAGCAGATTGTGAAAGTTTACGATACCACGACGACTAAAACAGGATTCATCAGTCCACAGTATGTTGGATAAGAAATCTCTATTATTTTGAATGGAGTTAAGAACCCACCTACAATAATTAAGTCTTCGTTCGGCATCACCTGGACATAAACCATGAACAGGTTGAAAATGATATGGGCCTCTGTGATCCCGTTTTAAAACCCGGGAAACTTTACTTTGGGAAATACCAAGAGCAACAGCAGTACGTCGAGTACTTGTCGTGGGGTTCCTATTAAATTCACGCAATATACCCTCTCCAATTCTATCTCGTCCACGGTTGTTCTGTCGGCCCCCATGTACATTTTTCAAACCCTGGTTAACAAATCGACGATGGATACTTACAAAAACGGAATGATGAGGTTGTCGTCTATTTGGAAATCTTCTCCGATACTCCCTAGCTGCGTACCTTGAATTCCCATTTGCGAACCCATAAATAAAATGAATGTCGGCTTGTTCGCTATTTGTAAATGTAAACGGCATGTTACAGTAATTAAAAGCTGGCAAATCAAATGAAATAACTTTTTGAACTTAAAAACAATAATTAATAACAGTGAAATTATTCAAGATGAAGTAAGTGTTTGTAAAAAGTCAAACTGTCGTTTCAAAATATAAAATTTAATACTTACTTGTTTTCCAAGGAGTATCATATTTTGTTGCAATGAAATAAGGGTGCATCATTTAGTTAACTTAAGACGTTCTATTGTACGTCGCTGTGAAATGTGTATTGAAAAGAACGGTTTACATTTTGAACAGTGTCTAATTTTATTATACTAGTGTTATTGTAATTTATTTATAAATCGTTATTGCCAAGAATTCTTATTAATTTCACAATTATTAATTAAGTATTGTTATAATAATAAATAAGGATTGTTACAATTAGTGTACTAAACAGATTTCAATTTACAAAAGTCTTGTATTTGAGTATGGCTTGATACAGTGGCGGCTCTTTAATGAGAGCAAGTGAGCAGCGGTCTATAACTTATTAGAATCTCACTTAAAAACTACATACATGTTTATGGCGAAATTGATACATACATAATTATAGAGAAAGTATTGACCGCATAACAATAATAATTATGCATTTCTTTTTATACGAGGATAATAACAATGGATACTAAAAAAAACCGATAACCTACCTATTTATAAATGAAAATGTATTTGAAATTTTAAAGAAACGATCGTTAGGTACTAAAATGGCTCTAAATGTTTTATTATATCTTTTTTATTAAAAACTTTATATTCAATTATTAACATAAAGCACATTACTTAACTTAGTACCACATCAAACACTAAAAATCTAAATAACTCGGAAACGCACAGGAATTTCGAAACAGAAGAAGGTACATTATTTTTGTTAAACTGTATGTAGATAATGAAAATAACAGTTTTTTAAAAAAATAGTCATTGGCGTAGAAGTTCTGTGTATGAAAGGGGTTGAGCACCCCCTCCACTCCGCCACTGTGCAAGTTTGTTAACATTCTTATCGCTTGTTTTATGCCCCTTAATTAATTGACATTATCCCCCCAACATGAAAAAATCTAAGCATTCGTTTATGAGTTATAACGAAAATTTGAGAAAAAAAATTATATTCAACACCCTGTATCTCGGAAACGAAGCCTTCTACGACATATGTTTATAGGAACTTTTCTTTTTAGAAACATGTGTTCTATCTCCTGTTAAAGTTTGTCTACAAAAAACTGACACCCTGTATATATATATACACACACACACGTCATGTGTTCATTTAAAAAGGACCTACCCCTAATATTTCAGAAATGCACCGTGTTAGAAAGAAATGGCGAAACACGTGAACTTTTAACTTGAGATACCTCATTTAAAAGGTGTCAGGTAAATCCCTATTCAATCATATGTCTTTGTCTTTGATACCAGCCTTCTATCGTTATTTAATCGTTGTTTAAAATAGTTTTAAACTTTTCAAATGCCCCCGTATTATGTTGCATAAAGAATCTTTAAAGGATATGATAAAAAAGTTACAAATAAATTAAAAAAACAAGTGTTAACAAAACATAACTGTAATTTAATCATTTAGTTCGTTCAGTATGTGTTTCTTATACAGGTGAAATTTGTGCATAAGGAGAGCTGTATGTACAGAACCTACGGAAAGGTGTGTAGAGGCTGCTACTTTCCTGATGGATGTTGCTGGATCCATAGCAAAATTTCCAGTTACTTTTATCTGTGTGTTTTCGTCTAAAACTAAAACTCCGTCACGTTTCTGATTCAAGACAGAAACTGTTTCGAAAAATTATCGTACTAGTAGTGACACATACTTATGATCGACATGTTTGTCTGGGTGTCTTTCATTAAATACAGTAGTTGTTCGTCTAGCACTTCGTCACATTTTCCGCAAAGAAAAATAATTTCGGTCCTTTTAGCTAATATATAAATCATTTTTCATAACTGTCAATAACAGCGATATCTACTTATGAAAAATCGACAATTTCCTAATACAGGTCACAAAACTGAATACTGTTCTTCTAACTGCCACTATGACTATTCTAATTGTCATTATTGTTTTAAACTAAGACAAGGAGAGCCAAAAAACGTATACATCCATTCTTGGATGTAGGTATTAAAAGAGGTGTCACATGCTATCCAAAAAAAACTTTAAAGGTGTTTGCGCAGGGGAGTAGGTGAATCTGAGTTTATGACATGAGTGTCAGAAAATACCCATTAAAATTTAAAATTATTCTGTTTGAAGACGTTTTTCTATGATAACAAAATACGGGGGCATCTAAAAAGTTTAAGAGGCTCCATTTTAAACAACGATTAAATAACAATGGAAGGGTGGTATCCAAGAAAAAAATATATGATTGAATAGAGATTTACAAGACCTTCTAAATGAGGTATGACTTGATACCATTAGAAAAAATTTAAGGGATAACTCTAGTCGGGAGATGGTGAATCTGACGTTTGTGACATTAGCGCCAAAAAGTGGCACCCTCAAACTAAAAGTTGACGTGTTTCAGCATTTCTTTCTAACACGGCTTAGAAGTTATTTTCAACTATAATTGATTGTCCTGGCTCCAATAGGGATGTATGTTTCTATTTAAAATGCCGTTGTTACTAAATGTGCAGTCTTCTGATCAAATTATACAAAAATGTTTGTTTTTATACTCTTATTTAAATAAAATTTACAAAATTGCAATCTTCGATCTGTATCGAGTATTCCTAATGCTTGCACTTTATGAGGTACATATGGTTTAAATTTATGTTTCTTTAATATCTTATGTACAACCTTGTGTTGATGTGCCAATATTACCAGCAATTTCTCTTGTAGAAGTTTGTAGAGTTATCGTTATATATATATATATATATATATATATATATATATATATATATATATATATATATATTCGGTTTATCAGAGTTGTGCCAAAGAATACTATTAACAAACACGATTCACTTTTCAAATGATTACCTTCATCTTTGGAGATTTTGTTAAACTGAAACATAACTTCTCTCATAAATTAGTTTTTGTGACATTAAATAGTTTGCCTTGATAGGTTCAAGCTTCTAATAAATTAACAACAAAGTTTAGCAAATTCGAATAATTTTTCAACCTGAAAAAATTATTCTATAAACTAAGATATAGTCCATTTTGTTTTACATCACTATATTCTCATATCTCTGGATAAATGGATTTAAAGATGCTCGACCTGATCTATGACAAGTTAAATCTACTCAAAACAAAGCTAGGTATCCGCATATAAATTTAGAAGACGAAAACGAAAGATCTCTCCGTCTCTAGAGAATTAAGTTTAAATCAATTTCAAATCTCTACTAATATACATAAATTCCCGACAATAAGTGCGATAAATCAGTAGGATAAAGGTTAAAAAGAAGAAAACAACTTAGTGCCTTAGAAAAATAAAATTATTTGTTGTATAGTGATCCTTATTTTATAAATCTACATAATTCATGATTTCCATGGAAACAAATTTATTTTCGATCAGTTGTAACTTATGTAGTATAATTTTCAGAGGCATTCTAATGGCCATAATAAATATAAGTGGTAGATCAAAACAAACACGATTTTTTAAAAATTTATTGAACTTCAAACATTTTAAACACAGTGCAATATAAGTACATTATCATTTCAAAATGCTGGTCTAATTTCTAACGTAGGTATGTTATGTTTTGCACGAATATGTTGTAATAGATTACTCCTTAAATGAGTTCGTTTTCCACAAATGACACAAATTTGTAACGGCTCTTTTTGACATTCATATTTCATATGTCGACTCAAAGAACTTGCGAGTTTATACACCTTATTACAAGTAAAACAAGAAATACTTGGTTTCCACTCAGGAATACCTAAAAATTCATGTGTTATTGAAATAAAGTGAGTTCTTATATAAAATACATCTTTACTTAAGCATAAATCTTTAAAATGCAAACACATTCACACATAATTGAGGTAATTCGGCAGTAGTTAACACAAAAAAGTAACTAAAGTGAAGCAAAACATTCATTCATAAATTTGGATTGCTGGAATTTCCACCGTTACCTGTTCAGAGCATGTTGATTGTATTTTTAATTATAGTGGCAAGATGGTAATAATTTAATTGTGGATTGCAACCAAAGTAACGCACATGGTAAAAGCATCAGGCAATATATTTCGAAAATCCAAACCTCTCGGCCGCCAATCCAAGTACACAGTAATAGGAAGGCGTAGATCCCTTCTCGCGGTAAAAAGAAAGATTAAAAATGGTCCAGGCAGTCAGTGACCAGAGTTCTTTGAAAATTTATGGTGGTTATAGTATGTAGGAATTCGGTCGAACCCAACAAACGGTCGCGGTAAAATGAATTAAAAAAATAATTGGACAAGAAATCAGACCCATTAATAAAGATAAAAGAACTTGGTCGGAAATAAACTAGTCACGATTAAAAGTAAAAAAAAATCATTAGTTGGTCAACTTGTTGATCAGAAGGAAAGGGAATTACGGTGCAACATTGCAAAAAATTATATTCCCATGATTAACAGTAATAGCTCTTGATCGGATGGCAGCTAGAAATAATATGATTGTGTGAGACGAAATCGTCTAAGACGGTAATTACAAAGGGATTTAATCAATAACGATGACAGAAAGCATAAATTACATTTATATGTACACCGGACGTCAATGAAAAAGCCCGCCTCCCGAGGCGATCTAACGTAGAAATTTTAGTAATAACCAAGAATGTATTGTAATAGTCAAGTAAATTTTGTATTATATTACGGGCATGAAGATATTTTCTTAAACAACCGGTTTGTGGATGAAAGAATTCTTATGAAAATACGTAATGCCTGGTTCGAAACTGACTTGAAAATCTGTTATATAAAAAGAAGAAATATATTTTTTTATATTTTTAATGAATTTGAATATATTTGTATTTATAAAACCAAACAAATGATCTCATTTTTATTGCATTATAATGGAATTAGATAATAAATTTAAATGTCATTATGGTTTACTTTAAGGAATTTAAAACAGCTCCAACTCAGTTGTTTTTCTTCACATATAGGAATTGATAATAAGAGTAATACATTTTTAATATTAATTAACTTCAATAAAATTCTTGCACAAAAATAAACAATCAAGTAATCCACGATATAATTAGATTGATTAGAAGAAATACAAGTAAGAATGCAATTCCAAATTTCATTATTTCGCTGATCACACGTTGCTTGTTTTTTCCATTATAATTCAAAATAGTACTAGCAAAAGAGGAATATTTATGAAATCGTATTATCAAGGATGTAATTGAAATTAAGAAGAGTCCTAATTGATAAAATAAAAACACGATATTTGGCATATAATTTCCCATTAATTGTGATTTATATATAAAAAATCCTTTAACTCTATACGTCACTGATAGGCATAAGTACCGCAAATAATCGGATTAATATAAAACGGGCAGTTTTTCAATCAAAATGAAAAACTGTTTTTGGAACTTAACAAATTCGTTTTCTTTTTCCAACGATGAAAATTAAAATTAAATTTAAAAATCGATTTCTTTCTTCCTTTGATATTTATTATTATTAACATTACAACATGTTAACTAAAAGTAAACACGAAACACATATAACAAAATAATACTATCTAATCATAGTTTAATAATTAATATTATCAATACAAGCCTGCATTCTTCGACGCATGCTGACCGTTAAAATTTGTCCACTATTCAATAAGCCAAGTTACATGTAATTATTTGAATGGTATTGCAAATTAATTGATGTCTGACTTAACTTTTGTGCAATAATCGTAATTATTCTAAAAATAAAATATGCAGAATATACCAGAATAGGAAAATACGTTCTTATACTTGCTACATTGATTGATTACTATTACATCCTAGATAATTTGATAAGATAAATATTTGAATTGAATTGAAAAACGGTATAATTGCTAAAATAAAAACTGGTTATTTGGCAAACATTTTTCCATAGATAGGGTGGCATTATTTAATTTACACACATCCCAAACGCTTTTCTAAGAAACCGGAAACGCTAAAAATGTCGATTTAGGTTTTTTTAGGAAATCTCTAAATGAAATATAATACCCAATTGTATTGTAATTTAACGAATCCTTTTCAATTTACTGGCTCTATATGGCGCCCTGAGGGGGTTTGGGCCAACTTTGTACAACAAAACAATAGAAAATCTACCTGACCAGTTTTGCATTTAAAGGGATGTACAAAATTTGTCCATTTTTAAAACTACCTTGAGGATGGGCTTTTTTCATTGACACCGGATGTGACTGAGTCCGTCAGGAAAAAAAAGTAAGTGGTCATGTGAAAAGCTGTTAGTTAAAACAGTAAATCACTCTAAAGTAAAACTTTAAAACGCTTCATAAAAATTGGGCAGTTAATGAAGAAATTAAAAGAAATGCTTGCGCGCAAAAGTACAAAATGATATAAATTACATAAAAAATTTCCCAATTTGAGATTTAAATTCGTATACAAACATTGTAAAATAAAATTTGTAGTTCCTAATGGCATAAGTGGCTAATCGATAAATTGCTAGTATCATGATATAATTACAAACTCAATCGTTATATAATACCGTAAAAACTTATCGACCACAATTAAATCTAAAAAAGTATAGCATATGGCTGATGAATTTTAATGAAAAAAAAAAAGAAAATTTGAGGTCAATCGATTAACCCTTCGAGATTTCACCAATTTAACAATTAACCTAAACAAAAACGCCAAGTGTGTAATTTAGTTTATAAACGCAACAACAGAAGATAAATACACTTTTACTTAGTTACAATATGACTAAATTGATATCAGAACAAAGTTACATTAGGAAGTTATTGAATAAAACGGATTATAGGAAAGTGGATTATAAAAAGGCAAAGAAAATTATAATTTTAATTAATTACAATTGTATAATTTATTAACACAGTAAGTCAAGATCTATGCTAAACCTAAAAAAAAAACAAAATTAGTAGTGGAAATGCGGATCGGTGTTAACAATAGCCACATAACCTTAATGCATTCGCTGTTAAGGGTCTGATAAAGCGCACCAGCTCAGTTGATTAGAACACGAAACTGGTAAAGCTTTTTCTATGATAATTATCTTAAAAATAGTTTAAAAAAATTAATTTGGAGAGCCCCTGGCCATAATTCGGTACACAAAGCGTGCAAAATTGATAGGCGATCACCAGGTGTCTGGCGCAAATATTTAATTTAAAAGACGAAATAATTACAGTAATTTAATATTTTGTCTTTAATTTGAATCAACGCGGTCCGACGACAGTGCCCTGTTCCCCATCGCCTTATAACGAATAATTTCTAGTAGAGGTTAAGACTTCTAAGTGTGAAATCTGTTTACAATAATGAATCCTACGGCAGTGAAAAAACATGCACCATTATTCTCTTATAGTAGTTCAGTATTGAGTGAATCACAGTAAAACGGACTATGAGTTTTACCAAACTGAATTTAATTAGGGGGATTATTTATACATTTTGTAACGAGCGAATTATTTAATTTCATTACACACGCCTCGTTCAGTAATTAAAAGTAAAACTTTTTCTGAAAATATGTCTTGGCGTGGTAAAGTGTCGAAATTGGTGGCAGGACTAGAGGGAAAATGCCGGTAGTTTTTCACTTTTACTTAAGTCTTTGCTTAAGAAAATGAACGCTTGGGAAAATAAAAATAGCTCACTTAGCACACGTCCGAAAACTAACAACCACATACAATGGGAACAGAAAAAAAAAACATTTTCCTCTTAACGGCGATCATGCTCGCATGGCACGAGTTCCGCAGCGGGAATAAAAGGTAAACCGTCATCCCAGCACTGCTCACGACAGCATAAATTAGCGTAATCGGCCGGCAGCCCGGATATAAGAAGCATTAGGTAAACAAACCAGCGTTGTAGACGATTCGGTCACTGGCTCACGGCAACTTTAGGGTTTAGGAGAAAATCGCCCTCCGAAGCCAGCGTAGCTGCGTTTACAATAATTGGCGGACCTTGACGGTAGGCGTAAGCACGTCGAACTTCGGGGGTCGGTACTCAAAAACCTCACCGATGGGTGCGTCATTAGTGCCCCGTACCCATCCGGTTAAAACATCCGGTCGACGTTCCGTCGCACCCTTTCGTCTGCTTATAACCTAAAACAAAGAGTACAGATTAAATTTAGGTAAAGACTCCGACGAACTACTCGCCGATGAGGATCCAGTCGATACCCGCGGTCCGTCCAGAGCCAGTCCAAATGGTGGGTTTCTTATTCTTGAAGTGTATCCGGGTTCGCTTGTGGTAATCAGTGAAGTACTTCAGATTAAAAACTATAGATACGACCTTGGCAATGATGCATGGTATGCAGTCACTCTCATAATTAACAGAAAAATAAATATTACTTTAAATGACATCCGAGACATCTTGCAGTTGCTGAAAGGTTCTAAAAGAAAAACCCTCCAAGCAGATATGTAAAGCACATAAAATATATTCAAATGATAGATGGACAGCTACTACTGAAAGCTCTCATAGATGATATTTGTACAAAGCTTAAGTATTGCTTTCAATCTACTGTCCATTCGGTAGAATAATAACAATTTAGTGTTGAAACCGCCCAAAAGCGTCTTAGACGAGAACAACTTATGAAGTCACGCGGAATACCTATATCACAAATTTTTTATGTGATTATCCAATATAAAACGATATACGTTTCCAAAAGTTTTAGGGCCATCAGGTCAGCCACGTACAATTTGTTTCTCAATTCGCCCGTACGCTCTCTATCCTACAAGAACATACCTTTATGATTTCTTCAAAGATAAAAAATCCCTACATTTAAAATTGTTTGATTATCAATGTATAAGCTATTAAAATACCACGACAATGTCCAAAAATTTTAGTGCTTCAGGATCAGGCATGTACCACTCTCGTATCCGCCCGTAAGCATCTTCAGTGAGAGTGAACTTTATGATTTTTTCAGAAGTTAGGAGAAATAGTTATACCTCAATTTTGTGATGTGTGATTAATCAATCAATCAATATATGATATTAAAATAAAATGTTTTGGTCACCGGTTCAACCGCACGAAGTTGGTCCTGCAGCACGTGCGGCTGCAGGACCAATTTGCGTGTTCTACGAGAGTGTAACTTTATTATTTTTTTCCTGAAGTTACACGAGTTACCTAAATACCATATATTTATTATGGGATTAATAAAACAGTTTCTTAAAATTTTTGGGCCACCGACAAGCAATTTGATCTTGCCGCCGTGGGAAAGCGCCTTCTGAAAAGGTGCAAAATTCAGAAAATATGAGAAACATCTAAGTACTTTTTGGTAGTTTCGCGAAGATCGGTCACCATTTCTGGATGTGGTGTGTGTGCGCGCGCCCGTGTGTGTGTGTGCATGTGGGCGTAGGCTCGTGCGTGCGCCCGTGTGCGGGGGGAACGTGCGAGTATGTTTTCATATCTCTTGGAGCTGATTGGATTTTGGGACAAATCCAGCGATGTAGAGAGGGATAATTAGTTACAGTTTTTATTTTTATCAAATATTTCCAAAACCCTGCATATTTCAAAGATACAAAATACCTAGATAGAGACCTTAAACATATCGATTAATTGAGTTCTATGCAATTTTTGATACGACGCGTAATTTAGCGGCAAAAAGTGTTCAAATTTTTGCAATATCTGAATAACGAATAATTTTATAAGAAAAAATGTAGACATATTTTTTAAAGAAAATTTAATTTTACATAAGTAACCTTTCTTTATAAAATTTCTTAATATAACGCAAGGTAAGTTTAAAATTAGTTAAATAATTAAGTTAGCATGTATTTATGTCTATTAATCACTATCTGACATAAAGTTTTAAACGTCATTCTAACATAGATTATTGTTTTTGTACCTATAATGTTGCCTATTTTCGTAATGAATTTATTATAAAAGAAGTTGCATAATTTTCCTAAAAAAATTGTTATTAAAATTATTTCATTTCTTTTAATTTCCATTTGTAGGTTGGAAGGTCGTGTGGTGTTTCCCACCCGATATATTGTATACTTTTTGTATGTATTCTCTTTATTCTGTGTAATAGAACCGATTATTGTTTAGTGTATAAAAAAGGCTTGATTCCCGGTTCGGCCACGGAAGTTTTGTAAGTGTAAGTGTATTGTGTATGTGAGTAGCCTTTGGCTAAACTTCGCCCAGTATACAATAAAGGCAATATAGAAAATAAAATGAACTATATTCTAATTTTGACGGAAAACATTCGTGCATTTTTTAGAACACGAATCGAAATTTCGTCAAAACCCGTATATGTTCCAAACGAGACGTTTAATATTCTCGTTTTTAACAATATTGACCAAATTCGTGACTGAAATCCAACTTCACATAGGTACCTAATATGTATCTATATCTAACCAAAGGTTCATTTAAATAACTAATTATTGAAAAAAACAACGCAACTAATAACGTCAAGAACTTACACAATCAAAGTTGTACCTAATTATTTATTCTTTACTCTACGACACCGAGCTGGTAGCGTAGTGGTGACATGACCTGCTTAGCATTCGGGGGGTAATGGGTTCCATTCCCGTTACCGTCTACCTTGTATGAGTTTTTTTCAGGAGGTTTCCTCATATACATGTAGCGGCATGGCCACTGCGTATATGCACACCTTGTGTGGCTGCTTAGGCGAATGCTGCGGTAGTATTTCCCCCCTCAGAACCCTTTTTGAGTTATGACAGGCGGGTCTTTGCGATATGAGAAATCTAAGTAAATATAATCACTGGTATAATTATATACTGACGGTTATCGATGTATTTAGCAAGATGGCGTGGACACGAGCTCTGAAGCTCTATGTTCTATAATCGACGTATTTTCGGTTATTTTGCACTGAGCTGGTAGCGTAGTGGTGACACGACCTGCCTAGCATTCGGGAGGTAATGGGTTCGATTCCTGTTACAGTCTACCTTGTATGAGGTTTTTTCAGGGGGTTTTCCTCATACACATGTAGCGGAATGGCCACTGCGTATATACACACCATGTGCGGCTACTTAGGTGAATGCTGGGGTAGTATTTTCCCGCTCAGAACCCTAACTCCGTTCCTTCCATCCTATCCTGATCGCACCCATCCTTAATCCTACCATGCATATATACGTAATGTATGTATGTTGGGAATCCATGATTGTGGCTTAAGGAGCTCGGAAATCTCGAGCAGCTCGCCTGCCCCCTTGGGGAGGAAATGAAATACGTGGCCTTTTCCTTGTTTTTTTTTACTCTACTACGAAAATGCACTTTAGAATTCTACAGAAAAAGGCTATAGATATCCATTATGTAACCTCTTTTTAATCAGTTCGTAAAAAATAAAGTACAAGGTTACCTATGTGTAACAGCGCGTTTACTTGTTTATTGCAAAATTTGAGTATAATGGACAATATTCATTTAAAAAAAAATTGCACTGCTGGATTCTACATAAGAAAAGCTATCAATTTTAAAATATAATAGTAAACACTTTTTAAATAGTTCAGAACAACGAAGTACAAGGTTATCTACGTGTGACAGCACACGGACTTGCTTATTGCAAAATTTTGATTTTAATGGACAATGGTATGGAAATATTTGTTTATTAATATTTAGTAATTGCATTAACAAGGTCGTGCGCTGTCACACGTAGGTAACCTTGAACCTTGCTTGCCTGAACTAATTACAAAGGGTTATTTTAAAATTCATATCGATAACCTTTTTTATGTACGAGTAGAATCCAAAAGTGCAGTTTGTTTTTAAACGATCTTTTCCCATTAAAGTCACATTTTCCAACAAACAATCCCGTGCATAAAAAGGGTTTACTATTTCTTAAAATTGATATTGATAGCCTTTCTTGTGTAGAATTCTAAAGCTCAATTTGTTTTTGAATGAATTTTGTCCATCAAAGCAAAATTTTGCAAAATTCGTGCGCTGACACACGTAGGTAACATTGTACGTCACCCGGTAAGTTTTAAAATGAACATGTACGTAACATTCTACCGCGTTTTTCTGAACGAATTAAAAAGGGTTTCCTATATTTTAATTTAATTGATATCGATAGCGATTTTTTATGTGGAATTCAAAAGTGCAATTTGTTTTTAAATGAATTTTCCATTAAAGTCAAATTATCCAAAAACATGCCTGCGTGCTGTAACATGTAGGTAACGTTGCACCTCAATTTACTGAAGTAATTAAAAAGCGTTTACTGTATTTTAAAATTGATATCGATAGCCTTTTTATGTAGTCTAAAAGTGCAATCTGTTTTTAAATTAATTTTGTCTATTATCGTCAACGTACATAACATTGTACCACGTTTGTCTGAACTAATTAAAAATGTGTACTTTAAATTATACAATCTAAACGTTTCGATAACACTTACAGTTATCTTCGTCAGTAGTAATGTTTGTTAAAATAGTTATACCTCAATTTTGTGATGTGTGATTAATCAATCAATCAATATATGATATTAAAATAAAATGTTTTGGTCACCGGTTCAACCGCACGAAGTTGGTCCTGCAGCACGTGCGGCTGCAGGACCAATTTGCGTGTTCTACGAGTGTAACTTTATTATTTTTTCCTGAAGTTACACGAGTTACCTAAATACCATATATTTATTATGGGATTAATAAAACAGTTTCTTAAAATTTTTGGGCCACCGACAAGCAATTTGATCTTGCCGCCGTGGGAAAGCGCCTTCTGAAAAGGTGCAAAATTCAGAAAATATGAGAAACATCTAAGTACTTTTTGGTAGTTTCGCGAAGATCGGTCACCATTTCTGGATGTGGTGTGTGTGCGCGCGCCCGTGTGTGTGTGTGCATGTGGGCGTAGGCTCGTGCGTGCGCCCGTGTGCGGGGGGAACGTGCGAGTATGTTTTCATATCTCTTGGAGCTGATTGGATTTTGGGACAAATCCAGCGATGTAGAGAGGGGATAATTAGTTACAGTTTTTTATTTTTTATCAAATATTTCCAAAACCCCTGCATATTTCAAAGATACAAAAATACCTAGATAGAGACCTTAAACATATCGATTAATTGAGTTCTATGCAATTTTTTGATACGACGCGTAATTTAGCGGCAAAAAGTGTTCAAATTTTTGCAATATCTGAATAACGAATAATTTTATAAGAAAAAATGTAGACATATTTTTTAAAGAAAATTTAATTTTACATAAGTAACCTTTCTTTATAAAATTTCTTAATATAACGCAAGGTAAGTTTAAAAATTAGTTAAATATTTAAGTTAGCATGTATTTATGTCTATTAATCACTATCTGACATAAAGTTTTAAACGTCATTCTAACATAGATTATTGTTTTTGTACCTATAATGTTGCCTATTTTCGTAATGAATTTATTATAAAAGAAGTTGCATAATTTTCCTAAAAAAATTGTTATTAAAATTATTTCATTTCTTTTAATTTCCATTTGTAGGTTGGAAGGTCGTGTGGTGTTTCCCACCCGATATATTGTATACTTTTTGTATGTATTCTCTTTATTCTGTGTAATAGAACCGATTATTGTTTAGTGTATAAAAAAGGCTTGATTCCCGGTTCGGCCACGGAAGTTTTGTAAGTGTATAGGGGGTATGTGAGAGTAGCCTTTGGCTAAACTTCGCCCAGTATACAATAAAGGCAATATAGAAAATAAAATGAACTATATTCTAATTTTGACGGAAAACATTCGTGCATTTTTTAGAACACGAATCGAAATTTCGTCAAAACCCGTATATGTTCCAAACGAGACGTTTAATATTCTCGTTTTTAACAATATTGACCAAATTCGTGACTGAAATCCAACTTCACATAGGTACCTAATATGTATCTATATCTAACCAAAGGTTCATTTAAATAACTAATTATTGAAAAAAACAACGCAACTAATAACGTCAAGAACTTACACAATCAAAGTTGTACCTAATTATTTATTCTTTACTCTACGACACCGAGCTGGTAGCGTAGTGGTGACATGACCTGCTTAGCATTCGGGGTAATGGGTTCCATTCCGTTACCGTCTACCTTGTATGAGTTTTTTCAGGAGGTTTCCTCATATACATGTAGCGGCATGGCCACTGCGTATATGCACACCTTGTGTGGCTGCTTAGGCGAATGCTGCGGTAGTATTTCCCCCCTCAGAACCCTTTTTGAGTTATGACAGGCGGGTCTTTGCGATATGAGAAATCTAAGTAAATATAATCACTGGTATAATTATATACTGACGGTTATCGATGTATTTAGCAAGATGGCGTGGACACGAGCTCTGAAGCTCTATGTTCTATAATCGACGTATTTTCGGTTATTTTGCACTGAGCTGGTAGCGTAGTGGTGACACGACCTGCCTAGCATTCGGGAGGTAATGGGTTCGATTCCTGTTACAGTCTACCTTGTATGAGGTTTTTTCAGGGGGTTTTCCTCATACACATGTAGCGGAATGGCCACTGCGTATATACACACCATGTGCGGCTACTTAGGTGAATGCTGGGGTAGTATTTTCCCGCTCAGAACCCTAACTCCGTTCCTTCCATCCTATCCTGATCGCACCCATCCTTAATCCTACCATGCATATATACGTAATGTATGTATGTTGGGAATCCATGATTGTGGCTTAAGGAGCTCGGAAATCTCGAGCAGCTCGCCTGCCCCCTTGGGAGGAAATGAAATACGTGGCCTTTTCCTTGTTTTTTTTTACTCTACTACGAAAATGCACTTTAGAATTCTACAGAAAAAGGCTATAGATATCCATTATGTAACCTCTTTTTAATCAGTTCGTAAAAAATAAAGTACAAGGTTACCTATGTGTAACAGCGCGTTTACTTGTTTATTGCAAAATTTGAGTATAATGGACAATATTCATTTAAAAAAAATTGCACTGCTGGATTCTACATAAGAAAAGCTATCAATTTTAAAATATAATAGTAAACACTTTTAAATAGTTCAGAACAACGAAGTACAAGGTTATCTACGTGTGACAGCACACGGACTTGCTTATTGCAAAATTTTGATTTTAATGGACAATGGTATGGAAATATTTGTTTATTTAGTAATTGCATTAACAAGGTCGTGCGCTGTCACACGTAGGAAACTGAACCTGCTTGCCTGAACTAATTACAAAGGTTATTTTAAAATTCATATCGATAACCTTTTTGTACGAGTAGAATCCAAAAGTGCAGTTTGTTTTAAACGATCTTTTCCATTAAAGTCACATTTTCCAACAAACAATCCCGTGCATAAAAGGGTTTACTATTTCTTAAAATTGATATTGATAGCCTTTCTTGTGTAGAATTCTAAAGCTCAATTTGTTTTGAATGAATTTTGTCCATCAAAGCAAAATTTTGCAAAATTCGTGCGCTGACACACGTAGGTAACATTGTACGTCACCCGGTAAGTTTTAAAATGAACATGTACGTAACATTCTACCGCGTTTTTCTGAACGAATTAAAAAGGGTTTCTATATTTTAATTTAATTGATATCGATAGCGATTTTTATGTGGAATTCAAAGTGCAATTTGTTTTAAATGAATTTTCCATTAAAGTCAAATTATCCAAACATGCCGGTGCTGTAACATGTAGGTAACGTTGCACCTCAATTTACTGAAGTAATTAAAAAGCGTTTACTGTATTTTAAAATTGATATCGATAGCCTTTTATGTAGTCTAAAAGTGCAATCTGTTTTAAATTAATTTTGTCTATTATCGTCAACGTACATAACATTGTACCACGTTTGTCTGAACATTAAAGTTGACCTAATTTATAAATTAAAACGTTTACTGTATTTTAAAATTATTCGAGTAGTAATTTTGTAGTTAAAAGTAGAACAATTTTGTCAAATTTGAAAAATTCAAACATAAATTTTTCAAGTTTGACAAAATTGTTTACTCATCTTTAAATTTTAACAAAATTACTGACGAAGATAACTGTAAGTGTTATCGAAACGTTTAGATTGTATAATTTAAATACACCATTAAAAAATCCCAAAAAAGATAAGTATTTTATTATGAGTGTTAATGGTGAAAGTTTACATTTTCATAATTAAAAAGGGTTTACTATATTTTAAAATTGATATCTATAGCCCTTTTTATGTAGAATTTAAAAGTGCAATTTTGTTTTAATTAATTTTATCCATTAAAGTCAAATATTGGAATAAACAAGTACGTACGCTGTCACATAATGCGTGTAGATTAACACATTATTCAATTTTCATAATTATTTTTTCTTAATTATTTAAGAGTAACATTTATGGTCTTATTATAAGTTTTGTTATGAACGAATAAGTTCAAAGGTAAATATGTATTAAAAATTATTATTAATTTTATTAAATACATAAATAAAAAATTTACCTCGAGTAGGATTTGAACCTACGACCTGTACAGGGTGTCCCAACGATAGAGTAAAGTAAGTTTATGCTTAACTAGAATTATTTGTGTAAATATTGTATGGACCATGGGGTAGAGGTAAGAAGTGTGCATTTTTTTAAAATATTGGAAGTTATACAGGGTGTGCCAGAAAAGCAGGACGTGAAAAAGTATGATTTTTTTAAATAGAACACCCCGTATTTGATTTTAGTTTTTAATTCTACGTGTCCATACAAACATATTTTGTCATACAAAAGATTGGCTGCAAGTTTTTAGTTCTTGAGATATTCGCGTTTAGAGATTATTATGGTCATTTTCGTGGGGTTGATGAATGGGCAATTGTTCCGTTATTTCACAATAAAAAAAATTGATATTTCGTGTGAAAAATGAGTGATATTATACTAACGTTTAGACCGAGTAGTATTTCTAATTTTCTCAACAGGGTGTTTGTTATAACCATTCAAATTTGAAAATTCTCAAATTAAAAAAATCAGTTTTTTTAATTGCACACCCTATATATTTTTATTTCATTTTATTCGGGATTAAAAATCTATCATTTTGTCAAATATATCCTATATCTATCTTTGATAGTTTTCGAGGAATTTCGATTTTTCTCACTAGCTACGTTACATACGATACTATAACATTATTGTGGATTGTGGTAGCCATGGAAAACAATTGCGACGAAATAAAACAAACCACCTAAGCGAGAATATTAACAGTTTTTATTAATGAGAAACAGTAATTCAATAATTATTCAACATTGCGTCTTAGTAAATGCTCAAATAAACGGCCTTCTTGCTGAATACACATATTGAGCCTTTTTCTCATGTTCTGTCTCACTTCGGATAACATAAGAGGGGTCACTGTGCGACAAGCTTCGCGAATTCTATTTTTCATGTCCTCCCTTGTTGTAGGTTTAATAATATACACCCGATCTTTTATGTATCCCCATAGGAAAAAATCCAGTGGAGTTAAATCGCATGACCTGGGTGGCCATAATATAAAGCTTTACGTCCTATCCATTTCTCCGGGTATTGCTGGTTCAAGAATTCCCTTACGTCCCGATAAAAATGTGGAGGTGCACCATCCTGTTGCAACCACATATTTAGTCGTCCTTCTAAATTGATATCCTCATGTAACACAGGCAATTCTTCACGTAAGAAATGCAAATAGCTGCGGCCCGTTAATGGATCATCAAAAAAATAGGGACCGATAATTTGGTCATTAAGTATACCACACCACACATTTAGTGACTAATAATTTTGGTTTTGAACTTCTCGTAGCCAAAATGGATTATCAATGGCGTAATAGTGCATATTATGCCGATTTACAGCCCCATTACTTTTAAACGTCGCCTCATCGGAAAACATTATGGAGCACAAAAAGTTGTTATTTAATTGCAACCGTTGATTAATGATATTGCAGAATTCAATTCGTCTTGCAAAATCCTCTTCTCGCAATTCTTGATGAAGCTCAATGTGATAGGGATGGTACTTATACTTCAGCGTTGTTCGATTCACGTTTGATTTGGAGGTATCACATATCGTCGCTAATGTTCTAGAACTCACTTGGGGATTTTCTTGAATATTTAATAATATTTCAAGTTCTTTTTCTTCATTAGCTGCCCTTTTATTAACAACTTTACGTTTGAAGTATTTAACACTACCGCTAGAATAAAATCTATCCATCAAATTTTCCAAGCCAACAGTAGTAGGTATTCGACGTTCAGGATATTTCATTTTGTAGATTCGTTGTGCCAATAAAGGGTTTTTTCAGCCTCGCCCAACACGTATATCATATCAATTAATTCATTTGTCGAATAATCCATAATTGATACAAGAATTGATAACAAGTTAAATGCGAAAACGACAAATTTAATATGTGTTTATTTTGACAAGTAGGAAACCTTTGTATCTTAGTAACGCAATTATTATTTTCCATGGCTACCAAGATCTGCAATGCAATGTTATCGAAAATAAAGTAGCTATGAAAAATCGAAATTACTCGAAAACTATCAAAGATAGATATAGGATATATTTGACAAAATGATAGATTTTTAATCCCGAATAAAATGAAATAAAAATATATAGGGTGTGCAATTAAAAAACTGATTTTTTTAATTTGAGAATTTTCAAATTTGAATGGTTATAACTAGGCATAGGATTTGTATGCACTAAAACGTTAAAATATGCATGCACATATGCACTTTCAAATAGCAGATATATGCATTAAATGACTTAGATATGCTTATAATTTTACAATCGCAATTGTTAGATAAACGCATTTTTGTCTAATGTTTATTAAAAATACATATTTGAACAAAATTCTTGAATCTAATTATTAATTATACTAATTTTAGATTAAATATAAATTTAAATATTGCAATTAACAATAACATAGGTTTTCAAATTTTCAAAAGTGAATCTGTGCCTATTGTCTGCAAAGATCGCCTTGTATTTTGAAAATGCGCTCTACGTCACATGACGTAACTGGCGCATACTTAAAATTATTTAATTCCGTTAAAGTATAATGCTGTAATTCAGTAACAATATTACTGTTACTGTTACTGGATAATGTATTATTTATATTTTTGATTAAACCAAAACCAGGATTTTATCTAATACAAATTTAAATTTCTGTTTTATTGTTGAGGCTTTTGTACCCTTTATCTTATTTAAGGAGGTACCTAATTCTTGTATATTTAAAATAGATTCATGTATTGAATTTCCTTGACCTTCTAATTTTTAATTACTTTACCCAAACAAACAAAATTACATAAAATAAACAGTAACTCTTCTCTACACCCTTAAGATTAAACGCCTCTTGTGCACTTTGTATGCATAATGCATCGTCTTTGTTTAATTTATTCACAAATGTTTTATCACATCAAAATTAACTGCATAATATTCTGCTGCAGAAAGCCAGTACCCCATCTTGTAAGTATAGGTTCTGAAGTGGCAGGTCTGGCAGTTTCCTTAAATATTTGTACGCGATTAGGAGCTTTACAAACAATTTTTTACATTCGCGATTATATTATTTATACTTGGATATATTTCCTTACTTTTCTGCCAGCGATGCATCCCATGTCAAGACAAGTTAAGTGAATCATTTTTCATATAAAACCTGTAATCCTACAGCAGCTTTGACCATGTAGGTGCCGCATCAGTCACGAACAGAGTACTTTGTTGTACTGTATTCCTTGGGGCCACAAAATAGACATGGAGTCATTAAATAATTTCGCGACCGAGGAATGATTGGTGCTCTCAAAAGTGTCCATATTTAGAAGGTAGGATTTGAGTTTGGTTCAGCATTTAAAATGCCAATTATAACGTTTGCCACATATCTGAAAATAAACGGTTTATTGATATTTTATCGATTTGTATTTAACGGACTGACACTAAAAGTCAATATTTTTAAAATAAATTTAAAATTCGCTTTGAAACTGATTTGCAAATAGGTAAAAATTGAAGACCGCAAACATCTTTACATACTAATGTTGATTTATTTATTTATTTCAATTTTATTAAATAAAGCTTTACATACCTTCCGCACTATCTGTGGATTCGTCGATGGAAACCCATATGTAGTTGTCACCGACGTTTTTATTATTGAATTCATGGTTTCTCTATACAAATTTGGCAAATAATTTTTCTAAGCATAGATTCGTCGGGCATTGACATTTTAGAGATTTCTTCAAAAACTGCGAAATATGACGTTGTTGAGTTTGCTTAATGGAATGTCTGGGCCACTAACGCACTACATAATTTTTATTAAATTCCGCAGATTTTTAGATTCACTACTCAAATTATCAACGCAATTCGGAAACAAAGTTGTTTTCGATTTTAACGCTACACACTTTTGGTGCTTAAGGTATTAACGTGCTGAACTACTTGAAATCGTTTTGAAATTCACTTTATCCTTGCAAGCCGTGCAATATAATATTTTACTGTCTGTAGTAAACACTAAATTCTTCCACGTAATTTTTAAGTATCACAGACGTGGGGCGTTTTCTTTACCCATCTTCACTGTAGAAGATTTCAAATTGAACTGATGTGAAAATAAAATTTAATTAATAATTAAATTAATTAATAAATAATTATCTTTTTCTGTAGATGTACTAAAACCATAAACTACAAAGAAAACAAGGGCGTCCTTGTACTTAATTGAATAACACATTAGCATGACCATTAGAGACAAGTTTGGTATAACAATAAGCTGCTTAAGTACTAAGATAAGGCACCCATTGTAGTTTACTGGTAAAAAGGATTAACTAAGAAATAAGTATTACGGATCATCGTAAAACTATTCAGCAATTTAAGGAAATTTTACCTAAATGCTTTTAAAATGATTTTTACAACTAAAAGCATTAAGAAACGTGTGATAAAACACATTCAGATTTTTTCTAAGAAATATATTAAATCCAAAATAGACGAAAGCACGAAAATATGCACTAATTCTGTAAAAACGTTGAAATATGCATTTATATATAAAACCCCTATATATGCATTTATATGCACTTTCAAATTCACATATGTGGTCCACATGTGTTCAAAACATCTAAAAATTTAACTCTGCATAAGTTACCTGTGTGCAGAAAAATATGCAAATGCATACAAATCCTATCCTAGTTATAACAAACACCCTGTTGAGAAAATTAGAAATACTACTCGGTCTAAACGTTAGTATAATATCACTCATTTTTCACACGAAATATCAATTTTTTATTGTGAAATAACGGAACAATTGCCCATTCATCAACCTCACGAAAATGACCATAATAATCTTTAAACGCGAATATCTCAAGAACTAAAAACTTTCAGCCAATCTTTTGTATGACAAAATATGTTTGTATGGACACGTAGAATTAAAAACTAAAATCAAATACGGGGTGTTCTATTTAAAAAAATCATACTTTTTCACGTCCTGCTTTTCTGGCACACCCTGTATAACTTCCAATATTTTAAAAAAATGCACACTTCTTACCTCTACCCCATGGTGCATACAATATTTACACAAATAATTCTAGTTAAGCATAAACTTACTTTACTCTATCGTTGGGACACCCTGTACTTTGCTAAAGTAAAATCTATTTGGTCTTAGTTTGTTAGTTTATCCATTTCCGAGTTCAATAATAAGTGTACCCGAAGTGAAAATCTATGGATGAAATCTACACCTAACTTCACGTTGCCAAAGGGAAAATTGAAACAATCAACAATTTGAGTACCAGATAATTTTGAATATTCATTTATAAAAACGTTTCTGGTATTTTCAGATAAATCACATCTATGTGACTAAAATGTATTGGGACTGTCGTAGATTAAATCTTGAATGATGCACGTTCGATATGAACTTTGTTAATGAACTAAACCACTTAGTTAACGCCTATTGCTTTAATGTTACACGCGTTTCATTAAAGTGTTCATATTGAACTAGTATCATTAATAAATATAATTTTACGCTAGTTATAGGCCGGAAACACACATCCAAGTCTGGAGACTATCTAGATGTTGTACGGCTGAATTTTAATGTATACAGTAATTTATGATGATTCAAGATATGTATACCTATTGAATTATACACGATATAATTGTTAAGATGTGGAAATTTATATCTAGACATCAGTCGGTAGTCATGGTAGACTGTCGGTACCCAAAATTTTCATTCATTTCAACTTTTTTAAATTTCTTCTTAAATTAAAATATCGTCATGCAATAAAAGGACATATAAATTAACATTAACAGCCCTAAAATTTGATAAGTCCAGTCTGAATCCATCAGAATCTATCTTTACCACGGTAGACAAATTTGAATATGAATAGCTCGAAAAGAGTTTACGCTGACGATACCCCCCGAACGTTAGCCGATATGCAGCCAATTGATACAATCTTGAATTGCACGCAAGCTTCGGATATCGGCATAAAAGACAAATTCGAATTTGTCTCATATAGTCGATCAACTAAGTTATGAATCTTCTGCGCCCTGCGATCATGATGAACTCGGAGTTGGGTCACCATCTCCATAATTCTAGGAGAAGCAAAGCTGAAAGCAAGAAATAATTTTACTCTGTTTTTTTTTTAATTTAGTCAGTCACTTTTCGTTGTCTTTTGCTTGTGATCGCAAATGTATTCAAAGAAATAGTTCAGTTTAAATTAAAAATTAAAATTACGAGTAAGACTGAGGATCCCATTGTGTTCCTTAAAGAACACAAATTTTCTTCGTTATCTCTTGAAGAGAAATTAAAAAAAACTCTCATCATTTCTGTCTACCCATCAAAAAATGTCATGCTTCGCCACTGCTAGACATGCTTAATGTAGTTTCCACACAAATCCCTGTTCGGTAAATTTCAAAATGTTTTGAAAATAAAAATTTAATTTAATTCAAAAAAAATCTTTAAATTAATAAAATAAAATACTGAAATAAATGAAAAAATTGTAGTAATTCTACATACAAGATTAATTAATCTCGCCAAAATGGTAACACAATATGTTCCCATATGAACGTAATAAATTTGCTTTCATTTAAAGCCCAAAACCCACTGTTTTATCAAAGTACTACTTTTTGTGAAATCGTAAATTATAAAACAACAAATCTGCTTTCTAATAAAATTTATTTACATATTATACACAATTTTCAGAAATTTGGATATCACAATCATACTGTAAAGTGAGTTATTATACGACTCCAGTTTTCCCACTTCATCTTGAAGTTACAAAAATCTTCGATACCTGAAATGTAAAAAATATTTGTAAAATGTTCTAACAATACGTAGTACAAGATTTGAGTGATGAAAAATTTTTAATTAATGGGTAACTAAAAATTAAAAATAAAAATTATTCATTCCATAGTTTCCAAGTTTGCAATTTAGGACAGAAATATTTTTCTTTTATTAAACGTTGATTACTTGATTGGAAAATTAATCAAAATTGTGATGTCTTCGATTCACTACTACTGTAATCACAAAAATTTGGCACAGTTGTTCAATACAAGGATGAATAAAGCTGAAATAACTACATTTTTGTTTATTCCATTATATCGATGGAAGACAATTGAAAAATTGTAATAATTTTAATTAAACCAGAATTTGGTACTTTAGCATCACAATTTGAAAACACGAGATTAATCAAATATTTGATTAATTACAAGTAAAAAGCGAAAATAATTAATTTGAGCCTGAAAATATAAGTTTAGTTAAATGTGGTCAAATTAATTATCTAATTGCAATACTTGTTAAAGTAGGAATAACCTAATTTGTGTAAAATATAACCGTTATCTTTCTAACGAATTTTCAACATTCTCGAAGGGGGCAGCGGTTGTATTTACGTGATCATCGCTTTTGTTAAAAATATGAATTACAAAATGATTAGTGATATAAGCGTAATACCAATTTTAATTCACTGTTTATCATTGAAAAACTATTTTATCAATGAATTTTAATTGAAGTGAAAGGATTTTAGACATAGCAACAATAAATTTAAATAGATTTTTTATAAAAAATTTTTCACACAGAATATTGGTATAAAAATCTGCTCTAACGATTCCATTAAATTCAAAATAATAATAAACCGATTGTAAGTACCGTTAAAAATATTAAAATAGAAACAAAAAATTAATAATAATAAGAAAATATTTATCGTTAAAAAATTTGAGCAATTAGTAATTTTTTTAATATCTGTAAAAACAGGCATGGAAAACAAACTAAACTGTACTGTATTTAAAATAAAAACAGGCTTACCGTACACATTTTAATAGCGTCGAGTCGTTTTATCCTTTTGTTTTGTCCTTTGAACATCTATCAATATTATTTCGGACACAAGAACTGTATAGTCACATTTTTTTAAATAATTAAACGTTTAAAGCACAAGAATGCAACCACATCACTATTCACTGAACAGTTAGTTACCAATGCCATTGCCAGTTGCCACAAACACAGCAACATTCACGATGCGTCACACATAATGCGTCACACATAATGCGTCACACATAATGCGCAATACAGCCGGTTTGGTAACAATGACAAGGTGGGAAGTTCAGTTATCCTTCCATATTTTAGTCTGACTTCGAAAGTAAAACCATTTCATTATCAGATGATCCGATGTGTGACAAGTTACATGAAGGATAAGTTTACTTATAAAAAACATTCGATTAGAAAAAATTAGAAATTTCAAAATTTTACATAATCCATTGTGTACTTAAAATATGTAATCGGTAAAAAGTCGAGTGTAGCAATATGAAAATGGAAACTTTAACGATTATTGCACATAATTAAAATACTTAGATACCTTTTGGGTTTTTAAATCGTGTATTTTTTCTATTTATATATTATGTAAATTTAAACGTTTCCATAACAATTAAATGGAAACCATAGTTGGCTATGCCATTTTTAAATGACATTGTTTTTATGATATTTTAATAAATAATTGATTTTTTTTAGTTTTTCTTAATTGGTATATTTATTAAGGATAACAGTTGGCTTAGAAAACCAGATATGAAATTGAATGAAGATATTCTACTAAAAAAGAAATTTCACTTCAGGTAAAATATTTTAGAGACATTTTGTAATTCAAATAAGTTTAATTGTAATGTTGTTCGTGTGGAATGGTAACAAATTATAAAATCTAAAGATTGAAAATAAAATTATCAAAAAACCTCAAATGCAAATTGAAATGAAATGAAAATAAACAATATAACATCATCAGAAATTATGAAAAGCTAACAGCAAATCAATTTTTATACGTATGTAAACATCTAATTCTATGAACGAACAAAAGTATGAATACAAAATATCAATATAAAAAACACACTAAAACTACAAATATTTTTCAAACTGTACGCCCTCTTTTTGGATGCAGACTTCGTATCGTCCTATAATTGAATTTATAAAGTTATCTATAGATAATGGTGTTAATTGTGTAAAAGCCACACGAACACATTCTTTTAACTCATTCACAGTATTATTGGCTCTTTTGTATATAATGTTTTTTAAAAAAACCCATAAAAAGAAATCTCGAAAGATCGGATGAACGAGCAGGCCACAAAATTGGTGCTGTCGTTCCCATCCAGCTATTAGGAAAATGTAAATTAAGTAGTCACTAACTACACGGGAATTATGTACGGGAGCTCCGTCTTGCTGAAATATGACATTGCAATATTGTGCTAAAGGAAATCCCCCCAAATGAATTCGTAGAATATCGAGATATTTCATTGAGTTTAACCCTTTCGTGGGCACATTATAGGAACAAGAGGTAAATAATATTTATATGGCGGATTTTATTGACATTCTTACATGCATTTTAATGGTGTAATATCCAACTTTTTTTTCTGTAAGGTTTTTCGAAAAAATCCGGTGGGATAAATACTTCCCACTGCCCTGACGTAGACTTAAATTATCATACTGTAAGAAAGAAGCTATTGTTTATATTTTATGATTTATTTAAATACAATACAAAAAAAAACAGGAAATAAACGGAAGTAATGAAATAATGTCTTATTGTACCTTTTGATGAAGCTTTTTGAAGCAGGAAGGAACGCAAACTGGCACCTTGCACTTGGAACAGGTGTATCGTGTCCTTTTTTCATTTTTTTTTGGTGCTGCATATCCCGCAGCGACGGTATGTTCCTTGCTCTGGGTAGTGGTTTCCCGCTTGAGATAATCTCACTTCATCGGGCACTATTCTTTTGTTTCCTAGAAATTGAACAGTTCTGCCTCTTCTCTTGCGGCTGCTGTAACCATTTATTAGTTGACGAGCCAAAGCTATCCTATATGTTAGCTGGTCATAAGCGCATGCGTTTAGTTTAGACACTTGGCGCAAAATAAAACTATTTACTACACATAAATCAATCAAAAAGTATAAAATTCGATGCCACCATTTGACCGACCGCCTACCAATGGCATATCTCTCCTTCTTCTGGTCGAATTTATCAACACCGCCCATTATTTTATTATAAATATCCACTGCCATTGGGCAGTACACTACTGCTTGAGAGCCGTCCTTTTGGGTCCTTTTGACTCTCCTCTTGGAGAAGCCGCGGTTGTTAGTAGGGTAACAGGTTTGCTATCCTGCCATTTTATAGCACTCACAGCCCTACGGCATGCAAACATAAACTCACCCCTGTCTAATTTATCCTTCTTCTTCATCATGCAGGGTAAACCTTTTCTGTTAGTTCATACAGTGTCTACACTGAAAATACCGTTTCTATGTAGTTTCTTCAAAATGCCAACAGAAGTGAAGAAATTATCAAACGCTACTAGGCAGTTTTTCCCTTTCATATGTTTTACTAGGTTCCAGACCACTTTTTCACCGAAGCCGTTGGTTTTGTCCTTGATATTTTCTTTGGTTGTACCAGTATAAACTTCAAATTTTGCAATAAAACCAGTTTCTGCATCAGCTAAACACCATACCTTGTAACCACGTTTAATCGGCTTGAGAGGCATATATTGTTTCATACTCGTCCTGCCTTTGAAGGCTATCATGGATTCGCCAACTGATAAATTGGAAGAGCACTTGTACACTTTTATACATTTGTCACTCAAATAGGTTATAATAGGTCTCAGCTTATATAATTTATCGTAATCTGGACTATCTCTAGATGGGCAAGTGGAGTTGTCATTGCAGTGCAGCACTTCAGTGATTTTCTTGAATCGCTTTGATGTCATTACATTTGACACACAGTTTACTCCTAAAATTGGATCACTACTCCAGTAATTCTCCAAACGTGGTAACTGGTGGATACCCATCAGTATCAAACATCCGACATAAGCTTTTAATTCTTCTAATGTTAGAGGCTTCCAATTCTTTTCATTTTTTTGTTTGGCATATAAATTCGATTGGGAAACAATAAACTGAAGAATGTTATCGTCTAAAATTTCTTGGAAATAAGAAATTTCTTTTCCATTATTTGCAGAAGATAAATTAGTAGTAGGTTTTTCTTCAAAAACTACAGAAAGATTTTCAAAATATTCCGATTCTTGGGTCCACTCGCCGTCTTCAAGCTCTTCTTCCTCCTCACTACAAAGATTTTCCGAGGCAGAATTGACAACAGCAGCATCTGCTTCATTCAGAGAATTCTGAAGTGGTGTACTATTAGTATGACGTTCCTGAACATCTTCGTCCATATTTTGTATATCAGTAAAGTCAATCTTAGCACTTTCTGAACAAGGAAAGCTGGAGTCGCCATCAGTACTGCCAGCTTTTTCCCCTCGATCCAAAGCCTCAAATTCTATTATATCTTCAGGGTCAACGTCTGCCTCTGAATTGTACTCATCATCAGGTAAACTGCAAAAATAATTTAGAGCCTCTTCAGCCTGCTTCGGGTCATTTAAATCACATTTGTACTTGTACATCTGAAAAATGGAATTTCTGATATTCGACTCGTCTGCGGTGGATTTACTGTTAAAAACGATTAAAACCCACATTTACAAACAATAAATTTTATAAACTGAGGGGTACATTTGGGCGCGTTTGATGAGTAATTATTAGTACACCGAAACGTATTTTTAACAAACTATTCATATAAATGGATATCATACATTACTAAAATAATTAAATACACGACAAAAACCTTATGTACTTACCTTGTCAACAAACAAAGCCAACAATTGATAAAATCGCACCCAAAACACATAAACACAACCTCCAAAACGCACCTATACAGAAACATGAAGATCTCTATAGCACAGAAGTACAAAAATAGCGCTCTACTATTTTTTCTCCAGCTTCTAATAGTAAAAGCTAGGTGGAGCTACGCCCAAGCTGTGGTTAATGTACCGTCCACGGTTTTTAAAGAGAAGTAAAGTTGGTGGGAAGCATGGATCTCACGGCCCGCGAAAGGGTTAATGTTCCTTCATACATGTGATAATAAAAACGTCCGTTTTTAATACAGCACCACAGATTTATTCCAAATTTCCCTTGCCTCCTGCGGACAACACTGACATGAGCGTTAGTATCTGCCAAGTAAGGTAAATTGTGATTATTAAAAAAACCATCACTGCTGATATGCGCCTCGTCTGACCATGCAATAGAGTTTGAAAAATTAGGTTTATTTTGGGACTGACTTATATACCAGTTACAAAACTCAGTACGCCGCCTTCTGTCGTCTATAGTCAAAAACTGTTCTTTCCGAAATCTATAGCAACGGTATTTATGCTTACGCTTAGATTAACCATTTGTCTAAATGAAGTTGTTGGCTCTGCTTCGACTTGTCCTAAGACGACCATTGAATTTTCTTCAGAATTTCGTTTAAAGTAAGTTTTTGACCTGGATTTTTAAAAGAACCGAATTCAATTAAATTTTGTTGTAACCTAAAATTAATTAAGATATTGTTTTGAGCTAGCAAAGATTTTAACTTCTATCAAAAATATTTTTATTTGACTGCTGCCTTTCAGGAAAATTTTGTAAATATGATTCCGATGCCACATTCTCATCACGTTCGGATAATATAAAACACTTTAACATGTAAATTTTTTCTGAATTTGTGTAATTAGACATGTTAATAACTAAATTCCAAGATCACTTTGTTGCACACTTCAAATTTTTAATTTGTTATTTGACATATAGTTATAGTAGCGCAGGGGGAGGTGTCTCACGGCGGACTCGAGAATGGGGACATAATTATTTCTGTGAAATTCATCTGTTTCCCTTTATCTTAGTGCGACGTTCCCACTTAAAGAAAGACGGGTTATAAATATACGTCTGCTATATATTTTAAATGCAGGACTTAAAAACGTATGTCGATTCTAAAGTCAAAGCGCATGACGCTGCCAGATGTCTTCTTGGCCATTTAACCTCAAATTATTCCTCGTATTTTGTTTCGTATAATCGCATCGTACTTTGTAGTTATAATAATTTATCTTTCGCTTCGTAATTTATTAGTTTCCATTGCATTTGTAAACAACAGTCTTTTTCAAAACTATTATTATTATTAATATTCACAATTACTAAGTTTATAATGCAAAATGTATTTCCAATTGATTGAATGCATTTATTTATTTTGCAGCAAATAATGATGTCATTAAAAGGTAAATCTTGCCAAACTCAAATAATGTTAATGAATATACTGCATTATTTCGAGACGGAACGCGATAACGGAAGGCCAAGTTTACCTTTAACTTCCATTATCCAGATACGCTAATAATTTTCACTATTTAAATTTATATATATATATATATATATATATATATATATATATATATATATATATATATATATGTAATATTATGTTGCAGCGAACTGTTCTCGCCTGTCGCATTTCCTAGAAAACCGTAATTCGGACAAAGGCAAGAATGGCTCTCGCTTTAGAATCTGGGAAATCAGGTCCGGATTCACCGCAAAAACATAGGCTGCGTTTGAAGTCGAAGTCAGAGGATGTCGACGAATACGTGAAAGACGTTTTGAAACGAAAAATTTACACCATGCATGCAAATGGTAAATAATTCAGAAATTATTGTTGAAATGGAGTTAATCACTGTTTAATTTTACGCTCACATATTACTATCGAAAAACTCCAAACTGAACTTAAAGAAGATAAAATATTTACCTTCAGTAGAACAAGTTTCAAGCAATTGTTACACAAAATTGGTTTTGAATTCAAAGTTGACGATGGAAGAAGGCGTTTAATGGAGCAGGTTCATATTGCTGGTGCTCGAGCAACATTTTTGCAAAAATATTTTGCTAATAAAGGTTGTGAAATTAGTTACGATCCTGTTTTTTTTGGATGAGACGTGGATTTTTAGTCGAGGAAGCGTTCGAAAATCATGGCATGATAATGATTTGAAAAGCACAAAAAACAAACCGCTAGGAGAAGGGAAACGGTAACTAAATTGTTACAAATATTTTTAACCGAATAAATTTTAGTTTTATCGTACTGAGTGCTAGCAACAAGCATGGGTTTATATCTAATTCATCATTGGCATTTTCCAGTGAAAGTAAGACAGCAGACTACCAAGATAATATGAATGCTGATTTATTTCAAAATGGTTTCAAGAACAGCTTTTACCAAATTTAGAAAAACCAAGTCTGATAATTCTTGGCAATGACAGTTATCATTTTACGTTAGTAGAAAAATTACCTTCAAGTAGTTGGAAGAAAGAAGATCTTCAATTTTTAAGATAACACAACATTCCTCATTTGAATGATATGCTGAAAGTGGAATTATTACAAATTGCCTAGGATTTACAAGTTCCAAAAATATATGCAATTGATGAAATCGCTCATCAACGGAGACATCAAATTTTACGTTTACCTCCATATCACTGCCAATTCAACCCTATCGGGTTAATATGACCAAATTATAAACAGTATTACAACAAAAATGTTGGAAGACAGGGCTTCAGGGCCGAGAATGTTTGATCGCTACGAAAGGATTCATTAAACCAAGTAACTGGAGAACTGCGGCAAAAGTGTATTTTATATGCTGAAAATGAAATGAAATGAAAAGAACGGTTTTTAAGAAATTTTCTAATCCGTCGAAACGAGCACTACAAATATGCAGTATCAAATTTAACTATGGCCAAGAATGTAAAACCAGTATCCACTGTATGTAATTTCTATAAAATCTTAATTTTGTAGACAGAAAAATCTTGACCATCTCAAATTCCTTAAAAGGCAAAAATTTTCGTTTTTCTTAAAATGGCGTTCGTTACTCACACCAGAAACTAGAAAAGAAAAAATCACATGTTTCTTTTTAACAAATTCCAAAATTCGGCCTTATCACGCTTTAAATTTATTAGAAATTGAACGCAAATAGATGCATTGTTGCCACGTTGTCTAATAAAATTGAAAATAGATACTCTTATTGTTCCCAAATTGGAGTGTAAATGCCTAACAACAAGTATAAGAATCTCAAAAATCGTACTAACAAAATTCCGTTTCTTAAATTACACGTTACTAGTGTTGGGCGATACTATGAAAACAAGTTACAGTTACATTATAACTAATCTTTCATAATATGTATATTATAAAAAAGATATAAAATAAAGATAATATATACAATACACATATGTATATAAAAAATACAGGGTTTAGAAATAAATTTAAAATAAATTGTACCTACATATGCCAGTCTTTTAATTCTAACGATCTGAGAAATAAACGTTCAGAAAGTCTCTTTCCGGTTAAATGATTTCTTTTTGGCGTCATAATGTTTCCGGCTTGCGAAAATAGTCTTTCACAAGGCACAGAACTCCCCACAACAGATAAATACTTTAACGCTATATCATTCAGAATTGCACTGCCTCTGCCATAAAAGTTGCTATTCCAGTACACCATTGAATCTGTTGTAAGAGGAGCTAATGACAAATTTAAATAATTCTTTAAATCCCAGTAAACTTCTGTATCACTTGCTACTAACCTTTCTCTTTGCTCCGACTGCTGAGCCAATATTTCATGAAACGACCAAAGATCACTCGTAGAAGGTAGTGCCAAAGTAGAATGTGATTCGGAAGTAGATGCCTGTTCATTTTCACTATTAATTTTTAGTTTACATTCCTTGTCAATTGCATGTATTGCATTTGAGCAAGCCATGGCATTATTAAAATGGACCTTCTTGAATCTTGGGTCAAGAAGTGTTGCAAAAGCTAGTAAATGTACCAAATCTTTTTTCTATGCCGTTCAGAGTAAGTTCTTTTAGTACATTGGCTTGTTCTGAGGAAGGTGACAAAGCTTGCAATTTAAGTCGAAGGCAGTTAACGATTGGAATAATTTTGCTGCAAGTTAAATAATGATTTCCTGAAATTTCTTTTGACACCGCTTCTATAGGACCCAAAATATCAAGAACTTCTTTAATAATTTGGTGTTCAGTAGCATCAGCCATTGCTGGTGAATTCGGATGTCTGATCAAAATAAGTGCAATAACTCCTGACAACTTTACAAATCTCTGTAGCATATAAAATTCAGAATTCCATCTAGTGGGTGCAGATTGGATAAGTCTATAAATGTTTCCTGAATCAGATAACACTTGCTCTTGTTTAAAGTATCGCACAATGGTTTTTACTTTTGCAACAATTTGTTGAACATGTTCTGCCTCTTTAATTATACTTGAAGCAACTAAATCTAAAGTGTGCGCAAAACATGGTAGGTGTTTATTTTTCCCAAATGTATGCTGAATTGCTTTGACAATATTTTTTCCATTATCAATAACCACTGCAGTAATTTTATCATGAGGTATATTCCAGTCTGTACAAATTTTTAAAATACATTGAGATAAATACTCAGAAGTATGTCTTTCGCCTAACTCCTCTGTACAAATTGTCACAGTATTAAGATTATTATTAAAAAAGTAGTGAGCTGTAACCCCCAAGAAACTAACGGTTTGCATTGCCTCCGTCCAAATATCCATTGTTAGTGTAATGTATTGCACATTTGATAAAATGTTTTTGAATATGCTGCTCAAAACCTGATATTTTTCGTCAATAATGTTGCCAACTGTTTTGTGAACTGGAGGTGAATACAGCGGAGCCACTACCTTCATCAAATACTTGAAGCCCTCATGTTCCGTTGTGCTTAAAGGTAAATTATCCTTGGCAATCATAAAAACGATTGCATTGGTAATTTCTGCTGCTTTCGCTCCCCCTGAAACCGCATATCGTACTAAATTTTATGAATGAAAATAAGTTTACCCTTAAATGATTTTATACGTGAAAATGTTTCTGTAATCGTAGATTGACGGGAGCTGACCTGGGATAATTCAGATTCAGACCTTACAGAAATAGTAGGAGACGGCGGTGGCTGTGGGACATTTGGTGACTGACATTCCACTGAAACGGACATATCGGTAGTTGGATTCGGTTCATCATTGTCAGTTTCAGCAGAGAATTCAGGCCATTCAGGGTCTCTGGGTTGCAGTGCCCGTGATGAGACTACACCTACAGATGATGTGCTAATTTCTGCTACCTATACGGAATTTTACAGAACAAATAATTATTATCCAAAATACTGAAAGTTAAAAAAAGTATACATACTGTCTGATAATGCGATTCAGTATGTGGTTTATCCAGATCCAGAGAAATACTTGAATGCCGGCGTGTAATGTGTTTGTTCAGATTAGTAGTATTACCAGACGTTTTTACGTCTACATTACACAATTTACATTTACCTCCAGAAGGTGTTTTTATGAAAAATTTCCATATATTACTTTTTGTTTTTGTACGCGGCATAATAGTTTCACTTTCACACGCTAATATTTTGCAATATAAACACAATATAATAACAGTAGTGAATACTGACTAGCACTAGCGTATTCAGAATGTCGTCGTGGGGGGGTGGTTTAGGATATTCGCAACGAAGGCGCGGAACAGGTTATTTAAATCACCCTTCAAAATTAAATTTCAGTGCTTCCTGGGATTTTAAGTTTTAAATCTAATGTGGAAGGGGTAATAGACATAGGAACTTAGTTTGGAGCGAAAGGATAACTCCAGTTTGTAAATGTTAAACAAACAATCATTTTCATAACTATTTCGAAATAATTTATTTTGAATAGAATGTAAACATAATATTAACTCGAACAAAACATATTTACGATTCATATCAGATATGAAGTTAGGACAGACGGAGTGGAAGTTTCCTTTTTTTTTGAGGGCAAGTTCATCCAACACCTCCTCGATGATTACAACAATATGCCTGTGAATATTCAACAAAGCTAGACCATTAAGGCGATTCTCGCTGATGGTATTTCTTAAATAAGTTTTGAGCCGTCTCAGGGTAGAAAATGATCTTTCACTGGTGGCAGTTGTCACTGGTAAGGTAACTAGTATCTTTAGTAAGATATTCACTGTTGGAAATATTTCTTGATTGCACATTTTCAGTGCGTCCAGAGCATTTTTTGGAGAACTGCGCGAGGAAGAGGTATATTGCCACCAAAGTTTAATTTCACCAACTGCTGCTTCCTCATCGATATCAAGGAATCTCGAGTACTTGTTAATTAACGCACGAGCTGCTTCGTCTTCCGTTTGTCCAAATTCTTATCTTATCCATGTAATACGACCTAATAAAACAAATTTATAATATTATTTTAGTGTCAACTCTATTCTTCATCATTAGTAGGTACTTATAGTTGCGTATAATTCAATTCTGCATATATTATGTAGGTACGTATAATCACATCAAAATGAAATGAATGCACACTCTTTATTTTTGTTATTTGTTGTACGAGCATGGATACGGCTGTAGTAGGAATGGCGGGCTGTTTGAACCGACCAATCACAAGGCTGCATGGATTGATCTATACTTACTTAGACGTAAGGAATGCCTATATGCGGCCGGGACTCGCGTCCGGTGTCCCCCACTTCTCGCGTCGCGTCGCATCACTGCTGTTTTTGTGAATGTTACGCAATATGCAAGTGCCAAGGCGAAAGTGCATAACACAAGGGAGGTGTTTGAACCCCCAAACCCCCCCCCCCTTGTATACGCCACTGGTGACTAGACAGTAGACACGCACACGTTTGTATTCAAAAATTAAATACATGCATAATTGCATATTCTATTTTTATGCAATATACAATGATCGCAAAACGCAGTGTAAGCAGCATTGGACTCTATGGAATTTAAAATGTATGAGGTCGTATTAAATAGCCATCTATCTTTTTAAAGGAGAATGTAACAAAAATTTCAATAGTTAGTACATATGCGCTACAGTAAAGGCATCTGTACTGTAATCGTAATGTAATAAATTCTGTCAAGAATGTCAATTAATAGGCATGAGGTGGCTGTAGCAGTCAATGCTGATTCGATCGAATTTTTTCGATACCAAATATATCGGATCGATCCAGTGCTAATATCAAAAGGGTAAGTATCGATACAAAATATCGAGTATCGAAGGTAAAAATATCGATACTCTAAAGTATCGATATGTATCGCCCAACACTACATGTTACACGTTCTATAAGAGAAAGGTTTTTGCTGTACTTTTTATTTCTCTGATTGCTTGCTTGCAAAGAAGTACAACATTAAGATAAGATTAGTTTATTTTTATTGTTATTACAAATTAGCTCCAAAAAATTCCCGTATACTATAAAAGGTGTACGCAATCAATAATTTTTTTAATTCATCTCCAAATTGCTGCCGAGTTTTCAATCCTTTTCCACAAGGAAAAATTTTTCCAAGCATTAGAAGTTTGACAACAAAATCGTCCTGTCGCAAACAATACCACTTGGTAAATATAAATGCAAGGTAATGTAAGAGTATTTAGATTTATAAACACAGGTTTACATGTATCTCTTAATTTTAAATTACATAGCGTTCCAAGTGCTAGTTGCTGAAAAACAAAAATTCTTATCTTAGTCTAGAAAAGAAATTAGCGTAAAAAAAGGTTTTAAGCGAGAGAATTGAGAAGATAATATTTTCAGCGGATAATTAATACAGGCTAAGTTAATGTGGATACTTCAATAATATTCTTAATATTTTTGTGCATTCTAAAAAATTTATTACATTATTTGCCAAAATGTATACGGAAGTTTATTATTATTGATTAATATTGTTTCTTTTCAGTGAGCTAACTTCAGAAAAAATAAAATCTGGATTGGTTACTTTATGCTTATTTTTATAATGGAATTTTAAATCGTATCTTCTTTTCGCTCCGAATTCGCATAAAGTACAACAAAATCTTCTATCCATTCCACAATCTAAGCGACCATGAGCTTTTAGTGAATTTAAATTGGTGTATGTTCGATTGCACACTGTGCATGATAATAATTCTGTTTCGCGTCCTAAAAGAAAATTAATTAGAATATAACAAAGAAGTACAAAGGAATAAGATCAACCAGTTTGCCTTAACCCGTTAGCATTTACAGTAATAGCACATGTGCTAGAGGAATTTGACTTTCCGAACTCCTGGCTAGTAACGGCACTCGTGCTAGCAGCATTTATAGTAATAGCACGCGGGCTAGAAAATGTCACTACTAAACGGCGATCTGAGCTTAAACGAAGTTTGTAGCCCGCGTGCTGTTACTGTAAATGCAACCCGTTAGCGTGCATAGGCTCTATGGTACACCTTTTTACCCTTGAAATAATCATGTGCTAGAACTTACATCTGATGAAACACTACATGAGCGATTTTCTTCTCTTCTTCTTGGGGTACTTCAGCTATTTCCACAGCGAAGAAATTAATCCGTACATTACAGTGTACGAATGATATTAAAATAAAAAATACTCATTTTAATTTCATCAATTAATTTAATTGTTTAATTATAACTAAAATTAAAATTAACACAAACCTCACAATAAAAGTACAAGTTACTAATTATTGTAGTCTCACCTTGATATTTTTATGTTTCGAAAAGTAATGAATTTTTATGTTATATTTTCGTTTTGCCGTAAACGGACAAGCAGAACATTTAAAATTACGATCTTTTCCACAATCCATGCTTCTGTGACTGCTTAAACATTGGAGATTCTTGTACCGTTTGAAACAAATTGGACAAGTGTAGGATTTAGTCGATAACTGGCGATCTGAAATAAATTATACATTATTGACAATTAAGCACACCTACTTCATTATCTATAACAAGAATGAAATACCTATACTTGTTTAGAGTTCTCATAACCCACAAGTATGTTAGATCACGCCCCTTACACATAAATGATAGTTGACCAATACTGTGAGGCTTGAAAAACAGTGACACAGTGAATTAGATAATCAATTCTCAATTAAACAATTTTAGTATAATTGATAAAATCGCAAATAATGAATTTTTATCGCCGCCCACGGACATCGGATTCTTGGCCCTTGAACCCTTCACGGACAGCCCTGCAGCGATGGAGCAGACGACACAAGAGGACACCAGGGAGACAGTGCCTCCGGTAATACTTCGTCAGAAGGAGAACTGGGTCGCGTTTTCCCGAGAAATGGACCGACAACGGATCGCCTTCACGAGAGCCAAGAGCCTTCAGCGAGGGAATCCGGATCCAGCCTGCCTCACTACAGAATAGAGACAGGCTGATTAGGTATAGATAAGTATGGTACTCCGTATCACACTTATCAGGCAAAGAGCGATCGATTAACTAAGTTAGTGATATGTGGCGTGCCCGTAGAACTAACCGAGGTCGACATTAGCTCAGAGTTAAAAATCCGAGGTATTAAAGTACTTTCTGTTTACAGGATGAAGCAACCAGGATGCCCGATCCCCCTCGTGATGGTAGAGTTACCAACCGAAGAAAATCATGCATCGGGCAGTGTCACTGGTGTCAGGGTTTCCGTCACGCACAGCATTGCTGCAGGGCGGCAGCGCGCTGTGTAAAGTGCGCCGGAGATCACTCCAGTGAATGCACGAAACCCCCGATAGCTACAAGGGCTGCCCGTAGTTCCCTCGACCCACACAGCGGAAGAAGACGGCGGAAGACGACACCCACGCGTTCTTCAACCCGGACCGGCGTGAGTTACGCCCGAACGACAGCAGGCAAGGTTGAAGTAGCGAGAGTGGCTCCCGCCGCTGTCGTTACCCCGTCTGCCTAACCCGCCTTAGGGTTCGACGCCATATTGGGCCTTCTGGGAGGTCACAATAAGGAGAATGTCCTACCTGTCATCCGCAAGGTAGCAGCGGCGCTCGCTCAGGCACAAACTGCGATGGACTTATGGGGAGTAATCCTCACGCACGGTTCAGAGGTGGTTGCCCTTTTTAGGTAATCATACAAAGATCGGGAGCAAAGACTGGTGCCCTAGCTAAGAATACAGTATAGATAATATATTTAATTCTGTTCTGTTAACATCCACAATCTATTCATACATCTAGTTAAATTTAATGCTAACAAAACTCAGTGTTGCCTTATGTCCGCCAAAAAAGATCGATCATTTCCTATTGTAAGTATGAATGGCTCAGTTCTTAAGTTTTCAGACTCTATTACTCTGTTGGGTATGACTGTATCTTCAAATCTCTCATGGGTTGACCATCTTCTGTCAGCTACCAAAACAGCTGCTCGTAAAATAGGCTTTTTGTACAGATCTAAGCAGTACTTTACCTCTCGACAACTCCTTTTGCTGTATAAGGCCCAAATTCGGCCTCATCTGGAATATAATTCTCACCTTTGGGTTAGTGCTCCCCAATACGCTCTCGATATCGTTGATCGTATTCAAAAGAGAGCGATTAGGCTTATAAATGACCCGTCTTTAACTTCTCACATACAGTCCCTTGAGCATAGAAGGATGGTTTCAGTTCTTTCTTTGTATTATCGTTATTACAACGGCTATTGTGCTGGTGAATTACATTCTTTGATACCATCTCCGGCTATCTTTGCGAGAAAAGAGGAAATGAAGCAAATCCTTGACAAGGCGCAACCACTTCAACACTACTAAATACATTATTGCTTATTTTATTGTATATTATATTGTAATATGCCTTGTCACTTTATATAAGTTAATGTATCTAAAAATCCTAAATACGCTTGTTAAAAAAATACCGAGCGTCACCTATGAGTTAGCATTCGTGCGATAAGGTCGTGCTTAATAAGCAGTTAAGCATAAAATACAACATACCTAATTAGAAAGAATAAGTCGAAAATCATAATCAGCGAAAATTTTTATATAGAATGTCTTAATTAAGCATGTGAGTCCAGGTAGCATTAATTATCGCGCTAGTCTTCGCCGCTTCGAAATTAGATCTGTCACTGCTTGCATACAGATAATACGAAGAAGCGGGCATTAGCAGAAAGCAATAGGCGCAGGAGAACAAGAAGAGCACAAAAGGATTACAAGAGACAAAGAAGAATCCAGGACACCGCCAACACTAGGATCAACGTCGGGACAGCAGTAGCAGTTAATAGAACTTTTTTAATTAATTTTTTTGTTTTATTTTAACATTTGTTTTCCCCCCTTTTTATTACGCCTATCAAGCCTTTTTTTCTCGGGTGTGAAGCTGCACCTCGGTGGAGCTCGTCCTTCCGCTAACACAATTTTCTTTTTAATCATTATTTCACAACACGACTAACAGTCGCGATGGTGAAGCACGGTCGCCACTGTGCAACACTCACGGTTGTATCCTCAACCCCCGACGCCGTCCGCCCACGCACCCGCCTTACCAACACGATCCTCACTAATACGTTCACGCTCATACTCCAACGCCTCCTCCATTTCCATCTACATTTCTGCACGATCCACCACATTTCCAAAACCTACACACAAACACATAAAGCCAGCACCCACACACAAACCCGCCCTGCTACCCACACCCGCCCAACCCCCTTTACCTGCCGTGATTCCTACACCCGCTTCTGACACAACCCAATCCTAATCCTACCCGTTCCTAATCCTTGACGTATTGCATCCGCTATATCCCCAAGTCCATCACTACCCAGAAATCTTTACTTAACTCCCTCAAATCCGAAATAGGATCATTGGTGTCCTAGATTCTCTACTCAAAAACCTACTACACGAACACAACCTACACATTCTCTCAATTACCGAAACAAAACTCACAAACAGATGCACACTTAACTTTAACACTTATCACACCTAACAATAGCCACCATGGAACCGCCGTTATAGTCAAAAAATGATTCCCGTCCACCCCTTTCAGCATCCTGCGCATCTACAGCATTTCGAATGCGTTGCTGTGACGGTGCACTTTCCCACCCCGATCGTTTTCTTCTCCTACTACAACCCACTCGGTCACAATGCACTTTCCGATGGCCTCTTAATTTACGCCTCCAGCCTCTCTAATGCAATCATTTTAGGTAATTTCAATGTCCCACGCACCCTATTCGATGACTCCAGAAACAATGGTAACGGTGTCAGGCGATCATCAGCTCTGCTACAGTTGCCGCTTTTCCGAGTCGCTAACACACCGCCTGTATATTTCGAGCATCTAGGTGCCTCAATAATAGACTACATCCTTGTTTCCGAACCTATAGCCGAACATGAGTGCTTTCTAGGCACCACGATCACTACTGGTCAAAACTTCATTTTGTCCAGCCCCCCAACACCTCCTCAATATACTGTAATTAAAGATTTTTCGAAAGCAAACTGGAGTATGTTCTCCGAACATATCTCCAACAACCTTACAACACGCAATCTTCTAACGACCCAAGATCACGAAAGAGTCATTAGAGACCTAACTTCCCTGCTCCTACAGCACATCGTCAACTGGATTAAAGAGAAACTATGAATCTATCGTCCTTAATGAGACAAGAAGCAAACAAACACGCCGATGACTCCTGGACCAGTCACCTCCCAGTTAGACTTCAGAAATGGAAAACTCTTCTGGTAATAGTTTGATAGACTGACCAGAAGGAAAGGAACCCCTAAATCTCATTTAACTGACCTACAGGGCACCTAATCTCCTCCGACCAAGGAAAGGCCGCCTTCTTCGGTCTTCATCTTTAGAATTCCGCACCCTTAACCTTCCCGAAATCCAACTGGATAACGAGAAACCCTTTTATGCCCCCATCACTTCCAACCAGGTAAACGAGTATTTCAATAAAGAACGCAATTCAGCTCATTACGGCCTGAATCGCATAATTCTCCGACAACTGCCCGACCCAGCCCTCCGATTACTCTCCGACATTTATAATAAAACACTACAACACACCTACAAAACATACATACGCCCTCTTCCGAGCACACATATATACTAACGTAGCCCTAATCACCTCTCTTCTATCACCTCTTGTAAACCCCGAATACTCAGACAGTACCCTGAAGACCTCATAATATAACAAGCAAATTTCCTCAATTCCCACGTAAAAAAAACAAACTAAAATACAAAAACGCTCCCGCAATCCCAACACAGCTCTTTGAATCCCTAGATAACACCCATATGCCCTCCGCGTTACTATTTAATTACCTGTAAATATATTGAATTTTAGAAGTTAGTTTTAGTTGGGCATATTTACATATACACATATAGGAAAACACATGTATCAAATTCTGTTAGTGTTTATTGGTCTGAACCGCGGTAGATAAATTAAAATTAGACGTAGTCCAAAAGACACTTACAAACTCAGTAAATTAATGGCGTATTTGAATACAAGAAGTGATAGATTGTTGCACATATGCCCTGTACAACTACTATTTGCCATTTCAAATAATTTTGGCATCTATATCTACATTTTGCACACATTCGCCCTATTATATGCGAGCTATATTACATTGAAAAAAAACGATCACCACTAAATTGTGGTTCTCAAACCACCTTTTGTTAAAAAAATGTTTATGGAAAGCTATGTTACTCGCTATGTTAATTAATTTCTGACATATAGCCAGCAGTGAATCCTAGTTGGCCACCCGGTTAGACAAACAGAAACCTATAGCATTAAATTTTGAAATAATAATCTAATTAACAGTACAACGGTACAATAAGGAGCCGAATGAATTAGACCAATGATACGATTGTATTCACGGCATTAATGAACACACAACAAAACTTATGTATAAAGAACTGGTTTAGGGTGGTAAACATATGTAGGCAAAATTTTTGTGATTTGAGGTGTTTTTATCATACCAAAAATATTTTATTGCATTAAAATTGTACAAAAACATGTATTTTACAGCATCTTTGTTATTACCATTTACAATTAAACATGTAGCCAGAAAACTTATTTATTTTATAGAATCAAGACATTGATAAATTATTTCATTTTAAGATATAGCAACAACGTATAAAATATAGATACGTCCAAATTAAAATCCTGAAATAGTTTCTCATTGTAGATGCTGCAGCCATGTACAGCGACAGATATCCTTTCGGAAGACGTTCAAATGAATAACAATACTCCCAATATCCGTTTTCATCGGTAAGGATAGCTGCCCAATGTTCATCAGTGCTGTAAGATGGATACGTGTTTTTAATAATTTTACAAGATCTATGCGCAGTGGTAACTGATCAGAGGCACATAAGTCAAAATGCATTATTGTGTATGTGACTCAATTTCAGGTATCTATGTCATCCTCCAGATCACAATTTTGCAAAAGTAGGCGTTTCCTAATGTACAAGAAGAATTCTGAATCTTATGATATAAACAGCGATATGCTAATGTTTCCTTTTTAATTGTTTAAGCGATGGATAATTCACATCTTCCAGTTTGCATACACCAGACAATAGATAGTTTACGAAAACGCCTCATTCAATCTGACCATCGAAAGCTAACTAAATTCCCGTGAATTCTGGCGTTTGCAGGTCAGCCAAGTGTTTGGTCACAGGCCGTTGTGGTCACCCTCAATCAGAAAATGATTATCCGTACCGCAAATCTGCTCTTACGTATAAGCCATTAGCTACAAAATTTGGATGTTCACGTGAAAAAATGCACTGAAGAGGACATTAACCGCTTCCGCTTTTATCGGCCATTTGCTAAGAAGTGAAAAATGCGACGTTATCGTTTTTAAATAACTTTTCTAATCATAATAAGTGAAACGCATGGTAGCGCTGCTTTCTTATAATCAGTGAAAGGTATGGGTTTTACAAGGGCGTTGCGTTCCCTATTATGTCATCACTGATTCAGTTCGCTGTCATTCAATTTACGAAATCATTGGGATACGGTAAACGTTTTCTAAAAACAACAATTTAAGAATGTTGAAATAATTTTAGTCAAATTATAATTGCTACGTAAAAGTGAGAGGGATGGTTAAAATCGTGAAAGGGAAAGGTTATAATGCGTGTCAAATTCTATGTCGTCAAAAAAATACGCAATCGTAGGGATAGGGTAAACATTCTTCTAAAAAAGAATTTAACATTTTCAATGTTTAATGTTCAGTTTTTGCAATTTTGGTACGTTAAACAGAATTTTAATAGGTCGACGTAAAAGTGTAAGTAACTTCGTAAAAATATTAGTTATAACGCCTTAGTAACAGGCGAGTGCACGTCAATTGTGGAGTGCGTATCGGCAACAAGGTATGGGTTTTTCCAAGGACGTTGCAGTCTCTATTACAATAATCACAGAACATCAATAAAATTTTATGCAATCATTGAAATACAGAATAGTATTAAATACTTGTAAAAATGTTAGAGATCCTGTTGCAAACGCAAGGGAAGATTGGTGCTAAAAATCTGGTCTTAAAAGAAGGGGATGAAAAGGGGAACTAGCCAATTGCTCCGTCTCAAGATTAGGAAAAGCTCAGCATATTTGTATTATCGAAATATCAATAATTAAGTTTATTTTTAATTAAATCCAAAATGGTGCGCCGGTTTACAAGTGGGTTATTGTACTTCCCAAGCACCCCACTCTCCATTGTATACCGAGGTTCTACATACCAGGTGCGCCATATTCATGCATTTTATTGAGTTGGCATGCTGTTTAACAACCTGTTGTGAACTATGAGGTGTAAGGTAAGCAGCATTTAAATTGCGTAATTAGTTCTATTTAATAGATACTCACATTTTAATTGTAAATGAATTTGTGGCTACAGTATAGTCGTCCCTACAGTTTCACCACTGTATAAAGTAACATGAGTTAAGCGAGCTTGTAATTTTTAAAAAATAAAAATTATATTCACTCATTTATTAAAAAACCGTGTTCGTGAAAGGTGAAACTGTGACCTTTGTGTATATCCCAAACCGCTTTCCTGTCAGAATTAACCATAACTTTAACAACATCTTAAGCGCCGTATTCAACGCTGAAGTTAATCTCCACTGTGGTTACCTGGTGCGCTCGTTTGGAAACTGTAGAAGTTTAGCATTGACTCAAAGAGAAGCTGGACCGTATTCGACTGGCGCCCAAGAATACCGTTTCAATCCCAATCGATAACCGTATTATCGAATACTTTAATAAATTATAATAAAATATTTAAAAATAAATAATAAATTTATTTACAACATAAAACAAACTGCTCATTTACTTAAAACAAGATAGTAATAACTATGTCTGAAATGAAATATTTCATTTAAACCTAATATATTGCATAAATCATATATATTTATTATTCCAAACAAATTTTTTCAACTAAATGCTGATGTATTGTTAAAATATGCCTTTTTAAATTAGTTTTTCTTCGAGATTTGTAATTGCATTGTGTTACTATACATTTAAATTCTGGTTCTTTTCCACAATAGTACATTTTGTGATGGTACAAAGAATTTGGTTTCGTATATACTTTACCACATCCACTACAACCATACTCATCTGAAAAACAAAATGAATAAACATTTTAGTGATATTTATTTCAATACTTTAACTGAATTGTTATTTTCTTTATTAGGTTAGTTAGTCATTCTAAACATTTTGAAAAATCTCGTATTAAAAAGTTTGGGACTAATTTAAAACAGTAAATATTTTATAAAAATAGTGCATTTAAACAAAAAATCATATGGGTACTTTTAGCAACGCATTTTATTCATATCTAATCAATCCGAAATTAGTTCGATTTTTCAGTCATCACGAGTGAAAATTTGTTCTTTTACGGTATAGTCTTCTATCCCTCTCACATTTTAACCAGACGTACCTCTCCGTGTGATAAAAATTATCAGTAACTCTGAAACTCCTACACGCTATGCCGTACGGTGGGCGATTACAAGTTTAAACAATAGATTATGGATTGGTGAAAATAATCGATTTTATTGATTAAATGGTAATCAAATAATCGATTAATCAAATAATCGATTAACGAAATAATCGATTAATGAAATAATCGATTAACCAAATAATCGACTAATTAAATAATCGATAAAAATATAATTGGATAAAAGTTAAATTTTATGTAAGTATTCATTGCGAATAAATATAAATATAATATAATATTCGTATATAAACTAAGACTGTATGGGCAGAAAAGTTAATGCGGTATAAGGAAGGGACGATTGTAAGATGAAACAATCGATAATCAAATAATGAAAATAATCATTTTTTTAATTAATGGATAATCAAATAACTGATTAATCAAATTATCGATTAATTAAATAATACATTAATCAAATAATCGATTAGCGCTAGCTGTGTGGTTGTTCATTAAGCTACACGACATGTTAATTCTTAGGTAAAAGTAATCTACTACACTTTCCAGAAAATCCATAAGGCAGCTTTGTGTAACTTCATGTATAGGATCAAAATACAATAAAAAACGTTACCTCACTAATTGATATATTTAGCACATATTTCAATAATTTAATTTAATGTAAAGTGCAATAAGAAAATCTGTATTATCTACAATGTGAAACACAAACATGCGCCCCTATTTACAATTTTATCTATTACATTCACTCGCAACTACAGTACATTTATTTACTTAAAATTTTGTGTAACATGATTATATGTCTTTTATAGTTCGGTTTTATATTTGTTTTATACGGACAATTGTTGCATTGATAGATTGGTGGCTTTCCACAGTGATTTGTGTGCATTCGTAGTGCTGTCCGATTTTTATAGTTTCTTCCACATAGTAGGCATGGAAATTCATCTAAAACAAGTTAATTAATTAGCACACAAAATATACCTACTTAATAACAAATTTTATTTATTTATCTTGTCATAGCACTTATTTCATTTAAACTCTGGTTTAGTTCGATTTTTTTGAAGCAACGAAAAATTAAAAAAAACGCTAGGTAATAACAACAGTAAGCATAAGAACTACTGCAAGCATTTACGGAAAAACCCATTTTGCTACGCAATACTGAACATTTGTACTCATTTTCAAAGTTACCGGGTGTGGTATATACAAGGGTGTATTGAAATGCAATGTCTCCATCGCTATAACTATTACGATCATGGGCCAAACAGTCTCAAAAGTGTTTATACATATACTGGTACTCTTTGTAAACAAGTCACTGTAGCGGCGATTCATAGCGCCCTCGGACGACAGTACTAAATATGGCGGACTACAGTGACGTGGGGTTAAAGCAACGAGCTGTTATCGAATTTCTTACTGCGGAGAGTGTAGCACCTACTGATATTCATCACCCACTGACATTCATCGAAGGTTGAATGCCGTTTCATGTGTTGATGTGAGTACTATTAGGAAGTGGGTAAGGACTGTGAAAAACGAAAATCCTGCTTAATCAAATCTCCATAATCAGCCGTCTAGTAGTCAACCAGTGTCGGCGTGTGGTGAAATGTAGGTTGCTCGCGTGGATGAACTGGTTCATGAGAATCGACGGTGTAAACAAACTGGTGTTGCCAATATTGTGGATATTTAGTCTTCACGCAGGCTTGAAAAGCGTACAGAACTAGATAAGCTTGGGTTTCAAGACGTTTCACCTCATTCACCTTATAGCCCAGATTTTGCGCCCTGTGACTTTTTCCTCTTTCCGAAACTTACGGAGCATTTCAAGAGCATGCGTTTCTCTTCAGATGCAGAGGTAAGGAAATGGGGCCGTACAAAGACTTTAGACTTCTTCCGTGACGGACTTTTCAATACACCCTCGTATACAGTGCTTAACACAAACGTGGCTGAAAGCTGATGATCGAGTATTGTTGGACAATGTTTCCTATTATGTTTTGACAGAATAACAAATAGGATAATTTGCAACCATTCATCATCCTATCACACTATTACAGTGCCCGGCGCATCGCGAAGAACTATGGCGTTGCCGATTATAATAAAAATACTAAGCAGTGGCGTATCACATTTTGAACGATCATGGACACATTGCGTTACGACAAATATCTTGAAAGTGAACAAATTTTGGATATAGAAACTGAGAAGTTAGTTATAAATATGGGCGAAGATAGTGACAGTGATTATCAGTTTAGTGATTTGAGTGACAGTGAAAATGAAACATTTTAGACAATATTATTTTAGTAATAGGTATCCATTATGTGTAATGTAATAACATATTGATTTTATTAATTTAATTATAGTATTACTTCAGTATAGCTTCTAATTATAATAAATTGCGTATTTACATAAAATATGGTTCTTTGAATTGCTTTTAATATACCATTAAAATATACATTATGCACCACTGATGCCTCTGAGGTAAACGAACGTGAATTTGAACAATATCATAAAGTCGTCTTTCGCGCATAGGCGGGCTCGTCTTCTTACGCCGGCCACTGTAAACTAACGTACCGCTTAGAGATACAACCAGTCAGTTGACTATGGTGGAGGCAAAGTCATCAAAGGTCGCGGAATTGTTTTTTTTTTCTTTTTAAAATGTCTCGTTTCCTACGCGTCAAATTTTTTCTATCAAAAATCGTTCTCGCGATATCGCGGAAAGAGCGTGAGCTCGTATCGCTGCAGGTCAACCTAGTCAACGCAGTTAACTACCATAAACTACAAAATAGTAGTCAATTTCTTGCAGTAATGCCTTCGAGACCCAAGCAAGTCTCGTCTTGACTTTTCGAGACGACACCAAGATCAGTTTCCTCCATCTTTTCTTCACGAGACGAGGCCGGGTTCACGTATCGCCCAGTCTCGAGACTGGGTTTAAAAATGTGTTTGTGAAGTCTCAAATCAAGCGGCTTATGATAACTGTTTTCAAAAATTCTCAGGTAAACATAATGGAAATTAAATATTTTCGGATTATTACCAAAGTGAGCGTTAGGTTTAAAGGTTTTGAAATTATTATTATATCATATTATATATGAAAAAAACATGCATTCATTTACTCAAATAATATTTTTAAATTTTGTTCTTAAAGATCTACTAGATAACAGATAAAACCTTAACTATTTATTTTCTCAAAAACAGAATCAATTGATTAATTGCATCAATTGGATTTTGCTTTCTTCGGTTTTGACTCCTTTGGCGTGTATATTAAACATATGACTCTTTAGGTTCACTTTTCGTTTTGCTTTGTAAGTGCATTGCTCTATTGGACACACAAATGAAGGTTCCTTTCCACACTCGAATCGTCTATGACCATATAATGATTGACGTTGTTTGTATGATTTGTGACAATTTGTGCAATAGTATAGTCCTACAAAATAAAAATTACTATTAAACCCCAAATAGTTTTTACACATTCCACATACTAAACATCATCTTATCAATCATCTACTAGAATAGAGAAAAACAATTTCTAACAATGAAACAATGAATTTTAGTTTAAATTTAATGTTTTCCAGTGCACGCCATTAATTGTATGACGGCGTTTTACTATAACTTTCAACTGTTGGCACTATTCATCGACTACGTATGTACTAACCATGCACTGTTATTAACAGTGTAGTTGAATTACATGCAGTCACTTAGTTCTCCCTGTTTTACACTTGAGTATCCAAAGCCATTGTTTCATTAATAAACACTGGTTTCACATTTTCCCATCTTTAAATGGTTTAATAAAATGCAAAATTCAGGCATAAACTTTGTTGGTTGAAAATAAATTGATTATTATGAATCCAATTCTGGTCTACCTCAAAGAGATGATATTCTTTAACTATTACTGTTATGCGTAAACATTTTTCAGAAGTACAAGAATCGTGAAAATCAAAGAGCTTGACCTCTCCAAGCCGCGGTGCTAAAGCTAAGAGGACAACTCTTACTAGTGGAAAATAAAAACATCTTAGTTGTTAACAATTTTAATAAACATTTTCAATTAGTACAGATAATTATGAATTGGCGATTAGAGTTCATAGTGCCCATAACCATGTAATGAATTTCCGCCATTATGGTAGAACACCATGATGTTTAGGAGGAGTCACTTTCATCATTTTGGTCATCTTCAGGTAAATTTATCACATTCCGATCTATGTCTTGCATGTTGGTTTTCTTCCTCTCGTACGATTTGAAAATTTCAGTTTGTGTGTTTAAATGATTTTTTCCAACATTAATAGCATTACGTCACATACTCAATCAGTTACGGTTCTGCCATCTATACCAATGTAATTATAATAATATTAAGTAATACCTCGTATCATTTCTATAGGGTTAAAAATGCAATGATATGGAGGATAGTCATACTGCTCTGCTAACGAGTCAACTAAATAAGTTATAATTAACGAGTAATAACATTACTAGTTAACCAAATTTGTTTGTCGCCTTTTTACTGTCAAATTGATATCAAGAATTCAACGTATTTACACCTTGCAGTAATTTGAAATCCATGTAGACCATTTTCAACGTGATGCAGTGGTGTGCGCGCGCGCGCGTGTTAGTGTCTGTAGCCACGATAACATTAAAAATACAGAGTTGGTTTTAAAATCTGATTAAAAACTTTGTATTTAGTATTATCACTGAAATATCTCGGTTCTACAAAATTTTGGTTAAAACGGGTTTATAAATAATAGTACTTTATTAGAGGCCGCGAATATATATTGTGCGGATATCCCAAAAACTGTTAAATTTAATGCCTGGCGGTAGATCAAACTTAGGTCGTTCTACTAGCGTACTGTGGAAGAATGGACATCAGCGAACGAGCGAAACAGACAAAGAATAGCTCAAATACGTGCTGAGTAAGCAGCAAAGGAACGTACAGACAGACGAGGATACACGGTTGCGAGTACGGCCATCGCATTCAGCAGCTTCAGATCTTCTTCGTTTTCAACAGAATGAATGAGAAACAGCAGATCAGTGACTGGGTACTCAGCAATCAGCAATCAACAATCGCCTTGCATTAAGGTACAATCCAGCTGATGTTCTCATCGACACTATACTAAAGTGTGCCCTTATTGCAAGACTCTGTAATTTATTGAAGAAAATTAAACGTATTCGAGCAAGTTTTTGACTGTTTCGCTCCATCCGCCAGTAATACCACGGTACGTACTGCAATCTAAAATCCGCGTGCCAATTACCATGCTGTGAAATACAAACCATCGAAAGCTTTGAAAGGTCACGGGGCTTACCGTAAAAAAATTAATGGGCAATGTCGTAGAAGCAACAATCTTGACAAGACCATTCAAAGGTGAAAATGTACTCATTCCTATAATTCCAACATATTTGCCATTTCAATTTCCAATACAATTGGCGTTTGCAGTCAACATCAACAAAGTTTAGTGCCAAACGTTCGAATTGTGCGGTTTAAATCTGGACACGAATTGCTTCTCACATGTTGTGTGTACAAAAAAACATTGTGTACCCATAAGCATGGTGAAATTAAACATTAGAAAAGTGCGCTTTCTTTTCCATTTAACAAAAATGAGTCACAGCATGCCAGGGTACATTTAGTGACAAATATTATTTTATTAATATAATGTTAGTATATAATTCCGATACGCCATCACCACTATAGTTTCTCGTCATAGGTGACAGTTGTTATTTTGAAGTTCTATGTCCTTGCATTGACATTATTGTAACTAATTATTGCGAAATATCTACTGAACAAAGAGATAGGTACACGATTCAAACTTTAACGCCAAAAAAATTTATACCTTACAAATAATAGTAATATATATTATACAGGACGATAATAGGGCATTTTAACATCACTAATGGCGTTAGCTTAATCGCCCTGTATAATATTCTTTTTTTATTTTGTACTAGTACGTAAATGCTTAAGTATTTAAAACTATCAATTTTTTTGTAAACGTCAAAAGCTAACGTCAAAGTATCCATGGCTACTTAGATTATGTAAAAGAATTGATAAAATTCATGCATTGTTGTTAAAGCGTTTCCTTAGGGACATATTTCAGTACATAAAATTATTTTTTAGCCGCAAGCACAAAATAAATGGTATTGACTATTTAGAACGTCAATCGTGGTAAAACTTATCAATGGTAAAACACTTTTGTTTTACCATTTTTGTAGATTTTGATCTAAATGTAGACAATATATAAACTTCAGTCCAAAGGTTACGAATATATCAAGATTTCTTTTTTAAATGTTATAATATTGGCAAATCACACAAACCTTGGTAGATATTAGCGGAGACATTACTTCTTGACATGGAGGATAAAAATTCACCAATGGTGAAGAAATATGTACCCTGAGCACTATGCTTTGGAAACCTACTTTGTAGAGTTTTAATGTACAAAATAAACGCGTTCTACTTTTACTAATAATATGACTGACCTTAAATACATCGACTTAGAAGCTTTCTAGATTCAATTTCTATTTAGAATAATTCCAAAATTGCGTATTCTGTGAAAAATTATATGTATTGATGGTAGGCGTTACAATCACTTACGTGTGAGGTTTTTAAACAATTGAAGCTTACGTAACAAAGAATTAATACAAACACTTTAATCAAACAGGAGTGCTCTTTCGTAAATTGAAACAACATGGTAATTCAGAGGTAATACTTATGTAACACAAGACAATGTTTCTTAAGGTAATCTTTTCTCTTGCATTTATATCGACAGTGGGGACACTGGAATTGGGGTTTCTTTCCACATTCATATTTTACGTGTCTTGATAAATTATAACTCTTGTTGTAGGTTTTTCCACAAGAAACACATTTATAAATGTTGAAAGCTGCAAACATAAGTGTCACAATAAAATAAATCAAAAACTAATTCTACAGAATACAGTATATAATAACACTACAATCATGCAAATTCGAGAAAAAATACGTGCATTAATTTAATTTGAACTATGTGTTGTTATAATTAGTCTGCAGCTAACACTACACGACGAAAATTCATAATTAACATACTTCTCTTTTTCAGACAGAACTCCTGTATCAATCAGTATCAATTGCAGATGTCAATGAAATTTTAATGTCAACAAAATGTATAAAATATGAAAAACACTAAACCTGTTATAATAATATGATTTTAAAAACAAATGATTTAATCTTATATTCTATTTATTATTTCGATTAAATATAATCAAATGACATTCCAAAACACTTTCTACGGACAAAACCTAACGATGACGAATGTTATAATCAAAAAAAAAAAAACGCCCAAAACATTTACAACTAAAAACCTAGACATACCAATTGAGAAAAAAAATTTTGCAAATTGTGAAACACATTGAAAAAATGACGTTTACATTCAATTTTAACTACATATGTCCTTAAAATGCTGTGATGAATTCACATAGTCATATAGTAAAGCATTTACTTCATGGTCCACGAAAAACGTGGCAAAAACCCTAGAAGGACCCAAATTAAAATTAAAATGTAACGTTTTTCCTGTTTTTTATTAGATGTCGAAACCTATTCAATCGCAGATTATATTCTTGCCTGTTGAAGTTATTAGGATGTTTAATGATCAAACGCTTCTCGTTGTAAAATTAATGAGTTTGATCTGACCCTTTGCAGATCTTTCTGGTTGACTTTACAGAATCTTGTAACAACTCATTTTGAGTTGTATTAAAATATACCGTAATTTACGTTCTTCGTTCATTTAGTTTTAAATATAAGAAAAAAAATTTAATTATTAATGATTCGTATAAGTATGTGGTAGGCAACTTAATTTGCATTTTGGTGTAGGTAACTTAAGTGCATATCTTCTTAAGAGTTTATATTCCCACATCTTTAAATTAATTTTTTTCTGCTCATATTTTCGCGCAGGCGTCATCTTCTGATTTCCTAAGCGTCCATATTTCTGGTGCAGGAATCCATTTTTGGGTTTCCACCTAAATTTTGTAAAAAGTGCCATTGATTTAATGGTAAGATATAGTTAACTCGTAATATTAAAATCTAAAACATTTGCTTTTTGCAGGTACTTATTTTATTGCACATTTAATTCTATTTTAATTACCTTTTAATTCTACTTTTACGTACGCTTTCATTTTATGATTGCGTTTTGCTTTTAATGCATATCTAAATTTTGATTACATTTTTTTTAAATGAACTTTCGAGAAAATGCAATAAACGGATTATTCAATTTCATGAAGATAAATTTATAAGGAAAATTCAACTTTTGGTATGGTTTACAACGTACAGCATTGTTATTACGATATGTTGCGCAATATTGGTGCAAAGATGACATCACCTTTGGTTTACATTGCCGTAATCCTTTAGATACCAGACGTTATTAAAAAGTTTGTGTACAAAAAGTTTCGAACAGGTATTTATAGCCATTATTTAGTAATTTAAAGCTATAACTAGTTTTTAAGATATATTTTATATAACCCTAAATTTAACTGTTAATAAACATATTTTGTATATTTTACATTTTAGTAAATTGTTATTGTAAACCTCGATCTAGTTATTCCGAGCATAATTAAAAAATAACTTGGCGTCAGAGATCATTTTTATTATTTATGTTAAGTGGAAATAACACAGCATAAATTTGTGGTAATTAAGCAAATCAAAAGATTGAATCGGCCCACTTTAAACTACCGACCGGGACAAAGGCATTCTTTTTGGTGAATGGGGTGTATCTCGAGTAAGTTTAACGATTTGTTATGAGAATATTTATTTAACACCCATTAATTTATTAAATTTTTTAAACCTCTTCAACCACATCATTATAATCTCGCATATTCTTTACGGCTATCACAGGTACCAAAGAAGTATGTATCGTTATCACAGCATTGCAGAGATTTAACATGCATAGCTGAAATTAAAGGTATACGTAAAAATTTTCTTTTTAATGTAAATTAACAAAATTGCAGTTATTAATTAGTATTAATTTACGCTTCCCACAGATGCCTTTAGACCTATTCTTTCCTATTCATTATTTTGTGTTCCCAGTCGTTTATTCCCTTTTTTATGTCCTCCCTTACTGCTTCTTCCCATGTCTATCTCGTGTTCGTACTCCTTCGACTTTCTACCACTCTTTCTTCTTCCATCATTTTCCAATACCCTAACCATTGGAGTCTGCGTATCCTGACGTTTTCTGTAATTAGAGCGTCTTTATAGATTTGGTATATCTCGGTGTTTGATCTTCTTTCCCATCCTTCTTCTGTTTTTTTACCCCCCAGTATGCGCCTTAATATCCGTTTTTCCCGTACTTCCAATATTTGTTAATCACTTTTCCTTAATATCCACGTTTCACTCCCGTACAGCACTATGGGTTTTAACACTGTATTGTATATACGCATTTTGTATTTTAGTGGGATATTTTTTGATTTCAGTAGCTTTGCCAGGGCACTTACACACTTATTGCTTTTCTTTATCTATCGCTGTTGATTCACAACACTTGTTATTTATTAGAACCACTAAGTATACAAACACCCTCAAAGTTTAGTTCGCCTTCTTGGTTTATTTGAATTCTTAGATCTGGTTGTTCCTCATCTTTTTGTACTGCATCTATTTTCATATATTTGTTTTTTTCTTGATTTATTAGGCCGTTTGTATTAATTTTTTGGTTATTTGTTTTAGGTGCTTTTCACTATTTGCCATCATTGCTACGTCGCCGGCATATGCAATACATTGGAGCAAGTTTGTGTAAATGGCCCCTTTTTATTTCTATTTCTTGCATAATTCTTTCTAGAGCTAGATTAACTAGAAGCGACGAAATCGAACCACCCTGTCTTAATCCTGTTTTAACTTCAAGCTCTTCCGAGAGGACCCTTTACGTGACTACTTGTTGCCTTCATGGTCATTCTGAATATGCTTATTAATTTGTCTGATATCTTCATGTCCGACATGGCCATGTAAAGTGTCTTCCTGGTTATACTGTCATATGGTGCCTTAAAACCTATGAACAGAGTATACAGTGGGACTTTGTATTCATAGCAGCTTTCGGTTATTTGTTTTAACAGGAAAATTTGGTCCGTGGTACTTCAGTTTCTCCTGAAGCCTCCCTGATATTCTCCTAGTTGTTTTTCTACATACGGCTCCAATCTTCTTTTTATAAGCCCCGATGTTATTTTGTAGATCATGTCCTGCAGACTGTTTTTATCCCCTTTCTTATGGATTGGGATGCCTTGTTCCACTCTTGTAGCATTTGTTCTTGCCACATTTCTTTGATTTTGTTGTGCATCTCTTGTATCAGTTCTTTGCCCCCTTTCTTTATATTTTCTGCTGCTATGTTATTGTATCCAAGGCTTTTACAATCTTTCATAGTTTTTATTACTTCCTTTACCTCTTCTAGTTGCTTCTTCTCCTATTCCACTGTCTTCTTCATAAATTAGATTTAATAATTCATAAAAATGTTGTCTCCATACTTTGAATTGTTCTTTTTCATTTCCTAAGTTCCCTTTCTTATTTTTGCGTTTTAAGCTTGCCTCGTACTTCTATTATGTTCTTATGTGCATTTTTAATTTCTAGTGTTTCTCTGTATATTATTTTTGCGTTTCTGCATGTTTGTTTTGCTTTTTTCCTCTGTTATTGATACGCCAACTGGTACACTGACTTGTCTACTTCTGTTCCCGCCTGTAGCATTTGTAGTCTTCTTCTAGGGGATGCTTTCGTCGGTTGCTGCTTTTATTATCTCCTCCAATCGTCCCCATTTTTGCTCTATTGACTGTGGTTGTATTTCATTTGTCATTTCGAGTTTTTCTTTCATCGTTTTTTTATATTTGTTTGCTATTTCTTCTTTTTGTAACTCTTATATGTTATATTTTTCGTGCACTCTTTCCTTCTTTCTTGATCTGTATCTTGTTTCTTTTTTCATGCTTATTCCGACTCAGAAGTGGTTAGAGTTAATATCAGCTCCTCTGAAAGATATCACATTTGTTATCAGGTGTCTGTATTGTCTCTGAATTAAAACATGGTCTATCTGATGTGTATAATAGTTTCCGGGGCTCATCAACGTTGCCTTGTGAATTTCCTTCCTTCTAAAGGCTGTACTTAAATTTTCATCTTGTTTTCCATGGCGAATGTGACCAGTATGATTCCGTTGTCGTTTGAAGTTTTATGCTTGCTTTCTCTTCCCGTGATTTGGTTATATATTTCTCTTCCTAGTGTCCTGTAGTACGTTTCTTCTAGTTTTTCATAAAATTCTTCTTTTTCTTCCTCCGTCTTTACTTCCGTTGGGGCGTGTCCGTTTATCATTGTTATAGTCCTACTTTTTCCCATTATTTTTATTGTACAGGTCTTGTCTGATATTGGTGCGAAGCACTTAATTAGATTTTTTTGGTTTTTGTTTATTAGGAAGCCAACGCCGTATGTTCTTTTATTACTCCCGCTGGTAAACAGTATGTAATTTTCGAGTTCTAGTGTATCATTGTGTTTTAAGTGCGTTTCTTGTACTGCCAGTATATCTAATTTATATTTTAGCGCTTCCTTCTCTAGCATCTTGATTGTACCTTCCTCGTAAAAACTTTGAAGATTCCACGTTCCTAGTCGTAATTTTTCTCTTTTATATACTAAATTTGTTTTATATTGAATTTGCTTTGTTTCTTTAGCTTTTGTATTTAGGTTTTTATCTTTTGTTTAATCCTTCCGTCTTTGCGGTTGGTGACGTCTGTTTTAATTCCACTATTATGTATTTTCTTATCCTAGTTCCGTCAGAGTTCCTCTCCGTTTTTTTTGTTCACTTTTCGAGTCCTGTTTGTTTGTCTTTCCAATCTCTTGTCGTTGATTTTTGTTTGTTCTATCAGTGGTAACTTTTTTGTTGTTAGTTCTTCTTCACTTTTTTCAATTTTTCCAGTTTTTCTTGCAGTTCCGCTGTTCTATCCGCAATTTCTTTAATTTCATCCATTTTAGGTTAGATTGTTCCCGCCCTAATTTAATCTTAACCGCGCTAGATTGTTGCATTACGCGCCTCTGATGTCATACTCGCGTCACGTGTATTAAACTTATAACGTTTACTAGATTTTTATTCACACATCTTTATGTTTCGGGAATTGCGCGCGCCTCGATTTTATCGTGATACTGTTTATTCCGTTACTGTGACCTCGATTTGACCGTCTGTAAAATTTCCTTGTTATGGTTTAATAATTCATTTAGGAGCACTTTGTAAATCTCGTTTTGCTCTTACAACAGCATTGTACTAGTTATGAAAATGTATTACTAAAAGTTTTTTGTTTATGACATTTGCCACTGTTAGCTTTCGTCTGTAGAGGGGTTGATTTTTAAAACCATTAATTAATTAATACTATTTGATTTATTAACGATTTAGTTATTAATAGTTTATAGCAACTATACAATAGTCAATAGTGGTTTTTTTTTATTTAGATTATAGTAGGCTTGTACTTTGAAGAGGACAGTTGCAATTGCTATTCAAATGTTTAAAATTTGTAGAATTTGCTTTTAATTACCCGACTTTTTAAAAAAAAAGGTAAATATTTTATTTGAAAAGTGGTATTTTCAACACATTTCGCCACACCACTGGTAAATTGTATATTATTCGTATAATTCGAATAAATTACGCTATTACGCGGTACAAGCTTATACGAATATAAATTATTTACTATTACATTTCAGTAAAACCATATGAGATGTATCTACAGTTGACGCCCAACACCTGTAGTTGTTATCAAAAGTATCACATTTCTAAGAGATTAGGTTGGTTTCAACTTTTACTTCAAAATTACACAAATTCTTTTATTTTTAAGAACATGCCATGCTTCCTTTATATCCCTATTTCAAAAAGAAAATACGCTTATAAATAACAAGTCGTGCGTGGATGAGAGTGTGGCACGGATCACTATTTTGTTGTATTGAGACTGCACTTAGGACAAAATTGCGTATTGAGAAAGTATAACGTAGTTAGAACGTCAAAAACTGAAATAAAAAACTGGTAACTCATGTAGATATTTTAATATGAATCAACAATGAAGAACGGTGACATTGATAGTGCATGGATGTGCTTGATGTCACTTTTCTCTATAGTGCGGCGCATATATGTGGGTAAGCAGAAAAGGCAATGATCGCTACAAAGAATGAGATTGAGCTAAAGCCATTATATGAAGTGTAAAGAAAGGATAAGTAAAGAGGACTTGAGTAGGGAAGAATGTAAAATGATGGTCAAAGAAGGGCGCAATAGGAATTTTGAATTGTATGAACGAACTAGTATGGGATAAGTGCGGATTAAGGAAATGCTAAAAAGGACATTTTGAAAAGTGTACGAAAGTAGACAAATAAGGAACGAAATATACAAAATTCAAGAATGGTAAAGCTGTGGGTGTGGATGGAATTACTGGTGAAATGCTAAAATATGGACACGCAAAGCTTGAGAAAATATTGTGCGAATTATTTAATACATTAAGCACGGATTAGAAAAGTGAAATGATTCTTGCGCTGTAAAGATAAGAGTGATTGGCAAACTACGGAGGGATAAGTTCCTTGTGAATATCTCTGGTAAGATACTTGGAAGAGTTTTGCTCGATAAGATACGTGCAATAACACAGAATAAGATATAGTATGTCCAAAGTTCAGCACCTGATTGAAAAGTGTTTAAATGTAAAGAAGCAATTATACTGTGCGTTTGTAGTTTTGGAGAAATCGTATGGCCAAGTGAATAGGGATAATCTCTGGGTAAGTGTGCAGTAAATGGAATAAGAGCAGTGTATGACTACTGTAAGAATACTTTAAAACAGAGCGAGGAGTTAGACGAGGCTACTTAATGTCACAGTGGCTGTATTAAAGGATAAATGTGATAGGCACGTACTGATACAATTGAATGGATAGTGACGTGAATGCACGCAAGTGCAATAATGATATCTGTAAAACGTATACAGTAAAAGGAGAATAGATGGTTAGGAATGAGCAGATAATGAGTGAGTGTGGTGTGGAAAAGACGATAGTCGATAAAAAGTGTTAGAGAGTTTTAGGGATACGAGGGTGTTACGTAAAAAATTTTATTGTTTTCAAAATATTCTTCCTTAAGATCTATAAACTTGTGCATTCGTTAAAATCAATCTTCAAAAATTTTTGCCACACTGAGTGAGGTACATCCAAAACAAATACTTTAAAAGCTTCATCGTCCTCTTCGGGTGATGAAAAACGCTTACCACGCAGGCAAATATGCACAATGAGCCATTAATTTGATATTTTGATTAGCCAAAAATTCTGTAGTTTGTCGTGCTGTGTGCGCACTTGCACTGTCATGATGCAGAATGATTCGCTTAATTATATTGTTTTTTTCTAATTTCAACGATCACCTGGTGGAGACACATTGAAGTATAGCAATCAGCAGTAACTGTTCTTCGATCCTCCAATGCAACAGTTGCAAAGTGACCGGTTTTTCCGCAAAAACAAGCAATCATTTTCTTTGCAAATCTTCGTGGGCGCACCACTTTTGTTGGTTTAGGTTCATTTTGGAACAGTCATACAGATGATTGCTGCCTAGCTTCAGTTTCATATGAATATATCCATCTTTCGTCATTTGATACAATGTACAGAATCTGAACGAGCATAGTTAAATTTTTTAAGCATTTTCTTGTACCACTTGATATGTGCTTTTTTTAGCTTCTATCAGATTGTGTGGGATTCAACTACTACAAAGCTTCCTGACATTTAAATGGTGTTTCAAAATGGTATGAATTTGTTTCGCCGCGCAATGTCTAAGGATGCCTGTATCTTACTGTATGTTGCATGTCGATATTATCAAAATCATTTCACGCACAGCGTCTGTATTCCTTGCGACAACAAACGTGCATGGTCGACCCCGGCGAAAATCATCATCAAAAGTAGATCTTCCATGTTTGAATCCTGGAAACCATTTGTAAACCATGGCTTTGGACGGCGCTTCATCACCCAACAACAACTTCAATTTTTCCACACATTGCTGTGGCGTTAAACCGTATCGAAGGCCATAAAAAATCATCACTCGAAAACCACGATTCGAAACAATCATTTTTTTACAAACTTACTACTTTTAAAATTCTACTGAAATGAAACTGCTCTGTTTAGAATCAAACTGTCAGTTGTACTAATGGTATAAAATGTCAAATTTTACGATTATGACAATCGACAACCTTAGCATTGCAAAGAGTACTCCATTTCGCGAACTTGAGCAGTGATCCTCGTAAGAGAACGTTTCAGAATCAATGCATGGACGTTGTCGACGCAAGAGTAATGCAAGTATAAGGACGGAGAAAACCAGTTCGTAGTAACTAAATATAGGAGATAAGATACGGTTTCTGCCTACTTCGTTGTGGGAAAGACGTGATATGTATGCATGTAGTAACTTATCCGCTGGAACTAGCGAGTAACATCTACATGTAAATTATGTCCAGAGAGTAATGGATTCATCCTATAACTAATACGTAGTATTACACATTACATGCTGTAATTATGTTACGTCTGTTCTTCTGCGCTGGATTTAAAACGCTCTATGATACGTGAAATAAAATTCTATATCAATGAATATTTCATTTTATATTTATTATTATGCTATACTGTATTATTAATATATTTTACAATTAATTTAATAAATTAACTACGTTTAACAAGACTAATCATACATACTTAAGCTGATAGTTTACCATGTATTGCACAAAGATGTCTTAAGAAGTTTGTTTTTCGAGAACTCTTATATGTACAATCTGGATATGTACACATATAATTTGGTTCAACACCGCAATGGTATTTCTTATGAACGTACAATGAATTTTTTTGCTTGTAACTTCTAAAGCACTTATCGCACTCATAACATGGAAAACCTAGAACAAAGGGTAAATCAAAAAATTATTATTATTATTTATTATCATATTATTTATCACAGTTTCCTTTTCTTTCCAACAATAACAGAAAATCGGTTTTCAGTGCAGATAATACTTAACCATCAATGAATCATCTTTTTCATTTATAATATATTTTTTAATAAAAATAGTCAATCTAAACTAATTTCAACTACAAATTCATGCTACTTATATCAACTTGTTACACAAGATGTTTTTACAAAAACTGTCTCATAAAAAGAAGAAGTAATTATATTATCTTCTTTTTGAAACCAGTAATATCAATTAATATATTTTTTTTTATTGGTGCCCATTTTACCTATTTAAAGCACGCCTGAGCGTGTTTAAATCAAACTTTCAAAAAACGCTCGTTTTTTAAAGTTACCATGGCAACATCAACAACTCAAGAAACGTGAAGTCTAAATGACAATTTTTTGATTATTGTTCTGACAGGAGTACCTTGTAACGTCAAATAAAATATTACTAACAAATTCAGAAACTTTATTTAAATATTATTTAACACTTTTAATTTTATAAATGAAAATAGAAAGTACAGCTAGTATTGTTAGTTATATTAATTTTTATTTACATATTTTACATTATTAGTTCTTATTTCCATTTTTTGTAGTAATAATACTAGTATTTATGATTTCAAGGTGCACCAATAAAAAAAAGTACCGTAAAGTATTCGTGGATGACTGATCTTTAAAACACTTACTCTATTCGAGCACTCCGGCTGCGCTGTTTAAAGACCTTTTTATCCACTTATACGTTAATATACTATTTAGTATACTATTGTTATTGTTTATTAGCCTGGTTACCAACGTTAGCTTGTGCTTTGTGGTATGAATCAAACGTAATTTGGTGCACAAGTAAATTTTCAATACAGTTAAATGTTAAAAAATGAAGATATTCTGCAACACCGAAAACTTGCAGATCACGCTTGAATATTGCTAAGAAATAACACGTTTTAGTTTTATGTATTTTAATTCTTACAAATTATTTAGTTTGTCTGTAACTCACAATCTCGCATTCATAAACTATAGTCTATTCAGATACAAGCTGCACCGTCTATTTCTAAACAACAACGCATGATCGCCGCGAGATGGGCACGTGATTGATCGAAAGCTGCAATGCTATTGGCCGGCCAGCCACATAACCACAACTACCTCAATTCTAACATTTTACCACAATCGGAATTAATTGCTGCAGATTAAAATGAACGACATTTTTGTTTTTTGATGCATTATTAAAACAAGCTTCTTTTAATTTTTGCGATAATTTTTCAGTGAGTTAATTTATTTGTTTATCGGTAGTTGTTAGTAGTTATTGAATTTATTTTATGAATGTTATTATATTAAATTTCAAGTTTAACCAAGCTGTCGTTGTTTCACAGTACGATGATTGTGAATATAAAAACAGCATTGAGATATATTGAATAAATAGTTTAAAGTTAACAATCATACATTATTATAGACCACATTAATCAAATTTAAATTACTTATGTTTAAATTAATTTGGATATAATTATTATTACAAACCTTTTGATCGAATTAAGAGATTAAATTAATCAGTTATAACCATGACTACATTGTTACGCTTATCTATTACCAAATAAATTAACACTTTATAGTCAACACCACACTCAATCTAATTGCATGCTTACCATGTTCCTTAATGAGGTCCTGGTACACGCCTCTTTTGATCTCATCGCCAAGCGACTAACGTGTGTTTGTGACTCCGCTGGTTCACCTTGACTGTGAATATAGTTTCGACAAGATGTGTTATTTCACACACGTAACAAGAAAAATGCAGTATGCTATTAAATCATAGTAGTAAAAATTTGTAACACTAAATTTGTAAATGAAAATTTAAAAACTATTTCCGTATTTACTAACAATAACCAGCCCAAATTTTTTATTAAAAAATTTTTTAACAAAATTGTTATACAGGGTGGCGCACCGTATACGCCACGGAGTTTCTATAGGAGCCCAATTTAAAAATAATTTCAACTATACAGGGTATTCACAAAAAAAGATCCATATCAAAGTAATATTTTTTTAATGGAACGCCCTGTATATTATATGTTTTTTCGAATCTATGAATAAAATAAAGGCAAGTTGCAACAGAGTTCCCTATACCTAAAACCTACCGTTTCAAAGGTATTTAATGATTTTTGAAATTACAGGTTTAAATTCAAAATTTATTTTTGTTACGTTTATTATTATTGAAACAGCATAGCCTCTGTCGGTACTTTGTAAGAGAGTTGTTGTGTAAAACTATGTAATTTTTGTTAAGAAAATATACAGGGCACTCAAAAATCAAATGTCAACATAAGGAACCTAATATTGCAAATAACTGCCTTATTTTAAATATCACACCCTGTACTTAATAAAAAAAATTGTTGTAGACTTTTAAACCTTTCAAATTCTATTAGCGTTCCCTATACCTAACTCTTTTTTTATTAAATACGGGGTATAATAAAACATGGAAATAGTTTAATCACGCATAGAATTTAAAAAATAATTACAACCACAAACACATGCTTCTACTCTAATAAATATCCGAAGTGCGTGCATTTTGATCAATACAAAGGCGAATTCTGTCTTGGAAAGACCTCTTTACATTTAATAACATTTTAGGTGTTATTGATTCAAAGACATTGTGTATTCTTGGCTTCATATCATCAGGTGTAGCCAGAAGTACGTTATAAACAGTACCTTCTTTTTATTAAATACAGGGTGTGCTATTTAAAATAAGGCAGTTATTTGCAATATTAGGTACCTACAGTTGACATTTGATTTTTGAGTGCCCTGTATGTTTTCTTAACAAACATTTTATGCTGTCTTACACAACAACAAACGTAGTAAAAATTAAATTCAAGCCTGTAATTTCAAAAATCATTAAATATCTTTGAATCGGTAGGTTTTAGGTATAGGGAATTCTATTGCCTAGATTCCAAAAAACATATAATATACAGGGTGTTCCATTAAAAAAATATATAACTTTGATATGGACCCTTTTTTGCGAACACCCTTTTTAAATTGTGTTTCTAAATGCCGTGTATATGCTCTAAGAAAAAATAATTAAAAAATTCCAATAGGATCCTATAGAATCACCGTGGCGTATACGGTGTGCCACCCTGTATAATGAAAAATATTGAAAGTTCTAAATTTAAATATATCCCGACTCCATTTGTAAATAAAAACAGTATATCATTTAAATCTTTAATCAAATTCAATTTTAAACCGGCATACCTACCTTTCAATAAAGGAATAAAATTATATTCTTGTTTAAAATCAAAAATTAACAAAGAACGTTATACCAATACTATTTATCAAATTCTATGTAAAAATTACAAGTTAGTATACATCGGAACCTCGTTACAACCATTAAAAATAGGATAATACAACACAAATCAGGCGTAAAACTAAAACCTATGAGCACAGCTTTGACAAACCATGTACATGAATTTAAACATGATTTTGATTACAACAGTACCAAAAGTTTAGATGCTCAATATAACCACAAAAGTTTACTGTGAGAAATGTTACGTATCAGAATTAATAGAGAAAGTGAATGCAATAACAAAAGAGATCTTGATGATTTACCCAAAATTTATAATCATATTTTAGAAAATCATAACAACCTGTTGTCATAATATTTCAGGTATGTCATTCATATTTTTCGTCATAATCTTCTTTCAAATTGTAATCTATGCCATTTTATAGCCACTTAAGAAGGTCTCAAACGAGACTGAAATATATGGTTATAAATTTTATTAATTAACATTTACTAGTAATTAATTTCATTATGGATTCCTTTAATGATTTGCCACATAAATTTGGAACGGACTGTTTACTTCAAAATAATGTTAAAATACAATCTATATTAACGCACATATACCTACGAACACAGCGATATAACTCTGTACCCTCACTGATAGATATGCTGTAAGCCAAATTTATTTAGAGAAACGCTAAACGTAGAAACATGAAACTCTGCTCCGGTATGTTAACAAAGATAGGTATATTTCAACTAAAATAATCGAGATATTTATGTGCATCCTTTTACACTGGAAGTAAATGTCAACCCGTATGTTTTGCGCATATTCGCGTATTCGTTGCTACACGAGGTACCAGAACACCTAATTACTATAAGACCGGCAAAGCCGACTACTCCCAGATAAGGGAACATAGTTCCCATGTGCCTTACGTGAAGTGTACTCATGACAACGGAAAAACTACTCGATAGACACATTAGGGAGGGCTTAGTAACTAATCCACTGCACCAATACCAATTTGCCTATAGCGCAGGTCTGTCAACAGAGACAGTACTTTATTACCTCATAAGAGAAGTTGAGAATATCTTACAGCATAAAGACATCCTTGGACATCCATTGCCTCGGGCCTGAGAAGTCGAGGAGATCTGCTGCAGGTGGATAGACGGCCTAACATGGAGTCGTGATGTTCATACAAAACTGGAGGAAACCTTGGCGACCCAGGTGGAAGGGAAATGACCGCAGGGGCCATTTTATCTCTCCCGTTGTAGAGCATCGTCATAGACGGGCTGCTGAGAGAACTCAGCATCGAAGGATTTATACTCATAGCTTATGCAAATGACCTGGTCATCCTATCACAAGGGAAGTTTGTAAATACAGTAAGGAACCACATGCAAACCGTCCTTAACGTAACGTTTAAATAACCACCAACGGATTAACTAAAAATCAGTAAAAAAAACACAATAGTACGATTCACGCGCAAAAGGAAAATCGAGAACCTCGGTTCTTTTCTTCTTGACGGGAAAGGTATCAATCTCTCGGTACAAGTAAAATACTTGAGAGCCGTTACCGACTCCAAACTTACTTGGAACCAACACATTGATAAAATCATCAGAAAAGCGGAAATCACACTCGCTATGATAAAGCGTGGGGATTGAAACCAAGTATGGTATACTGGATATATATATATATATATATATATATATATATATATATATATATATATATATAGAGTAGTCAGACCAGCAGTAACATACGCGGTACTGGCATGGTGGCCAAAAGTCAGCCAGGAAACAACTCAACTAAAACTATTTAAGGTACAGAGACTTGTCTGTTTAGGAATCACTGGGGAAATGAAATCAGCGCCTACTGCCGAAATGGAATCTCTGCTGAGCCTTCTTCTCCTTCAATTTATTATCGAGGGAGAAGCAAGGATGGAACTTCACAGCAATGAAAACTTGAGGAACGAGGCACATAAAACGCAACACGAAAAGTTAGTTAAGAGCATTGGTGATCCCATACTAAAATGGGAACGGACCACATGCCAGTGGAAAACTTGTAAACCACATTCTTCAATATAACTATTAGCAGACGAGCGTTGTAAGCAAAGCCAGGTAATTCCTGGAGTCTGGTATCCTGACGTGTCAAAAACCTAGACAGGTGCTGGAGAAGCGAGAGAATCACAATCTCGATTGAAAAGTACGCTAAAGATATACACAATGCTGGAATGTGCGTGGGAAAATAAAAGAAATCACTAAACACATAGGCATCTTTATACAATGTAACAACGTTATCCTACTATGGAAAATCGAAGGAAATGAAGAAGCGGACGAACTCGCTGTTCTACGAGTAACTTGCTGTCCGTAGATACATCAAAGAATAGATGTCGGAGAGGAGTAAGAATTGCTGGATTAATAGACCAGGATTAACACACAGCAAGGTCTGCATAGATATTCTTTGTTCAAAAATAAGTTCAGAATTACGGCGCAAGTAAACATAATCTTAAAATCCTAACAGAATTGTTAACAGGACGTAAAGCTGTTAAAGTATACCTTGACAGGAAAGACAAGCGCATTTTCGAATATTCACAAATGGAACCAGAAAATTTCAGTGATAAACCTGTGTGATATGTTACATCTATTCAACATTACAGACTGGGTGTGAGACCAACCAGGGAGAACACCATAAGCCTGAATGGCTGTAGGAAGAAAAAAAAAGTCAATCCGTATGATTTGCGCGTATTCGGTTAAATTGAAATTTCTTGAAGAATCTAAAGGTTCTGATTGTTAAAATTTCAAAATATACAGATACAACGTTAAAAATTGTCACCAACAATGATGTTAAAAATCATATACAGGGTGATTCTTATCTAATCCGCCAAAATTAAAGGAGCACTAGAACTCATAATTATAAGCAAAAAAGTTCATATGTACATGGGTTCGAAAATGCTTCGTTTCCGAGATACAGGGTGTCAAAGTTGAAAAAAGAAATCGCGATTTCTTCAATATTTTTAGACTGTTTCGAAATAATTCATGAAATTTCGTATACGGGTTTTTTTTTGGGACAGTTGTTTGAACAGTTGTTATCAAAAGAACATGTTTACTTTTAATATTAATTTCTTTTCTTGTTTTTTAATATTGGATATTTTAGTGCTCCTTACAAGTTTTAAATAAATAAACATTGTGAGTTTTAAATGTGTTTTTCTCAGAAACGGTTGCTCCTAGCGACATCACTAAAATGTACCTTTTTTCAGCAGAAAAGACAGGAGAATCGATTTTTCTAGTCCAAAATGGTATACAGTGTAGCACAAAAAAATTGCAACGATTTAAAGGGGTCGAAATGGTTGCCGCTGGCGCCCTCTAGAGACCACAACTAAATGGACCACAAATTTGAATATTTCGTTTCAAAAAACCATCGTATACGAAATTTCATGAAATTATTTCGAAACAGTCGTAAGATATTGAAGAAAACGCGATTTCTTTTTTCAACTTTGACACCCTGTATCTCGGAAACGAAGCATTTCCGGACCCATGTACATATGAACTTTTTTGCTTATAATCATGAGTTCCAGTACTTCTTTAATTTTGGCGGATTAGATAAGATTCACCCTGTATATTAATATTTTTACAATTAAATAGTGAGTAGATTTTCAGTACTCAAAATTTAATATTTAGAAAATTATAACAGAAATTTCACAATTAAGGTAATATTTTTATTTGAAACTATAAATTTTGAAAGCGGTGAAATAATGGCATGATTACTTAAGGTGGTTTGAGTAAAGAAAGGTTTTTCTAAAAAGATATCGGGTAACACTCCTTATGTCGCTCAGGTTTAATCTAAGGCCTCGTTTTTTCTAGAAAACACCAGTTGTCTTAGAAACTACAATTTGATTTTACAACAATTGATTGGTAAATTCAATTTATAAGTAGTATCGTTCGAACGTTAATATCAATTTGTTTACTATTTCATGATATTATTTAAATACAATCTGATATACAATCACTAAATCCATAATTAAAAATTATTATTGATTTTATTAAATACATAAATAAAAGGTTACCTCGTGTAGGATTTGAACCTACGATCTGTACTTTGCTAGAGTACCGCGCTAACCTACTGCGCTATCGAGATTCAAGCCCCAATCGATGTAAATTTGATCTTTATGTATGTAGAACTGATGTAAATTCTAAATATAATGAGATTACAATCAAATTACTTATATTAATGGAATGTGAGCATGTAATATCGCAAGAATTCACACATACCAAAGCAACTTGACTATCATTAAATTATTATTTTAATTACATATTTACCTTTGAACTTATTCGTTCATAACAGAAACTTATAATAATAATAATAATTTAATAATAATAATAATAATCACTAAATCCATTTAAAAGTAAAGTAACGACATAGAAAATTTCTAAAACTGTTTTTACGCCAATTTTTATATTAAGAAGAAAATTCCTCTTTATTTTCGTAATGACATCCATAAATTGGGCAAATTGTTAGCCACATTCATGTTTTATACAGAAAATCATTTGATTTTCCATAGACAGTTCTGTTTTTTTAAGCGTATCTGCAATACAAAAAACAAATTTATTAATAAACGACTTATTAACAAGAATTCTATCTAAGGGTACTTAACAGTTCAAAACAGGAACTTTTTATTTTTCTAATTTAATGATGACAACAGGAATACACGTAAAAGGGCTTGTTAAGTACATTCAATGCGTTGCCTAATAAAATTGAGAAAGTTTAAGAGTGTCGGTTATAATAATTAACATTTATGCCATATTCTAAAAACCTAAAACTTATTAACTGTTATACACAACCATATGACTAGAATAAACATTAACTTCAACTTTAACTTATTGTGAATGGTATACTTTGTGCAACAATAAAAATATTAATTAGTAAAATCTTTATAAGTAATTAAAATCTAGATTAGGTGTAAATTGTCGCTTAACTGAATACTTATGTTGTGTATCAAAATGTCTTTTTAAATTAGACAATTGATGAAACGTTCCAATACAGTGATTGCAGGAAAACTGAGGACCCTTTCCACACTCATATTTCATGTGTCTTCGCATGTTTCCAAGATGTTTGTAATTTCTTCCACATTTTTCACACGGATATCCACTGTTAATCAACTCAAGTTCTAATTTGCAGCCCTGCAGTAATTCTTTTAAGCCTAAAAGTATAAGAACATTAATATAAAACTTAACCAAACGCAAACCTTTAAAGAAAAATTGGAATAAAAAGGTACACAACTCAGATACTAGTCTTATGTTTCTTTCGCATATAACGTGTAATTCATGCGCGAAAAATTGAGACTCAAAAATTTCTATTCATACCTCGTACAACCGACCTAAAAGCGGTGTTACATAAAGAAGACATGACCAGTCGAAACATTCAAAATTGTACACAAGAAACATTAGGTGTAAAATAAATTTGATAGAGACGGAGTAATGGTAGTGAATGTTTCTATTATGGCATTAAGCAATATAAGAATACTATTAGTAATAATATTATAAAAATAATTAAGTAATTGAAGTATTTACCTTTACATCTTAAATTTTCTGAAAATCTGAACATGTCAGGGGAAACCTCTCCAATAATTTCAACACTTACTTCTAGTGACTTTATTTTCGCCTGTAATTCACCGTATTTCAATACAAGAATGTTGTACTTACAATAGTTATTTGTATTGCAAGGTCAGAAAATGGGTGTTTGCGAGTACGTGTAAACTTTGCAGGCCGAGACGAAGATTATGAGTACTCGCAAATAATTTTATGACAGAGTGACACAAGATTTTTGTGCCGACGTCAACAATTAGTTATTAAAATCAATAAACAATATTATTTTTTTCAATTTCATACCTGTTGAAATTAAGTTGGAAATACTGACAATTGACACCAATTGTGTGTACTAATGTAACCTAAAGAATACAATTGCAAAATTATTCATTACGCGAATTTTGTAGGTACCTTACCAATTTGTTGACTTATAATAATTTATAGATGTAATTTGTAGTTTATATAGAACCAATACGGACATAATAACGGATGCGTACAGGTACACGGTAACGCGATTAGGCTTTGTGTCATGTCAACTGTCTATTATGTCGAATATTCTTACAGTTGTATCAGTACAACGAATACCAACTGTAATTTAGTATTATTTTTGCAGGCTGGGCCAGAAAGTGCATAGTTTCCGGACGCATATGCCCTATTACAGAAGACACAAAAAGTATTTTACAATGCTTTTTATCATATTTACGCATAATTTGCTGACTTTACTATACATGCCACGTTAATATATACCGCTTTCACTCCAGTTACTAAACGTGTGAAATATGATTTCAGTACCTGACAGAGGTGTGACCAGATGTATCCACTTATCCAATGCATGTTACCGAGATTTTTCATACCGCAGAGTTTACAATGACCCGTACCATCACGGCTTAGCGGTTGGCAAAGATAATTTAGAATCGTCATATTCACTTTGCTCGCGCACTACTTAATATTAGTTAACAAGAGGGCAAGAACTGAAAATAATCATTAAAGCTAAACAAAAATGAACCAGTAGGAAGAATTAATACCATAAAATGAAAAAATCTTTTATATGCCTGTGTTACATTACATTATCAAGTAAGGGCAAGTTAATCAGTCCCGAATGACGTTTCTTTTTCATTTGTGAAATATAAAGACCAATGCTGTATTAAAACTAATTTCTATTTTTTTTCCGTTTTGATATGACTACGTACATACCATGTTTAAATTAATTTTTAAGGCTTGCTTAGTTTCGTATTAAAAACTCTTATAGGAAAAATTTGTTTAAAATTAAATCACTAATAAACAGTGTATACCGCTTGTCATAAAGTTAGTGTTTAGGATCTAGGCAATAGTAATTTAGAGACTTTTTTAATTTTTTAGGGCTCGCTTATTAGCCTACAAAAACATTCATTTAGAAAATTTATTAATAATTTAATTATTATTAATAAAAATGTCGTCTCCTTTTTAGATAAAGTTAACAGATTAGAGATATTCACAAAATATAATTTTGCGCTTTCTATAAGGGACCTTTATTTATCAATTAATTTGAAACATAGCGTTTGATTAAAATCGCTTTCGTAATTTTAAAGATATCGTGGTTATAAACGCATAGACACACATAGACTGTAAATCGAAAATGGTCTAAATCACATTAAAAATTGTAAAACCCCACAACGCATTTTTTTACGAAAAAAAATACCCTGCCTATCAAAAAGTAGAAAGTATAGAATTTCCCAGACGTTTTGTAAAGTAATAAGTGTAACACTACAGGAACAGCTATAGAAATATACACATAATGTTCTGAAACATAACGAACTTCCCATAAAATATTTCCGAAAAGTGCTTCCTAAAAGAGATAAGGACTTGTAAAGAAGTTCTTAAATAACACACAAAAGTACCGAGGAAGAAATAAATTGTATTGTAGGGTAATAACGAAAACTTGTACTGTAAGGTTTATGCATATACTCTCTTATGGCATACAACTCAAAACCTTTGCAGATGTTGACAGAAAGGTCAAGAATACAATTCGCCGGAAACTCGAAGAAACCACGTACATCGCACTAGCAGGAAATCTTCTAAGCCAAGCTAGTGTAGAAATCAAACTGATTTCAATAGATACATCTACGCAATAGGTTACGGCGCAACATATGCAATAAATTCAGGATACAGGAATTGAGACTTGCAAGTGAAAGGTACCAAATATTCAAATCTGAGACTAGTCAAGTGTTTGGGAAAAAATCGTAGTAAAGGAATTCGACTCAAGTGCGAAATCAGTCCTTCTCAGAACTAACCGTGATCACGGAACCAGAATCTGCTTCCGAAACGTTGTGCTATATAAGCAAAAACTATGAAAATAGGCCGATTGTCTCAACCAATACGAGACCACAGTTACAACACTTATATTACAGAACTAGTATACATAATATACGGTGTACACATCTATCCACGCCATATACACATTTCTTTTATACAAATAAAAAATTAAAAACGTATGCATGTATGTATGTATGTATAGGGTGACTCACAGTAGATGGTAGGTTAGACGTTTACGCAAAAGGAGACAGGATATTTCTGAAAATTTGGTTACTTAGGCAATTGACTCTACTCTATCCATTTAATATATTTCCATCTTCAATGGTTGTCGAGAAATTAATTTCCATATTTTATGTTCAAAATTTAAATGTTAATTACTGCGGCATATGGATACACGAAAAGAAATTTCGCGTGTAGTTTATCAAGGTTATGTGTATCAGTTCTGTGCAAAGGAATTTGATCTGTGTTATACAGGGTCGTCCAAAATTAATGATTTTATATCTACATACCAAAATAGTAAAAAGTTCATTTTTTCAACCCTGTACATCACCAAATATCCTAAAAAATGATGTATCATGTTGCTATACCTCAATAGTGAGGTTTCCGAATGTAAATAAAATAAATATAAATACAAACAAATTTCTGTTTAATGGTAAACATTTTATGGTTTTTTCGGTACTAGATTTTAAGGACTAGTGGATCTTTGCAGCTTAAGTATTAAATAATTTCAAATGTGAGTGAGATCTTTGATAAACCCACAGGGGAAAGATCGTTATGTGGCTTGTCCCGAATGAAAATGGCTTCAGAGCGTTTATAATTTTACAGAAAGCAAGTTTATCTTTCATTAGTGCTAAGCATTATACCCCTTTCCGAATTACCAGTTGTAACACATGAGAAAGCTTGACCGAAGGTTTTTTCAAAATTTGCTTAGAAATTTAATATTTACATGTGTAAGTACTGTTTCGTTACGTAACGCGTTACCTTTCGATCCATTTACAAACAGTAATTTATTTAAAAACGAACTATCCCAAATGACCCAATAAGACGCAAACTAAAACCCACTAATACACCACAATTTCTATTTAGAGAGAAATTCTTCCAAGTAAAAACCTAACTGGTATTACTCCCCACTTCGCCCGATAAATAACAAACCTACATTATGCAACATTGTTATAAACCTATATATATATATATATATATATATATATATATATATACAACTTAGTTATGAAATAAATAAAATAAAGTGCACTGGCCTACCACGGATGGAAGTGAATTTAACATAACTCATCGGTAGTGATATCTTTAAAACTTCTGTGCTAGGTTGTGCCAGGTTATGGCATTCCGGTACTAAAATACTGGGTTACTAAGCAGGTCGTTTAATTAGTCTCACTAGGAAATCTCTAAAGCTTGAGTGTCTGGTACATGGTACATGGCACAAGCTGAAGTAACGAATAATTGTTACAGTGCAGAGTACCCGAAAGACATTGTACTTGAACGAATTCTTTTTAATTCAACGACGTAGTGGAATTGGAATTAGACAACCATCGCAAATTATTTAGCTTTTCAGAAGATAAGGTTGTACTGTACAAAGTTTGTAAAAATTCATTTTATTATTATAATAGACGGTTTACAGCATAAACTGTTGACAATTAATTACGACAAAATTGTGATAATTTCGTTCTTCTATTACACTAATTCGCTGCCTAATTTTGAAAACATTTATGGTGAAAATTATGGTGAAATGGTGAACATTAGGGTAGTCACTAGCACAACATATCTGGATATATAAGTCGATTTGAACTTGAAATGGAATTTTCAGTAGTAATATCACAAGTGATTAAATTTTCGCGATAAATCAACTGCGTTGCTTAAAGAAAATACGAGTCCGCAGGACTCGTGGTGTTTGCAAGCAACTCAGTTTCATTTAGAAGTAAATCGACACACTTATGAGATAAATTCAATCACGAGTGGTATTTTATACGACTATTTCACGAACAAAGTGAAAGGTCAAAGATTTTAATTCGGCAGAATGAGCGAAAGAAATCTAATAATAATAATTATTACTTATTACTATTATATATTATTAAGAATAATCATGAATTATTTATTATAACTATAAATAATTTTTTATAATTATTATAAATAGTGCAATTGTGAAAATTTTGAATAGTATGACCGTTATTAGGTGGATACATTGTATTGTTGGTATGATTACTTAATGTACTTGAAGTACTCCTAAAAGTGTTCACTATCTTCTGATGATGTAAATATGGTTTCATCGAACTTTCATGTCCAATAATTTTCATAGCTTCTTGTTAATTAACGCCAGATTGTAGTAACTGACTAACTGCAGTGGCACGATTAGAGTGATTTGTTAATTTCACTTATTTAGTGTCTAATCCTATCGTTTCTGCAGACAGTTTTGTCCATTTTGATATTGTATTAATACCACTAGGGCAATTATTGTACCAATTATTATTATTATATTTATTCCACTTGCCATTCACCGCCAGAAAAAGTCTGTCATTGGTAATAATTTCCATTTTCGATATCAGTTTCCGGTATAATCTCACAGGACACATTTCAGGATTTTTCAAATTTTGAGTAAGCCATTTAGTATCTGCACAGTTTTTATTACTACCTTGGAGGGTTTTTGGAGAATATCGGGTTATATGCAATTCTGTTTGATAAACAGCCTTTGTTGTCAGTTTCTTCCTTAAAAAATGTAACATGAAAAAAGTTGCTTCGTTACCTCTGCAAACTAGTTCTACTGCAGCTATGTGAAAAAACTTCTTTGGAGTCCCCTGGCTTGTCTTCGTCCCATTGTAAGCACATATTTTTACATTCGTCTGAAGTCATAGCGACAGAACTCATTTTCCTTTTTTCAGGTACAGCTTGCAACAATTTTCTCTTACTATCACGAGCCGCCCTCGCCTCCTTGAAGATTATATATTTGAAGGGATCAATACGTCTCTGATACTCACCAAAATATTTTTCTTGTACTAATTTTGCAATAGTGTTCCATATGGTTTTAATAACACTCTCCTTGTAACCACTAGCATAAATTTTCCGCATATTGAATTCCACTCTTTCAGAATGAATGCTAGTCTTTCGTTGCTACTTTCTGCATCTAATTTGTAGTTGCGTTTGACACAGAACGTCATAAATTGCCTCCATATATATAATTTAGATTTTTTTGTGTTACTGGGTATATTTTCATCAATATTTTGGTTGATAACTTCGTTTGAAGCAACACCGAAGCGACTGATTTTCACATCTGCAACTACAATTATTTTTTGTCAAACTGTGAAACTTTGCTTCGAAATCTGTATAAATAGTTACTCTGTTGAAAATACCAATCAGAATTGAAAACAGCTGGTGTTTTCGCGTTTATACAAGCTGTATTTGGTTTGTGATTGGTCAGATTATGTGAAAATTCGAAGATGAGTAAAAAAATCACATTAATCATGTAGTAAATAATCTGAGGCCCCTGTCCTACAAATCTAAATGTTTGAAAATAATTTACTGTGGTTTAGTACAGTTCTGTATTTCGCATGGTATTATCGTATGACGCAGTGCAAGTGCAACTAAAGGACACGGAAAAAAATCTCTAATTTATGAAAAAGGGTATCCGTGTAGTTTATTGCGCAAACGGAAAAATAGTATTATTTATATAGCGATTTTTCAACTTATTAACAACAGAAATAAAAAAGAAAAAATCAGTAATAACTTTCTACACAAAAATAAGCAGCTAATGTGAAAACCAAAAATAATTGCAATTATGCCAGTGTCGTAAACAATAGAGTGAAAGAAGGAACGACCCTCCCCTGTACCACGCCAATGGAAAAATGTACAAAAAAATTTTTTCGCCAGAATTTGAGCTTTTTAAAAGCACCAAATTAGAGAAATTCGAAAAGTAGTTTACGAGTTATTAAAGAAAGAGTTGTCGGTCAAATCTAGCATAACAGAACATTCACACCACGCCCTTGCGGGGTAAGCAAAACAAACCCTGCCTCTTATTTATTTTTTATTTGCAATCTTTCTCCATGCTTTCCTATCTCTGCATACCTCTCTAGGTTCCGCAAGATTCATACATTGTGCAACGTGTCTAACCAACTACGTCACATAAAAAAGGAAGGAAATGGTTAGCTGGATTAGCAAATCAGCCAAACGGTCCTGAGACCGCAGAGCACTCGGATAGCGTGGGTGTTTTGAAATATGGATAAAAATAAAGGAGATGGTTAGGAAAAACAATAACGAAATGGTGCACAGATATATAGGGAGAACAGACAAGAAACAGACGCCACATGCTTTAAAGAAAGAAAAAATAAGTTACTATTTCTTGAATGAGAGACCTTGTAAAGCTTGAAACAGGGAATAACAGGAATAGTAATTAAATGACAAATCCCTCAACAAGCGTAAGTTTATTTCTAAATTCCCAACAAAGACTGCTATATGCAGAATAAGATATAATTATAAAATATAAATTTACGCTATTATCACAATAAGAACACCGAAAAATAATGAAACTGAGTAATTGAGCGCAGGTACGAATATTGACACTGACGAGGACAAGTCGCGAGACTTAATTGTGATAAATTCACCTTTAAATTATCTAAAATTATTAATAACACGTAGTGCCCCTCTCTGGGACGCTGAAAGATCTTTCACACGTAATCCCTGAAAAGGAAAATTTATATACATAAACAACCGTAATAGTTGACGTTAGAAAGTTAACAATTCAACTTGCCTTTCGTTTCACAATATACAAGCACAAATCCTCCCTTTAACCATGACAAATTCAAGTAGATATATAAATATATCGGAGAAGCCGGTTCAGTTTCCTCACCTACTCCCTCTTCCTAATATTCCCCGACCGGCGAGATAGGGTTGTCCGCACCCTAGATTCGCTATTCCGAAACTTCTTCCAACGGAGGATCAACATCTGAGTATCCGGTACGCTGATGAAGGTCGCCGTATTCCGCCAACCCAATCCTTCCCTCCTTCCTAATGGATATCCTAGCAGGGACTGTTAATGCCAGGAGCGTTCGTCGGAAACGCGCCTTACTTAAACACTTTTTACACACACCGAATATACACATCCTTTCCTTCACGGAAACAAAACTCACAAACAGATGCACACTTCTTATTACAACCCGCCCGGCCACAACACCCTATCCGATGATCTTTTAATCTACGCCTCTAGCCACCCTAATGCAGTTATCCTAGATGATTTCAATGCCCGCCACATCCAATTCGGTGACACCGCAACTAATGACAACGGTAACAGCGCATCCTCCGCTCTGTTGCAGTTGGCGCCCTTGCGAATCGCCAATACTCAACCAATATATTTCGAACACTTAGGGGCCTCAATAGTAGATCACATCATAGTTTCCGAACTATTTCGATCGTCAGTGCTTTCTAGGCACTACGATTACATAAGATCATATACCCCTACTGGTCAAAACTTCATTTTGTCCAGCTCCCCCCTACACCTCCTCAATACAAATTAAAGATTTTTGGAAAGCAGACTGGAATGTGTTCACCGAACACATCTCCAACAACCTTCCTACTCCCAATCTTCAAACGACCCAAGATCTTGAGAGAGCCATTAGAGACCTATCTTCTGTAATTACGGAAGCGGTCGATATCTCTGTCCCATTAAAAAACATCGACATTTCCAGAAAACCGCTTCCACGGCACATCGTGAACTGGATTGAAGAGAAAAGCGAATCTATCGTCAATTCTTGCGTTTTAGGGATCCGGCTCTCAAGACCGAATGCAATCGCCTTAACGCCTTAATCAGGCGAGAAGCCAACAAACACGCCGAAGACTCCTGGACCAAAGCCACCTCCCAGCTAGATTATAGAAATGGTAAACTCTTTTGGCAACAGTTCTATAGAGTGACCAGAAGGAAAGTCAACCCTAAATCCCACTTAACAGACCTTCAGGCCAACCTAATCTCCTCCGACCAAGCAAGTCCGATTTCTTTGGACACCACATCCGATCCATTTTCCGATCCCCAGACTATAACCAAATGGATAACAGGTTCAAGGCACTCCTCGAGGGTCGCCATGAAGAATTCCGCAACCTTAACCTTCCTGATATCCAACTCGATAACGAGAATCCGTTTTATGCCCCATTACGACCGACCAGGTCCACACAGATTTCAAAAAAGGGCAAAATTCTGCCTCAAGGCATGACGGCGTAAATCGAAAAATCCTCCGCCATTTACCCGACCCAGCCCTCCGATTACTCTCCAACATCTACAACCAATGCTTAATCCTATCTCACTTCCCGACGTACTGAAAATCGCCCTCCACCGTCATGATACCCAAACCTCACGCCGTCCTAACCTCACCCTCCTCCTATAGACCTGAGTTCCTCGGAAAATACTTGAGCAGATTCTATCCAGGCGTCTCAGGGACCACCTCGAATTTAACAACCTCCATCCCAAAAGCCAATTCGGCTTCCGTCCCAACCGAACGTGACACGACCCCTTGTTGAAGCTGCTGCTACTTACAGAGACCACCACAGAATCACAAGAAATGCAATCTGGCTGTGTTTCTGGACAGTGAGCAAGCATTCGACAGGGTCTGGCACGCCGTCTCCTGCACAATATCCGTAACCTCAACATTCCCGACACCTTTTCCAAACTCCTACTCTCGTACCTGACCAATCCGTCAGTTCGGGTCAAGGTAGGGAAAACCTTCTCAGATCCTTTCCAACCTACAGCAGGCGTACCGAAAGGTTCTGCCTTAGCCCCGATCCTCTATATTATCTTTGCATTGCACATTCCCGATGTCACACAATCCGGAGTAGTTGCGCAGTTTGCGGATGACACCGCCTTCTGGACGGTTAATCGAAACAGCGCAACGGCCTCCCGCCTCAAATCCACAACCCTACGGAACTTGTCCAACTGGGCGAACCGGTGGAGAGCCTCCGTCAATCCCACCAAAACCCAAACAATCCTTTTCCAACATCCTAATTACAGAGAAGATAAGTTCGCAAAGCTTGCCTCCAAAAACGTTTCCCTCGCCCTAAACCAAGAGAGACTCCCACTCTAACAAGAAGTCACCTACCTAGGAATCCTCTTTACTCAATTGGTTTCCGATGTAAAAAGAACACTAAATAGGATTAGAAACCGCGCAAACCTACTGGGCGCCCTCCGGTAGAATCAGGGGTTGTCACCCTAAAACACTACAGCACACCTGCAAAACACACATCCGCCCTGTTATGGATTTCCGAGCACCCATATACACCAATATAAACCCCAGTCACCTTTCCTCTATTTCCTCCTGTGAACGCCGCATTTTTAAACGCATAAATAGGTTACCCCTCAAGTACCCTAGTGGCATCATAATACAACATGCCAACATACCACCAATCACACACAGAATCCAAACACTTCAGAAAAACTTCGCTCATAAAAGAATTTTCGGCGGTACTATCCCAACCAAAGAAAACCTTACGAAGAAAACCTAATTTAAAATTCAAGCATCCCCGCGATCCTTATACAACTCCTTGACGACCTCCCCGAGGAGATATAAGAACACTTAGATGACATCCCATATGTCCTCCGCATCCCCTGGTCTATTCAATAACGACCTAGCATGAAACGGGACCACGCTAAGCACGCTACACCCCACTAAACCACACACGCTTAAACCAATTACCCCATTATTAAATATTCAAATAAATCTAAATCTTTTTTTCTTTTTTTACACCAAAACTAACCAAATCTCATGATTGTAAAATATACAAAACACAAAACATCGCAACACCAACAAGCGTGGATTGACCATCGCTGAAGAGAAGGACTCCTGAACAGTCTACGCTTAAGATATATATATATATATATATATATATATATATATATATATATAAGCTATAAATAAGTGATTACTAACCATAAGCATGAGAATACTAATAAAAAATAGATACCAATGACCTGAACACTCTTTTCCTAAAGCAAGCAAATTTATGCTTAAAAGCTAACAAACATGGTATAACTAATATGACACAGACACACGGTATATATATATATATATATATATATATATATATATATATACTATTTATGCTTTGAGTTATTGCTCCTGCGCACGATGGCGTAAACAGTAGCACTTGAGATCATATATGGAAGCTAAATGCCAACACATTACTGTGTGTTTTATTTTCAAGTTCAATAGTAATAACTTTAAATCTTGTTAAATATGTGCACAAATTATTTACTAATGGATTGATCCAGTTATAACAATTCTACGTTAGTGTAAGTTTTTATAAAAGTTAAAGGTATTCAGATAGTAATATGATCGTGAAATTGTAACACAGGTAAACAGTTCAGTAAAAATAACTTATAATATGGTTAATTTGAATGCACTTAATCTTTTGTAAGAGCTGTAAGGTATAATACATAACCAGTTAGGAAATAAACTTGACAATGTAATATTTATTGACACAAGGAAAGCTCTGACCTGCTTGTCGAATGTGCTTTAGTTATACAGCTTAAATTCCATCCACATAATTACACTCCAGTTACTAGTAGACATTCCCAGTTAAAGGCACATCGTAGCAACCCAAAAGCGAGACAAAAGGTACATCAGATATAATCTTAACAGCAACTAGTACATGACGAAGGAAAACGCAGAACGAAAAGACCCAAAGCGTAAAAGCTAGAAAAAGGTAAGGGATATAATATCAGTTTATTCATCTAACGTTATTTTACCTCTATAGGTCGAAGATGAGCTATATTGCGATAATTTACCACAAACTGGTTAAATATATTTCCTTCAATTTACATATTGTAGTTTAAGCATAAAGGAAAGATTCTGATTATAACCAAATTTTGTAAAAATGTTAAAAAGATGTTCGTTTTCAAATAAAACCTGAATAGTAATATGCAATTGTTCTATGGTATCACCATCTAGTGGTGATTTAGCAAAGTGACAGGTACCTATAAAAATGTAAGTATTTGAAAATAACCAGAACCTAAGTATAGATGGCACTAGCAGGTTTATTTTAAGAATGTTTGTTATGGAATACAAAGCTAAATACGAAAAGAAATAATTCCTTTATAACGTAGAAAAGTAACCGCAATAAAAAAAAATCGTTTAATCCATTATAATAAATGGTAAAGGCAGTAAATACAGAAAAGTTAAATCATTAAGATAGAGAAATGACATAATTAACGAGTAAACTTAAGTAAATAACAACCCTAACGATTCAGGCTACAGATAAATTTTGTTTTTCCAAACAGTAATAATGAAAGAAAATTTATAGAATCGATCAGAAAGTATCCGATATCGATTTTTACACGTTACAATTGTCTCTGACATGCCTTTTTATTTTAAAACTCCTTATCTTTCTTTCTTTTATCATGTATTCTACTGCATTCAGCCAAGTTTTACGCGGCCTACCAGGCCCGACCTTACCTCTAACTTAACCCACATGTTCAATCTCTCAATTTGATCAAACCAATGTAGTGTACTACTTTTATACCTATCTATCATCGTCTTTTCCTCGCCACACTGTTTCATTATACTCATTCTTCATCTTATCCCTTCTCGTTTTAACGCATGCACTTCTCAGCAATCTCATGTCCACGGCATTTATTTTTCTTTCGTGCTTTTTTTTGACATGTGCATGTCGGACTACTCTGCATTACTGACAGGACAAACACGCCATTATAGACTGCTCGTTTCGCAGCTGCGCTGATGGTTTTTCATTACCGTCCACATACTTCCAATCACTTTCCTTCCAGCATTGACACGTCGTCCAATCTCACCATCCATTGTACCATCTGCAGTGAACATTCTATCCAGGTAAGTCCACTTGTTCCACACTTTCATCATGCAGGGTAAATACTCTACTCTCTTTTTGACCTTCCCGATTGAACACCACAATCTTAGGTTCATCTTTAGTTCCATGCTCTCACAGACTCAAATGTAGCAACACCCTGTAATTTCGTTTTTGGTTAATTAGAATTTAAAAAGTTTAATTAAGCTCCGGTTTAAATGGGAATGCGTGTAGTGAATCATTTTATGTTTAGTGTTATCTTGAGGGCTTGATAATTGATTCTGAATTACCCATAAGGTTGAGCATTTTTTTACGTTTGTTTTTGAACAGAATTCTCTTTCCAACCAAGCATTATAGTGATATGAAGGTTCTTAATATTAGAAGTTAAACATTGGAGTTAAACGTTACAGTCGCTTTGTTTAAGGCCAAATATACTATTACATTCTTGATATCCATTCGGAATACGATCAATTTAAATTTTATGGGTTTGTGGCGTGTAGAGGGCATAATATTTTATAAATGATATTAATAACAAGAAAATGATATATTGCAAAACAATAATTCGTCTGATAGAAAAATAGCAGTATCAGCAAATCTCCTGGAGATCTATAACTTTGCTGAAAATAGTATTGTTTTAAAGAAATTAGCCAATACACGCAAATATCGCCCTCATCTGGAATATAATTCTCACCTCTGGGTTAGTGCTCCCCAATACGCTCTCGATATCGTTGATTGTATTCAAAAGAGAGCGATTAGGTTTATAAATGACCCGTCCTTAACTTCTCACATACGGTCCCTTGAGCATAGAAGGATGGTTTCAGTTCTTTCTTTGTATTATCGTTATTACAACGGCTATTGTGCTGCTGAATTATATTCTTTGATACCATCTCGGGCTATATTTGCGAGAAACACTCGGTTCGCTCATTCACATCATCAGTACGCAGTACAAATCTCCACTTGTCGTACCAAACGGGCGCAATCCACATTTTTCTACACGGCTTCTAAACTCTGGAATGATTTCCCAAGTTCCTGCTTTCCTCTCACTTATGATATGAGAGAATTTAAGATAGCTATTCATAGGCATCTATTGGCAATTCATTATCCCTCTACCCATCCTCCTAAGTGTTCCTGAGTGCTTTAGCACGATAGGCCTAATTTAGCCTGTTCAGGTCCACAATCATAAAAAAAAATATCTCGTTTTTTTTGTTACCTATTACTCACCTTGCAGTTAAGGGTATCTTACCATACTAACGGTAAAATAAAAAATCAGTATTTAGTAATACAAATTATTTATTTCCCACCCTACTTGTTCATATACCAATGATAGTCTAACTTACCATAAAAATAATAAACTTCTATCTTGAAAAAATGTAACATTAAATTAAATCTATTTAGATTTATTTCTAAAACAAGAATTGCTTATTTAATGAACATCATAATTTAATAGTTTATACTTACAAACTCGTAGAAATTTAAATTAACATTCTTAACTAACAAACATTTCCCAAATTAATATTATATAATTCCATAACAAACCACCAATTATTATTGCTAATTGTAAAATATCCAAACTCTTGAACAATTATAAGTATTGATGGACGGTTAAATATGTATAAATATATAAAATTAATTAAACGTATAACAATAATAAAACTTTTAAAAATCAATAAGGCACTTATACTACATGCAATGGTGCTTACGAAAATGCACACCCAAATTTCCCTTCTGTTTAGCGCGATACGGACAAAGTGGACAACGGTATTTTGGTTCTTTTCCGCCGCATTCAACTTGTTCATGTCTGCGCAGTGTTGATTTCCAGCGGTAGCGCTTTCCACAGTGTCTACAAACAAATTCAGAATTGCTGCTATAACCACGTCGGATCATTTCTTGTTGTTCAGAAGTAAATTTGCGAAACATTTTACGGGATTTTATTTTAGGTGGAGTTCTTTTCATTATTGAAAATAACACGTCATTTTCATCAGGAGGTATAATAGAATCCAAAATTAAAAATTCTGAAATAAAGCATATTGATATAAAAACTGATAAAAAAAAATTTGTTATTTATGGTTAGTTGTTCTTCACAAATAATAAGCGATTATAAAGCGTGAGTTAGTGAAAAACAAGATATGTACATATTTCTTAGTAACCCGCATAAAACAGAAAAAAGAAAGAAAATATATTTCAATTGTGAGTAAACAAAGAGCTGAACCAAAAAAAAATGACTTACACAGGCGGACATGTATTAGAAACAAGACTATTTAGTTTGAGTCTTAGTAATATGTCCTTTAACATGTTTCTTCAATTACCATAGGAAAACAGGGAATACACAAAATTAATAAAATTAATAGAAAACACTAGTGCTAACTTCGTACACAATTTAACGTAAAAATCATTATTTTTACCTAAAATATTTAATGCAAAACATTATAGTAGTACCCGGACACCTTCCGCCGCCATGTTGGATTTTGACTTCACAAGGCCGGCCACGTGGGAGACCGTATTTTTCACCCTTATTTTTATGGTTTCTTCTCGGAGGCCTTTTTCAATCTCTTGATGGAATTTTCATCCCTAATTATGGTCTTTTTGACAGCAATTTTTTTGTCGGCCTTATTTTATGGTTTCATTTCGGAGGCCTTTTCAGCCCTTGATGGAATTTTCAACCCTTTTTGTTGTACTAAGAGCCTTTTTGACAGCCACGCCTTTTTTGTACTTGCTCACGTGAGGGGTGTATTTAGGGTTTGGTCTTGGGGTTGGTCTTGGGCTTGGTCTTGGACTTGGTCCAGGCGTTGGTCTTGGATTTGGGGCTATGGCTGGGTCACGGCTTAATTGCCGGAGGGGGGGGGGTGGGCTTTTTCAACCCTAATTAAGGTCCTTTTGGTAATATTAAAAGCAGTACAGCCCCTGGAGGTTAGGCAATTGCACGTGTTCTGATTGAAAAAGATTTTTATTTAAGCTGTGTTTATTAATATGTATTAGGACCCATTTTTATTTTATCAAATGAGATTGCATAATTGTATTTCTTTTAATTCCTATCTACAGATTGCAATCTTTTACCTATACGAAAATTTATTTATACATTGGGTTGTATTCTAATAATTAAATTACCTATACGAAAATTTATTTATACATTGGGTTGTATTCTAATAATTAAATTTCACTGTCATTTTAAATTAATCTCAACACGCAATGCAAAAAATTATTTAAAAGTTAACTACACGACACAGTAATCAGAAAATTGTTTTTCTAAACGAATATTAAAACGGGTTGCTTACCTTTGAAATATCTTTAATCACCATCCTCTCGTTAAAATTGTTGTATATACACAGGTCCTCGGTATCCAAACACTTAATATTTTAAAAAAATATATGTTGTTTGCACTAGCTGTAATTAAATCTGTGCAACTAAATAAATAAATTAAGGCTATAACTACCGTTTTCTGCTGCACGTATAGGCACACTAATACCACTTTCTATATTTTGACTTATGCTTAATTGATATAAAACTGGTTATCGAGTAAAAGTAATTTTTGGAATGTAAATAAAATATTATATGCTGTACATACACACAAAATTGTTTTATAGAAAACGAATTCATTATAAAATCCTCATTAAAATATAACATAGAGTTAATAACAGTTGGTGTAATTATATAATATTGTACTTACAAATTTACATTCAAAATAAAAAAACGATGATAACATGCTTTAAAAAAAATGAGTTCAAAAAATAATACAAGGTTGTAATTAAACACATTAAAACATGCAAATCAGTACAAAAGTTACTTTAAACGGTTTGAGCCTTAAGATTGTGAAATTTACATACCGATACACTATTTGTACGGAATGTAATTATTATTAAACAGTTATACAACTCCCATTACTATAGTTTGGAAAGTGACAATTTCATAATCATTAACGTACTTACAAATATTTTTAAAAAATTTGCAGCTGCGAAAAAAAACATTAAGATCTAGTATTAGGTGAAATAATAATCATTTTTTTCATCCGCTTCATGTTGAGCGATTATAGCTTACTAACTAGTAAAAACATCTAATACTCTGATGCTGCTTCATAATAATGTCACCCGTTAGTAATTGTACTTTAAATACACGCAAGGGCTAATGTCTAATATTTTATTTTACCATTAGTATTACACAGATATGGGATTATTCTTAAAAATTAGCTAAGTTCGCCACGCTATCTTGAAATACTGCATAGGTTTTCAATTCTTCTTCGCCCGTGAAGCTGTACCGCATACATCTTTCTTTATCCTCCAGATCAGTAACATGTTTTCTAATACACACAAGACAGCATCTTCAATATAGTGGTGTATACGCCGAAAAAATGGATTGTGTCTTCTTCTTCTTTAAGCTAGATTTTGCCTCTATACAGCATACAAGCTCTATCTTAGCTGAATTACCTCTGTAAAAAAAGGGTTATAAGCAAATTAAGTATACCGGCCTCTTGTAATCTTTGAATTTTTCCGATAAGGACCTGCCATACTATCACATAAGACGAGTTTACATACAGGTTCTGTGTCGGATGAACTGTCGAAAAGGGCTTTTTAGATTTATAAAAATTCCCCTAGGGAAGATATTAGAGTGTAGTTACGGAAACATTTTGTGTTAAGACCGGTAGATCTTTGCGATATCATATCTCATATAACAGCGAAGGCTGTTTCGGCGATCTCACTCCAACCCTCTCCGAGCATAACCGAGATTGTAAGACAGGTGTGGGGCTGCACAACCTGCTCTCGGGGCTTTGTCCCTTGTCGAGGGTCCAATGGCGGAAAATTTGAATTTGTATTTGCATTTAAGTCTCTTGTATGTTTGAGAAAGAGACGAGGGAGAGAGATTCAACTAAGACAGAGCTTGTATGCTGTATAGAGGCAAAATCTAGCTTATAGAAGAAGAAGAAGACACAAGTCATTTTTTTCGGCGTATACACCACTATATTGAAAATGCTGTCTGTGTGTATTAAAAAACATGCTACTGATCCGGAGTTGGATAAAGAAATATGTATGCGATATAGCTTCAGGGGCGAAGGAGAATTGCAAACCTATGTAGTATTTCAAGGTGGCGTGGCGAACTTAGCTAATTTTTAAGAATAGTCCCATATCTGTGTAATACTAATGGTAAAATAAAATATTAGTCATTAGCCCTTGCGTGTATATAAAGTACAATTACTAACGGGTGAACATTATTATGAAGCAGCATCAGAGTATTAGATGTTTTTACTAGTTAATATTCTATAATCGCTCAATATGAAGAAGATGAAGAAAATGATTATTATTTCACCTAATACTAGATTTTAATGTTTTTTTTTCGCAGCTGCAAATTTTTAAAAAATATTTGTAAGTACGTTAATGAGTGATTAATTGTCACTTTCCAAACTATAGTAATGGGAGTTGTATAACTGTTTAATAATAATTACATTCCGTACAAATAGTTTATCGATATGTAAATTTTAGAATCTCAAGGCTCAAACCGTTTAAAGTAACTTTTGTACTAATTTGTATGTTTTAAGGTGTTTAATTACAACCTTATATTATTTTTTGAAATAGGATCATTATCATTTTCACGAACTGTACATATCTGTTTATGCTAGAGCTTATTTATTTATATATATTGAATATATTGCATTCTGCAAACAATTTATCATACGGTGAAGCTCATTTTTTTTAAAGCATGTTATCGTCGTTTTTTTATTTTGAATGTAAATTTGTAAGTACAATATTATATAATTACACCAACTGTTATTAACTCTATGTTATGTTTTAATGAGGATTTTATAATGAATTCGTTTTCTATAAAACAATTTTGAGTGTATGTACAGTATATAATATGTTATTTACATTCCAAAAATTACTTTTACTCGACAACCAGTTTTATCAATTAAGCATAAGCCAAAATATAGAGAGTGGTATTAGTGTGCCCATACGTACAGCAGAAAACGGTAGTTATAACCTTAATTTATTTATTTAGTTGCACAGATTTAATTACAGCTAGTGCAAACAACATATCTTTTTTAAAAATATTAAGTGTTTGTATACCGAGGACCTGTGTATATACAACAATTTTAACGAGAGGGTGGTGATTCAAGATATTTCAGAGGTAAGCAACCAGTTTTAATATTCGTTTAGAAAAACAATATTCTGATTACTGTCGTGTAATTAACTTTTAAATAATTTTTTGCATTACGTATTAATATTAATTTAAAATGACAGTGAAATTTAATTATTAGAATACAACCCCAATGTATAAATAAATTTTCGTATAGGTAAAAGATCACAATCTGTAGGTAGGAATTAAAAGAAATACAATTATGCAATATCATTTGATAAAATAAAAATGAGTCCTAATACATATTAATAAACACAGCTTAATTAAAAATCTTTTTCAATCAGAACACCTGCAACTGCCTAACCTCCAGGGGTTGTACTGCTCTTAATATTACCAAAAGGACCTTAATTAGGAATGACAAAGGCCCCCCCGAAAATAAGCCGTCGCCCAGCCCCAGCCTCCAAATCCAAGACCAACGTCTGGACCAACTCCAAGTCCAAGTCCAAGACCAACCCCAACCCCAATACCAAACCCCAAAGACACCCCTCACGTGAGCAAGTAAAAAAAAAGGCATTGCTGTCAAAAAGGCTCTTAGTACAACAAAAAGGGTTGAAAATTCCATCATGGGCTGAAAAAGGCCTCCGAAAAGAAACCATAAAATAAGGCCGACAAAAAATTGCTGTTAAAAAGACCATAATTATGGATGAAAATTCCATCAAGGGGTTGAAATAGGCCTCCGAAAAGAAACCATAAAAATAAGGGTGAAAAATACGGTCTCCCACGTGGCCGACCTTGTGATGTCAAAATCCAAGATGGTGGCGGAAGGTGTTCGGGTACTACTCATTATTTTAGTTAGATAACGGATTGTGAAATTTATTTACATCCTTAAAATTTATTAATACATATTTATATGACAAAACACATATGCAGAAAACTGCCTAAGTATGACCTTTCAATGATTTATGATGCTGTAGGCCATGTTTGTAATGAAACTTGAATGAGCATTGTTGACATTTAACTTGCTTTTCTTTCCCACAGTCTACTAGTTGATGATGCCGCAAGCATTTAAAGGAAATGTACGACTTTCCACATATAAATGGTCGATCTTTTACTGGATTTTCGTAGTGTATACCTAAAAAAATATATGGTTAAAATGTAATCAACACGAAAAGTAGTATAAGAGAGAGGAGATTATGGGCTAATATAACCTGTGGATTGTCTAATTTACTTACTAAAGCCAAATAGAACTGAATTTAATATGTGATCGTATCGTCAATTTAGTAGAGGTTTAATATGTATAGTTTGATTCAAATAAAGTTGGGTATGAGTCATTCTTAAAATTACATGAAACTAAGATTAGTAAGCAAGTCATTAAATCAGCAAAGTATCTTTATCCTTTTATCTTTTTATCGGCAGATGTCTCCACATAAATTTCCATAAAATGTCAAAGAAAGTTGAAAATTATTCAATGTTTTTTATATTTTAAACTAGAAAAGTTATCCATTATATCCACCTATTTTACTGATAAGAGTCAAAAATATTTTGCTGCGACAGAGAATTGTTATAATTTAGGACATGGTTTGATTATAATTACATACCATCATAATACATAACTTATATATTTATAAGTAAACAAATACTTTTTTGTTTATTATAAATTAAGGCATTTCAGGTGTTCGTTAACAGATATAATTAATGGTTGCATATAGACTCTTCGGCGTGTTTAATGCATTTCTGTCAATATGTCCCATCAACTCGTTGCAAGGATTCCATCCATATTTCTTTTACATGGTCATCGTTAGATTTGGAATTATGTCTTCCTATGTTTTTGTTGTAGTGTTCTTTGCAGTTTGTCCATACCAGTTCAATTGGATTAAATTGACAGTGATATAGTGGTAACCACACTTGTCTGCTATTTCATCTATTTCGTACACATTTGGTATCGCATTATCTGCAACTAATTGCTGCAATTCTTTTTTAAACACGATATGTTGTGCTTTAATAAAAACTTGCATATTTCTTCCTTCTTAGATGAATTATTTGGAAACTTTTCTAGAAGTTTGGAATGATAACTAGCATTGTCCACTACAATTAATGATGGTTCTTTTAAGTTTGCAATTACATTATTTTCAAACCATTTTTTGTAAACAACTCCGCACACACATCTTCATGATAGCCTGCACTTTGTGACTTTGTAGAAAACAAAAGTGAGGCGTCGGAAATAAATCCATCTTCATTACCTGAATGAACAACTATGAATCTAAAAAATACAGATATTTTATTAGGAATTATAATGTAATAACTAAATTACAGCAAACCTTTTTCCTTCATCCATTGGCTTCTTCTTCGCGCTTTGCTTAGATTTATCATTCCAGCTTCTTTTGTGCCATCCTCGAATGGAAATCCAAGCTTCATCCAAGAATACAGGATTGTATAATTTTTCTTTGTTTTTGTAATATTCTCTTAAGAATCGTACACGATTGGCAGCAATATGTGATTGTTCCAGTACACCTCTCCTACCATCATCTACTTTAGATGAAAAGCCAATGCAATGTAAGAGACGTCTTAAACTTGATATACTGAAATCTAAAACTTGACTATTGCTTAATTCTTTTTGTAATAATGCCAGCGTAACATATGTACCTGCAAAAACAGGTATAGTACTACGCATGTCTTGCATGTTTGTGTTTACATTTTGAATGCATTTCATAAATTTTTCACTTTACAGCATCCTTCACATAGTGATCAACTTGGGTGGACTTAGATTTCGTAAGTTTTCTCCGCTTATTTTGTTTTTCTTTGGGCTTCTGTAACCTTTTTTTTTATACTAAACCCACATGCTTCAGACGTGCGCTAAAAGTAGTCCTTCCAAGTATCATATTTTACACAATGTACTACATACCTGCATACCAGATTCAAGTGGAACGAGTGCCCCTTGATTGTCACGTTCCGGTTCAAAATAATTAAACACGTTCAAATTACCTATAATTCACTGTACAGGTTGTAGATAATTTTGAGAAAAATTGTTTTTATAAAAAATAGTTACAAAAAATGACAGGAATGACAAATTCTGCTTCTTAATCACCACTCACGTTTTAGTGCGTTAATATGAATTGTACAGCAGATTTATTTTTTATGGCCATCCTTCTCTAATACATGTTGATGAGAGAGATAAAAATAAGTAATTTTATTATAACGTTATACATCGATGAGCCATACCCAACTTTATTTGAATCAAACTGTAGCATAAATTATTGTCCCGTAATGAAGTAAGTCTTGTTGTAGCAGCCCTCACACCTTCTACTTAATTATCTTAACCCTTTCAATCAGGAATTAATTTGACTGACAGGAAATTTTTTTCTGAGGATAATATCAATACATATGTTCAAATGAAGACATTTTACCAATATTTTTATTATGAAAAATTTTCATGTGTACATATGTAGACAATATTAATCAAAGTTAACAAAACACAAAGCAACTCTTTAAATATGGAATGATATAAAACAATTATTGTTATTGTTCAAACATAAATGCTTGTTACACTTTATACATTTCCATCGTGATTTACCATTATTTCCCTTTGGACAATCCGGGTTCTTGCACCGTTGGGGAATTCCTGGAGTGTGCTTGGGTAGATGACCAACATTATCTTTCCTCACTTCTGCTATAGGCGCCCTTTCTGCAAATTTCTTCTTTTTTGCATTTCCTTTGTCATTTGAAGGCCGCCCTCTTTTTTTTTCCGAAGGAATATCTGAAATTTCAAAAAAAGTATGTAGTTATAAATTATCAAACGTTCACCACAATACCAGTATACAAGTTTTTACAAGTGATTCTCCTACTCTCATCTTAAATTGGAGCAAATCCATAATTTTCTTGGCAGGTACACCCATATTATTAAAAGCTAAAATTACTGGGCGGCTGCCACGCCACTTCACCGTCGTTATGAAACCCTTGGAAAGATCGCTCACGATAGGGATGGTATTTATCACGTTTTAAAATACTACCATGTATTGGATGCAACGAGGTTCGAGGTTTCTCAACTACGGCTTGTAGAACCATCCTTTCTTTATTTTCATTTCCATGGTTATTCCTTTTCGAAATCACGGAACTGTCGTGATTTCGTACATTAGCACGCAATCGCCAAAACATCTTTCTACCTCGCTGGCGTCTTTCCGGATATAATAAATTTTTGTGGCCATCGCGTCGTTTCTCACACAGTTCATATTTATCACTATTCCAATATCCATTATAAACTTGCTATTCACCAACATGTTTTGCACCGGGAAGACATAAAACCGTTAATCTCAATTTGACAATTGGAAAATTTAAGAGTTGTATCACTTATTAAACCAGCAAACATGCTATTGTTTCAACAATCTCTTTTTATGACGATTTCAAAATTGTAAAAGTCCAATCTAGCGCCCATAAGAAACAAAAGTTCGATACGATTACATAAAACTTTGTAGGCCAGAAATTTTGAATAAAAATGGTTTGGAGTCCGGATTGTTAATGAGAACCTAAGTGCGCAACCCTTTCTTATTTGACCGATCTTGTATCTATTATTGTTTCCAATATACCCATGTATCACATTTTATCCTCGACACACTGTATAAAATTAATCGTAAGTTAGTATTAAATTTAAAAAATCTGATGTGTGCAAGATATGACCTCACAATACAATGCAATTCATAATTTAAACAAGCAAGTAAAATTGAAAGAATTTGATGTGTTTTATAACTAGAGAACTGTGGTTTTTTTTGCTACTAAAAATTTTGTACAGTTTTTTTATATCATTAAATTGTTAAATTGTTTTATTCAAAAAATCGTAATACTTCGCGAGAAACTATTAAATATGACAACCAAGACACATTATCTTAAATTTAAGTTGTTATTTAAATAATACCTATAAAGCTTGACGTACTAAACAAAAATGATCACGACACAAAAAGTTGATCAGAGAAAGTAAATAATCATAATCACCCAGTATCATTACATTTATTCCTTTCGTTGTTGCGAAAACAACAGTTGTTTATATAATTCCTAAATGACATAAATTCTACTTAGTAATAAAAAAAAGTAATTAGCATTCAGACATTTTAAAATTGCAAAAAATTGCGTAAATTTTGACCAAACAAAAATCATCTGAAATGGTCAGATGTGGATCAAAACGATTAAAAAGCAAAAAAAATTAGAACAATTTTGACCAAAGGGCCAAAAAGTTTTTCCCCAAAAATCGGCCAAAATGGCTCAAAGCGTAAAATGAAAAAAATCGAAAATTTTGAGCAATGGGCCAAAACATTTTTTCCAAAAATCGTTTCAAATGGCCAGAAATGTTTAATAAGATAAGATAAAATAAACGTCGTGCATTATGCGTCTTGAACCCGGGACGCCGGGACATCAATCAAACGCGCTGCCACTGCTCTACCGGAGTAGTTCACGAACAAACGAAAAACTTGGTAGATATTCAATTCTAGGATGGTTCACTTAGTGGCCTACGTAAAGACGTGCCGGTTTGCTACGAATAGCCGGTCGTATTTATGCACTCTATAATAGTCGAAACTGGAATTCCATTTTGACTGGACAGATTTCGCTCAAAAGTCCATCATTCCGTCTACTCATGGATCCGAACCTGGATACCAAATTTGATGACGATCGGATTATCTTTGTGGACGTTATCGTGCTGCTACACATACAGACAGGCATACATTTTGAAACTTTCATGCTTGAACCTCTTTTTTTTAACTTACGGCAAGCGATTTTTAAGTATGGTAGCTAATTTTAAAGGAAATTTAATCCTCTTTAATAATCCGCAGGGATCTACTTTCTATCTATTTTCCATTTTGCGATAAGTCACAAAAACTAAAGTGCTGCACTGGAAATTTGACCGACCGATTACAATACCTCCCAATACTTTCGCATTGTAAGGTAAAATTAACCATAACTACAGAATTATGTATGTATGTATATGTATATTATATATATATATATATATATATATATATATATATATATATATATATATATATATACAGGTGTCCAGTTTAAGATGAAATGCATGGGGATATTGAAACCGTTAGAGATACGAAGATAGTTAAATGGAGAAAAAGTTGCGTTATTATATGCCCAAGAAGTAACCATGGTTACATGTCAAAAATCCTTCCATTTACTAGACACAGGGTGATAACTGAAAATATGCGTTTTCTAAAAATCGCTATATCTTGTTTCTTGCAAGAGATACATCCACGATTTTTGCAGGATGGGGTAACAGGTAGCGAGGATTTCAAAATGATTTTGAAAAAATCTAGGCCTACTAGATTTTGAGATAATGCACGCAACTTTCGATTTTCTTATGGACGCCATATTGATTTTTGCATTTTGAATTCTTCATAAAAATGCTTTTCAACCATATATCATATGTTTATAATCTGCCAATGAGAAAGTGTCAAATTACACAATTAAATTTATATCAAAGCAACCTTGACATATTATGTATTTTAATTAAATGAAAATTAATCTACAAATTAAACTAACTATTGAGAACAATATTATTGATTATTAACATAAATCATAATAATAAAAGTGACAAAAAACAAAAAAAAATAAAATTTAATATTATACTGAATTTTACTATTAATTAATCAAATGCTCGAATAAACCTCCATTCTCTTGCAATAATTGAATAGATGGTTGATTGGCAAAGGCCTAGTTTGATATAAATTTAATTGTGTAATTTGACACTTTCTCATTGGCAGATTATAAACATCTGATATATGGTTGAAAAGCATTTTTTATGAAGAATTCAAAAATGCGAGATGATAAGGAACTCTTGTGATGCAGTGCTAACTCGATGCAGATGGTGTTTGCAGGAGAATGAAGGTTTATTCGAGCATTTGATTAATTAATAGTAAAATTCAGTATAATATTAAATTTTATTTTTTGTTGTTTTTTGTCACTTTTATTATTATGATTTATGTTAATAATCAATAATATTGTTCTCAATAGTTAGTTTAATTTGTAGATTAATTTTCATTTAATTAAAATACATATGTCAAGGTTGCTTTGATATAAATTTAATTGTGTAATTTGACACTTTCTCATTGGCAGATTATAAACATCTGATATATGGTTGAAAAGCATTTTTATGAAGAATTCAAAATGCAAAAATCCAATATGGCGTCCATAAGAAAATCGAAAGTTGCGTGCATTATCTCAAAATCTAGTAGGCCTAGATTTTTTCAAAATCATTTTGAAATCCTCGCTACCTGTTACCCCATCCTGCAAAAATCGTGGATGTATCTCTTGCAAGAAACAAGATATAGCGATTTTAGAAAACGCATATTTTCAGTTATCACCCTGTGTCTAGTAAATGGAAGGATTTTTGACATGTAACCATGGTTACTTCTTGGGCATATAATGACGCAACTTTTTCTCCATTTAACCATCTTCGTATCTCTAACGGTTTCCAATATCCATGCATTTCATCTTAAACTACATATATATATATATATATATATATATATATATATATATATATATATATATATATATATATATATATTGTGGTCAATGAACTCTACTTGAGCGCAAGCAAACTAATTAATTATACTTGTGACAGTTTTCCAATTTTATTTAATCCTCCTTCACTCATAAACTATAACATCATATTTCAAATAATTAATAATAAAACCTTAAAAGCAACTTGCGATATATAACGTTAAATATGACAAAACAAAAAAATTAACTAATTATCTTACAATTAAAACAAAAAGAATTACACTTTAAATATTAAAACTAAGGTACATCTAGATACAAATAAAATAGAGAGTTTGATTTAATTGTTAAAATTAAAACTAAATCTAGACGCAATAAATTAACAAATTTAAACCTACAAACAACCGTGAAAATGTACAACAATTAAAAAACCTTTATGAAAATGTTAATTACGAATTATGATTATCAACATATTTTTTTCAAAATAGAACATTGACGTATGACTTAAATTTTGGGTGTTTTTTTTTTTGTTAATTTCAATATAATTAAATTACACTCAGTGGCTAAAAGTTATTGAAATCGGGTTTATGATGAGATGATTCTAAAGAATGTGATGCTAAAATACAAGACTGTTTTAGTTTTAATGTCACTACGATGTGGAATAATCAATTATAACAATTGTAACAAGACATTTGATACATTACATGAGATTTATCTAAATCTTTAGTTTCATGCTTCAACTTCGTAAAAATTTTGAATAAAGGTTTAGAAGACTTATTAGAAATAACAACGCATCTTTCTTGTTCTAAAATTTTTGGTGTAATATTTTTCATATCAGGAAGAGATATGTATATTTTACTAGATTGATCATTGTTCTCAAATACTCACTACTAATTTATCAGAAAACATATAATTTTGTCCCAAAATTATTGAAGTTAAAAATATTAATGTTGTCAACCAAAATTTACAATTATACAATTTTCGATAATTATCTTTCTTAAATGGTGAATGACAATCTTATCAATCGAATTTTTTAAAGCTAACGGTACATTAATTTTTATTTTTATGGAACGTTCAGAATTATAGTTGATGTATCTACCAGAACTGGTTAACTTTTGATACCAATCTAGTATAACTTTGTTGCTAATGGTAGGAACAGCTTTAGTATCCATAAAAGGAACAAAATTATGACCTTGATTCCCAATAGTAAACTAAATAACTGTAATTATTAAGACTTGACAAGGAAATATTTTTTAAACACCCATAAGTATTCCAAAAATTAGTTGATAAAATTTGCAAAAAACACAAGTACTATTAAAAACCAACATAAATAAATTAATAAACATAATTGTTTTAAAGAAGTATGATTTTCAGTTTTATTCCAACGCTTATTAATAGATTTGACAACCAACTGAAGAAATTTTAGTAAATAAAGAAACGACTCTCAGACTAATAATAATAATAATATAATATATATATATATATATATATATATATGAATTCTTAATAACTAGGTATAGTTATATTATATATATATATATATATATATATATATATATATATATATATATATATATATATACAGTGTGTCCGAGATTCAGCATGCATGTATTGCTATATTCGTTAATATTGAAGATAGAATGTCGGTTAAATGGAAAGCTTTAGAGAATTTTATGGCTATCATCATGGTAAAGTCAGATTTGAAGTAACTTTTTGTTTTGAAATAATTGAAGAAAACAAAATTGTGCATTTTCTACTACCCCTGTAGCTCTTTTATTTGAAGTCTGACAACATTTTGATTTGTACATTATTATGACACTTTTAAAAGACAATTTAAAAAAGTACCAAAATTTATCTACAGTCTTTTGTTTTTAAATACATACACTAACTATTGTGTTTCATATGGACGCCATCTTGGATTTTTACATTATCGAATAGTATTTTTATCACCTTTTCAGCGATGTATCAAAATTTAAACCCTTGCTAATTTATCTGTTTTACAAAATTGAATACATTTCTAACTTTTGTTTTTGGACGCTATTTGGATTTTACATTATCGAATAGTGGATTTTAACACCTCTTCTACAATGTATTACATGATATGAAAATGTAGAAAATGTGTGAGTGTAGAGGGGACATATCGAGCATGTTTTATGATAGTTAAAAGAGCTACAGGGGTAGTAGAAAATGCACAATTTTTGTTTTCTTCAATTATTTCAAAACAAAAAGTTACTTCAAATCTGACTTTACCATGATGATAGCCATAAAACTCTCTAAAACTTTCCCATTTAACCGACATTCTATCTTCAATATTAACGAATATAGCAATACATGCATGCTGAATCTCGGACACACGTATGTATATATATATATATATATATATATATATATATATAATTAGCCGAAAATTATTCATTAACGAAAGCCTTAACTTAATTATCATTATTTTTTGTATAGGCGTTCAAATAATAGTAATTTAGTATGTTGCTGTTAGGTGGATTAATTGATGATATAATTAATTGGTCTTAAACTTAAATTCGGATTATTTAATTATTATAGTTATAATAGTTAAATTTATAGTTTAGTTATTACAAAAATATATTTTTGAAATTTTAAACCAAGTATGAAATATTGAAGTAACATTTATATCCTTTGTGTAAGTAATTAGTTAATTTAATTTGAGATCTATACAAGTTTTCTTAAAATAGTCCTTAATTAGGCCTAACAGAAACTATTAAAAAACATAGCAAATGTATTAACAGGTAAATAAAATACTTATCTTTGGGTTTCTTAAATCGTGCATTTTTCTATTTATATTTTATATAAATTTAAACGCTTCGATAACATACTACAGTTACGTCCTCAGAAAATGGTAAAACTTAAAGAATCACTTAAGATGTTAAAATAAATTTAACAAAAAAAATATACTTTTCATGTTTTTTCATATTTCATAAGGAATACTGGATAATATAAATTTATGAAATAAGAAAAATGTATTTTTCATAGTTTTTTATATTTCATAAGAATTACTTGAAATGTAAAATATACAATTACAGTTATCGTCCTCATTAAATGGTATTAAGGAATACATGACATTTTAAAATTAATTTATGAATTATGAAAAATATATTTTTCATGTTTCATAAAATGTTAAAATAAATTTATGAAACATAAATATTTCATAAATTTATTTTGACATCAAATAATTCTTAAAGATATTACCATTTACTGAGGACGATAACTGCAACTTATATAAAATATAAACAGACAAAATACACGATTTTAAGAAACAAAAGATAAGTATTATATAGTCGTGAGAGTTTACATTTTCATATTATTAACAGGTAAATTAAATTTAGGTCCGGATCTTGGGAATATTTAAATTTTTTAAACCAATTATGGTTAATTTAGAATCATATTTGAGTAGATCAATTTTATTTAAAATGTTATTTTTAGTTTTAATAAAGGTGATATTATAATTTTTTTGTTAATAAAATCATTCCAAATACTAATTCATTTATATCAGAAGCGAAATGGTTTAAAATGTCACATAATCTAAGAGTATTATCATTAGTAATTTTGATTTCTGTTTTCACATTTAACCTTGCATTAAAATGTTTTATAGTCTGTTCTTTTTTACCTACTTAAAAATTAAATATATCATTAATCTTCTTAGTTTGGTTTTTATGTGGTTTGGAATTATGTCAAATTTTCTACATTCTAATAAGAAAACATCTTTCTGTTTGTTATATATATATATATATATATATATATATATAGATATACATATTAAAAATAAAATATAAAATTAACGTATACACTTATCAACTAAATTAACATCTTCACCATAATAAGGAAGATTAGAATCGAATTCTTTCTTATAGATCAAAATTTGCTTAACCGGATAATAAAAAATTTCATCTGCATCTTCGGTTTTAATAAAACAGAAAAGAAACACAATTGTTTCTATCCAATTTAAAATTTGCAGTAAGAAAACAAAACAGAGGATTGCGTTACTTGTCTTTAATAAGTTAATCTAAATGTGTTTATTAATTAGGTGTTGTTTTAAATTACCCTTTCTTTTTGATTTATAATTACAGCCAGGTACAGCACAAAAAAATTTAGGTTCTATTCCACATTCATATTTTTTATGACGATTAAGTCCTGGACGATGACTGTACGTGCGGTTACATTTATCACACTGATACTTTTGGGATACTTCAACAATGTGCCCATCTGAAATATAGTATAATTAATTCACATAATTTACAGAGTAATACTTGTTATATTACAAGACATAAAAGAATAATATTCGCACATTTAAAATAATAAAATCAGTAAACGAGTTAATGCAAATATCGGTAATAAATTGAAATAATACAATTTTTTTTTACAACAAATATAATAGCCTAACATTTAATGCAACAATGAAACATTTCACATTTTTCTACAAAAGTCTACTTATGATTTTCCCACGACGCTCTTCCTCGTGCTCTGTTCCTTTTGAAAGGACATCATTTCCTCCCTAGACAGAAAAATAGTCAATGATATTTACAACTTCTGATATGATGGTATGAAAATTTTATCCATCTATCCCAGAAAAGAAAAGTCATATGTATTATACTGCAGTAACTTGCGAATACCTCCTGACACGAAGCGAAAGGAAATGATGCACTTTCATCCCTAGTTATACAAAGCATTATATAAATGTAGTTTAGGACATGTGCTCGGTAACTACAGACTAATATCCCTAATATCATGCTTAGGTTACTGAAAACATAAAAAACGGTAAGTTGAAATTTGTTACATCAAAGGACTTTTTTTCCCAATGCTCAGTGTGGCCTTTTATGTAATACAGGTATTAACGATGTACTTGTAGACTTTGTAGCGCAAGTTAGTACTTCTTTAGACTCATAGATATCTTGTATATGAGTATCCTTAAATAATAAAAGTTGTCCAAGGAACGTGTTTGTTGGGATACTTCACAGATCTCAGTCATAGGTCCGTTCGTTTTTATTAACTACGATTAGAAATGCAGGGTCGTCTTAATTATATTCATTATTTCAACTTATGTATTTGTTATTTACGGAGAAGTAGTAACAAGAACTTGTGATACATTTGCTGCAAGATACCATCAGTGAACGCCACGACAAACGTAATTCAAAACTTAAAGAATTTGGAACCAGCCAAGGGAAAATTGGAGAAAATAAACAATCACGGGTAATGCCGAAATTGAAATTGGGATACTATTGCAATCTTGTTACTACCTCGTTACAGTCTTCGTAAACAACAAATAAATTTAAATAATCGCACTTTAACTGAAATTCGCTAAATAACCGTGACCACGGTGATTGTTTTCCAAAACACAAGTAAACCATCTTGAAGTTTTCCATAATGAAATTAGGTTTTTTTTAAACATTTAGGGGTTTTAGCAGAAAGTGTTCTTATTTTTAACGCTTAATACAAACATGACAAAAGAATTAGATCTTTCCTTTTTTACCTTTTCGCGAATTGTCGATATTACAAAGATTTTTGGAACACCCCGTATAATAGATAACCAAAACTTATTTAGTATCGCTTACACTCCGGTTTCTTCTATTCACCATCAAAATTTAATTGCAAAATTGACGTTTTAATCACCAACCTGATACTTCATTACTATACCTGTGTCCACTCTTAAAAGCGAACCTAGGCGATTAACATTTGTATTCAATTCTTTGACTTTATCAATTATTTCTGTAATACAGCGATACATAAATATTAAGTAATAAACGCTTCAAATGATTTTATTAAAAACGCAGAAAAAACAGCAAAAAACAGCTAACCAATACCCTAGTCTGCTGTAAAAACTACTTCGTACGTTACCTAACTGCTTATTAGACAAGAACGCGCATTCAACAACTATTGATTCTCTCAAATAATTAATTATCTGGCTTTTCTTTTTAAGGCGTCCCCACAAGAAGAAATCTAAACCAAAATGTGCAGAACAGTCGTCGTGTTGGAACCACATATCCTAATTTTCCAATGCGGATACTACCATTGTTACTAAAAGATCTAAACAGGTTTCAGAATTTAAGTATCCTTCAATTCCAAATGCACCGATAATATTATGATTAAAAATCCCAGCCCTGTTATGAATTGTTTGAGGATACTGAATTCTGGTTGAAATATTAAGTCCAGGATTTTCCTGAACCCAATGCCATGTGTTTTGAATATTGGGTTAATTATTTAGTGTAAAACTACACTCGTCCGTGACGCATACCAACTATAGAAAGCGGAAATCATTATTTCTTAACAAAACGCACTGGTGCTTTCTTTGTCAACATCAAAAATCTCTTGATGACGTAGTGGTTTATAGGAATGATATTTATATTTATCTAATATCTTCCACTGTGGACTGTTTGTCGGTTTCCTGTGATATAATTGTTATTTTAGAACATTTTATTTTTACAATACAATTTTTAATACTCACCATTCTTATTTTCTGATTCTAGCGAAAGATTTGCATGGTTTTCAAATCTTTGTAAACATTTTTGTATAGTATTTGCAGATGGTATAAGTCTAGCATTAAACTTAACGGAAAACAAATCTCGATCTCTTCTGCTGTTGATGTTAATTTTACTTATCGCGTTTAGTAATTAATGCCGTTTTTCTGCCATAGTATAGTATCTCAATCCATTTAGTGTTAAATAATTATCGTTATCGTTTAAGGAATAAATCTGCGGACGACAATTTGCACTTAAGTCGTGCACGTCGCAGAGTCAGAAGTTATAATGAGGTTTGGTTGAGAAAGATGGTGCAATATTATGGAGAGGGGGTTTGAGCGGTGAATTTTGCGCGGGGATTCACAATCTGACTTTCGTAAGTAAGAGATGTGATCTGTGAACTTGGGGGCGTGCCTTTTTCGAATATCCTCAGGACCGAACGTTTGGAGAAGTTGTTTGCAACTAAAAACACCTGTTTTGTGGATATTTGTGTAGACGTTCATCCCTCCTGGTTACTTATTTGAAGTTACGGACCGTGAAGTAAAATTGATTTTTTAGTGACCATTTGGTTACATAATGTTTTGCATTCTAACCATATTTTGGTAATTTCATTTCCGTAATTTAAAATTAAAATCTGGTAAGCCTACAAGGTTGACCTATTTATATTCCCGAATTCTAGAATTTAAGATTTTTTTTTAATTTGAACCGTAAGCAGTGTAAATATATGAATCTTGTGTGTTTTCTAATAAACGTTTATTCAGTAGAATAGACGAACAATTAATTAAATTTTATACTGTTATTTGTGATCTCCCAACCAGTGAAAGTAATAATTTACGAACAGTAGTAATTTTATTATTCAAATTAAAGAATTAATTGAGAGCTAAATTTTGATTTCAATTATTATTGATTCATTTCAAAATTAACCATTGGTAATTTCCTACGAGCGAAGCATTTAGCGTCATACAGTATTTTGATTTTTATTAAATATTTACAGATTAACATAACCGATTAGAGGAATTTTAAATGACGTTTATCTAGTTTATGTCTAATTATTTTAGTTTGGAGTTCAATTAACGACAGTGCTTCAAAGTAGTAACGAAATTCAAAGTTAAAGAAGTCATTTTAACCCAACAGCTGACTTGCGCACACGCTGCTTTAGTATTTGAGCGTGTGGATGTTTTAAGATTTGTTCTAAAAAAATCGGCAAAATCTCCTTATTTTTCACTGTAGGATAGAAATGCATATGACAACTTTTTCTAAGAATTTAATTCTCCTTCGACTAAGAATATTATATACTGGGTGTTCCATTAGAAAAAGTATGTTTTCGTCGATTTTCGATAATGCGACTTTCAATGGTTTTAATTTTTCCACCATCGTAATCAGCGTAAAAATACACACTACTTTGCTAATTTAACCGACTTCGTAGCTCCATTAACAAGAAAGTTAGCAATAGTGTAGACTTAACTTTGAAAACCATGTATTTCATCACGGTAAGACAAAAATGAATTTGCATATGTGCGTATTTTAATTTTTATAGCGGTCTTGTTGTCAATTCAAAGCGCGCTTCAATATATTCATTAATGACGACGTTATTGTAAAACAAGTAGATCAGTTTAAGTACTTAGGAGCAGTAATTAATAAAAACGAGAGTAGAGATGGAAATAAAACACAGAACACAACAAAGCAGAAGAATAGTTGAACGCCTTGATGTACTGTGATGCAGTAAATCTTTATCATTAAAAACTAAGAAAAGATAGAACCAATAATGATTACATCCGTCCTGTGTTATGGATGTGAGTTGTGAACGGTTAACGCGGAAATGAACAGAAGACTAAACGCAATTGAAATGGATTATCTGAGAAGTACAAGAACATCAAAGAGAGAACGAATTCGTAATACAGAAATGTGAACTCGCATGACAGCAAATGAAACGGTTACAGATAGAATAGAACACAGAGGACTAATATGGTGCGGACACATAATACGAATGTCTGAAGATAGATGGCCAAAAAGAGCATTTCAGTAAGTACCACCAACCAAACATTAGACAGATAGATAGATAGGCATGGCGAAAAGGAACGGAAATGCGGCATTTAGCTGTACTGTAATTTATGTATTTCATATGTAACTACGGTTAGATATTGTAAATTACAGATCCGAATATATATATATATATATATATATATATATATATATATACATAACGTGAGCTCAGATAGTACTGTAGGATGTGATGTACGTGAGAATCCAGGTGATACTCTAGGATATGATGTGTGAGGGAGCAAGTAATACTTGAGAATATAGTTGTGTGAAGGCCCAGGTAATATTTTAGAAAATGGTGTACGTGAGAGCTCAGGGAATACTATAGAATATGTGTGTGAAGGGATTGGCGTATTGAACAATGTATTTGGAAAATTGGCCATAACAGGATACTGCTGCAGTTGCTCATAATAGGGTGTAAGATTTGGAAAATTGGGTGTGTATTGGTTTGGTTGTGTGTTGGTGTAGCGAGTTTATAAGTGCATCACACCAATTCGAAACCTCGCCTTTCATTCGGCCTTGTTTGTAATCATCTAAAGAAGGCCAAGTCAGCGGTTTCTATTGGTTGCTTGGTCTGGGAATCAATACAAGGTATAAGTTTACTTTCTAAGGCAGATTTCTTTCTCCTAAATTGACATATACTAACTGACTATCTTGCGTATCATTATGTTCTTATAATTGTAGGTAGCAGACCGAGAATGTTTTTTTTATTGTAATAAAAATTTTCAAATCCCAATTTGTTAACGCCACAAGAAAATTCACAGGTTTAAATATCTTGGTAATATTGATAATGTTTTATGTAACTGATATTTGAGTAAGGGTTGAAAATAAAAAGAAAAACATATGTCGGGGTAGAAAACAGATGTTCTCTAGCAACTGCATTTACCGAAAGACCGAAACGAATTATTGAAAACTGCTACACAAAAGGGTTTTTGGTTAAAAACGTCGCGTCAATAATTAATTATATCCCAACATACAGCAGAGCAAAAGACGTCATTGCTTGTTACTAGGAAATTCGAGACTTATAAAGTTTATTACGGACGAATGCATATTTTAAAAATTAATATTTCTTTTAGTATTAAATATGAACACATTCCCACGTAATATTTCTGGTTTTTTATAACTTTTAAAAACGGGAGTGGATTTGGGAGTAAAAACAGTTAGTTCAAGTCGGAGGTTCGATTGAGTTGGGCCGTTCTTTGATTTTTTTGTTAGAAACCATAATTGTAAACCGTGGTAGCTATAGAATATTATGACTTCCGTTTTAGTAAACACTAAAAACGCGAATTCGTCCTTTTCTTTTTGTGTTGGCTTTAATGTAATTTTTTCCACAAATAATCGCCGTCGCGTCGAGTTTAAGCATCTTAACTCGTCGTATTTCTGATAAAGTGTTTAACTAAAGGATTGTATTCAAGTAGGTATTTGAATGTAGATCAAAGCTCGCAGCAAACAATTCAACAAGCCTATCTAACGTGTTATAAATCAATCATTGCCTTGCAAAAAGTTTCCATTTAATTATCACGAGTTATTGGATTGCACAAAGTTGTCATTTGATAGCAAAGGGTAGTAATTTAGGTGCGAATACGCCATCTAGCAAGTACGTTTATTAAGTTGTAATCTGTCCGCTTCAGACAATACCGTGTCCCTCCTCAATGCTAGTATGATCTGGCATTGGTTTTTATTTTTGTGTAGAGGAAATAATGCATGGACTAACGTGGCACGATAGACCTCCGTTAATTCGTTATCAACGAGATCGAGGTTTGTGGACACGGGTCCAGATGATATTGAAAACACCTCAAATTCCAGCTTTATTGTTAAACGAACCCGTTCTTATTGTTTTGTATAGATGAATGTATAAGCTGAGAAAGGGATGCTGTATTTTCTAACGCAGTCACACAAATACAAAGCCGACTTCAAAGACCATTAGGAGTCTGTCAGGGGCTATTGACAGCACACCAAAATATAATTCCAGCAAATACGTATATATTATATACAATATTATATAACTGTAGACTAATAAAATACATACTTACCGATTTCCTGCTTTTATTTTTCAGTTTTTTCATTGAATTCGAAATTAAGGATTTCGCAAATTTCCTGCCATGCATCTCTTTTCAGTTGCCCGTTTTTGTACTGTTCTGATGCATGATCCCACAAGCATGGTCCATCTTTTATTACGTTAACAACAATTTCAATATCAAGATTTTCCATTATTAACTCCTCACACATCGACACAACTCTGCAGACTGTGCAAATAACCTAGACAATAAAATAATTCTGCAGCAGAGATAATAAACGCGTTTTGCAATTCCACGCGACAGGATTTGAGAACGCGGCGACACAATCGGCTTAGAAAACGCCCAGATTTTTATCGCCCCGCGACAGGCGACAACAAACGCGTGCATAAAACAGGGCTTATTAAGTAATGATGTCACCTGTAAAACTTTTAAATAGATTGTAAGGTTCCAAATAGTACAAATGAGCTCCGATTAGATTTTATTTAAAATATATTTTATTAATTCAGTGACTACAAAAAATAAGGATCAACATGTATATCTATATAATACTACCTATCTAATACTTTATGTAAACTTCAATCTAGCAGTTTAAAATGATCGGATACATGTATATAATACTAACACAAATACTGAAGATACTGGATATTTAAAGACACAAATCTCATTAATTTAAGTGAACATCGAAATGTTGGAGGAGATATACAAAAATAAAGATTGAATACGGGATAAATAATGAGTATAAGTAAATCAGTACTTTCAATATTTTAAAAACGTGTCTACATTAATGAACAAACGTACAAGTTATTACAACGTACGGTATATTAAAATGTAAGCTTTAACACTTTAAATACAAGTATAAAAGTACATAAGAAAAATGGATAATAATATTAGCACACATTTTTAGTCATGCTTACGTAATGAGATTTTGAACTTACTATATACCTAGTTGTGTACCATTCGCAATTAACAAAGAACAGTTTGGTTTTAAATCCTTCAAATATTTTAATAATACTGCAGCTTGGTCGTTCTCTTCTTAATTTCCAATCGATTACATTATTAACATAATTAACAGGTAAACTATACTAATAATAATATCATTTTACGTATATGGTTTGGCATGTGCCTGCTTGTTTTCGTTAAACATGGACCATTATCGACATTTCCAGTTTTGTATTTACTATAAAGCGCGCAGGTTTACACAATAAAAGCTGCATCTATTTATGAAAATTAGCAATAATCTACACAAGATAAAATATCGGGATAGTCTTTTATTTATACTAATTCCGGATGATTCATATGTATATGTTTACGCACTGTTATACTTTGAGTATAGGCTTTGGGACAAACAGGGCAACTAAAACGAGCGACCCCGTCACATTCATAATTTTGATGACGTTGTAGTGTGGATTTATATTTATACTTCTTGCTGCACGTTGAACATGAAAAGGGTTTTTCAGAACCTACAAATACATCAATTAAAAGATATTCTCTAGACTAACTAAACTTAAACTTAACATACAATTGTCAATATCAATCTGTTAACACAATTTATGAGAATCTCATGTTTGATTTTTACTTAATTTTACCATTTTACCACAGTTTTTGGCTCAAATTAGTAGATAGGGTGTGAGTTGTTTAATAACTTTAGCTACCTTTCATCACACTAACTAATAAACAAAATGATTCAAAACATTTATTTTATTACAAAACTATTTATAATACTATGTAATTGAACGAAACTTTCACTTTAACAATGAACAGAACGAAACTATCAATTCCGAGGGCTGAGGCCTTAGGATATAACGCACTGGATGACGGTTACTCGGTGATCTCTGGGAGTAGACTGACTGATCGAGTACGGGATTGCTGCAGAGAATACCGGGGAAAGCCTCCTAATAAACTGGTGGAAAATTACTTGTGTTTTCTTATTAAAATTTAATCAGGATTGGTCATACTGGATATACTCGCAGGGCAGTGACTTTGAAATTACTTGGAGGATTTAAAGACCGATTCAAGAACGCTAGAAGTATTGCGGCGGTGGGACCTTAATAAAGACAAGGAGGAGAATTTATCTTAGTTGAGTAAAATAAATTTTACTAGACCTAGTACGTAGTAAAATTTCAGGTGAACATGATTACTTTATGTAAATTTTCTATATTTAGTTTTATTTTTTAACGGCGGTTAAAAGTAAAACTGTATTTAATCTACTCGGGTGACAGAAATTAAACACAAAACAGGCTAAGTAAATATTGGTAATATTACTTTTGGGGCGAAATTTTATGTCCGGATTTTATGACAAAAAATAAATGTCTGAATCAGGATCTGGTTTTAGTCTTAATAATACGATAACCTCCTGCACATGTAGTATGGCTATGGCGGCGCGTAAATGAGTGCGTATGTCTGTAACTAGCATCCCTAGTGCAGGACGTTAGGGAAACGGTCCTACGTTATGCTCTCGTCTGGTTTTTTGCGTGTTTGTACATGATGTTCAAACTTCCCAAGGCGGCAAATGCCCCGCAGCAACTCCGGGGTATTTAAGTTGGTCAGTAAGAGACCCGAGGCGGCAAATGTGAATAACTCCACTTCGGTAATCGTTAATTAATTCAAGTTACCTGTGCACATAAACATCCAAAATGTATGTGTCGAGAAGCATTGCAATTGATAACTCCCGAAATGTGGTATAAATCAATCAAGCACAAAGAAGCGATAATATACGAATGGTATGAACGAGAGAAACAATTCGATCTTGAAGACATTGCTCCCAAAGCAATAAGCTTCGGCGAAGAGGATGACAGTTCTAACAGTAGTTAATATGTATATTAAAACGGTTACTTCGTAACCTGCCATTTTTTCATATACTACATGTTTTCACATTTAATCAATTATAATACATTGTATTCTATGTAGAGGATTCGAAAGAATTAAATATACAATAGATTTTGCTGGAGGATAGTTGACCAACATGACATTGGTGTTTTTTTAAAACAAAGTATACATGTATACTCTTTGATTAAAATTATTTAGGCAACGTTGTAATTTGATACGTCATAAAACATTATGGCGTGCAAGTAAACGTATATGAAATTTACTATAGATATACTGACTTTGAACTACAAAATATAGTTGTTGTCAAACCAATACAGTACGTAGTATTACAATACACAGTGTTTAGAGTAAGTTAGTTCACAGCTTAATCAAATTTAACAGGTCGTTCTTATAAAATGCGAAATCTTATATAAAAATGCTTTAAGAGTGTTGAGGTAATTCACAAACAACATTTGAAACACAGGAACTGGAAAAATGACATATGTAATATATAAGATTTGAAGACGAGTAAATAATATTAATTAAATTGCATTGAAGAAATTTTATTCAATGGTTTAACTTGAAAAACGCATTTAGACTGTAAAACAGTTGACTTTACAAAAATTTGTTTATTGATACTCTTTGCACTATTGTCTTCACATGTACATACATGTAGGTAGTGGTCCCTTCCAAAATTATAGGATGCAACATAAATTCGAGACCCTCATTTGTATGCCAAGGACGCAAAATGCTAGTTTGTCGGTGGGAATGAAAATTGGCGACGCCGACCATTTTGAGACCGTCAAAAACATTTTGCATCCGGGGCGTACACAAAATTTTGTGCGCAACCGTTAAATAAATATGCATACACACTTCAGTTATTTATGTGCACAAACAGTACTGAAATTCACCTAGCAACGCGGATACGTCAAATATCAAACTGCATTCTGCAATTAAGATAAAAGATTGTGGTTATGTACCTACAATTAATTGTATACAAAGTTACTGAAAAATCAGCAAAAAATTCCATTTATCACACTGCTAGAAGTAATTGAGCGGACAGACAGGGTATTTTGAGTCCGCTGCTCATGGCATCGGACAGGAACCCATTTTGCGTCCGCTATCCATGGCAACTTACGCAAAATTGCATTTTTCGGTCGGTACGTGAGGTGCAAAATGACGGTTGTACACAAAATATTATACGACATTGTATTGCCTTACACTCAATTAACAGGTTAATACATGAGTAGTAATTTTCTCACCTCCACTCGAAATTAATAGCTTTAACAATAATCTTATTAAAAAACTGTTGATGCTAATTTGACACTAACGTTTGTTTCGATGTTGTTAATAGATTCACTTTAAAACAAATCTCAAATTACTCTCAATTTTCTTGATCTTAAATAAAACTCAGTGATTAATTAGATATATAAATCTAGCAAGTACACTCATGTTGTTCGTTTTTTTACAAAATAGCTACTCTTACGTTTCATTTCAATAGACTTTTCAATTTACACCTAAATCAGTTCAACTTAAATAAAGAACTATGAGCTGGCTGACCTTAATGGGTACCCTCTGAATTCTATTGTTCATAACCGCACTACGTTGTAATTCACCAATGATAGAATCACTTATAATTATTTTTCGTCAGTCTTTAATAGGACCACCATCTTACTTCATAAATCAAAATTTGTTTTGCACAATCTGTAATCCATGTTAATGCACATGAAGGATAAAATTGATATGTTAGATAAATCTGAGGTTTATAAATTCACTGGCGGTACTTGAACTGCCCTTTACATTGGCCAAACGGGGCGAAAATTCTAAATTATGTTTTGCGAACATTTTTCTTGCATTAAAAACAACAACGTTAAGGCTCCTCTGTAGTCAACTTCGATTTCAACTCTTATTGCAATTATAAGGCCACCAACAATACGTCTTCATTGCTCCCCGCGCATCCCTGTGGTTTCATAGAGAATGCATTTATTTATTGGGAAGTACAATGAGGCAGGTATAAAGATTATGGACTAATTTTGTAAACCAGTTTATTGTAAGAATATAGTCAATCTTTGAATGTAGATGCACAAATGTCCTTTTTCTGTTGCTGTATTTTTCTAATGGCCTTTTATTTATCAATGAATTACGTGGTAATGGTATAATTAGTGTACTAATAAATAAATTAGCACTTATCATTACAATTTTCCAATTATTTTGTAATGTTTTGTTCTAAACAATAATCTGATCAAATGATTTATATTTTCATAATTCTTATTATAAACGTCTGTATGATGTTTAAAAAAATTAAAAATGACCAAAATTGATCCTAGACGATATCGTGATGAGGACATACAAGAAATATATATATGTCCTAATGGATACTATGTGGATTATATTGTGCCTTAGTTTTTCAATAAAAATTTTAATACACATATTTTTCATTTTATTATGTGAAAGGTTTGAACCTAATTTTCTATTCAATAGTGAAGATGACATATCAAAGGTAGTGCCTTTTTAACAAAAGAAAGACATAAACATATAACCATTTATTACTAGTGTACTTGAAAATTAATTTGCCAAAGACCTACCTAAATTGAGAAAATTTTGCTGTGTGTACATACTTTACCGCTTTGTGTAACTCACAAATGGCCACAAATTTGTTTTATTGGTGATAGTACTAATAACGTATAAAAAGGCAATTAGTTTTTCAAAAAGATATCAATAATTTGAAGGTAGTATATAACATATTATGTACCTATTATAGTAGAATTGTATATACGCGTTGCATATAGTAGCTATGTTCATATAAGTACGTATGCTTTTTTTTTAAGAGAGCACAAAAATATACAAAAATTTATTAGTACCTAAGGAAATCTTACCCCATGGTTTTACTAAATGTGGGAATAGGGTAACACAATGAATACTATCGCGCCAGTTAATTACTTTTATATTCCTTTACAACGAATAAGAACATCGCCCGAGGCATTTAAACTGTGATTTGAGTTGTCTAACTTTACTTTTCTAATTCGATTTTTTTGTAAATCGCATCACTCTTTTTTTTTAAATAATTCTATTACCTTAGAATATGGAAAAACAATCTTTAAGTACCGCCTTAGAAAATAATTCTACGTTTCCATACCACTGTTTACTTTTTTTCTATTCAAATTACAACGGGTGTCATTTATCAAAAACGATTTTTCTATTATTGCGATTAATTAAAAAACTAATAGCGATAAAGCCATTCTTTTTAAGTACAGTAGTTCTTCTCATCATTGCAAAGAATATACGGTATCGATAATTTGTTAGACTTCAACTGTAAAGACAGCATATCATCAGAAAGTTTTGTTATTTTTTGAATATGAAACATTGACTACAGAAAATCCTCTATAGCTACTCAAATTTTATGGACTTGTCATTCTTTCTATCCCAAGAACCTTCGTACTTGCGATAAAGGAATTAAACATAAATTGCTAGAAACAGATGGAATAGTATATTTTGATGAAAATCCTGATTTTTAATTTTAAATAAAACTGATGCGCGCATTTACCCACATTGTAGGTTTTACAATATTCTTTATTACTTTCCTTTTGTGAATGCACTCATTCAAGCCACATTTTGCTTTGTGTAATCTATAAATAACTTCTCCATAAGTATTCTTTCTTCTGTTAGTTTTTACAACCTTAATACATTTTCAGTATGGTTTTGTAACTTCATCAAATGTCTTCTGGCTTAAGATTGAAGTAGCCGCCCGCCCGCTACTAAATTAATAATTTAATCACAGCTTTTTGAAATTTTCATAACTTTAGTTGCTTCAATCTAAAGGTCCTTTAGACTTAACAGGCGTACGTGAGGTGAAGGTTGTAGGTTATAGTATTTTTTTTTTGGTTTGCAGTTTGTTTAATTACGACTTGATTGTCAGGTTTCAACTGAAGTTACCAGCCTTTATTTTTCTTACCTTCAGAAAAATAATGTTTTGACGTGTGGTGGCAAAGTAGAGTACACGTTTGATTCTAGATTAACATTTTTCCTTCCTTCAGTCACATTCTCATTAGGAGTTGCTGTCCCTTAATTTCTTAGTCTTCAGCTTTAGCGTTATTGCCCTGTAGTAGTGTTCGAAAACAACAAATTCGGTAAAACACGAAAATAAGAAATTCGTAAAAAAAATTATACGTTGACTAGGGTCACTTATATCGACTTAAAAAAAAGATAATACAATTTTAAATAAGCCATACATGATAAAAAACGATTTCAAGTTCTTATTACTATTAGAATATACTGGGTTTCCCATAATAGACTACCTATCTTGATATTGAAATAAATTCTATCTGAGATAAGTAAATACGTTTTTCTTTATAGCACTATCTTCTATGCCCTTTGGGATTTTAATCAACATGTTATTAATTGAGTAGGTGCTTGCCACAAAACTAGGATAAAATTGAATTTCGTAAAACGTCATTTCTCTAATAAATAAATTAATTGTCATAAGGTTTCGACACATAATTTAACGTTTAGTTTTAATCCTCATAGATTGTTCAGTTCAACAACGAGTTTTTTGCGCAGAAACTTACATAAGAAGCAACCCAATAGAAGAAGTAAGGCGTGCATTACGTCGTCAACTTAACAACAATAGGGATCATGTTCCACACCGTGACTTCTGTCATGGATTCACCACTTTCGTGAAAATAGTTCTGTGCAAAATTTGAAGAAACCTGGACGTCGAAGAACAATTCTCCTGAAACCATTGGACGAGTCAGAACTGCGTTCACGAGAAGTCACACAAGGTTTGCTAATAGGCAATCCCTTATTTTGGGAATCGCAAAAGGGAATTCTTCACAAGGACTTAAAATTTCATCCGTACAAATACCAAATGGTGCAACATCTTAGTTATCAAGATAAACAAGCCAAACGAAAATCCTCAATAAATCGTCACAAACAATCTGCATAATCCAAAAGTTATTATTTGGTGTGCGTTTGGTGTCCTCTAGCAGTGACGTCCGAGCGTTACGTAAATATGCTAGACACGTTTTTTATTCCTGATTTAGAAAGAAGGGGATTACTAAATGATGCGTTATTATTCCAGCAAGCTGGAGCAACAGCACATACCGCTGGAAACTGTATGAGAGTTATGCGAGAAGTGTTTAATGGGCGGCTCATTTCACGATTTGAGGATTTAAATTGGCCTTCGAGGTCACAGAACTTAACTGCACCAGATTTTTTTCTGTGGGATTATTTAAAGGCGAAGGGTTTTGCAACTCGCCCAGAAAACATACAAGTCCGAATTGCTGAAGAAGTCCGGCGAATAGATCAGGTTTTGCTTCATCGTGTCATGAATCATATCTTGTCCAATCTTGAAAAGTGCATTGAAGTTGATGGCGGTCACTTAAATTACAAGTTAGCATACGTTGCATGTTACAGTAAGTCCCAAAGAGTAGGTTGTAATTTAGTGTAACAAAATGTTTCTTTTATTAAGTTTTAACAATTTTATTGAGCTATTAAGATGGGTGGTCTATTATGGGGAACCCAGTATAATAACTATGACGTATGTTAGGTGCATCTAGCGCATTTTCTGGGTTCTACTTTCTACCTTTTGCTTGCTAAGTTTAAAGTTGTATTATTACATAAACACTTTTCGGTCAATTAAACTTTTTTAATATAATCGAATATTCAACGAATAATTCATCACTCTACAGATATAAATTATTTATTAATGTTTAATAAATTAATTTATTTTTAATTATATGGATATAAATTTATTAATTTACATTTTTGGTTCGCCGAAATTAGTGAATAACGTTAAGTTACGCAATAATTACTCTTCGGTGAGGAAGATAATTAGGTAGTGTGTTTCATTCACTTTCTCTGGTAGAGGGAGGGTTGTTTGAGATTTCCAAGGCCCTTCAATCGCAGTGATAAATTCCCAATATGCATACATACATTAAAATGTATACATAGTGGGACTAAAGATGGGTGTGGTCAGGATCCGATCCGAAGGAACGTAGTTAGGGTTCTGAGGGGGAAGTTACTACCCCAGCGGGGGAAGTTACTACCCCAGCATTTCCTTAAATAACCGCACATGATGTGCAGTGAACATACCGCTATATGTGTATAAGAAAAAACTCTGAACAATACTCATACAGGGTAGTCGGTAACGGGAATTGCACCCATTACCTCCCGAATGCTAGACAGATCATCTTACCATGACATACTAGCTCCTCTGAGGAGCGAGTACATAATAACAGTGTTAATTTTTTAATCAACGAACCTGACCATGCATGTTATAAGATATACTTTTTGCATTAAGTGCGGCAATTTTACTGTTAGTATGATGACAAATAAGATTGAGCCTAATGTCTGTTTCTTGTGGAAGGAAAGGAAAGGTCAGGCATTTCATTCCCTCACCAAGGGGGAGGGCGGGATGCTCGAGCTTCCCAAGCTCCTCACAATCATGGATTCCCAGCATGCATACATACATACATTACGTATATATGAATGGTGGGATTAAGGATGGGTGTGATCAGGATAAGATCGGAAAGAACGGAGTTAGGGTTCTGAGGGGGAAAATACTACCCCAGCATACGCCTAAGTAGCCGCACATGGTGTGCATATAGGCAGTGACCATGCCGCTACATATGTATGGGGAAAATCCCCTGAAAAACCTCACATAAGGTAGACGGTAACGGGAATCAAACCCGTTACCTCCCGAATGCTAAGCAGGTTGTGTCACCACTAGGCTACTACCTTGGTTCTTGTGGAACCTCCATTTAAGCTTATGTGCTATATTAGTGCTAAACGTATACTTCAATCTAGCCCAATACCTCTGATAACCATATAATTTCCATAATAAGTGCTCATGTAACGTCACAGAAGGTATCTACCGGACAGTTGTCTCAGTCACTATGATACAAAAGTGATAGCAATCTAAAAGAGAACAAATAAAATATCAACTTCAATTACAGATATTTCTTAGGTGAAAAACGCAGAATATGGAAGGTAAAAGATTGAATTTAAAGTACCATTTAGATTAAAGCTTGTGCTTCAGTAATTTTTTGTACCAAAATTCTGAAATACTTAGACAAAAAATAATTTTTATATTTCCAAATAAACTTTGGGAACGTATTGAAATAATTAAAATGCTAGAAATTCGTTTAATTTTATATTTCAACTTCAAATTAAATTATAAAAGCTTGTCAAACCTACAAATAAAATAAATTAATTTAATAAATTAAACCTAATTAGAGATTGAATACTTCAATTAGTCTTTTGAGAATTCGTTTTCAGCTACCTACCAATGTAAATACGTTTTTTTACACTAACGTTACACTTAGCGAACTTAAAACTAATTACTAACTAAAGTCACACCGGGCAGTATATAGTAGTATGCCAACGATACTTGTTGACGTAACAACGGAACACATAGTTTACATTTCTCGTTTGTTTCAGTCTAATGTTACCACATTGGAATGTGATTTAGCTTGATGTATTCTTAGATACCATTTTTCCCTATACCATTTAAAGCAAATATTGCATCTGAATTGATTGGCAATACCACAGCGATGTCGAACGTGTCTTAATAAATATTTTCTAGTCTTATAGGTCTTGAAACATTGTCTGCATGTATGTTTGCCTTTATGCGATGCACGTCGATTTAAAAATCCTTCCAAACCTAAAACAAAATTTTATGTCAATAAAAAAAAAGGTATACTTGCATTGAAACGCTAAATACTCATACAGTGCAAAAGGTCATTTCATCTAAATCTAATTTAAATTATTCGTTTTAATTACCTATTTTATGACATAGAAAGACCAGTCTTGCCATTGATAATTGGATTAATTACATCAATGTTGAATGGGCACTTATTAACTGCATTAACCATAACGCTTGGACAGGTTCAAATAGAATCTTGAATGTAGCCGTGTACAATACTGTGTTTATTCAACCTCCATCACGTTTTGCTATACAGAAATTTCCAAATAAGACCATATCCAATACTGCGATATATCCAGGTGTAACAAAAAGGGCTGATGAATTCTTAATTTTCATATTTGATATAATTGTTGCAAAAACTACTGTAATCCCGTGATTAAGAAATATGATTGGTCAACTCTTGACAGGCTGACGTAATTAACGTAATTTACAAGAATCGTATTTCTTAATTCTGGGATTAAAATCACCCAGTAAATTGCAATCCACATAAGTATAATTAAATAAATGCTGAACAGTTGTACGTCAGAATCATTTTTTTTGTTTTCAGCAAAAAAATTCGCTGCTAATCATGCCTTTTTACATTTTGTATACAACACGCCGGAAACTCAAAGAAACCAAGCTAGTGTGGAAATAAAACCCATATGGATTCCAAAATGCGAGAATAGCTTAAGCGCAATACACCTGCGCATTAGGTTACGGCGCAACATGCGCAATAAAGTACTGCGCAACCACAAAAAAATTATATATATATATATATATATATATATATATAAGTTCTAAAATACATATTGGTTACGCAGTGGCTCAGCGGTAAGGTGTCGACTTGTAAGTGAAAGGTGCCAAATTCGAATCTGAGAGTAGTCAAGTGCTTGGGAAAAAAATCATATCACGTGAATTCGACTCAAGTGCGCTTCCGAAACGTTGCGCTATAAAAGCAAAATCTGTGGAAATAGGCCGATAAACTTAACGAACATGAAACCACAGTTACAAAACACAGAATTTTTTGTATGCGCCACTGTCACAAATTTGATAAAAATACAGCAGTGATCACAAAACAACTAAAGTGTAATACTACATCATTAAACATGCAATGAAGCTCAATTTATTGACGTCAAAAAAAAAGGAAAGTGAAATTATAACCGCTTCATAATGCAATAAAGTTTTCGCGAAGTAAATCGGGGTGCCTTGTAAGATACTGGTAGGAAACATAAAAATTACGCTAGAGTGTTTATGTGTAAGTGTATATAAAAACAATGCAAATAAGTTAACCTATATTTGTATAGTGTGATTAACGTGGAAGTTGGTTAAACAACTGTTAGCAGAACTCGCGATTGTGTAGTTATTTTCGTTTATTATGGAAAGTTAGTAGCAATTTTTGTTTCACTCAATTTTGTATTATGGTGGAGTGCTAACTAATTAACAAAGGGTAAATTTTTTATTAGAATTACCAGAATTCGGAATAAGATGTTTAATTTGAATACTGTTACAGCGTTTTGTGGCTGAATACCGAATCTCTTAATTGCAATTACTTATATGTCTATTTATAGCAGTGTAGTGTAAATTACATCAGCATTATTTTAATTTACCAATATATGTATTGAGTGTTGTGTTTGTATTAATGATGTTGACCTTCAGTAATTTTATCTTTAGAAATAGTTCATTATAAGTATTTATTTCGAAACTATAATTAGTTTTCTTGGCCAGTTTCGTAAGGGACTTCACAATGGGGATTCTGGCAGTTTAAGGCATGTTTGGCTAACGGTTTATTTTAATAAGCCTTAAGCCTACGCGACAGTAGGATTAATTGGTCGTGTAACATACTTTAGTAAAGATTAATATACATGTTTCATTTACTAAAATAAATTGCATATAATTACATTAACGTAATCGTTTTATTTAAAAGTAGTATTACAAAAAATGCTTATAATAATAGCAGTTGCTAAAAACACTAATACCCAAATTAAACAAAATTAAAATGTAAATTTTATTACCCTATTCTTATAAACAATGTATAAAAATTTTAACAAATTAAAAATCATCATGACAATCAATAATAAGTAGGATTGTTGTGAAAATTATGGGTTTACCAGAATTAGAATTGTTTATTGTAAAGAATACTGTTTATTTATTCAACCTGGCGTTTCGTCAACATGCTTCAGAAATTACGAAATTAATTAAGAGACACTTGAAGAAGTTAATTGAACTTCTGAGGAAAGGAAGGGGAATAAATAAAGTATACTTACAAATGAACAACCCTAATTCTGGTAAACCCGGTAATCCATGAAAATTAAAAACACACGATAATCATCCATATAACCTAAAAAACTAATTGTATATCAATATAGTTCAGATCTGATCTAAGTCGCACCATATTCAATTTTCTATAAAAGGTAGAGGGTAAGATTTATATTGGAAGAGAACATAGTGTACGAATCGTTTTCCATAAAAATTAGATCAAATATAAACTATCCTTTATAATTAAATATTGCTAATTTAATGCTATTAATAAGATATCATAATATTATATTTTTATTGCACACATTTTGCTTTACATGTCGTTTCATATCCCACTTTCTTCTAAATCCTTTGTTACAGATGTCACACAGATACCCACGTTCTTTGCCACAGTCGAGAAACTTGTGACACTCTAGAGAATGAAGAGATTTATATTGGCGGCCACAGTAACATTTAAATAGTAGCATATCTACAAAAATAATAATGTTATTAAAGTGCAAAAACGTAATAAATTGTTACTAAAATAAAGCTACATGTAAGGAGATGGTATCTATTGAGGTTATCGTGAAAAGAAATAAACAAAAATGCTAGAGGACGTAAAAACGTGTATCTTTTATTAATACATTGTGCATAAGTAAAAAAAAAAAATAGAAATCCCTTTGTGTTTGGTTTCATATAACTAAATCTTAAAAGTATTACAATGTGGTCATATTATCGTTTTTGTATTCAATCTTACAAACTAAACGTTCATGGGTCGTTAGGTTATGTTTTAATTTAAATTTTCGTTTACATTTGACACATTCAAATTTTGCTTCAACTCCACATTCATGTTTCATGTGACGGCTTAAATGATGTTTATGTTTATAACGTCTCCCACATTGGTCACAATAGTAGTAAGACATAAAGTCCCAATAACATTCTAAAAAGAAAAATATATTACAATCTTTCTTAATCGTATGATAAAAATTTAATAATAAAAATGGATGCGTAAAGACAAGCGTGTTTACATTTCGCACGCGAATCCCATCCCTGTTATCGCCATTTTTCTGCAAGTGGAGATCAGTTGAAACGTGTCTCTCTGTCTTATTTAAAGCAAAATTCTAGTAAGAGTAGTGCTAATAACCAAAGTAATTCATGAGCGTAACGATACAAGAAAAACCCACTATTCCTATATTATGACCGACAATATGTCACAAATAATAAAAATGGATTAAGAAAGTACTCACATATTTGCTCTATCAAGCTATTTTTATTTGTTCGTATGTTAATTGTTACTTGTAACGGTATTCGCAGGCGTGATATTAATTGACAGAGCAACAGGTAGAATTATAAACTCATTAGTAATTCTAGAACCTTGAAAACATTCATTCTCCTTAATTTAACTTTTAGTGTATCAAAGCTATAAATAACCAAACATACGATTTTTACCATTGTATATAAATGTATAACGTGCAAAAATCGATCTTAAATTCCACATCACTCGATCTAAGATTTTCTTGTATTCACTGTAAAAATTTGTTAAATTCACATACTAGTGCCACCTAGGGGATTTCTACGGTTTCTTACCAGTTTCAAAACCATTTAATTAAAGTTACCAGTTTCGTCTGCTGATTACCGCTAGAGGTCAGTACCTGTACTAAATAACAATGTGAGAATAAAAAGGGACTTTGTTTTTACACATAAAATTTGGTAACAATGTTGTTACTTGTGGTTCTGGGTAGCTATTTTGGTAAAAAGCGAAGCATTCTCAGAAAAATTCTCTCTTTCTTATTTAATCGATGACATCATCATTTGTAAAACAGAAATTTTATAGTATAAAGTATTTCTACACATTATAATGTAAAGATTAACTAATCGCAATTTTGTTGTGGACATATAAGAATCTTGATTACTAAAGGCATTTCTTCAATTCCTTTGTAATCTGTAAATTTCTTTGTGTCGAGATATTATAACTAACTAAATCGGTAGTCTCAAGATTGATTATTAACCATATTCGTTAATAGACCACGCAGAACTCGCCTTTAATCTAAAGAGGTAAAGAAACGTTATCTGATCAAATTAAAATTACTTGCCTTGCCTTATTTCAGTTCCTCCATTTTGGCTTCTCGACTTTGGCTTGTTGAGTTTAGCTAATCGTTCTGCTTCGGTTTTTTTTTTTACGTCAGTTCTTCCTGCTGTTGATATTTCGTTTGTCTGGAATTACATTATGTTATGCGAAAGATAGATATTTCTTACCACTAACCGTTTTACTTTACTGGTGGTTATGATGATGGAATCTGTCTGTACATTCGCTAGTGGTGACGACTCGAAACACTGATAACCTGTGCTCGTCATAGATCTGCATTAACCAGGATAAGTTTGATTAACATCAGGGTCTAAAATAACTCGTCCAACCAGGCCAGAGCTATCCATTATCGCATGTGTTAATTAATTGCGTCTATAAAGTTTGCATTATAAATTTACGTGTGTCGGAGACTGCCTTCTGCAGTGATCGATATGGTTTCTACAAAAGAATCAGGTTGATTAAATGAATGATACTACCGAAATTATAACGAATTGCTTACCTTTGTTTAGTTTTTTTGTTAGTATAACCATCATAATTTGTGCATCGTTTGTAAATAACTCACTACTGGGTGTTTGATGTAAATTAGTAGAAACATTAACTATTTTATTGGTGGTAAAAATAACCTAATTTAGGTTAGTTATAACAGAACCTTTATGAACCGCACCCATTGTGTTAGCGGGATCGTCCATTTTATGGTTTGGGAACTAATATCTGAAAGTGCTAACGTTTGCGCAGTAGCCTAAATGTTGTTATCATACCGGTTGAGTTTATAGTCCTATTTATACGTTTACATTAAAGTTTAACTCGACCTAATTGGTTTTCAAATTTTCAATTGTGGAATGGAATGTTCAAGTTATAGGCGACATATTGCTAACTGCCTGGGTACTTGCATAAAAAATTAAGATTAGGTCAAGTTTGAGCTGAACATTATTATTATTACGGGTTGTAAAGCAATGGCAAGTTGAACTATAGAATTTTTCAAACTGAAATTTAATCTGTTGTAGATGAATCTCCATTTTCAGGTTAACAAGGTGAAAGATCCTTCTACGAACCCCAGAGCTATATAAAGTAATTTTAAAAATTCATCAATTTTATTTGTTTTTGGTTGCTATTGACTAAATATTGCAGCTTACCCTCGTCAGTGTGTACTCGGGATGAACCCCTATATGTGTTAACATAACCAAATGTGTCTTAGTCTGTCGGGAAATTAATATAAATTAGTATTATAGAGATTGACTTGTAATAGGTAAGTGTGAACCTCATAGCCATATTTATTTATGTACAAAAATTTGTTTCGTCTTTTGGGGAAGTATTTAATCTAAAGTGTGATCCTTACATGGTATCGGATCACACAACAGGTGTCTAGTCCTTATATTTAAATCTTGAATAAATTAAGATTAGCTAAGGGAACTGGTGTTTTTTTAATATTTCTGCTTCTTCTCCCTGGTTCAAGTGTTACAGGGCCTTTCTCAATAAACCCTATTCACTGTTATTCAGAGCTTGTGGCGCTCAAATTCTTACTCTCCTTATAATTTTTACTACAACCATTTTGCCAACAAAGTGTTCTACGATTAATTTAATGTTAGACTGACTTTCAGTCGCGCTCACCAACTTCCTCCCTTTTATGCTGCGTGGTTATGCTAGACACGTGGCAAATGCAAAAAAAATTTAAAGTAATATTAAAAAATAATGTGTATTTGAATTTCGCGCGTTCTACAAATAGTACATTTCACATTTTAAATGTAACAGTTTTCAATTAATATTTATTTAATGTAGATATACAGGGTTTTCAAACTTAAAGCGACACTATTGCTAACTTTTTTATTATTAGAGGTACAAAATCAGTTAAATTGGCAAACTAGTAGTACTTTTTCCACTGATTACGATGGCTAAAAGTGGACAAAGTTTGAACATCGCGTTCACGAGATAAGTCAAAAAGTTTCATTTTTTCAAATGAACCCAGTATACAATATGCTCAATCGATAGGAAATTTCTGAACCAAAATTGTGCCTCGACCTTTTATCCTGAAGTCAAAAATGGCAAAGTTATTAATAATTTTTCGAATTCGTCAAGGTGGCTGTTAGTTGTCGTAACTTTGCCTTACCATAAAGTAACGGACACATCCAGAATGGGAAGCACTATCTTTTTATTTTAAGTTATTCTATAAACTTAAAAAAAATCTAAACTAGATGCTCAAAAACATCGCCCTCTTGCTCCAGTCACTTCTGAGCCCGCTTGAAGACATTATTAGTGCCCTTGGCAATGGGTTTATTATCCACATTATTGATACAAAAATGAAGCTATGCTGAAAATCTTCAAGATTACTATACCGCCTTTCATAAGCCACATTCTTCAAATATCCCAAAATAAATCCATACGCGTTATGTCTGGTAAACGAGGAGGCATACGGACAAGAACGTTAGTTGATGAATACTTGTTATCAAAATGCTCTTGTAATAGGATATCAAACTGGCAAATAATGTGGTCAGTGGTGCCATCTTGTTGTAAGTAGATGTGTTGTCTATCCATTAAATTTAGGTCGTCCAAAAAGTCTCCATGTTTAGCGTATCGCTCACCAGTTAATGTACCTTGATAAAATACAGGGCCTACAGTTTTTGAGCAGATAAAACCACACCAAACGTTAACACTAAAGCGTCTCTGCCGATTACAAAGACGGAAAAGCATCCAATAGTGGCTGTCTTTCCTGTTAAACATACCCTTATTGGAGAAATTTGATTCGTGATTCCCAAGAACCATGGGGCAAAAATTATTATTGTTTCATTGTATTAATGAACCACTGACAAAACTGGATGCGTCTTCCTTGTTTTCCTGGTACCAGTGTCTATGTAGGTCTGTACCTGTACGGTACAAACTTGTTTCGTTAAAATATTGTGAATAGTTCCCAAATATAGTCCACCTTCTTGCCTTAAATTGGGAATTGAATTATTGTTGTTTCTGAAACAACAGCCACCTTGACGATTGGAAAAATCATCAATAGCTTTGTCATTTTTGACTTTAGGATAAAAGGTTATAGCACAATTTTTGTTCAGAATTAAATTTCTTATCGATGGAAAATATGGTACACTGGATGTCCCATTTGAGAAAAATTAAAACTTCTTCACACAACTCGTGAACGCGATGATCGGATTTTGTTCAGTTTTAATCAGCGAAAAAATACTACTAGTTTTCCTATTTAACTGACTTTGTAGCTCCAATAATCACGAAGTTAGCAATAGTGCCAACTTAAGTTTGAACGCCCTAATATATCTCCATTGTATGATTTATATTTTAACCACAGAAATTTTATCCAAGATCAAACTTTTTATTCCATAACTATTTTCAATGATAAGGTATAACGTCTACATTTTTAGGCTACAGAACTGCTTTAATTTATTGTTGGTTAAATGTAAGCAAAGAAAAGAGTACAAAATTTGAACGTATCCTTTTTCAAGATTTATAATGTAAACAAGGCTATTACTATGTAACAGTGGTAACTTACAATGCTTATTTTAAGTGCATTTTGTGGATTTTGTGAATTTTCTATATAATTAATAACTAGATCTGCTACCTACAAAAAAATTTGTGCTACATCGGTGAAATTGCAGACTTTTAATTGATAGTTAATTATTTAAACTAATATGACAAACCAATCGTTCATGTACTTTTAAATTATGTTTCAATTTAAACGGTTTTTTACATTTGGAACATGCAAATTTAGCTTCAACTCCACATTGGTACCGCAAGTGACGACTTAGATCATACTTGTACTTATAACGTCTTTCACATTTTGAACAACCATAATCCATAGAATTTGTATAAACAGCCTCTGAAATTGAAATTATTTATTACTGCAATAAAGACGATGTATGAAATACAAAAGTTAGAGTAACATAACGAAGCCTTTTATAACAAAGCCTGTTACATACATTTAACTACCACGCAAGTTTAGTGTACATACTGTATTTATATTTTACAACTAAGGTTTCCTAAGAACATTATTCGATATAAAAGGTTCTTAGGTAGTGGGTAGGGTAAATACAGTAACATATACAGCGTGGCTCAATTTAGATTGAACTCTACACGTAACTGTCTTATGAATTCGTTTAATCGCTGTTTTTTGAGATTTCACCACAGTTGAAAACAATGGCTACCGTCTTTCCATATGGTCAACAGTTCGAAAATCTTCGATTTCTTCAGGTTGGCATTACAATACTATTTGGGCATTTTACAGAATGTTTGAAGAAAATTTAAATGAGAAAAATGACTCCGTCGTCCACATATTAAAAAAATTAATTTCTTACAATGAAAGTGAATAAAGAATCTTCAAAAATACGTAACATGCATCACACGCTTATTAGTATTAGAATTTCAAGAAAACGCAGTCACCTATATGTTATAGATTCAAACCAACCAAGACTGTTGGCCATTGCATAGTTATGTAAAGGGCGGAAACCCTTCACCAATTATTTTAAATTAATTATTCGTTAATTAATCAAGTTTAGTAAAAAAGCAGAATTTCAAATAATAAATTTTATCCTCTTCGACGTGGTTAAGAATTGTCTACGTAATAGTCCCCACTGCTTACATCCCAATCACTCGCCAAATTAAAGACACTACCAGAAACGTCCCCGCCTTCCGCAGACTTCCATAAAAAGCACAAGACGCGCGACCAGAGAACACTTCCTACAGACTTCCTATCGAACTTCTTTCTCCTATGCACCCTTGCTTGCTGTCGCTCAGATTCGCCCACACATGTATGTAAGCCTTATTACAACACCTACAAAAACACTTGTAGAGAACGTTACGGCGGGATTTAATTCCAGTTGTCGTTGTCTACATACACAGTAGGAGAGAAAGGCCGCCTGCCTAATTTCTGCCGACCCCGCAGCGTGCGCTAGAAAGCGCAACCGTGCTGTCTGACCAGGTGTGCTAGCCTACACAATCACAAATAAAGTCAGACCTACACGACGCGCCAGGCAGCTTACACAAGTGCAAAGCGTTGTCGGAAGAAAAGCGATTAACCAGCCGAGATCCGATAATTATTTGTGTCCCAAAGTTCCAATCCGTAGAAATTACGCAAACAAAAGGGAGTATTAAAATTCTCTCACTTAACGTTATTACCCGTTTTTAAAATCTACTCTTTCCTAAATCCGAATAGTTCCTGAAGGTTTAAATACCTTATACAACCGTCCCGAGATAAGAGATTGCCAGGTAACATTTCTCTCATCCACCACCAACACGCCTACCTAAGGTAGTCACGAACGACGCATAACCCAAGTATCAGAATAAATCGATCCCGCATAAACATTTAATACGAGAGTATCCACCAGCAAATTTCTCCTGTGTAAATAACCCTTTAAATTCAGTAGTCCCCTGTTTCCACACGCACATCAGTCGTACATCCTAAATACGAATAAAGATACAATAAGGAACACAAAAACCCTCTCATTCATTCTAATTTACACTAGTCACTAAAAGCTAAAAAGAACATTCTAATTTTCACTAATTAGTTACAAAACGCTAAGTAGAACAGCTCATGTTACTTAATAAGTCAATATATTAGTAAAATACGTTAACATTATATTAAAGTGTTTGTATATACGCAAGTAGTTATTCAAATTTAAAATTATTAATTTTCTTTCTGAGCTAGATATTACTTTTTTGCTTTTAATCTTTAAAAGTATTTCAACCAGAGATAAAATGATATCGCACAATGGTTAATTGTAAGACATGTATAACTTCTGTTGACTACTAGACAGGGACGGAATTGAAATATTGCAGAATTTTTTTCTCTATTATCTTTAAACGTAATTGAGTTAGTTTATCCTCGTTTAAATTCATTATTTTACATGTACTGTTAATATTATTCTCGCAGCCACCATAAAAGGAACAGCTGGAGTGCTCTAGTGAAAAGAGAGTCGCCTGGAATACCAGAGACCAGAAGCTTCCGTTTAATTTATTAATTCGTTTAATTTGTTTTCAGAAGGAATCTGTCTTGTTTCATTAGAGAATATTTGTTATTTATTTATTGTTAGTAACGTAGCATATGTGTATATATTTAGCATTATAAAATTTATAGAATAATATATGTATCAAACCTTTTCTGGTTTATTGGTTAGTGCGAAACCCCAGATGGCAATCGATCAATCCTAATTAAAATAACTCCAGCCCACCCTTCGATTTTAGCTATAGCCGCGGTAAAACATAAGAAAAGTATTTGTAGCCCATCAGACGTTTTCATTAACTTTCATAAGCAATAAAACCTATCAAATTATATCATTTAATATTTATATCGATTTCAGGATGTTAAAGAGTGCTTAACAAGAAGAAAAGTTGGCATGTTACGTACAGCATAAACGCAGTGTAAATTATTTACCATATAGGAAATCATTATAACAGTTACAGATTTTATTTAGTGTGAATTGTGCCAATTACTTTCGACCCAGAGGATTCACAAGCTCTCGTTCATTTTTGCAATAGTTCCAGTACAAGGTGTGGTGTTTCCTGTCGCAACAATACTTTTACGACCAATCGTTATTTAAGGCAACAATTACAGTAAATATGGTTAATATAACTTTCACACTAAATTGAAAACGATTCACATGCAATCATTTTCTTTAAAAAGGTAATTCTACGCTCAACGGATTCTTCGGTATAGGATTACGCAATCGCCTTGTCTTTACAGACCGTTTCCACTGCTGTTTGCTAGAACAGTGGTCGATTTGCGTCTGCAAGAGTGACCACTGTAAAGTAACTTCCGAAAACCCTAACGTTTAGGAATTGAAGAAATCGTATGAATTCCCACTTTCTAAGTCGCTATTACGATATCAAATAAATGTACTTTTTCACAATACTCAAACAATTAATTAAACCATATAGGATTATAGGAAAAATAGAGATTTGTTATTTTTCCATTTACTAATCACCACTTTTATAACGTCTCCCTCACTTTTGGCATCGTTTATTGCAACCCAAAATAGATGACTTGCAGGAAAAACGGTTAATCATACGCCTTCATGACTAACCTACTACTGCATTAAAAATCGATAATCACGTAGCTCATTAACGAATTTTCTGAGTTCATTACTTATCAGAATATTTTGCATCGCCTACTTACAAAAGTGCAAACTAACAAATTCGCTTGTAATTCCGTAATTTTCTAAAAGAACCTCTATAAACTATATATTGTTGAAAAGCTTTTATAAGGATCTTAATGAAGTCAAAGCCAACTATGGTTTCCATTTAAAAAAAACTAAGTTTATGTGGCATCTCGACTATTGGTGACCAAATTTAAAAATTTACTACTCCATCTGATTCTACGCTAAAAACTGCACAAGAAATGTTTTACACTTTTTCCTAAATTTTTATCAACAGATGAGATATGGAACCCTATCGAAATTTGGAAAAATTCAATTTTGGTCCCTGCATCAAAAATGAAAAAAGATAGCCAATTTTTGTTTTCACTGTTTAATTTGTCCAGAAAGTTGGCCTAATGCTACGTGAACAGTTTTGCTCTAACAGTAATAGTTACCGAGATACCCTGCAATCCCATCGAAATCGGTCCACCCGGTACAGGGAATGGTCAAAATTTTCGGCGTTTTAATTACCTGAAGCGCCCAATTGGTGGCACTCCTTGCGTGGTATGTGAAAAATAATACGAATCCCAATTTTCTCTTTTCAAAACTCAGAGCTACTATGATCGAAACCTTAGAGATTAGTAAAGGAAAACTCTTTTAAATTTTTTAATTGAATACTGTTCACCTTTGAACAAATGTATGTTCAGTTATTTTAAACTGAGAAATCTCTTACGTTGTACAAGCAATTTCGGCACCCTGTACATTGCTTCTTGATATAACATAAAATAATCCTGCAATTGTTCATTATCAAGTATCAAATTTAGTATGTATTTTTTTTAATTAATATAAGATTTTGTAGCTATGTTAACGTTATTCTTTTGTACTAAATAGTTTTGTTTCTGGATTAAACCGGAGAAGGAGGATTCAAACAAGGAAACAATAAGGATATATAAACAGTTTATCTAAACGGAACCTGTCTGCACTAGTAAACGTATTTCAATCGGAACATTTAATTTAATTAAGTAAATGTCAAAATAATGAACGCAAACCACAATTATTCATTAATAATGTAATAAGATCAAACTATGTAATAATACTGGTTAAGATGGCAAAATTGGGAGATGGTGTACCAGAAAATGGTCCCTCATAAAAGTATCATTTTATAGCAAAAAGAAAAAAAAATAAAAACTAGGACATCAACGGCATGCCCTAAAAAAACAAATAAAGCCAAAAAATAAATTTATGTGTTAATTAAGGATCTTCAATAATAATCTTGTTGTGCTTAGGACAATTTCTTTGACTATTTTTACCTTCCAACCTACATACACATACGTAGATATAGAAGATTATGCAATCGACTTTTTTTTCACTATCGTTAAAATGACTTATTAGCTCACGTACAACGTTTGGCCAAGATCGGCCATGATGTCTGTGTGGATGTGTATGTGGATGTGTATTAGTATCTACGATAACTCCAGAACGAAAACACCTACATATTTTGTATTTAAGCTTGTTTTCATTTCGCTTGGAGCTGATTAGATTTTGGGAGAAATTCAGCGGAGATGGGGTGTATTAGGGACAGTTTTTAGTTTTTATCCAATATTTCTGAAACAGCTGCATATTTCAAAGATATAAAAATACCAATATATAGACCTTAATCATATAGATTAATAATGTTGTTTGCATTTTTTTTATACTACGCGTAATTTAGCGGTAAAAAAATTCCTAACGTAGAATTTAATTATTTTCAATATCTGAATAATGATTAATTTTATAAGAAAATGTGTAGACATATTTTTTACAGAAAATTTAATTTTACATAACTTTTCCTTACAAAGCTTTTTAATGTAAAGCGAAATAAATTGAAAATTTAAATAAATGTGATTTAAAATACTTAACCTGTATCATCGATACTTTTATAGAAGTTAGCATCTAGTCTATTAACCTCTATCTGACATGAAGTTTTAAATGTCTGTTTGAGATAGATCATCGTTTTTTTTACAATGTTGCCTATTTTCGTAAAGAACTTATTATAAAAGAGGCTGCATAATTATCTATTGTTATTAAATTTCATTCTTTTAATTTCTATTTTATAGGTTGGTGTGGTGTGCCACACCGGATATTTCACAAATGTGAACTTCTTTAAAGTTTCAGGGGGTTGTATTCATGCACATATATCGGCATGATCACTGCAATTACGCACATCATATGCGGCTATTTGAAGTAGTATCATCCTCTGCGGTACCCTAACTCCGTTCCTTCCGATCCTGTCCTGCACATGTATGTATGTTGGGAATCCATGACTATGTATGAAAGGACCACGCCATTTTCTTATGGAAAGTGGCTTTGGTTAAAATGTCTTATTTTTTTATATGTATTAGTTCTTGTCGTACTCATCAATATTGTTCATAGGCACAACGTCATCCTATGGCTAGTTTTAGAAATACAGGTTGTTAAAGTTTCAAAATACCTTCTTTTCCATCTTCATTATTTTTGGTTTGAAACTACTGATGTTCATTTTATCTTCTAAATGCGATTTTTACATCTTCATAGGATATGTAGTTGTACACAAAGGGTACCTTATTTACAGGGTGATACACATTTTGACATTATAGTTTAAATAAAAATATATTTTGTTTTATTACAGCCATATTATTGCTACTGTGAAAGACTTCATTGGATATAATATTGTATTGGTTAAATAAACAGTTATAAATATATATTATACAAGGTGATTCATAAGTTTTGTCCCAATCATTAATTATTTTTAAAATCAAATAACGGAACTCTCTGTATGTGGGAATTGATTGTGACGTCATTTTATCCTTTAGTTAGACAGATTAGGTGAATCAATAATTTTCCAAAATATTAAATATAAAAATAAGTCGAAAAACCTTTCTTTCACCACCCTGTATCTAAAAATTGACTAGGTCAACGTATATTTATTTTAAAATCTTCGAATATGGTATATTGTAATCAAGTTATTTTCAAAGGTATCGTTTCAATCCTATGAATAGATTTGCAGATAGAGTCTGGCATGCCAAATGAAATTGTCAGCGTTTTTAAATCCTTATGGAAAGTGACCTTTGGTAAAAATGTATAATTTTCTGATATGTATTAGCTTTCGACGTACTTATCAATATTGTTCATGAGCACAGAATCATCCTGTGACTAGTTAAAGTGTTAAAGTTTCAAAATGCCACGATTTGCATGTTCATTATTTTTTATTTGAAATTACTACGTTAATGTTTTCTTCAAAATGCGATTTTTGCATTTTATGCGATGTGTAGATATACACAAAGAGTATAATTGATTCTTAGTTACAGAGTAATACACAGTTTAACGTTATAGTTTTTAAAAAAATATACTTTGTTTTATAGCAGCCACATAATTGCTACTGTAGATGACTTTTCATTAAGCTGTATTCGAAGATTTTAAAATCTATATACATAATTTGAAAGAGCTAATTTTAAGATACAGAGTAATGAAAACAAGAAAGGTTTTTCGACTTATTGCCATATTTAGTATTTTGTAAAATTATTGAATCACCTTCATATTCGTACATAATACGTCTAACTAAAAGATAAAATGTTTTAAAAAGATTTGATGATTGGGACAAACCATTGTATCACCCTGTATAATATATATTTTTACCCTATATAATATATATTTTTAACTATCAACTTAAATAACACAATACGACACCCGTTAAACCCGTTAAACTGTGTATCACCCTGTAACTAAGAATCAATTACACCCTTTGTGTATATCTACATATATAACGAATATAACGCAGTTGTGATTTCAAATAAAAAACAATGAACATACGAATCGTGGTATTTTGAAACTTTAACACTTTAACTAGTCAGAGGATGATTTTGTGCTCATGAACAATATTGATGAGTACGTCGAGAACTAATACATATCAGAAAATTATACATTTTTACCAAAGGCCACTTTCCATAAGGATTTAAAAACGCTAACAATTTCTTGTCTTGCTGAAACTTGCCAGACTTTATCTACAAATCTACTCATATGATTGTAGCGAAACTTTAGGAACGAAATCATTATAATATGCTGTATTTGAAGATTTTAAAATCAATATACCTTGACCTAGTCAATTTTTAGATACGGGGTGATGACCTATTGTTATATTTAATATTTTGCAAAATTATTGAATCGCCATGTATAATCTTAAGTAGTACCTAATCTGTCTAACTAAAGGGTAACATGAAGTCAAAATAAATTCCCACATACAGAGGGTTCCGTTATTTGATTTTAAAAAGAATTGATGATTGGGAAAAAACTTATGAATCACCTTGTATAATATACTTAACCAACACAATATCATATCCAGTGAAGAGTCTTTCACAGTAGCAATTATGTGACTGACAAATTAATTTTTTTTTAACACTTTAATGCCAAAATGTGTATCACCCTGCAAATAAGATTGAATGGTACCCTGTGTGTACATAACTACATATCCTATAGAGATGTAAAAATCAGTATTTTCAAACCAAAAATAATGAACATGACAAGGTAGGTATTTTGAGACTTTAACGCCCTGTATTTCTAAAACTACCCATAGAGTGACTTTGTGCCTATGAACAATATTGATGAGTATGACAAGAACTAATACATAAAAAAAAATTAGACATATTAACCGAAGGCCACTTTCCATAAGAAAATGGAGCCCTCCCCGTTTTAGAGGGAATAAAACGTTGCATTTCCTTTTCCATTTACATTAATAGTTCTGTTATATTCTCTTTACAGCACTGGTTTTAGCAATAAAGGTCCATAATATGATATTTACACTGTGAAGTATATTCATATAGATAGCAAACAAATTAAAAATTATAAATTATAAATTAAGTACTTAACACTGATATCAACAGATCACATACTATAGTAAGGATACATCATAAATTCATCTACGCAATCTTGTTACTATTTATTTAACAGCATTTTATCATTATCTTTATAATAGTTGCGTGTGACGTATTGAAATATTCTCACATTATAAACCACATGTTACATATCTGTTACGCGCTAAAAATGTATACACGATTAATGAAATTGTTACAAGGAATATTGGAGCTGTATGCTGTACATGATTCAATATAATAGCGTTATCAGCAAAAATTAAAGAGTCTCCAGGAATCATACGTTTAACGTACCTACTAAAATGCTTTGCCTCAATCACTGTCACGGTTTATAGCCTTTCGACATAGTGAAAAATAATAGAAAAGGGAAAATGAATTGTGAAATAATACGATATCCGTCTACTTCGCTTAGAATACTACCGGAAAAGCTCGGAAAACATCCCTCACCCATATAGACATCTCTATACTTCCAAAGTAGCAGTTCAAACAAAATACTCCACAACGCATCTGTTCCAAAAAGACAAGGAATGAAAAATCAGGAAATTAAGGATTGCTGAGATTTCGTGTACCAGATCCTGTGTACCATTTCTGTATGAAGAATTTTGCTCTGTGATATACAGGTTCGTTCAAAATACGTGACTTTTTTCCTACGTACAAAAATAGTGAAAAGTTCATTTTTTTCAAATAACACACCCAGTACATCTCCAAATATTCTGAAATAAAAGCTTGGTTTCTGTACAAATTTGATTATTTTGGTATGTTTTACGTGAATAGCCATGAAATATCAAGGTGCCACATGTTATTATGGAAAGACAATCAGAGCACTATTAATAGAACGTTCCGGTGTTTAACAACAATTGTAAATTGAAAAATTAAGAAGAAAGAAATAGATATTCAAATAGAGTTTTGATGAAATTGTTAATTCTTCATGGACAATGTCACCAAATTATAGCAAAAAATGCCGGAAGTTCGATGAAATGTAACCTGATTTACAACCAATGAACTAGAGAAAATTTGTACGATTACAAAATAATTTCGTTAATTATGGGTCAAAACAGAAACCGCAGTTCAGATGAAGACAACTTCATAAATGTTTTAGCGTTTCAACCAAATAAACGCCAAAATAAAGGTATTAAATGACCGTTTCAAATGAGCTATCAGTCGGTATCTCTTACCTTTTAAGATTTTAAAAGGGCAACTCCTGGGAGCGGGGGGTAAAAGGGGGCAAAGTAATTTTTGGTTAAAAAGTTTTCCCCCTTGACATTGCATTTGATTTTTTTTTAATTTCACACTTCGAGAAATCCGAGGTGGGAAGTTTTGAAATGAACACCATATATATATATATATATATATATATATATATATATATATATATATAAAATCACTCTGATATTAAGAATACATCAACTAATCAGTGATTGCAGCTTTAAATGCATAGTTGATACACATAACAAATATAAGTATTAAAAAACCTTTTGATTATTTATAAGCCAGATGAGCACTTTGTAAAACAAATATGCAGGTTATTAATCTATATGTGGTGATACTAGTTTAATGTTATGGCGATGATTGAGGTGGTATTTTAAATTCCCTTTTTGTTTAAAAACCTTTTCACAAAGAGGACAATTGAAAATACCCGTCTGATTACATTCGTATTTAACATGCTTATTTAAATTTCCTTGATACTTGTACCGATTTCCACACTGTTCACATTCATATCTAAATTTTTTAGAACGACGATTTGAATCTGAAAACAAAAATGTATTAATTAATCGCAAAACAAAATTTGTCCATGCATTCTATCTACAACAAAATCAAAATACTTTAATATTCATGCAGAATGTTACCTACAAATTTATGTGTTTGTTAAAGACGAGCTACAGGATTGATACCCTCTTTACTGTTTCGAGAACAATTTTGTTCTTCCTACAAGGTTCTCAATATATTTAAGCTGATGGGGAAATAGAGACAATGGTAATCAATAAAACGCAAAAGGTCATGTAACTAAATGATTGAATAAAGGGATGTAATAATAATAATAATAATAGTATGTTTAAGGTTTTTTGTCAGGATCGCCATATAATAACTAGATGAACAAATATGGATGACGGGATCGCCGTACAATAACATGATGATAATGTGCGGATAATTGATGAATTATGTTTTCTGGTAGGGGATTATTAAGAAAAAATTAATTGACTGAAACTTATATTTTAATTACATTATTGGTCACAATATCAATGTCGACTACATACTCAAACTATATCTATTCCTATTATAACCCATTCCCCTCTCCAAAAGAAGTCTGACTTTATTTTAATCGTTATCCTGTCAGAGGAGTTTACAACGTTTCTTATTTTAACACTTCTTAAACTGCACATGATAAAGAATAAAGTTTAAAGCAAAAATTCTACAATTTTATGAACAAAGGCTTTATGCGAACGCAAATTAGATGCAGTTTTAAATTTCTTCCGACATATCTGACATTGATATGTTAATTTTTTTTGACACTCATATTTGTTATGTAGGGACAAAGATTCTTCAAATTTAAACATTTCTCCGCATTGGTTGCATGGAAAATCGATCTCTTCTTCTAGTCCTTTTTCTGATTCATCAGCTACAATTTAAAAAAATGAATATTAAAATGAGAACATATAATTAGACTAAATTACATTTATTTCAATGTACAAGTTTTTCCTCAGAAAGATTGTATTAATGACTAAGTAACCGTTAGCGGATGTAATAATGTGTGACGTGAGTAACTATTTCAATTATTTCATTCCGTATTCCTCTTTTAGTTCTAGTATTTATGTAAGTACACATATACATTTCGCCTTATCTAAGACTGTACGTTACACCACTACTTATTTTGAATAATGTGTATTAGATATTTTCTCTTTAACTTATAATTTTGCTGCTTTAATGGAACAAATAATTATCTCATCTTTATACACCATTATTTACTTGTTGCGACCTTAAAATATGCTTAATTACTACTATTTATTTACAATCTGCTGTAGAAATTAGTATTACATAAGTACATTAACGGCATTCAGCAGTACAGTACTCTAGCAAAGTACAGATCGTAGGTTCAAATCCTACTCGAGGTAAAATTTTTATTTAGGCATTTAATAAAATTAATAATAATTTTTAAGTACAGGGAATTGTTAATGATTTTTTCTCAAATAGATTCATACATTTTTCCATTAATTACGTGCGTAAAATATCCGTTCCGTTTAATTAATTAAACGTACCTAATTCATTCTGAAATATGTAAATTTAAGGCACAATAACATTAAGAATTGAAAATATTTTCTCTGTCTGAGTTGAATTCGGAAATAAAATTATTGGAAAATTAATTCATTTCTCCTACACGCGGTGGGCATTTTTCTTCAAGCAGCATCGATTTTATTTTAATTGCTTCAGGATTTCCTACAGCATCCATACCAACCTCTGCACTCCTATAAATAAATTCTCACTGACATCACATGTACTTACGATTACATCCTGCAGCTATCAACTTATCTTATCACTATAGAAGTACATGTAAAGCGCAACCTTCTGGTTAGTCAAAGTTTACGTTGGTTCCATCTGCCGTTTATCCAGTCGTCAAGGCTGTGTTAGCTAATAAATAATATCAGACCATTATCGTTTATAACAGTAAAAAACTTTGCATAGATCGTATACTGTATATAATTACTTCCATTGAACAGCTCCCGTTACTTCTCACTCGCGAGCCTAAAATATTGAAACTTTGTTTAAACGATTCAATTTCATACACGCATCTTACTTGCCTGCCCTTGTATTTGTTCAGTATCTAAATTTAACTTGCATTTAATCATTGATTGTGATGCTTGATTAGGTGTTCATGAGCTGTCAGTGTTGTTGACAAATCAATGGTAAATTGGTTACCTGTGGATAAATTACAGCGACCTCACCTAAATTGATTATAAATCGTAAATCGTTTATATTTTCATAGTTACTTAACGGTAGAAACATTAATTGCTTAACGTTTGAATATCGCACGTTTGAGCATCTCACATAGTTTTCAGTCACATTAAAGTAAGATCGTAGAGCGTTATTTATGTCGCAGTAATATTGAAAATTTTCTACAGATCTCAGATACAGGCGGGAATTCGTAAGCTAACATATTACTTTCGGTATAATTTTTTTGTTATAGTGCGCTACGGTTACATTTACGCCTACATAAAACTACATTTACTGGGTGCATGATTTATACATGTTTCCTTGTGTATGTGCTAATTCAAATTTTCTTGTTTAGCATTCCTTTATTTATTCCTTTTGATACTTTAGGGTTTAACGCCAAACAGTTCACGGCGCCCTACTTTTACAAATGCTTTAGTTTAATGTTGTTTACACTACTATAGTGCAAATAATCAATCCAACTGCTCTAAATCCCTCACTAGCTGCTGCATTATACTTTTTACATCGTGCTTAGTTAATGCCTCCCAATTACGTTTGCTCTACGGGATTGATTAAACTCGTTAATAATGTTTCGCACGTACCCAATATATATTAATAATGAGATCTTTGTGTATTAATATTCTAACTATTGCTGTTTTAACCAGTGAAATGTATGTGAATCGCATATTACATGTAATTACTTTCATTGAATTATCTCGTATTGCTTTGTTCTTGTTCACGGTACCTAAAATATTAATCAAACAATGTTTAAACATTTCTAACTGAAATACACGTTTACTTACCTATATCATATTCATACAGTATTGGTAATTTACCTTAACTTCAATAACTGTAAAAAGTATCCTTATGTACATGTTTTGTTAAAACTGTCAGTTGTATTGACAAGTTATCACTGTCTTCAATTGTGCATTACAAAGTACTTTAATACAGATTTTGTTTCATGTTATTATGTTAACTTCTATTTTGAATAGAAACTTTGTGTCACGATTACTTAGATTTTATTTTGTATACTATATTGATATACAAAGAGTCTCGCACGTAGTTTTACGATTTACATTAATTTTTATCGATCAGAACTATTTCAGCTAGTATTTCAGTTCTACACAGAGCTCTTTGGGAAATGGTGGAAACCTTGTAATTTCTATTGCGCATAAAACCTACCCATGTAGTACTAGATGACTATAGTGCAGAGCCCTAACCTTAGTTAATTTTTTTAACTTTTTAAAATTATTTTACTGTGTTCTACTTTTACTTGTGGTAACAACATTTAATATTAAGTTTATGAATTACACAACTTGATTCAATATTCATATTATTTTGATGATTTACTTTAAATTAAAATTTACGTTTTAATTTGATTCAGATTCTTAGTCAAATAAACATTAGATTTACTCTTTTTAGAAAGTTCATGGCGCCCCCTTATTAAAAAATGGATGGTTTAACAAGCTGTATACTAGTACAAATAATAAATATTCTGATTGCGCAATCCAAGTGCTCTGAGTTTCCCGCTAGCTACTGGGTTATACTTTCTATATTGTGCTAGGTTGTCAAAGTCCCCCAGTCACAATTTTTCTGAAGAATAAATCAATTTTAATATACCGCTACATCATCTTTCCGTTTGGAACCTGAAACCAAAAATACTAAATTCTGAAAGCCAGTTGGTATTGTTTCAAGAATACGTAATCTGAGCACACGTTCCGTAAATTAATATTGATTAAAAAACTGTAATAATTAGCTAAATAAAGACTTATTATAAGTTTTTGTTATGAACGAATAAGTTCAAAGGTAAATATGTAATTAAAAAGTATTATTAATTTTATTAAATACATAAATAAAAAATTATAATTACATAAATAAAAAGTTTACCTCGAGTAGGATTTGAACCTACGACCTGTACTTTGCTAGAGTACTGCGCTAACCAACTGCGCCGTCAAGGTCCAAGCCCCAATCGATGTAAATTTTGTCTTTTATGTATCTAGAACTGATGAAAATTCTAAATATAATGCGATTACAATCAAATTACTTATATTAATGGAATGTGAGCCTGCAATATGCGATATTAGTAACAAAATAATATACAGACTGTACATATATTTATTTACTTATTTCCATTGGGTTTCAATTGACATTAACAGGACAAGATCCTAATTACATATTTCAATTTGGATCTAATTTAATGGCACTCGATTCTTCGTTGATTTCAAAAATTGTGACTTAATATAATGAATGCTAACAATCATTATTTTACAGTTATGTACAACTCAACCCCATCAGTTTAAAATTTTCTTAATTCACCAATTCACTCCTAGATAGCGTAGCATTGCTACCAATTCCACAAAACCAACAACCTTGTGTTGTGTGGTATCTGGATATATGTTGTATTTGGACCAGTTATTTTAATGCAAGTAAAAAAAAAATACGGAGGGTAATGAAATCTAACGATGCTTTTATCTTAATTCCATCTTGTTAATCGTGAGGAAGGTGGGCACTAACGTTATATTTGACAGGGTGTTGTGACATTAAGTTTGTTTACTAGATTGCGATAAACGTGTTAGGAGACTCAGCGTGGAATATTATACAGGTTACGTAAATTTAATCGTTTATTAAGAGGTGCTACTTCTGGTTTATACGTTAGGTAGCGAAGGTGTAGTCTTCGCATACCCAGGGCTTAAAATTATGGCAATAGATTATTTTCGATTTCGATTGTTTAGCGCGGATGTCAAGGATGTTGTGGCTGTAAGTCTGAATGTAAAAACGGTCCCGATACCCGGGGTTGACTTTTAGTAGACTCAGCATCTCTGTGCCTCTACACACTCGCTAATCTTCCAATCTAAAGAAAATTACATAAGCTAAATATGCTTGAGTCGTATAATTAAGTGGATGAATGACTGGTTTCTTCAGGTGAGCAGGCGGTGATCGCGAGGAAGATTAAGTTATTGGATAAGGTGAATTTCGTCAAAGAGGCTATCAAAGAAAACCACAACGACGATAATAAAATTTTACCGGATAATAATGAATTAATAATAAATTAGTAGAACGGGTGTGGCAATGATATCATAACAATGCATGATGTATCCACATCAAAGGGATGACATTGTCAAACGTTTTAATATGACTGACGAACAGAACATTTAGTTAGTTCTGTTTTTCCAAAAAAATGGTAGCTAAAATAGATATCTTTTACCCCAGATTTTAAAATAAGGCTTCATAAAAAGTAATGGTTTCGTTATCATTCTACAATAACCATAGCGTTCTGTGATAAGTGTTAAAGGTATAAAATAGGTGTATTAAAAAATAAAAGCTAGAAAACTTGTGATAAATATATTTCTTAAAATAATTTTACACATTTTCTTTACTTGTTAAAGCCGTATCAATTTACTTAGTCATAAAATAATTATCATTTACCTTATAATGTACTTTTGCATGTCTATTAAGGGAGTATTTGTGATGGAAAGTTTTTGAACAAACATCACACGAAAACTGAGGAGTTTTTCCGCAATAATAACGTAAATGAGTGTTTAAACTTGGCTTACAGTTGTATGACCTGCCACAAGCATCACAAGTATACCGTTGCAATCCTAAAAAAAATACTGTAAGTAAATGATTAATTCAATGTGTAATAGTAATTTATATTACCCGGAGAACATGTGATGAGCGTTAGTGCCACACGAGGCGGCATGGAAGTAAGTCACGCTATAGTTTTTAATAATATACAATGTTTTTTGTGCTGCTTTAATCAAATAAAATAAAATTATTATACAGCACAAAAACATCATGAAGTTTTTTGTCAGCAAAATTATGTTGTCTCTGTTAGCTTACCTTTTATGAGTGTAAGAATGCAGAATTACCAACCTAAATTGCAGTTACACATATAACTTTAAATAAAATACTTTTAAATGATTGTTTTGTTATTATTATTATGAAGTGCAAATTTATTGAAATTCATTTGCGAGCGAAGCAGCACAAAAAAAAACATTTTCACTTTAATCACTTGCAACACTGAATCATAATAAATAATTACGAATTTTGTTTAATCACTAAATTTATTTCTTAATATAAAATATATAAGGCTATCTTTTATTGCACGTAATTATTGAAAACTCTTCTTTAACATTATAACAAAACAATAGAGGTACTTATTTGGATATAATTTACACTAATAATTTTCCTAAATGAGTAACTAAATGTGTTCGTAGGTGGGTTTTTCTTTTAAATCTTCTGCCACAAGTTTTGCATTGAAACTTTGGTTCTACCCCACACTCATACTTGATATGGTATGTTGCATGTCCTTTATGCTTGTAAGAGTACTTACACCTTAAGCAAACAAAGCGATTGTTAGTATCTACATAAAATCCAATGTTTAACCCTAAAAGAAAAAAAAACATTAAAATTTGCTACAAAACACAAAATTATTCTTACTTAAATGTTAAAAACCTTCTAACCAAAACCCAATTTATAAGAAATTGTATATATTAAACCTACACTAAATCATGTAGCTTACGCCCTAAGAGCACTCAAAATGACCACATATCCTATCAAGGCGTTTAGCTGAATGCTTGGTCTTAAAACCATTATGAATAAATTAAATCTACTAGTGTTTTAAATAGCTTACCAGAATTCATTTCTAGAACCTTTATAACAAGATTGGTTAGATCTCTAGTGACGAACAATTGTTACGAATATTACCCTCGTGTATAATTTACTCCTATATAGCAATGCAACTTCGTTAGGATTACAGCGATAATCCAATTGAACGTTATGAATTACAGCGGTAATTCAACTGAAATCACGTCATACCCAACTACCATAGTAACAGAGCTATTCTTGTCATGAACAAGAAGCATTCGTCAAACACTGACAGCCACGTTAAAAAATTTTATTGTAAAAATGAAACGATTTCGTGGGAAACCATTGATAGCAAAATTGAAAATTGGGTTCCGAAGAATACAGTGAAAAATCAGGCATTTATTAGGACGCACGTTTTCTAAATTTTGTTACATGCTTAGTAATTAAAAAGTTTCGTCGTTTTTTAAATTTAAATTTTTAATTAATTAGATGAAGGTTTTGTTCATTTATTAAATTCTGTAACCTGTTTACATAATTAACTAAAGTTTTAGAAATATTCTGGAAATATTCTACCGAATACCACGTGTGCATCAAAACTAATCAGATAATCCTGAAAGAAGAGTTGTTTTCTTAAGGAAACCGCATTCGCTGGTGCTCTCTGTTGGTTAAAAGAATAACCCTCCTCCTTCGGAGTCGATCTCTTTTAACTTTTAACAAACAGAGAAAACCAACTCATGCAGTTTCCAGACAACACCGCTTTTTCCCGGATTATCGATAATTTTGAACGCACTAGTGGTATTATATATGATAATTCATTGTCAGTATAGGGATAAGATTTTATTGGATCAAGCTCTACGAATACTCTCACTTTGTATTGCATCTTCATTTTCTGATACCTCGTTTATTAGAAATACCAACGAGAATCTGTATGTAAGCTTTAAAGCTCAGATTGAGTCACAAAATTACCCACCACTGGCTAATCGAATGTTACCCAATCGCCACTAAGTGCTAGTACAATAAATATATGGGCTACATGTAACGTATTCTACAAATAGTTTCAATCATCTAAATGGCATTTAACAGTTAACAACAATTTTTTTAAATATAGTCCAGCGCTAGAGTCGTTTCATGGAGCAGTCACTCATCCAAACGTGTTTAAATTTATAAAATGGATTTCTTCATCCAATTAAAACAATTATTTAATAATAACAAATAAGTAACAAATAATGCCATAATTTTTTTTTTTAATATCTTATTGCAATGCACCTAATCTATAAGATTAACTAACATTTTGTTTATGCCCTAAATTACTACGGCCATAATGCCATAATGGAAATTAATTCAATCATTTGATGTACAAGATCAACTAAGCGCAATGAATTAATTACAATAAAATAAAATTTAACAGTTTGTTGAAGGAGGATAATTTTGATGAAAATGTAAACTTTCACCATAATTAACAATTACAGTTATCGTAAGTGTAAAGTTGTGAAATAGAAATTTGTTCATAATTTTAAAGTGAAAACACAATGTAGTACATTTAATACGATTTTTAATTTAAATTCAAACTACATATGTTAAATTATTATGGTGCTGTGGTAACTTAACATATAATTGGTAAAGGATTGACTTTATTACACCTATTTCTAAATTTAGAGGCAGTTGCCAAATGTCTGATCTGATGTTTCGGAATGCCAAGTTCGGTCATGCCTATGAGAGGTACGATAATGTATTTGCCGCCATGTTCTTTGATTTGTAGCCGGTGAGGCCGTGCGGTTCTTTTCAGTAGAAACTCGTAAGATGGTAACTTAATTCTGGGCGCCACAGACTCACTACTAAACTAAACTAAACTAAACACTTGAGTCAGGAAGTGCTGAATATGTAAGCTCGGTCTCTCTCAATAGCCGTTCCTTACCTGTAGTCGACTGATTTCACTCCTCGTATTACTCAAGTAATACGAATAATCAAACAAATGTTTAACAAAATAAAAATAATAAATTTTATTCATAAACACAAACCCAACGATTATGTATTTGTGGCCTATAATCCTTTCCACAAATTTTAAAATCAAACCAATAATAATTTTAACGAATCCAGTTAAAATCCAATTTACCCAGTAATACATAAATATTTACAAACAGATAAAAAGATAACTTCTATACATGTACCTTCAAATATATAAATGCTTAAATAAGCAATTAATTTCCATACTTCACTCCCTTAGCAAATTTTACAGCATAACTCAAGATGGTCGTAGAGCAAGAGAACTTATTTCAAATGTGCCTTTAATGTGGTAAAATATTTAAGTAAAATCAGATCCATGTATTATCCAATTTATAAATTACAGAAACCTGTACTTTTAATAAGCTGTGATGTATTTATTTTCTTATTTCTCCCATAGATGATTATTTACAAATTATGAAACTACAAATTTTTAACTATTATTTACACTTTTTGAACTCTACATATTTACATTTTATACTCACCTAATGACTACTAAATAATTTTCATATTTACTGCGGATCATTCCTAAGATCAATATTACAACGTAATAACTTCAAGGTCTAGAACACAGCAAAAATATAAACATACCAAAACCTTAAATTAAAATTAAGACGTATTATTGTGCGTTTGTTTAATTATAAAATGCCAAAACCTATTTAAATAGAGACTCTTGCCTATTGAAATTATTAGGATTTTTATCTCAATAGCTTCACGTTGTAAATGAACATAATAACGGGTTGTGTTGACAATATTTCCATATTATCAAATGGAAGGTCATGATTTAAATTATTTCAAGCATGCTCAGCTACTGCAGATTTCTATGCTTGACCTAATTTAAAGTACGTTTTGTGGTTCTAATGGATACTTCTTCACAAGAACAAGATGACATACACTCCGGAATATAATAATGGTTTTTTCTTGTAGGTTTAAAAAAAGTTTTAATGCCATGATTAATGAGGATTTTTCCAATTCTATCTGTAACATTAGTTATTAAAGAAAGAAAAGCATTAAGCACTAGCTTTTCTTTATGGTTATGTCTAGCTGATGTAATAACATTATTAATGTCTTTAAGAGAATATCCATTAGTGGTGATCTTGATAAGTATTTTTATTCATCTCTCAAAAATTCAGGATCACTTAGGTGAATTTGTGTTATATTAAAATATAATACTTAAGTGTTGAATAATACTACTATGAAGCAGCATTTATGCTATTTCTTATTGAATAACACTTTAGAGATCGAAGTTTATAATAGTGAGTGCTTACCTTTGAGTTTTTTTTTAATCGTGCGTTTTAATATAAATTATACGAAATTTAAATGTTTCGATAAAAATTATAATTAGCGTCGTCAATACAGATTGGCGCTTTAAAAAAATTACCTAATACTAAACCAAACAAATTTATAAAATATGAAAACTCAAAGAATATACCTGCTATAGCAATTATGTATATGAATTACATATTAAATGTTACTTTATTAGCTAAAGATTTAATAAAGTAAATATTATTAAACCGTTTTGATAATGACATTCCAGAATACCCACTACGGACGAAGTCTAAAAATATGTAATTTAATTAAAAATTATACGTTCATTAATGAGCTATAATTTAAATATTACAGTGAAATCACAATTACTATTTACAGTGTATAAAAAAATATACTTTGTTCAACAAAATTTCAAAATCTTACATAGAAGCCATTATTCATATTATTTAATAAAGTTTTATATAACGAGATATTTTATTTATTTGTTTCACAGAAGTGTAAAATGTTTTGGAAATGTGAATAAAATGTTAAAATTCAAGCACGCTGGGCCAGGATTTCAATTTACGAGTACTTCCAAAGAATTTTCCAAATGTGTAAAACACAAATTTTGTGAGCTTATCTGCAAAATAAATTGCTGGCACTGCCATTCACATTAAATAATTGAACATTATTTAAAATACTTAGCTTTATTGGATTTTCAATTATGTATTTTTGTATTAATGTTTTACACAAATCTATACGTTTCGATATCAGTTAAGTTATAGCCCTCAGTAGTAATAAAATCTTTCAACATCTTGAACAACTCTGAGAAATGTTATTACTACTGAGGACAATAACTGTAAGTTTTAGCGCAACGTTTAGATTGGTGTAAAAGGTTAATACAAAAATAGACTATTGGAAACTCTAAAAGTAATTGAAGATTGATTTAAATCGAAATGTTATATTAAATTCGCTATGTAACTTAACTTAATGCAGTGACCAAAAAGCAAAATAAAACCAAATTCTAAACGTCCTGACGCAAAGGAGGAGCGCAAAAACTATGAAAAATAGCTGAGGCGCATAAAATAAATTATTTAGCTTAATGCCCAATCACTGCTTAATAACTATTCATAGTTTCATGATTACAGTGCCCAATTGCTACCAACCCATATAGCTAATCTCGAATACTTATTCATATAATATTATCATGAAGTTCAATACAATTTTCTATTGAAGCATGTATTTATTACTTTCTTTTCAAAATAAGCTACAACTACTTTTTCAGTTACATATTTTCTAAATTGCGATTTATGGTTTATGCAATAAAAATGCAGATAAGCTGTTATTGCCACACAAACAATTAACAAAAATAACTGTTTTTGAGATGTATGATTAAATGCGCACGCAAATGACCTTTTCTTTTAAATCTTCTCCCACAAGTTTGACACTGAAACTTAGGCTCCTTTCCACATTCATACTTGAGATGCCATTTCATATAAGCTTTTTGTTTATATGATGATTTACATCTTAAGCATATAAAACGACCGTTAGCATCCGAATATAACTCGGGTACCAGTAAGTCTAAAACAAAAATTGATTTAGTATTTCAATAGTTCTTTATTAAACTAGTACCTAACCAAATTCAGAATAGTTACAATAATACATAAACAGTTATACTGAACAATTGCATAATACAGTAAACCTTTCGCAACTCGCAACAAAAAATTTTCAGGAAATTGCTTACAATGTTTAGATACTCTTACTGATTATAAATGCACATAAAAAGTAAAAAAACTGAGACGTTTCGACACCGAGTTAGTTCATATGGTACCACTTATGTTTTAGAACTTTACGGTTAAAGTGCTCACGGTGTGAAGTTTGAAATGGTTTTTGTTTTCGTTGCCATCGTCAGTTGGTTATTTGTTGGTGTTTGTTGGCTATTTTTTGTTGTATGTTGGTTATTAGTATTTTCAAAATTAAATTTTTAAATTTAGAAGTGAAGTTAGCCCCCTCCCAAGGTTAAATTTTTCATTTCTTTTGTTGTAATGGTTTGTTGGTTATTAGACCCTCAAGGTTTTTCATTTATTTTTCTTGCAATCCTTTGTTGGTTATTTGTAGGTGTTTATTGGCTATTTCTTTGTCGTTTGTTGAATATTAGTACTTTGCCCAGAAATTTTTTTAATTTACGCGTGAGGTTAACAAAACAAACAATAAAAAAACTAACCAACAAACACCAACAGACGATTACGAGTAAAAAAGAATAGAAGTTAAAAAACAGTAGTCAACAAATACCAAAAAGCAGCTAACAACCGATCGCAACAAGAACAAATTAAAAATTTTTAAATTGCAGAACTTCACGCCTAAACTAAAAAATTTATTTCAGAAAATACTGATCACCAACAACCAGCAACATATAGCCAACAAAAAACCATCAACAACAACCAACAAACGATTGGAACAAAAAACCTCGGAGAGCTAATTTCGCGCCTAAATTACGAAATTTGATTGGGAAAGACAAACCATAACCAACAAACGACCAATAAACAAATGTAACAAAAAAAATTTAAATTTTAAACTCGTGGGGTTACCTTCACACCGGCAAAGTACTCTTGGGTGCATAAGTAAATCAGAATGAAAAAACTTATACTTTATCAATTAGAGATATACAGTCAATATCGTACAAAAGAGCCGTTCTTTGGTAAATAAGAAACTTGTAAAAAATATTAGAAACACTGCAGTCTTTGTAAAAGAACCGTTAACCATTAAGGTACAATTATTAAAAAATACTTCGCCCACTTCAACACCAGAACGTTCCGACGTCGATTCATGCCATATATAATAATTGTAATGTGGGTGTCATTGGACATACAAACCAATTTTTTTCTATGTTCCAGCTTTGAACCAGTTGCCTTTACCGTTTGAGTTTTAGTTTTATTGAGGAAAGGGGTTTGACTACAAGCCCTATGTAAGATTTGAATGCAATTGCTTTTTTTTAAATAATACATACACACACGTACGCACGCACTCGCCCCTTTAAGTGAAAAAGTTCAAAATTCCGCAAGTATAACCATTACCATCAATATCTCCAATTTCGGTCATTAGAACGCCTATTTAAAATTGTAAAAATTGTAATTGTAATTGTAAAGGTCACTATCAATATTCACGATAGACAGAGTGTAGCCATATGCCTCTAACATGTTTTGTTAGCATCTTTGTAATCATCGACTTTAAAAGAATAAAAAATTGAGATCTATGTATAATATGTATAATCTAGCAGTTATCGCAAAGAGAAAGACGTTTATATTTTTGTAGAGATATAATATCTGCCAATAATGTGTTTAAAAAGGTAAGAGTGTAAGAAAGTTAAATTACATCGTTTCATGACTTGTAAAGTTAATCAGTTCATGGCGGCAGTAATTATCCCTTTGGATAGAAAAACTGGTCATACGTTTAACATGCCAAACACGACAAATTTAACAGATCAGACAAGCAATAATATAAAATAATAATATAAAAAATATTTTAAGGTTAAAGGTATGTTTCTAATATATTCGTTTTAGTAGTTTAGATCATCCTGTCTAGATATCATAAGGAGAAACAGTATTCAAAACCGGCATCTCCAAAATATTGACTAGTACTAATGTTGATGACATTTAATAATACTTCTGTCCCAACGATAACATTTCAATTTGTGTAAACCAAGAAAAACTCTTGATCAAACGCTATTTAATTATAATAACGTGAATATCCCTAATTAAGTTTGACCTTATTCTAACTGCCGATGTGCTGGGACGTTAGTGATAACACGCCCCACTTAGTATTCGGGAAGAAATGAATTCTATTTGCGTTACCGAACGTTTTGCATGAGGTTTTTCAGAGGATTTTTGTCACACATATCTAGTAGCATGATCACTCCGTACGTGCACCTTACATGCAGCTATTTAAGCGAATCCTGGGGCAATACCCTTTGTACCCATCCTCAACCTTGCCATGCACACATACTTAATGTATACATGTTCGGAATATCTACTACGTAACGCTACTAGTCACATATTTTACAAATACTGGAGTATACAGTTTAGAATTTAAATGTAGTCTACTATGCGTAGTTCCAACGTAAAAAGAGTTTACATTGTGTTAAGGATTGTTATGGTCATGAAGTATTGAAAGCACAATGGCAACATTCATATTTGTAAATAAAAAAATTATTACACTGAAAGATTCTTTATTAATATAACTACATCTATTATTTTTTAATACAGTAATAAATATTAATTCAGCAAATATGTTAATAAGAATACTTAATAATCAAAATGTTTTTTGCGGACGCACTATAGTGCGAAATCCGGCTGCAAAATTTGTGTAGGTATCTGTTTGCTGAATAAAACTTAATTCAGATGAATGATTTATGGCAATGTAATTTACTTCCGGATTGCCTATAAAAAATTAGCCTCAATTATTTTAAATTAAATATATTATAATTAATGTATTTGTATGAATTCGAACGTCATTTGAAAGGAAATGAAATGATATGAAGAATGTAAAAAAATATGGTTGTTACCTCCCAGTCAGCCGCAACCTCTTGGCAACCAGGTGTAAATGGGTACATTATTGTTGATTATTTACGTTATCGTTTTTTTTCAAGAATATATTATACCAAATTGAAGTTAAATTTGTGCTGAACACAATAATCAATGGTTGCTTGTAAAAAAGAGGCCCCAAGGAGTGTTTACCATGATTTGAATTATTTATCCTCACTTTAAATAAGTGTGAGCGAGAGGCAAGGAATGTGCGTGTTGCTTTGTGCTGTAAACTAAGACACATGCCATTCCGTTTTTAGAGTAAAGAACGCGTTGACCATTATCATACCGATATCTCATATACTATTACCAACTTCAAATAAAAAAAATAAAAAAAGAATTACAGTTATACCAGATACACAAATAGGGACATAAATTTATATGTTCCATTTCCCTAATTCATCAACATTTATTTTTTTTTAAATCGTTGCAACTAAAATACGATTACGTTTGATAACCTTTAAAAAAAAAAAAATTGAATAGTTTTTAAAACAATAATAAAAAAAAATTTACTATGCGTTATTAACATTGAAAGAACAAATAAATGAACTTCGATTTTTTCTAAATATTCAATAGACAATAAAAAAAAAGACTCTTTCGTTATACGATAAACATTCCCATTATGGTAAAAAAAATCCATGCTTGACACATAAAAAATTGAAAAACAACATTGCGTTGACTACACTACATTATATCTCGTTTACAGCACGAAGCAGCGCGCACATTCCTTGCCTCTCGCTCACACTTACTTAAAGTGGGAGTAAATACTTCAAATCATGGTAACCGCTTGCGGCCATTTTTTTACAAGCAACCATGGATTATTGTGTTCAGCACAAATTTAACTTCAATTTTGTATAATATATTCTTGAAAAAACACGATGAGCGTAAATAATCAACAATAATGTACCTGTTTACACCTGGTTGCCTAGATTGCGACTAATTTAAAAAAAAACAGATACCTACACAATTTTGCAGCCGGATCTCGCACTACTAATGGTCATCAACTAACACAAATACCTTTTCTTTGTTTTTGTTATTTCCTTGATGATCACTATTAAAAGTTTTATTTTGGACCAATATCGATAAATAAAATCAGTTCATAAAGTATATTATTTTAAACTTTATAAACCAATATTAAAAAAAAATAAATGAACAAACTAGATCAAAGACTAGAGATTTACCACTTATAAAATTAAAAAAAAATGAATAAACTAGATCAAAGACTAGAGATTTACGACTTATAAAATTAAGAATGATATGAGTCAAAGTTCTAAGTATTTCACCACATTCTACAGTGCTCACAAAAAGTACGGATATGGCACTGTCTTCGTTAATATACTAATGATTTATTAATTTTTAGTTCCTTATCCAGTACCAAACATGTTATATGCAAATAGTTTAGTTCAAAAATTGAAATTCAGTCGGTAGGAAAGAAAGATGCGATTACTGACAGTTTTTAATATGGAATAACCGCGCTATGAGGGTGTCTTGAATGTTAAGTTGGAGCTGTTACGCTAAGCTACAAAGACTAAACATATACCGGATGGTCGACAAATATACGGTTCATAAGAAGGCTAGTAACAAGGGATAAAAAATGGTGAATAATCAGAATCTTGGCAGAAAAGTACGGGTTAAATCCTACACAGATGCTGGCGAACAAAAGAAATTACTGTTGCCAGAGGTTGGTTCAATGACGTGGTAGACATGGTATTTTCATAGTTGAACTAAATGTATGATGTAGTCAATCAATTTTATTCTGCTTAGTGATACGCTTTTTACCTCGTACGTCGAGAAAATTCATTAATTTTAAATTAACTAAGTGGCGATTCTAAAAAGAATTGAGCACGATAGAATGTGATTCGTTACATTTGCTCTTTTAATCCACTTAGAATGTATGACTCATCTTTCATGAAATGACTAGAACTATTACACAATACAAATGTTGCATTACACGATTTTATGTACTGCTATTACATGGTAGCGAAGATTTTCTTTTCGTTTGAATCGTCTGTTACAAATATTACATTCAAATGAAGGGCTTCTACCACATTCATATTGTAAATGTCTCATTAATGTACCTTTATTTTTATATATTCTGAAGCATTGAGAGCAGGTAAAAAAACTTATTTTCTTCAAATCTGAAAATTACAAAAATTATTTTATAGGAATTTAACACTCTTAACGAAACGTTGCAGTAGCTACACAAACATTTATTCAAACATGCACACACAATTTTACTCATGCGCATACACAGAAGAGAAATTCATGTTATAAAAAAATACAGTTCAGTCTTGCTCGTGCTTGTATGCTATAGTTGCATAGGTATTGCAGTTAAGTTATGTTTAAAATCTCTAGAGAAGATTAAGCTCAAAGTTAATGAAACACGTCTACCTAGTTTTAAGCAATGTTAACAATAACTTATGATCCTAAGCAGTGAAGTTGAATTTTGCGAGACGAATGTGGAATTTAGATGTCGAGGTGAATAAACCACATAAGTTTTAAAAAGAAACTTTTCTCCAGATTACACCTTTTTGAAAATCGGAAGTGCATTTGATATATAAACAGAAAATTGTATATTAAAATAAACAAACTTTTCCGTTCACATATTACAATTGATGTTTATCTTTAACTTTGTCAAAATCTACAGTTTTAGTATATTTTTTCAATGTTGGTATAAACGATTACAAAAAATTCGTAACTCGTGCGCTGTCACATTTCTTGGTGGTCTGCAGCAGGTTTGGCACAGTATCATTTGACAGTCAGGTAGTATGCAATTCATGTATCTAGAATGAAGCTTAATTAGTGAATAAAAATCTATAAAAGAAATGACTCACCTCACCCTCGATTTTGATGTATTTCAATGATCATATCAGCGTTTTTAAATGCTTTAGAACTAATATATTGTATAAAATATATAATACACTATTGAAAAGTGTGTATGAATGTATGAGTTCATAACTCAACATGTAGAGCGCGATGAGAAATTATATTTTAATTTATACTCAGTGACATGGAAATTGCAATACCAAGAAGGGTTAGGAATTTTTTAACAAAACTTCATGCATATGCATCAAGTGGTAATGGCTTATCTGACAGTTCGTTCAGTAGTTTCGAACAATTTTGTCAGGTGTAGGTATATTGTGCGAGATTGTTCTCAGTTCTTTATTGTTTTCTCTTGTGATGGTGTGATCATACCTAGAGTGTTCCAACGTGGAAATTACCGCCAATTAAGCGAATTCGACAGAGGTCGTATTGTTGGTTGGCGCGAAGGTGGTTTTTCGTTTAGAAAAATCGCAAATCGCCGTAATCGGAACCAAACCACCATTATGCGCTGCTATCAAGCATGGACTAAGGAAGGTAAGGAACGACGCAGAATTGGAACCGGGGGGCCAAGAAGAAAAAATGAAGTGCAGGACCGCCATCTTCAGATGGAGACCAATTCTCAAGTACCAGATCAATTCCCGATCAATGGTTAGCTAACCAAGGTCGTCATGTAACCTTTCGAACGGTTTACCGCAGAATCAGAGCTTTCGGCTTACAATCCTATCGGCTACATCTTGTATTACCACTAACGACTCAACATTGACGGCAACGTTTGCAGTGGTGTAGATTTCGGCTGCACTAGAACCAAAAGTAGCATACGGTGGTTTTCACTGATGAATCTCGATTCTGTTTAAGGGATGCATGATGGCCATATGAGGGTCAGACGAAGACGTGCGGAACTTCGAAATGTTAAATTTTCTGTTGCGAGGCATGTGGACCAAACTGTAGGGATTATAGTATGGGATGCTATAACTTATGGGAGTAGGTCTCGTTTGGTATTCATCCGAGTCAATATGAACGCCCAACGATATGTGGATGGGGTGGTAGAACCCCATTTTCTTCTGTTTGTGCAGCAGTTGGAAGACCCATCTTCGCAGCAGGATAATGCCCGTCCCCATAATTCCACGACAAGTGGAAGAGTGTGTAACCAATAGGGGGGGGGATCAACTTATTATTAATAAAAATTATGTTTACATTTTGTTCTTTTTCTTTGAAATTTTAAATCAATTGCTGCCTTTTAGTAGTTAAACGTTTCTGCAAGTTTGGTCAAAAAATTTCTATCCCTTCTTGGTGTTGGAATTTCCATGTCACTGAGTATATTAAATATAATAATAGTTTCAACTAAACCTTTAAAAAGTTAAAAGATCATTTCCTGGGTTAATATGAATATATATTAGATTTAGTATGCATTTTATTACGGTTATTTAACCTGCTCATTTTACAAATTTATTCGGAAATCACAAAACGGTTACATACGTATTCTCACAAACACGTTAAGTTTTACAACAAAATTTATTGAAACCAGAAATATCTTAAATGTGACATGACACAGTGTTTTAGTTTTACTTACACTCCTGTGAATTGCATTTTGCTTAATTTCCAAACGCGCGGTTTGCGACTTCTCTGAAAACTTTATCACCACTTAGTCTTGAAATAGCCCAGTTTAACCAATCTAGACACATTTTTTTCCTGAAAAATATTATTAAAAAAATTTGTAGTAATAAAATTTAAGTTACAAGCTCTTTTTCGAGTATAATATTGACACATTAAGGAACAATGTGTACTCCAAGTTACACAGACAAGAAAACCTTTTACGGAATTTTCTCAAATTCTGGTTAACACACCCCGTACCTTCAAAACATTGACATAGCAAATAGTATAAATAATAAATAATAATTATTATACATAATTAAAATACTTATTTTTCGGGTTTTTTAAATGGTGTATTTTTCTATTTACCCTTTATATAATTTTATACTTTTCATTAACAATTACAGTTATCGTCCTTGGTAAACGGTAATATCTGTAAGAATTACTTGAGATATTACCATTTCCTGAAGATGATAAATGTAATTTTTATCGAAACGTATAAATCTATATAAAATAGAACATTTAAAAAACCCAAAAGATAAGTACTTTAATTATAAATAAAACTATATATATATATATATATATATATATATATATATATATATATATATATATATATATATATATATATTAAACTAACCAAATATGTGTGCATGTGACCTAATAATCTTAAACGCAACAAATTTATACACAGAGGGTTGTAGAAGACATTGTACACACCAAATGAATGTGTTGCGCAGAACATTTGAAATTGTTTCGTTTAAATAATTGGTATCTTACAAAAAATCCACTGTATAAAAGATGGAGATGTACATCCTGTTCTAGTTCTTCCGTTGCTAGATTGATTATTACTATTTATTACTTTTACAAAAAAATGTAGGTTACTGTCAATCTTTGAAATATATGCTGAATTGCAATATAAGGGATTTCATTTGTCAGGTGCCCCGCTATCGTCTTTATCTATTGCTTTTGTAGTGTCTTGCATTGCGTAGTATGAGGATACGTTGTCTAACCATCTACCATAACGTGCACCCCGCTGCTTTCAAAATTTGTTTTGGGCTTACGAAGGGCAATAACTTTTTAATCCTCAAAATCTTCCAGACATACTTTGTTTCACGCATGTCGAAAAAATGTTAAAATGTTTAGTTTCCGACTTTTCATTCATGAACACTTGCTGACAATTATACATATTTGATGTTCAGCGCTGCTAACTTCACTGAAGCTATAAAATTAGTCGTTCAATATGATCCTTTACCGATCTTATTCTCCCATGTACATCCAAAGCTTGGAGTTAGGGGCAGGATAAAAGGTCACTTTATTTATAATTTTTATATGTTACGTTATTGACAATTTTTGGTATCATATAATACCATAACGATGGTATTTAAACCCAGAATATGAAAATATGTGACTATTTAAAGAATTGTTGTTTAAAAAATTGTAAAATGCTAACTACTATATTTATGAATTAAAACTGTCAAAAGGTTTCGATTTTATTTTCATTGGAAGTACAGTAGTTTTTTTTATAAAATTTTGCAATTATTCTCGGGAGTAACATAAAAAGGTTAGTTATTGTTTCTATACAACGCTAAATGAATGTGATGGTCTAAATCGGTGCTTCAGCAAAGATTTCTTAATATTTCTTTAGTAGGCAATAAGGCGACTTTATTATTCTGCAATGCATGTCAGAAATTCTACAGAGATGAACACTTGCCGTACATTCTTTGATAGTACCTTTAATATTTTGAGCCCTGCAAAGCTTTTGGTTTCGTCTGTACAGAACCGTACTCAATTATTTTAAATGGAACATCCTATAAATTTTAATATTTTTATAATCCACATTCGATTCTAGGTCAAGTTTGTTTGACCTTTCACCTACTTAAGTCCACTCATTTAGGAGAAAATAAATGTTTTAACGTTCAGTAAAAAAATCATAACTATTCAGTCGTTGGCAGCAGAGCAACGAAATTGGAGATTATCATAAACAAAAGAGCCTTTTATTAATCGATATGCTGATTTTAGGGAAATTTGTTACAAAAGAGCCGTACTGATTTTTTTCTAACGACTACGGAAGAAATGGCAAAAGTCGACTATTTTAAATAGTGTATATTTTTTCATGAATGAACAGCTTTTAAGTCGTCTTTGATTTTGTTAAATATGTTATATCTAAAGTGAATAGTTTCCAGGATAATGACCTTGGTTTGAATTATTTTGTTTTTTAACAAATCCTGAAATAAAATTAAAGGAAACAACAAACAATAACACTATTTGCATCAAATGCTGCCTTATTATTATTTGCTGGTCTAGAATCGAAAATGGATTTCAAAAATAATAAATTTATACGATAATCCATTTAAAATATTACGGCCCTGTAGAGCCGAAACCGGAAGCCGTGCAGGGCCCAAAATATTTTTAGGTTGTAAACATCTGAATAAAAAATGCCTCGTGACCTTTTCTCCTAAAATTAATATTAGAATATAGAGCAAGTGGGCAACCCTGTATACGTATAAAGCACTCATTCAATTGTAACGATTCTAAAATTATTAAAAATCACTCATTTGAATTATAAGACATAGTAAAATTTATTATTAAAATTTAGGTAAATAGCACGTTGTCATTCTTGATGAAGTAAGATGCCATGAGGGGTGTAGGACGTTTCGCCGCGGCCGTTTCGCCGCAGGGCCAATTCGCCGCTGGCCGTTTCGGCACGGCCGTTCCGCCGCCAAAAGTACAGGGTGGCCAAATTTCGATGTTTTAATAGGGAATCTGGTAAACTATAGCTCGTATGAAAAAATGGACCTCGCATCCTCGACCTCTTTTTTTGAGAAAACACTACAAATTGCGTTGTAAATATGAATTTATTAGAGACGGAATTAACACACTGTATAAAATGTTGATTTAGTTCGTATACCATTATTTTTTTTAATATCTATAAATTGTAATATATAAATTACGCCCTAAAAACTATTTTTTTTTTCTAAAAATCAGTAAAAATGAGTTCATAAAATGCCCATTCCAAATAAAGATACATATTTTCGAAAAAGAAATGTTTATTATTTTCGATGTAAATACTACAATACGTCAAATAATTACATTAAATACATATAATACCTACATTATATTAATGAAATTGGTAATTATGGGCGATTGAACGCAAATATTCTAAAATTGTTCTGTCATTAAATTCTCTCACAATTCTTAAAATTCTGTCGTCACCTAATGAGTGTCCTAATGATAATTATCTCATTAGAAATAATCGTTAATAAGGTTTAAAATTTGGTAGATACCTGAGTTTTTATACGATATATTTAAAAAAATGTAAGATGGTATGTGCTAGTGTTCAATTGAATGCAATAAAATAATGTTGGCGGCGAAACGCCTCGCGCCGAAACGGCCTACGGCGAACTGGCCCTGGGGCGAAACGGCCGCGGCGAACCTGCCGCGGCGAAACGTCCCACACCGTGCCATGAGTAATATCCCGGTCTGACATCATATCAATTGGGGTTTATTACTAGTTAAAATTTTCAAAGAAATTTCAGCCATTTTTCGATCACATGAATTTTACCTATACATTAAAATTTCAGAAGAAGGGTGGTCAATAGTAGAGTTACAGTTACAGTCTTGGGCATAGCGTGACCCGACTGGTTAAGTATTACTTCTGTCGTGTGCTTAAAGCCTAATGTAGGTTGCTCGCGCCTTCACTACAATAATAGACAACGTAATTAAAATTGGTAAATTACAAACTCCTAGTTGAAGACAAATGCATAGTTAAAAGTAAAATAATTGAAATGGAAATTGCGCTGAAGGCATCAAGGCTTTTCCTATATATAATAAAGTTGTTGCCATTGAAAAGTGCAGTGACCATGGTCAAAATCAGTTATCGTACATTTGGAGTCGTTATATTTAAAAAGGAAGAAGGGAGTTACGTTGTAGTCTTTTCTTTTTTTTTGTACTGTATAAAAATTCAGAAAAGTTAACAGCTAATATATTATTAGTGATAAGATACTGTAAAATAAAGTTCGTAACGGAAAAATAAATCGAATTTACTGTACATACATAGACTAAAAATACAATACTAAATTTGGTAGAAAGTTTATGTATTAAGCTATTACCTACATAAATACCAAGAGCAAAGGAGAATAACAGTATAAATGAAAACAGCTTCTGTATTTATATCACGCTTTGGGATTAAATTGGAAAGAAACGATCGCATAAGTTAGTTGCATGTCGAAATAAGGATTAGGAGAATAAGACAGAATTATGCTATAATTTTGTTTGTGGGCGTCCCAATAATAATCGGTGTGTGTACGTGTATGTTCATGGGGTCCTATTAAAAAAAAACTGTTTTTAATACCAATAGTGGTCTAGTATAAGTAACAAATATTACGGCCACGTATCCAAATGCTCATTAGGTGCTGGGTTATATTTTTTACATTGTGCTGGGTTATAGCCTGCCTGTTGTATGTTCGTTTACTATTTCCCAGAAATTATGTGCTTCACTTGAATTAATTCATAAATGATTAGTAAAATGTAATAAATTAAAATCAAAATTACGTCAATGTGGGTAATGAAACTATTTAATACATATATTCAATAAGATACAATTCCATTAATCTTTTATACTCTTGATAGAAAATTTATAATAATTTATTAAAAATAAACAAATTTATTACACAGAAATATACATTTATATAAACAATTTATGCTTATGTCTAAAATGACTTTTAAGGTTACTTTTATATCGGCACTGATGTGTACACAAATGGCACTGAAACTGTGGTCCTCCAAGACATTGATATTTAACATGGCGTCTAAATGTACGTTTTGACTGATATACTCTTCCGCAGATAGAGCAATAAAATTGATGTCGATTTTCAGGGGCCCCATCCATCACTAAAAAATACAGCAGTTAACACCCATCTACACATATTTTTAGCATAAGAAATAAAAAGGTAAAAATAAATCACTTAGTTCATTTACATTTTTATTCTAAACAAAAACATGTCATTTCATCTTAAATTTTTATTTTTTATTAAACCTTATGAACCAGATACGATAGAAGGCATCATCTCTTAGCGTTTGTTGAAAAATCTAGAAAAAACCTAACGCGCAATTCCACATAAGGTAACGCAGCAAATCCCTTTTGAACTTTTGTACTTTTTACGTAAGTATGGCAATTAAAAATAGAATGATCTAAAACAAAGGTAAAAAAGTTATCAGGTTGAGATTGAAAGCATCATACAACTATGTTTCTCACCAGTTAAAATTTTCCAGCTATAACCAAGAATAAAAGTTAAAACGAATATTAATAGCAGTGTCATTCAGTAAGACAATTTGCAACGATATTCGTGTAAACGTAAACTGTGCTTATGTTTAAATGTGCGTTCACATTTGGTACATTTAAATACTCCAAGCTTGTTACATTCGTATCGTATATGACGATTTAAAGATTTAATCCTTTTGTATGATTTATCACACTGAAGACAACCATACCGAAAATCTGAAAGCATAAATAAATTATTTCTTTTCAAAACATGCATCAGCAAATGTCTATAAACAAAAGAGTCGTAGAAGGACAATTTTTAACTAATTCTTACTTCATGTTATATTTACAAACTTAATATAGAAAGGTTAAATAAGACCTACAAATAACGTAGATTATCAAAACGTAAAATTATACAGTTACAGAGATATTAGAATTGTATAATGTTCCTACCATCCATACGCTTTTGGTTATTCCGTAATGACAGTGATAATGCTTAATCAATTGTATCGCATTTATAATTAATGCCGACTAAGTAAATAAACTATGAGAAAGGCAAACGCAAATATAGAATCCCCATACAAGCCCTTTTTCATATTTAAATGTGCACTTCGTTGACGAAGTTTGTTGTTAAGGGTAGAAAAATCGAGCTTTACTTAAGGTGCCCTGTACAGATTCGAACGATTCAGATCGTATTATACTTGGTCCCTTTTAAATTTTACCGTTCGGTATTTCAAATTATAGAGCGAGAATATTACATCCATATTTAAACACTTCAATGACACTTTTGAGGAAATTCAAGGGAAGGGTATAAAAATATTAAACTACCGGAATGGAATAATGAATACATAGTTATGTGCGAATTCTTATTTCTTGAAGAGGAAACGTTTTAAACATTTCGTAAAACATTTCGAAGATAATAAAGTACGTTCATTTTCTGATTTCATGAATAATTACAGGGAACGCCGTTATGTGGCTTAATCGCTTAATGTGTATTTATGTTCTACTTACAAATAAGAGAAAAAGGAAACATAGTTGTAACCTTTTCTTGAAGGTACAATTTAAAAATATATACATGTACTATATATATATATATATATATATATATATATATATATATATATATATATTATACAGTGACTTTATATTGCAACAAACTTGTGCGAAATAATATAATTCAAGTTTTACAGAAGTACATTTGGATGTACGTTATTAAAGTATTGATAAAAAGAATAAGACTAGCAATTGAGTAGTGGCTCGCAGCGTAAAGGTGTCTACGTGTTTAAAAACAGTGATGAACAGTTAACCTTGTATTAATTGAATGGTTGAGTAAATAACTCATACGTGGGTTTGAGATTGTTCAGTTTAAGGAAGTGGTAGGCGATAGAGTAACCTTCATGAGTATAGTGAAAGTGCTAATCATAAAAGGATACAGTGTCTTATTTGGATTTACTGGAAATAGAAGTAAGACACCTTTACTTAATTTTGTGTATCGCGTTTCTGTGTCTAAATACAAAACCACATAACTGCTTTTTTCGTGCATTTTATCTAACATAACGGGTAATTTATATACGATCTACTTATTTCTGAGATATACACTAGGTGCCATGGGTTGTTATTTATTTATTCTTCTTTTAAGAAATAATACTAAAAAGTATAATTCACAACGATCTTTTATTTCTTTAACATGTAATATAATTTGTATCGCTCTCGCTGACGAGGACCTTTAATCAATTTTATCCTCAAAAAGATACCTTATTATAAATACCTACTTCAAAATTGAAGGTTTGACAGTGTGTATTAAGCACAACATTATTGCGGTCTGATCTCCCAGGAAACAAGGTTTAAATTGAACTGATTTAGAATTAGAATCTGTGTTTTCTCGTAAAGTAATGATCTACCAAACAAGCTTATGTGACATAACATGTATTTGACCTTCATAAAAAATAACGATTTTATAAAATCCAACAAGAGCTTTCACGAACTTTCACGAGGAAATTTGATATAGCTATTTTATCTAGTTGCTAAAGGCATTCCAAAGGAAATCATTGGATTAGATTTCGGTAAAATATTGAAAAAGGAACTTTTTGATAATGTCAGTTTGATAGGTTATATTTTTAACTATCAACCTGAGACTCCTTGTAACTGTGGAACAAGTTATTGATGCATATCCAACTGTCTTAAAATACTCATAGTATTATTATTGATTATAAGAACATCATATTTTTCAATTAAGTAAATTAATATTTAAAGTTTATGTAGTTTCGTATAAACAAATTTTATAGATAGCTTATCTAAAATTGAATTATCTTTAAAAAAGCGTATATTTTATGCTATAAAGCTGCGATTTTCAGATATTCACACTTTTTACTACTACATTGCATTTTATTTTAAATTTTTCTTACATGAATCCAACATATGTTTTTTAACATTAAACTTTCTATGCGATTTGTAATCGCAATATGCACAAGAAAACGATGGTGATGTTCCGCACTCCTTCAGATGTTTTTTAAGATCTGAATTGTGTTTGTATCGTCTATAACATTTATCACAACTGTGAGGATTTTCGAGTTTTATCCTACTGCTCCAGAATATTTTTCGTAAAACGGAAGTTTCTGAAAAATGAGAATATTAAAAACACTCATTGCTAATTAATACAATTTCCACACTTTTTAGATCACGTTTTCGTACGTTAGTAAGACGTAGTACGAAACTTAAATATCGATTAATAATCGCATCGAATTTTAAATTATTAAGAAATAAGTTGTTAAAGTATTAGGAAAACAATAAAATTTACGGAATAACCAAAAAAGCTTTCCTACATAATTCTGACGTAATTAACGTGGTTAAAAGTAGAGTCAAATGATCCACAGTACTTATAAATTTAATTCGAGGTCAAGATAACAATTAATTAGGACAGATTTAAATAAGAAAAATATTAACAAGCTGTCCCTCTAAATTTATTTGAATCTTGAACATTATTATTTTCTTTTGCTAACATCTAAAACATTAGCCACGATTGCTGTATTACTTGGAGATTTAATGAATTTAGCGCATTCCCAGTTCGTAAAGAAAAGTTTTATATAAATCGGTTGATTTGAATAACAGTTTAGCTATCGTATTTAATATACTCCATTTTAGATTTAAATATTTAAAGTTGGTTCACGATTGTCATTTTTGCAATAAATTCTATATGCAGAGTGAACAAAGGTTTATTTTGCATTACAATTAAGGAATCATACCTATTACTGTTTATACTACAGTACATTTCCGCATTCGGTGCTTAACTTTGTTTATGAAGATTTGTCCTATTGAGGCAAACATAAAGTATTGTGACTATTTTGAAAACTTGTGTTTTCAAAATTCATTCAATGATTGTTTATTCATTATTTTGGATTAATTAAAAGGGGGTGTTGAAACAAATTTTAACCTACGTTTGGAAGTTGTTCAAACTTTTGTTTGAAATTGAGTTAGTAATTTACAGAGTGGGTATTAATCTCGCTTTCTACAACCATTCAGTATTGTTAACATCTCGTTGAAGACTGAGCGTGTCTGCGTGTTGGTGTGTGTATGCGTGTGCTTGTATGTATGCAAGAGTGTATCCGTAATGTGAGTGATCTTAAAAACGTCATTTAATTTTTTTTGCTTATGTACAAATTTTCAGTGCACTTGATCTAAATCACCATTGTGATTTTGTTTGATTTTCTATTCAGTAGGGCCTTTTAGAAATCCCCTATCATCGTGGAGGGCATATTTCAAATTGGAGTTTACCTTTAGTATATTCAAAGCTTTTTCTTATATAAATTTGTCTAAACGTATTATATGTATTATAAATTCTGTTGATATTTGATTTAATTTTAATAATAACTGAATGAAATATCAGTGGTATCTAAATACAGGGCGACATAAATGTTTCTGAAGTGATTCGAAATATTATGCATTTTTGCGCACGCCCAATTTTAATTGTTTGCGACTTTCAAATTTTAATAATCAAGTGATTAGTCAAGTAGCTAAAATTTAACGTACAGGGTATCCCATTTTCGGCACTTTTGCGGGGTATTGTTACGTGTGGTTCAAATCTACCGTATAATCTTTTTTCAAAGTTTAGGATATTTCTAATGTTATATGTAGGGGTTGTAGGAAGCAATTCTGTGCTTTGCCGTTTCAGATTATTAAAAATTTGGATATATTCGAGTATAAATTTTGGAAGCACTAATTTAGTTACAAATTTTTACTTTGTTTGACAATATCTGGATTTATTATAAATTGGAGACCCAGTTTTGTGAATGGGGTTATAGATTTTTCGGTTTGTTACGTGAATTACGATTAGGTTCACGCGTTGACGGTTGTAAAATAGTAAATAATGGATAATCCTATTTTTGAAGTATCGTTAATTATAGTCTAGTTTGAGTTTAAGTTACGTCATTGAAATTTGTTACTTTGTAATTAAAATTACTTCAGGAAACGTAGCTTTTCAAAATTAAAACATTGGAGACGGTATGTCGAGTGTTTGATAATTTATTTTAGAAAGACGAAGAGTGTGGTTTTCACAATACGCTGGTTTAGAATCCATTTTTCCAAAGTTTTTAGGCGAAGAAAACAGATCGTATTACATGATGTTTTTCTCGAGGTAGATTGATGCTAATGACGTAATTTTTATTGATTCGATTCCCGTAACTCATCTCGTTTTTACCGCGATTACGATTTGAAGAAATAGTTTTTTATGATCGGTTATTTGAGGTGAGATGCATGATGGCGAAATTATTAAATTCGTGTGGAATCGTAGACATCTTGACCACGACGAAGAAGCAGTTTGAGCGCTTAGCGCGCGATGTGACTGGAGTGCAAAGTAAATTTACTTACGTTGTACCGGAGTTAATCAAAGTTTTCGCAGGAAGTCTTCCCGTTCTTTTGGGAATTTTTTTAAGAATATTCAGACACCCCGGTAATCTTGTTGTGTTGTGTATCGTTTGTCAGAAATGACAATTCTACGGGTCCATCGAAGAGGAATCAGTGAATAATGGTAGTGCTATTTCTCATTTTTAGATTATAATCGCATAATTTTGCGATGTTTTTAAAACGTAAATTCAGTATATTCAATAGATACATTCGCGCACACAGCTACCCCAACAAATGAAAGAAATTGCTGTACATAAACTCTCGCTTTAATAAAATTTGTATATATAAAGGATAAAAAGCGCTGTGTAAATAAGTTAATGTGTAGATATGTTAAACGTGGTAATACAGTTCTATCATTTGGTTTTGGCTTATATAGTTTCGTCGCTAAATTTGTGTTGATATTACTCCAAAATAAACGATTCGTTGAAATTGACCGATTGTGAAGTTGCTAGTGTGAGAGCAACAAAGAGGAGATCCAGAAGAGCGAGCTTCCACCGATCCGTCACCTAGAGAGCCAATTACATGGAATTTACTTATACCGTAGTACAAAGGAAAGGGGAGAACTCAAAGTGATGTGAACATTTGTACAAATCGAGGTAATTACTTCCGTTCGTTTATTTATTTTTTGTTCGTTCTGCTGGTGATTTCAATTAAGTGTTTATTTGGAATTTATCAGGCGGATGCATACGCTTTGTTTAGTTTACAGTTTTGCTTAGGAGCCCTTCAAGCGATTAAATTAATTTTATAAACGTGTACTCACCCGTTTAAAACCATTTCATATTGTGCGCTATTGTGCTCATTCTGAGTATTGTATACAGATTTACGTATTACAAAAATTTGTCGAATTGATGTGTTCGACGTTATCAATATTATTCCTTTTGGCGTTATTTAAAATTAAGATGCTTAAACTATATTCATCAACTATAGTCATCCCGGTATAGATAATAATAAATTTTACGAAAGAAAGATATATTTAATGTGCTTTTAACATCTGTATCAATTCTCTGATTGCTTATTTTAATTTATATCATTATCATAATATACGAATAGGGTTAATGACTTGAGAGTATTATTTCATTACTGCATAATATTATTGTAACTTCATTCCTTTGTTACTACGTTATTATTATGATTTATGGAGTACCAAAATTTAAAGATTAGATATTTGTTTACGTTCAGGTTGCCGAGTGCTTTTTTTGTTTTATACGAGTTTTAACTAATGCAACTTTACAGCGAAGACGTTCAATTATATTTTTATTTTAATAAAAGCTTTGAGTAACGATTGATGAGAAGTTCTCTATTAAAATATTTGCTATTTTGAGTTTTGTTGATCCAATTTCATTTTAAGAGATAAGTTTCGTAAGGTTTAACGTAACGTAAACATATAGAATAAGCAAGATCGTTTACCGGTCAACCAGTCTATTAAAACGTCATTTTTTTGGAAGTACGTGCAAATATGTTGAAATTTTATAGGAGCCATCGTACCGGCTGTTAATTTACTGGTTTACCTGCGAAAAAATTAATGGCCGAGTTGACCAGTTATTTTGTTGATAATTGAGCAAGTAATTTTACGTAAAGTTTATATCGAGAATGTCTAATGAATTTGGAGTTTAAGTTATCGCAGTTTTGTAGATTATAAATGAAGCTTAAAATTTTATTTAAGTGTAGGTGAGCTTTGCGTAGATATTTTTGCAGTAGAATTTTCGGGTAGATGTGTTTCTTTCGAGTGAACATTATGGTTTCCTTTTAGGCCTCTTAGCGTTTTTCCCGCTATAAATTTATTTAACAGGCGACGCCTTTGTGACATATTTGTCCTGATTTATAACTTACCCATGTTGCGTTACATATTCCGAGCTATCCTAAACACGCCCACGCCCATTATTCCACTGAGCTACCCATTGACGGCCATTTTCCCTCATGCAAAATTGGCACATTTTCATTATTCTTTTAATAGCGTTAAAAAGATAATCATTAGGCCTTCTTTGCAAATTTCGAATTTTTCAACTTACTATCCACACGGCCTTCAGCATGAGCTTAACCGGCAACCCGCTGATTTTAATAAGCTAACACGACATCAAGTGTGAATTTACCGTCTAACAACACAGCATTACGTCACGGTCATTTCAATTAGCTCAATTAAATCTTACATAAAATAATTTCATAAATGACGATTATATTTTTTTTAATATAAAGAATTTACAGAAGTTTTAAACCTCAGAGACAAAAATAAAAGCTGCATAAAATTTAAAATTAACCAAATTCTATATTAATTGTGTAATATTTATAAAAACACTGTTTTTTATTATATTTTATTTCTTTTTACACTCAAATACAATATAAAACATGATTAAAAATTCACCTATCTAGTATCTAAAGTATCATCTCCTCAACCCAAAAAAAAGACTGAAAAGGCAAATTCCCCTGAACCTAAGACACAAAAGTTTTGTAAAACCTGTCAGTCAATAATAGTAGTAATAGTGCTACCTAATGTAGTGCTAATATAATTTAAAAAAAAATTATTAATATCACTGATGCAAATAATGTATGCATATATGTATTAACATGAAGCGTCAAAAACTAAAAATTTAGTAACACCATCTGATAATTTGTTATATTCCTTATTATCAATAATCGCTAGACTTAATGTTAATAACGTTTACTAAGCAGAACACCTACTATATTTACTACATGCTTATGATATCAATGTCCACTATCCATAATGGACACTTTCTCTTGTATGTTGACACTATGAACTAAGTTGTAATTAATGGGAGGTCGAATACATTTGTGTTGTTCCCATTAATATTATTAGAAACACTTTAAAATATAGCCAAAATCTAGGACCTATACAAATTTTTGATATAATTAATTCTCAAATTAGCAAAAATACTATACGTTTACCTTTAAAATTAAAATTAACTAAATTAATGCTTTGATAGTAAGTGAAACTTAAGAAAATCTTTACGACTGAACGCGCGGTCACAAATGTTACACTTAAAATTCTTAATTGATCCACAGTTGAGGTTTATATGTTTCCTTACGTCACCTTTATATTTGTATGATGCATTACATCGGGTGCAAAAGAAGCGGTCGTTTTTATACTCGTAATCAAGAACTAAAATAGAAAAATACATATATTAGTTAAGGAAATTTAAAAAATTAAGCTATGTTTTAATTCAAGCTATATCAAAATACGAATACTAAATTTCTATACGGAAAGAAGAAAAAAGGTTACCAAGAAACCCCCAATTACATAATGGTCTAATTTGTTCGATCGTTTCTTTCAGTAAGCAATCAACGATATTTTTTTAAATAAGTTAATTTTTATATAGATTACCGTTAACAATTACACTATGTGGTACCATCGTACTTCTTTAGCTATGTAACAAATTTCACGCATTCAAGCGCATTTCCAAATCGATATTTCTGTTCCTTGGAAGCAATATAGTGGTCTTGTCTTATGCCTGAAAAGCTAAAGTACCATGTGGATAAAATAAAATCGAATAATATTAACAAATAGAAAACCAAAATCCATATGTGCATATTGAATTGCATATTTTCAAATAATTTATAAGTTCCGGTATTGATTTTATGTTGGTGTCGACTCCTTGACGGTTTGCGGACAGCGGTTGTTCGCTCCATGGGTTGAAACGGATTCGGGCGCCACCCGAAAATAAGATGATGTCCAGGCGGTCTCTGGGTCCAATCCTGAACGTATGCGGTTTCCAAACGGCTGCTCCAGGTGCTACAGCGAAAGAAAAATTCAGGATCTTATCCTGTGGTAGAAGATGTACCTAAAACAAAGTTAATTCGGTCAGACGGTGCACACAGTAGTAGGCAAAGATCACAGGTCCCCTTGACAAAGAAAATCCTTCACCAGTGAGTGATGAAAATTGAATTAATAAATACGAGCTCTATTAATTTATTTAAATTTCAACGGTGGCGGTTTACATGTGAGCGGTTATCAGTAGCAAAGCAACTTTTACTACTTGTATTACAACAAATTAAATATGTACTTATAGAGCGAGTATCTACTAACTTTAATTATATTAATCAATTTAAACTACGCAGTGAGAACGAAAAGATAAAAATTCGGCAGTGGCACTTGTCTATATAGAATACCAAATATTAGAAAGGGGGCGGTTGGTATTCCCAGGTTTTCTATGCTGAGGCAGAAGCGTCACAAGTTGTTTTAATTAATACTTATTTTGTCATTCCAAATTATTGGTCATTAAATAACGGATCAGTTTATACAAAATTTGCCTCTTTCCACTAAAAAAAATGCTTATTCTACAGAATGTTTTAACTAATAATTACGGACACTTCTTCTTGCACATATGTTAGCGGTTGGAATGTATTATTGAAATAGTAGTACTTAATTCAATTCTTATCAATATGTAACGGTGAGTACTTAGTTAATGGACGGTTTTTGTTTACGGAGTAAAAAGAAAAAAAAACTAACCTTGACAGTGTCTAAAAAAATGTTAATTTTTGTAAATAAATTCCAAAACTTATATTTCGGTTTACATGCGATTTATGTAATAATACTACATTACAGTTGGTATTTGTTGTAGTGACAGTATTAATACAATATTCGACATAATCAATATTTGACATAACACATAATACAAAGCTTAATCGCGTTACCATGTATGTGTACTCATCCGTATTAGTTCCTTATAAACTAACAATTACATCTATAAATTATATAAAGTCAAGAAGTTGGTAAAGTACCTACAGAATTCGAGAAACGAATAATTTCGCAATTGTATTTTTTAGGTTATATTGATTACTGTCAGTTGTCAATATTGCCAACTTAATTTCAACACATATAAAATTTTAAAAGAGGTATTGTATATTTTTTATTAATGTTATATTTAATAATTAATGAATCAATTATTACAATATGTGCATTTTTATTGTTTTAATTTAGGTTTTAAAATTAAATAAGAATATTTCCAAAAACGACCTATATACTAAAAATTAATATTTACAAAGTAACGGGCTTAATCCATACATAAATTTACAATCTATAACCTTGTCTCCAGTTATTTTACTAAATTAATGAATATTTTAAACAAACCATAGAAATAGTGGGACATGAGTCTTGGTCTGGAATAGTAGGAACTTTAAGCCTTTTAATCCGAATAAAATTAGGGATTATTAATTGGTAATGAGTAAACTTTTAATGGAATTATTATATCACATGCACTCAACATGAAGTGAAACAAATTTTTAAAGTAGGATTATACAGGGCGATCAGCTTATACTCCGGAGTTCCATAACTCCATTACCTTGAGAGTTAGGAAAAAAAGTTTTAAATAAAAGTTATTTATAAAGTCAAGCTGCACATTTTAAAATTATTTTGTAATATACAGGGTATTTCATAATGTCACAGAATATCAAATTTGTTTTTTTTAATGTACTGTATGTCATGTCAGGTCTTTACTAGGTTCTACAGGGTACTTTTAAAGGCCATTTTATGTAAAATCGTAATAAACTCGTCACCTTATATTATTTAAAATAAACAATTGATGGCTAATATCTCATGGGAAAACTAATTTCATGATAGTCTGGTTTTGCTAAAACTTATCACTTTTGTGATCACTTTTATTTTTTGAGTGATCCAAAACTCATACTCATGATTATCTCGGTTATTTTAAATGGAACAACCTCTATTTTATAGCATCTTTAAAAAGTACTTAAGAAATACTTCTACTCTTTTTAAGCATTCCCTATACCTAAATTTTACAGTGATCAATTTAATAGATTTTTAAAAATAAAAAGGAAATTTTTGGTACTGCAAGTTTTTTACAGTTTGCAATGACTGTAAAGTATTATTTGACGGAGGGTGGTATTATTTGTCTATCAAGCTTGTAAAATTCATATTTTAGTTTTATTCGGTTAATTTCCTTGTTATTTACGTACAAAGTTCATCATGAACTTTTGTAATGAGAAATTAGTAGATATGATCTGGATACTAGGTGAATGTCATAAAAATTGTTTGCTAGCAAGGGTGTATCACGAGAGACTCCCAGAGCGCCGATTATCTGAAAAAAGGAATTTCGAAAAAGTGATGGATCGATTTAATCGTACAGGTACTGTAGTATATGAAAAGAAAAAAAAACGAAAACCATTGTTACCGAGGAAAACGAACTGAATGTATTGTTGGCAGTTACAGATGATCCCAATAAAAGTATAAGAAAAATTTCCAGGGAGCAAGAAATAAGTTATACAAAAAATACTATCTAAAAACAAGATGCACCCATATCATAGATGATTTTCGACGAAGAATAAATTTTTGTAATAGGGCTCAAAGAAAAATTCGCAATCATAGAAATTTTTTTGATTATGGACTTTTCGGGGATTAGGCGACATTCCATAAAAATAGATATTTAAATAGACATAATTTTCATTACTATTCAAGATAGTAATAGTTACTACGTCACAAACAAGATGGTCTTTACATGTTTGGGATGGTATTCATGGCGATTTCGTGATTGGACCATATTTTGTCTAGGAAACGGTAAAAGGTGAAGTTTATTTAGATTTTCTGAAAATTCAGTTGCCTGCTTTCTTGAAAACGTTCCCCTGCGTATACGTTAGTGCATGTGGTATTTATATGATGGGGCTTCCATACATAATAACGCACTGAATCACGGTCACCTACACGATCAGTTTCCAGGATGATGGATGATGGATAGGTAGAGGAAGGAAAAATGAATGAATGTATATAAATTACCTGTAACTACTTCAGAGGACATGAAAAATAGAATTAGAGTGGTTTTCCGAAACATTAATATCCCAATGGCTATAAATGTAAGTAGAGAATTTGAAGATCGGCTACAACATTTTTTAAATGTAATGAGAGGCCACTTTGAACAGTTAATATAAATAACACTTCACGAAACACTGTATTTCGTCAGTATGATTAAACTGATTTACGTTCAACCTCCTGATGACGACGTGGTGTCAATGAAACGATCGTTGAGTGAAGAAATACTAGATAAAAAGTTTAGGTTCAGTCTCCTGATAATGTGTATGTGGTCATCAAAATTATTGTCGGTCGATGAAACACAGTGTTTCGGTATAGTGCACGTATATATTTTGCTCAATCTACAATGTTTTAATGTCCTAATCAAAAGTTTGTTACCTAAATATTATTTTGTTACTCACTTTTTAAAATTTTGTTTCATTTATTACTCTTAGTCTCTGTTATACCTAGTTTTGTTAAACAATTTGTAGTTTTATTTGCAATACTTTACACTTGATGTATGTATTTTTCACCTGATAATAATAGTATTGATACAGAGCTGATTAAACTTACAGTATTTTCAAATAATACATTACAGTCATGAAAAAAATAAATATTTAAAGTTATGCCAAAAATGTCGCTTTTATTTTTAAAAATCTAAAAAAACTGTAAGATTTAGGTACAGGGAATACTTAAGAAGAGTAAAAGTGTTTCATAAGTACTTTTCAGAGATGAGTGTTTCATTTAAAATAACCGAGATAATCATGGGTGTGAGTTTTGGATCACCCTGTACAAAAAATAAAAGTTACCACAAAAGTGATAAATTTTAACGAAACCAGACTATCACGAAATTATTTTGCCCATGAGAGATTAGCCCTCAATTGTTTATTTTAAATAATATAGGGTGTTGATTTCATTACGATTTTCAGATAAAAATGCCATATCTTTAAGAGTACCCTGTAGAACCTACTAAAAACATTTATCATTGAAATAGCAAAAATGCGGCTAATTGAAATTTGAGATAATATACAGGGTGTTCCATTAAAAAACATAAAATTGATATGCAGTGATTTTATGAAATACCCTGTATATTATTAAATAATTTTAAAATGTGCTGCTTGACGTTATGAATAACTTTTTCGGAACTCTCAACGAAATGGAGTTATCGAGTATAAGTTGATCATCTAGTATGACCATATTTGTATCGAGATCTATTTAATTTTTATTGTGTATTAAGTTTATTTGTAGAGAAAAGTTTTATGTTTGTTATTAAATCAGTACATTTAATATAGCAAGCATTATTTATATGTAAACATAAATCTCATAACACGAATTTATAAATTGAAGTGTGAAGCCACTGAAAAGGAATTGAAAATAATTCACAATTGTATTAAAATATTTTGCGTAAATATACCATAAATCATGTATGTAAATCCGAAATAAGTTCAAATTAACATCTAAAACTATTAAACAAAGCACAAATTGGTATTTACATTAATAACAAATTTGAAACCAAATTCAGAAATTGTAAAAGATAACGAACCGTCACTGCTAAAACCTTGATTTACGTTAGTTTGGAAGGCAGCACTTGTCAATACAATTGATATTAGAATCAATATAAATTGTTTTAGAATAAAATAACAGCTTTTGATAGGCCGTATTTTGTTTAACTAAAGATACATCTTCATTTTATTTTATTTTTGTAAAAATATGATCAGTGGAGACTACATCTTGGAGCGGATTTAAAACTTTAATAAAAAATTAAATTAAAATTTATTTTATAATCGATATAATAGATCAAAGATAAGCATTGGATTTTGCAAAATGTATGTTAATCTACGCATAAACTGGAGATAAGGGAAGTAAGATTTCATCAAGACCATCTTAATAATGCCTTATTTGTGTTCTTATTTGAGATTGAATGTATTAACACGCACAGAGAGGCGAGAGATATATAAAAGGAATTTTGGGGGTGCGAACAAGACCGTCTTCATTTAACATCAAAGCGAGACCGTTAATAAATCGGTTCGCGTGTCCATTTTGAATTGTATCATAAAATTTTATAATTATTAAAATTTCAAAATTGACATTTTTCAATCAATTAGAAAAAGAATTTCTTTTTTAATAGAACTCTGTGAATTCATTTCAATGTTAACAAGTGTCAAATCGATACGCATTTAAAAAAAGTAAAATCTTACTGTATCGTCAATCAGTATGAAGTTTGTGTTTTAAATTATATTGAGACATTTAATACTAAATAATTTAACAGTTACTTATACATCGATATACATTTGAAATAAATGCAGGTGTGGAACGATTGTATTTAAAGACAGTTGGTAGTACTTTCATACTAACTAACATAAGTGATCGACTGGTTGAATAGAACAATCTAAGTTAAAAGGATAATGGATTATCGAATATACTTGCTGCCTGTCCTGAAGCACTGTTAGTGATAATAGTGACCAGAAGGATTATATCATATGGAACAACTCATAAATAAAGGAATGATTTAAAAATTGAATTAATATTTTAATGGTTGGGCACTAATGTGAATTCTAAATTTTAGTGTATACATATATGTATGTGACTGTAGGTATCTTATAATTAAACTGTATTTATATTCGTGCTTGACCCTTCCACTTAATATGTATACAAATAAATTTTTGCTGTATTATCAATACACCTAAGATAGATAGCTAACAGGGGCATAGCTCGTTTAAGTTTTGTTTGCATCTCTAAAATTTATTAATAAATATGTGACGTTTGTATCATTTAAGTTTGACACTTTAAGATTTTATTTCTGATTTTGTGACTTAAACTGAAGCTCAGTTACATTCAAATATGAATCTCAATAGTGTTTAGAAAAATCCTCATAGACTGAACTTGCTCTGTCTAAATTTTATTTTGTCTGACACAGGTGCAGTTAATTAATAAATGACCTTATACAGGTTGTTTATAGTGATAAAAGGGTTAATTACTCATTGAGTCGAAATACCTTAAGCAAAAAAAATGTCTAGTAAATTAGTTGTGTATTAATTCTTGATTACAAACTATTGCAGTTACATAAACATGTCACAATTGAATTGATACATATGATTATGGGTCAGAGATGAATTTAAATAAATTAATAAAGTTAAGTTAATTTGAAAACACTGGAACTGTGTCAGGATCTGAAACAAAATACACCCACGTACCACACAAAGTTAAAAACACCGAACGCGTGTCAATAGCTAAGCTATCACCATCAGCTATCGATTGGGCTTTAAAATACATGTTCCTCAACTTTGACTGGGAAGCCATCTCACGTGAAAAATCTGGAGCACTGGAACTGTGACAGGATCTGTAACACACAAAATACACCCACGTATCACACAAAAATAAAAAAACACCGAACGCGTTTCAATAGCTAAGCTGTCATTATCAGCCCCAATGGACTCCTGAAAACTATTGAAACGCATTCGGTGTTTTTAATTTTTGTATGGTAGGTGTTAGTATTTTATTTGTTAAAGTTAAGTTAAACAGAAATTTATCTAGGGCACTTAGGTTTGAATGACCTTGTACTGCTATTATATCACATAATTCAAATACTTAGGTTTTGGGTTTTTAATAGTGTATATTTTTATATTAGTATTTATACAAATCTATACATTCCGATTGTTATTATTGAAACTTATAAATGCAAATAACTCTGAAACCGATGAAGTTAGGCGACCTAAACAAGAGTACCTTTTTTATGTACAATTGAACATTTTTAAGCTACAGATAAAAAATATGTTTTGATTTATCTAAATAATACCGTGAAACTAGCGCCCTCTAAAAGCAACGTCAAAAAATGCTTCAACTTCGTAATTCTCACACAGCATCACATAGAACCAAATAGAATCAAATTCATGCAATTCAAACTTTCTCAATTATTGAAAAATTTCAGAATAAAATTTAAACCTTCAACACCCTGAATCTCTTACACCAGCGGCATTCGTATAAGGCATGCTGAGCTCAAACATAATATTTTAGTATCTAATGTCTCCAGCTTAGTGTTGACCCATTCTTTCTGACTCATCCTATCTACGTATATACCGGGTGACCCAGAGGCCCCAAAAAGCCTCATCACTTGACTAACTATTTGAGATATTAACGTGAATTTTTTTTTAATAGTAACTACTTTTATTTAACAAAAGCTAAAAATAATTTTCTTTATGTACAGGGTGCCCCAACATTCTAAAAACTGTCAAGTTGTTTTTTTTCTAATGATGTTATTATTGGATTCTACACTAAATTATGTGTTAAATTGCTACACTTTATCTGTCATACTTTTATTGAGATTTTTCAATTTTTACTTCAAAATTCGTTGATGCAGGGACTTGTTTAACACATTCGCTACGACTTTTAGAGCGTGTCGCATCCCAGGAGCGGCAATATTTTTTTCTAAATTATTGCTGGTTTTGGTATCAAGATTGACAATTTCTTATATTAAGTTTATATACAGTGTGTTTTATTCGACTGTAGTACATGACCCCTGTCGAGGTCGCGCGCATCTGGCCAAAAATTTCTCGCGCAGTGCTGACCGGCCCCGATCAGGGTCGCGTTCTTGATAATTTATATTTGGGAATATGAAATAAAGGTGGTTATAAAACCTTAGACTTGGGTAGAATTTAATGTAAAACTAGACTAATGGACATACGTTTGTATGACAAAAGAGTATAAATAAATTGTCAAAAATCTAAAACAAAGATATTTCTTGTGAGTTTTATAATACAATAAACTGGTAGACAAAAATAACGATATCATTCATGCGCACTGTCAAAACACGCAAAATCCAGGCTGATCGGGATATTTCTTACAGTGGTACAGTATGCGTTTTCGTATTTTTAATGTAGAACATAATCTACACCGCTTCCTGTTTATGGGCCCGTCCTTTGCTTTTCGTCAAGACGTGTTTTAACTCATCTCTTCAGACGGTCGTGTTCGTCAATCTTGTGCCTTCTTCCTGTATATGCATAAAATTGAATTTCTGAATTCGTACAACGACATCTTGCAACCGGAAAATTTTCTGTGCAAGAAAAATGAATTTAGCAGCATCATTTGTATATAATGAATGCCCAACTTTTTATACCACCTAAGCTTCTTTCTGTTGCAGGGGTAGTAGGAGTTTAGCTGATCCTGCCTGTCGACACCTCACATGTTCATATTGTAATGCAAAATCGCAGTCCGTTTTCTCGAATACGATTTCTCTTGTCAATATGCTCTACTATTTCTCCACCGTATTCAGTAGAAATGTACAAAACATCTCTCTTATCCTTCCACTTTTCCACCATAATATTTTCAGAATATCTGGTAATAGATTCTCCTTTTTCTATGACGTCTTTGGGGTTGTTCTTGAGTGTACCGGTGCAATAGGTACTACGAGTAGTAAGCTGCCTGGCCAATTCAACCGAATTGCAGAAATTATCCATATAAATGGAACGGCCCGAATCGAGATGCCTTCTAATAAATTTAACACAACTTTGGTTGTATGGCCTTTTCTAGCTTGTTTTTTATGTATTGGCGGAAAATCAACCGTCCACGCCACAATACCATGGATTTATTAAGAGATAAGTTTTTGCCAGGATAATATATTGTTGCCATTTTGTTATTAAAAAAATCCATAATAGGCCGTATTTTGTACAACCTATTGTCGAATTTGCTGTATCAGGTCTATTTCTGGAATAATGTAAACATCGCATAATTAATAGGAATCGGTTGAGGCTCATCAATGCAGCAAAACACTTCATATTATAAAGCGGGTGGTTTTCCCCAGTAATCCTGCAGCCTATTCATCCTGTGTGAAGAACTAACGGAGTAAATTTCAACATTTCTTCAGATGTAACAGGCTTCCATCCTGATATTCTTGATTTCTCACTAATGCGTTCGGAACAATACATTTTCAGCTTGATGATTTGTTTCATTTACTATCAAATTAAGTATTTGATCGTCGAATATCATGCGAAAATAGTCCACCGGCTTACTGTTGCCAAGAATTGGCACTAAAAGTTCATTATTTTTTGAAAAAGGAAATACCTTCGCACATGAAGGAATATCACTCCAGTTTAGGCTAATAGTCGTGCCGTCTACCAAACCTAACAAAAACATGTTTTAGTCAAACATATTAGTACAATCGAAAATACGAACCTCCGACGGGACCTTGATAAATGACTCCAGGTACTATTTTGCAACCTCATCCTGCATTCCTCGTTTCACATCTAGAAATGTATCTATTGAGCTAGTGTTCAAATATATATTTGGTTTAAACGTATGAAATCGAAAATATTACCTGTGTCGTCTTCGTCTGAAGAATTCTCTTCGGAATCAGAATCACCTTGCTCCAGATGAACATCAATATCACTCAAGTGTCCTGTTTCACGTAATAGTTCTTCATCCTCATCGCTAGATGCCATTAAAACAGAATAAAGCTCTTTTTTCAACAGTAATTTAGGTTTCTTGGAAATTGAGGGTCCCTGCTCATTGTCAGCCATCTTGAAATAACACAAAACTAAAAAACTCGAAACTACGCACTGTCTATTCACGATGCGTAACTTACATGCTCACAAAATTACATCCGGTTTGCAACGATGCTCAGTCCGTACTGCTTCGTTTTATAAAAGGGTGACTACTGATCGGGGCTACGCGCACCTGGGAAGCGACGGTTGCGGCCCACATCGGAGTAATGCGCACTGAATGTGTTAAAAAATCATAATTTGTAAACTATTAAAGATAATTTCATAAACTTTTTTTGGTCAATTTTCTAAACTGTATGGAAGCGTTTTAAACAGTCAAACAATTGTTTTAGTGTTTATCAACGCCCTCTGCGGTTTTTCAAATATGACAATGTAAAAAGGTCAATAACTCATTTTTTTAAATGGCATCTCCTGTATATTATGGCACTGATCAATAACTTTTTTGACAAGCTTTCCAACGATATAAAGCTTGTATGGTCAGATGTAAACAACTAAGCTGATAGAGTAATAAAACTGCATTTTAAGCAATTTTCTCTTAAACACCGCAATTTTCGAGTAGGCCAATGCCACTTCTGCAAATATGCAATGACAAGCAAATGAATGTTAACTCTTAACGCATTAACAAATTATAGTATTAATTAAGTTAAATTAATTGTGTGAAACAACAATAAATAGCACATTTATTTAACGAAAAGAAAACAATGTTAACAAGAATAAGTAACAATTAATAATACGAGTATATGCAAAACATTTTTTTATAGCCGATGTTTAAAAATATCACCGTTTTGTTCAATACAAATATTCAAAAGAAAAGAAACAAAAGAAACTGTGACGCGCATTAACATTCCTTCATCAATCGAACGAAAAGCATTAGTTATTCTAACCTTCATATCCTCAGCAGTTGTTGGTCGAAAACGATATATTTGGTCTTTAACAAACCCCCACAGAAAAAAAAGCAACTGGAGTTAAGTCGGGAGACCAGGTAGGCCAACCGTTTGCTCCTCCTATGCCTATCCAACTATTTGGGTAAGTTTGGTTTAAAAATTGTCGAACAATTTGATGGTAATGTCTAGGCGCTCCATTCCGCTGAAACCACATATTCCTCCTTGAATTCAGATCAATATTTTCGAAAAAAGATAAGAAGACATTTTGAAGAAACTCGCGGTATCAACACATGATTAAATACGTTCCAATCACTTGATTTCCACATATTCCGCCCCACACATTTAATGACCCTCCGTTTTGATGGTCAATAGTTCTCATCTAATGGGAATTTTCAGTGCTGTAATGCATATTGTGCAGATTAACACATGCGTTATTCTCAAAATTTGCTTCATCGCTGAATAAAAGGTTGTTTAAAAAGCCGCACTCATTGTACATTAAATCGAGCATTAATCCCAAAAACGAAGCCGATTCTGAAAATCATCCCCATATAGTTTTTGATGAAGTTCAAGGTGATATGCGTGAAATTTGTGCTTTAAAGTGATTCGATTAACACTACTTTGTGACATTTCTATTTCAGCTTAAGATTTCTCGTCAACTCTACTACGGATTTTCTTTTCATCAAGAGAACTTCCAATTCCTTATCCTTGTCAATTTTGCGTCCTATTAATTTTTTTTTTGGTGGGTTATGTTTCCAGCATCTTCAAACTTATCTTTTAATTTTTGAAAAGCGACGCTTTGCGGAACCACTGCTTCAGAAAATTTTTGATGATAAATTCTACTTGTCTATACAATATTTCGATCCGCTTCACCAATGCAATTATACCATGTTTATCAACTCTTGGCGTGAAAAATTTATTTTAATGATTATGGTTTGAGGCTGCAAGTATCAAATTTTGTTTGACAAAGTCAAAGATGACATATTGCCATCGTAAGGCACCTAGCCTACTCGAAAATTGCTTAAAATGCAGTTTTTCTACTCTATCAGTTTAGATGTTCACATTTGTTCATACAAACTTATATCGTTGGAAAGCTTGTCAAAAAAACTATTGGTTAGTGCCATAATAAACAGGGCACACTATTAAAAAAAAATGAGTTATTGACCTTTTTACATTGTCATATTTGAAAAACGGCAGATGGCTTTGAAAACACTAAAACAATTGCTTGACTGTTTAAAACGCTTCCTTAAAGATTAAAAAATTGATCAAAAAAAAAGGTTATCAAATTATCTTTAATAGTTTAGAAATTACCTGCATCTACGAATATTGAAGTAAAAATTGAAAGATCTCACTAAGTATGACAGATGTAACTTATCTTAATAAATTTAACACATAATTTAGTATAGAAAAAAAATAACTTTACACTAAACATAAACAAAATTATTTTAATCTTTTGCCACTATTAAAAAAAAATTCATGTTAATATCTCGAGTTATGGCGCTTTTTCGGACATCTGTGTCATCCGGCTATATATATATATATATATATATATATATATATATATATATATACATAATATTATTTATTATTATAGTATTATACACTTTATACCCCGACCATTTCTTCTCCAGTGACGTCATAATTTTTTGAAATAGCAACATATAGTTTATTGCAAATTCTAGTCGAAAAAAAATTAGCTTTTCAACAGTGTAAAACTTAACATAGGTTACATAAGAAACAGTATGGAAATATTCAAGAATTATTTCCGAAAAAATGCTCGAACACGTCGACGTTTGTTTTTCGATGTACTCTTTTTGATGTAGACACTCAATTGTTTCAGCTTTTTAGACACGAATATGACGTCACGCGAAACATTTTTAATTAGCAACTCCCTTGTTTTTTCAGACTCTGAATCAGCGTATCCCTTTTAAACTGGCCAAGTCAAACTTTTGTGGTATTCGTAAAAATTTATTTTTATTCGTAAAAAATGTATCAGGTTAGCATTTTCTTCGGAAACAATTCTTGAATGTTTCCATACTGTTTTTTTGCCCATATTCAAATCGATTTTTCTCGAAAATTTTCTGATGTAACCTTTGTTAAGTTTTACACCGTTGAAAAGCTAATGTTTTCTCTATTAGAATGTGCAATAAAATATAATATGTTGCTATTTAAAGAAAATTATGATGACGTCACTGGAGAAGAAGTGGTGGGGAGTATAAAGTGTATAATACCAAGAAAAAAGACCGCATTTAAAAACAAAAATCGACGTGCCCGATCGTTTTGCACGAAAACTAATCCTGAATTTTTTATTGAATTGTTTCCATATTTTTTGCTCACACTGTATACAGTTACCAATAATAAAGACAAACACTGTACAAATTCTATAGTTTCCTATATTTAAATTCTGGTTGTAATCTTCATCAGGGCTTAATTTATTTATGTTAACTTTATCTGACATATATTAAAAAATTTGAAATTAGGCGACTCACCCTGTACCTAGGCCCTAACTTAAAAAAAATAAATAGATAATTATACTTCGCTTTTAATACGTTCATAAAAAAATTGACAACATTGTAAAAACAAAAACAATAATCTATGTCAGATGGACATTTAATCCTTCAGGTCAAATAAAGGTTAATAGACATTTAGATGCTAACTTGAAACAATTCCAAAGTCGCCCGCTTCTATAAATTATCGATAAAACAGTTTAGGCACGTTCAATCCTATTTCAAAATTATTATTAGTTTTATTAAATACATGAAAAGAACGTTTACCTCGAGTAGGATTTGAACCTACGCCATCTACTATGCTACAGTAGCGCTCTAATCGACTGAGCAGTCGATGTCAATTTTGTCTTTATGAATGTAGAACTACTGTAAATTCTAAATAAAATGGGATTACAGTCAAATTATTTATATTAATGGAATGTGAGATGCAATATCGCAAGGATTCACACATACCAAAGCAATTGGCTAATGTTACATTATTATAACAAAACTTAATTAATCGTTATTCAGATATTGAAATATTTTTTTCCGCTAAATTACACGTCCTATCAAAAAATTGCATAGACCATAATTAATTACTATGTCTAAGATCTATATGTAGGTATTTTTACACCTTTGAAATATGCAGCTGTTTCAAAAATATTTGATAAAAACAAAACACTGCTCAAATACCCCCCCCCCCCGTTAGATTTCTTCCAAAATATAAACAGCTCCAGGAGAAATGAAAACGAGCTTAAAGTACTAACGTGTTATCGTTATGGAGTTATGGTGGATACTAACACACACACATAGACATCATGGCCGACTTTGTCGAAACTTTGCCAAACGTCGATTTAGCATCAGTGAAAAAAATATCGATTACATAACCTTCTATACCTACATATCTATATGTAGGTTGGAAGGTAATTAAATTAGTCTTTGTTTTCAATTTTCCACAGTGATACAAAAATAAGCAATATACTCCAAAGTATACAATATCACTAAAACAATATTTTAGAGATTTTTTATTAGTCATACCTTTGTAATATTAAAATGTTAATTTATACTATAATATTAATATATTATTTCCTATATTCACAAACATAGTTACGATAAAGGCCTGCATCGATATTGTGTTTTCTTACTAAATGTGATTTCATATTTCCTTTCTGTTTAGATTTGTAGGCACATTCAGGTATTCCACAATAATATTTTGCTTCTTTTCCACATTCCAATTTTGAATGAAGACGTAAAGATTGAGAGTACTTATAACAACGTCCACAATTCCTACATTTAAATGTCTCCTGTTTGTTTGTATCAACACCTAAAACACACTAAGAATTAATCAAATATGTTTTGTATTGACTTACACATGGTAGTAATTAAGCTTTAATTACGTTGGAAATAATATGTAACAAAGATATGTTGTTAATTTGATAAAAATTAGACGTGATTTTTAACAAATGTCAAATAATATAGATTAACCATAAAATTTGCCAGTTTAGATACATTTCATCAACTACACTGTCATATTAATTAATTACATCCAATGAAAATTAGTAGCATGTCGCCTGTTAATTTACATATTAAAATAAACTTAATAATACTGTTTTCCGTGAAGTTTGTATGCTAGCTTTATCATGTATCCATGATTTATCAAAGATTTGACGACAAATTTGTGAAATTATAAATTATTTGTTGGTACCGAACATCTTGAATGGGGTATAGACTCTCGTAATTGAAAGTAATGACGCATTAATGATTGGAGAAGCCTTTCTGTTGTAACGTTTTCTTTTGTCGTTTACGTATTTAAAAGGTTTATGAATTTTTTTTTGTTATTTTCAAAAGCAAAAATGAAGCTTTTGTTGTTGAGCAAAGTAAAGATGAAAGTTTAAAAGGAAAATGAGATTTACATTTTGGTATAGCCTGTCCGGTAGAACTGAACGGGTATCGGATTAACAAGGAGGATTGTCAATATATGGTTCTATTGTGCTTGAAACCGCCTTAATGCTTTGCTGTCTCGTACTTATTGTACGTGACAAAGAAAGATGGATATATTATGAATAATGCCTCTATTTCTGCCGAACAAAAGCGTTTGCAACTTTCACACATAATGACAAGGCAATAAGAATCAGATGCAGGTAGAATAGAAATTCAATAGGTATAATAAAATGCCAGTGGTTCTCAACACTGCTTTAACATTACATTTAAAATTTATGGAAGAATGCAAGTTTTATAATAAACATTTATAAAAGCCATTCATAATAATGAATATTCGATTAAGTATAGGTATTTCAATTTACATTTAGAAAGTTCATTGTATACCTAAGTATGGTAATGACGTTTTAGTGTACTCAATCACAAAAGAATCCAAATAAATATGCAATACTGTAACAATAAGTAATTAATAATAGATTATTATACCATTTAGTAGGTACATATAGGTATAAATAAAACAACTGCAATATCTATATTATCATTATTCTTTGAGTAAGCGTTTATATAAACTAACCATTAATATAATGCCGAAAAAGTTGAGTAAAGAAATTCGCGAATTAGTTTTAAATACAGTCGATTATTTTAAAGAAGAAAAAGAAAATGGTGGTCCACTATTATCTACATTTTCTGTTCAACAAAGAACAGCAAACGCGTTAAAACTTTCGGTTTCGACGGTGGGGAAAATCTGTGCTTTAAAAAAAAATGGCGGCGAGTTGGAACCTCCAGTGAAAAAACAGCGTGTCAAACTTTGCACTACAGATTTTCCAGAAAATGGAAAACAAACAATTCGTGCATTAATATACGAGATGTACGCGAAGAAGGAACACGTAACGTTAAATTCATTATTAAACTTCTTAAAATTGAGAACCGCGTATGAAATAGGAAAAACCAGTGAAGTAAGACCTCTTATTTTCACAGTTAACACTGAAGAAAGTGATGACGATGATCTTTTCCAAGATTTGGATGACTCAGGAAGTGATGAATCTGAAGCCGAATGACAATTATAATTTTTACATTTAATTATAAAAGTATATCTTTGTAATTTAATTAATATTTACTAACTATAATAAAAATGTATTTGTTATTGTTGTTATAAGTATAAGTGAAAGGTGTCAATTGAAATTACTTATAGGTAATTAGTAATCGATTATTATTTTTATTATACAAAAGTTGCATTTCTTCACAAATTATATAATGTTAAAGCAGTGTTGAGAACCACTGGCATTTTATTATACCTATTGAATTTATATTCTACCTGCATCTGATTCTTATTGCCTTGTCATTATGTGTGAAAGTTGCAAACGCTTTTGTTCGGCAGAAATAGAGGCATTATTCATAATATATCCATCTTTCTTTGTCACGTACAATAAGTACGAGACAGCAAAGCATTAAGGCGGTTTCAAGCACAATAGAACCATATATTGACAATCCTCCTTGTTAATCCGATACCCGTTCAGTTCTACCGGACAGGCTTTATCGATATTTAGGGAAAACCCTTTTACTAATTAGAAAGAAAACATTCGTTAGAGTCTTTGTAAATAGGGATAGTTTTGCACAAATAAATGTTTTCGTATTTTAAATTGGAGAAATTTAATTTAAACCACGTTGGGATTACACCATATAAAAAATTAAATTCAAGAACGTATCCAAATATTACATTGTAAGGTACATCTTTTGCAAAAGTTTTAGTTATCCGCCACCATTTCTGTCGATAAGGGTTTGGCATCAAACAAAGAATTTGACTTTAAATATATAGCATTAAAGCCTAGTTTGCTTGAAAATTCCAAATAACCATACATCAAATTACTTAGATAAAGTTTCGAGTAGAAGCAGGCTTGCTGACACTGCAATCTCTCCTGAGGATTTTCGAGTTGGATTCGCGAATGAGCATAGGTAGAAAATTTAAGTTTTTGGCTAATTATAGTTGAAGGGTTAAAAACCAATGTGGCTGCAAGTGAAATTATTAATGGTAGCAGTGGTTGTATAGGCATACAGTACAGTTTATCGTCACATTGGCATAGTTTACCGCGAAACGACGTTGTCAGGTGCGTGTGGAAGGAACTATCGTTATAGGGTGTTCATCGCCTCCCAATTTATAAAGGGGGCAAGTGAAGAGGGTGACCTCCTGAATTTAAAGTACAGTTAAACGATCGCTCTGCTTTTAAACAACACACTGACCGGGACTAGAATAGTTACGGTATTTACAAAAACTACGAATATGATTAATTCAATCTTATCAATTTTTTTATAATGTCCAAACATCTGGCTTTGATAAAGTCGCGAGAGTCGACAGGTGAGATCTGTTCGTGAAAGGTTTGATTCTTAAATATTTCTAACGTTTACTTAAAGCTTGACATGTGTCTTTTGTTTAGTGCTCTTAAGATGTTTTTTTAATGCACAAGTACAGGGTAACAGAAGTAAAGGTTACTTTGGTCAAGGTAAGCTAGTCGGTGTCGATGTAATTGGTCGTAGTGTAATTATTTCACACCCTCTGCATATTCGCGTAAATAATTTCTTTACAATAGTCACAGTTTCCTGACGATTAGGGTGAACGTTAAGAACTAATCATTTACATATCTACTATAATCGTTGACTAAATAACCAAGATGCTGTTACTAGCTGAATTTGTTTTAGTATGCGCCAGTGTGCACGAAGGTATTTTTACAAAGACTGCAAATCTAAATGGACATGAGGTAAGAAAAATTATCTTTATATGCTATGAACTAAAACAGCCTGCCCTTTTATAAGCTTGTTTGTTTTAGGAAATAAGCTGAGGACTTGAGATGGGGTTTAAGATGTTCATCAAGATTGCCATAGAATTCGGGTCCAGAACGGAGGATGGTGCCTTCCGATAGGACGTTAATATGATCTTCAGCGTACGATTAGAAATGTAAATTTTAATATAAACTTTCCAACAAAATTTTCAAGCTAAAAGGGTTTCCGTATGTATGATATATAATTATAAAACATTAATGCCTTACCGAGATGTTATAGCTTGATTAATATGTGAGACGAATAGAGATACAGTGAAATACTTTTTTACAGGCCAAATACTCATTAGAGCATCAAATTCCTAAAGGTAATATGTGCGCACGGCATAGCTCACTGGAGTCTTATTTAATGCGGCAAAAGGACACTCGTCACGACTCCAAAAACGTCAAAATCGGATGAAAATGTCAACCTATTAGAAAGATTTATAGCGGGAAAACGTCATGAACTAGATCTTATAATGGTCTAACAGGAAACCAAAATTTTAGTACAAAAATATTTACGCAAATCTCAATAAAATCTTAAGCTTCATATAAAATCCGAAAAATAAAACTCAAAACTCACTAAATATTTCGATAAACTTAGCGCTAAAATCATTGGCTCAAATACCCAAAAATAATTGATCAATACGGTAACCAATTGTTCAATTTCAAACGAAAATAGGTCACAACAAAACTAAACGCGATCGAAAATTTATAAATCCCTAAAATATAATAAACGACAAAATCGGGATGTAATTCCTAAATTCGAAAATGCATAGCTGATTCCCAAACGAACAAAAAAACTGCTTACCTTTTGGCAAAACCAGGTAATCGACAGCTAATCAGATAATTTCTATTTAAAAACTTCAAAACAGACTACTCGCAAAACTATCGTGCAAAATAAACAACTGATCGGTCAACGAAAGTCTTACTCCATAATTACGTTACTTTATAATCTAAAATCTCGTTTAAAGCGACTTATTACCAAATTCAAAATAGCATACGCTCAAATCGAGAAACTTCAAAAGGTTACTTAAAAAAACTTGTATAACTTCAATAAAATTAATTACAACCTAAATGGACGATAAATGGATGTTGTCGCTGTCATTTAACTCGAAATTTCTCATAAGATAATTCAAACACTAAAAATTCTAAATGTGAATAAAAATATCTAATCTCGTAACTTTTTAATTTACGACGACAAATCGCAGTAACACAGGACGAAGTCACAATAGATTCATATCTATTAATAAAACAGTTATAAATACTAATAATGGTCCTACATCATGACATACGCATCTCGAAATATTGGTACGATTAGTACAAGACAAACACATTCAATTCATATACAAAAAGTACAATAATAAAATTCTATTGACGCTTGCAGCAAGGTCATATTTCAGTTATCTCATATTCTAAATAACTACATTTTTTTAAACATAATGGAAATAACCAAGTATCAATTTTGACAAATCTTCGTGAAATAAGCTTTCAATACACAAAATAAAACAAATAAGTCAGGATAACAAAGGAAATCGTGTGGATGAACACGCAGGGTAAAATGTCTGAAGGGCTTGCACACAACAGTTGACACGAAATCAAGCGTTTTTATCCCCCACACTAACATTAAAAATAAGAACCACACTTTATTGCTCTCAACACCGAACAAAACGTAAGATTTTACCTAGATCATGCAATTAGTCCATCAGGTGCTGAAACGATAGAGCTCCACTGAATTTCTACGGTAACACTCTCCGAATAGTACCTCACAAACGGCAACTTCCTATTTATAATCACTTCAGCTAAATTACGATAGTTAATTCAACCAAAGCACGCAAGTAACTAATTTTTCATCTGATTTAACGTCAATGCACAAATATTTATCCGTACTTACGAGCATTACTTAATTTATAAAGCGTTGCTTATCGTTAATTTATTTACGCTGAACTTTATTAAAGCGGCACTATATACAGCAAGATTGCACTTTATTTGTTTGAGCTGAGCGATATACGCGAAACTACCCTTTTAACTAGGAACTCGTTAACATTAATCCGCATAACCGGTAGCCTTAAAACAGTTCAACAGAATAAAGCTTTAGCACTTCGTAAAAACACTAAAACCAATTACTTATATGACCAAAAATTATCACAATTGACAAAACGAGACAACGATAAAATAAACCGAGGTGTGTTGCATCTTCTCTAGGACCCCAACCAGTGAAAGCGGAGAAACCTCCTACGGTAGCGTTCGGTACACCCTCACGGTATGATATGACTCGTTTCCTCCTATTATACCAACCCCTTTCGCGTATATTGCGAAATCGCAAACACAAAAAACGTGAGCCTCCTCCTACATCTTGGATTAGACTGACTTCAACATCATTCAGTTTCAGCCATCTTCCCTATCATCTTGCTTAGCTATTAATTAACCAATCACGACAGTTTATTACTTAAATTCTAATTTTCGACAAAACGAACAAAACTCGAAAGCCGGCGGAAAAACTGCATCACCAAAAAACACTTCGCAACAAGCGGATGCTATCAATCTAATCGATATCCTGTAAGTTGATGATTTCACTACGGCTCTAGACCTTAACACCTCGTGACTAAAAGCTAAACTCTTTGTTTAAGACCAAAAACTTTATAGAAACTTCCGTCAACGTGGCGCCTAAAACATTCTTAAGAACTGCTTTCTACACTATATTTGATTGAAATTAACAAAATAACAAATTAACAATGTTTGACAAAATTTACCAAAAATACGAACACAATTATTTACAAAAAACTACTTAATTCTCAGCAAACTTAGTAAAAGGGATTGTACTGCCTCCTGGTGCCCGAAATCTTAATTTAAAGTTTCATCTAAACTTGATACACACACATGGTTGGGTAGTATGTAATTGTATGTTCTCTTTAAAAATTGAAATTATAATTAAAGTATGAACAATGATTTCACAGATGTAGTTTATTATTCCTAAGACTAATGAATGGTATACTGGAAGGTATTTATACAAGACTGACTTTAAATTGCCCACTGTTTTATTATAAGGGTGAAATTAAAATTGTATCCCACAAGTGAAAAAAAAACTGCAGAAAAGGCCTGCTGCAATTTTGAAAAACTTATAACGCAATTAACGTACTGCAATTTATTTGCATAACACGTAATGTACAATAAATATAAATACACCTTAATATATGCCATATGAAAAATAAACAAAATGACTAGCTTATGTTTCTGAATCGGTGAAAAATCACATGCGTTTTAATATTTGTACTAATAATTGAAAATGGAACTACCATAATGACTAAAAACACACACTACATGAATTAGCTTCCAAGTATTACAAATATCGAAAGTCCAATCCCCTGGAAAAGTTTCTTTTAACAGTATTTTTATGTTGCGTTTCAAAATGTCTTTTTAAATTTGACAATTGGTGAAATGTTCTTGCACAATGCGCGCAAATAAATTGAGCTTCCTTTCCACATTCATATGCCATATGTCTACGCATATTTCCACGATGTTTATACTTTTTCCCACAAATTTCACATGGATAACCATATTTTTCGATGCGATAAGAACTTCTTCTATAACGTAGTGAAACTGGCTTGATATCTACAAATAAAGAAAGGTGCGTTAAAAATGTTTCTTTGTACAAACCATACACACACTGAAAATAAAGAAAAAAATAGAGTGGAGAATGTAACCCAGTACCTACTTTCCACGAACAGTTGAGTGACCGGTTCATATACTTTAAATATTTAAAATTTTCTTTGAATTTTTTAAGAAATATTTGATGTCGTTTTTATGTAAGTGTATGATATAAGCTTAAGCTTACAGTAGTGGTAGAAAACAATGGCAAGAAGCATATCCTATAACAGTTTATATCAAAAACGTCCATTAAATGTAACATCACAAATGCATTTGGAAAAAACATCGCAAGTTAATTATTAAATTATACCAAAATTCTTGATAGTACACTGAAAAAGCGAAAATTTCACAACAGTAATTTAAAAAAAGTGAATAACTGTGTTAGATACAGGACCGACTGAATGTAAGTGGGTTAAGCCAGGATTATTGTATTCCCGGGATTAAGAGGTATGATAGGTCAATTTATGGTAGACTTATGTGAATGAGAGACTTGTACAGTAGTAATATTTCTTAATCCCGAGATTTAAAAAATCCACCTTTGGGTAACCGTACAAAGAATTGAATATACCAGGTGTAGTCAACTTACTTTAGTATATAAACGATAGAAAATGATAAAGTTAAACAAAATTAGTAAATAACTAACCTTAATTATTTGTGTTTATGTGTAATTATCATTTCCTTGACATCCTACATTTAAAAACTTTTGTTTGAAATTGTAGGGTTTGCGAGCAAAGATAGAAAGATGCGGTTTTCGCGAAATGATTGTGCCTGAATTATTAGATGACATTCCTTTAGTTTCCTTGAACCAAATTCATTTCCAACAGGATAGAGCCTCATTTCACAATGCGCAAATTATACGGCCGTTTTTCGAAAACAATTTTGGTAATATATGGATTGGCACTAATGGGCCAATAAGATGGCCTACTAGGTTTCTGGACTTGTCAGTCTTAGATTTCTTTTTATGGGGTTACTTGCAAAATAAAATACACCAAACTGAAAATGATAACATTGAACGTTTGACAAATGCAGTTAGACAAGCTTTCGAACATTTATTATTAAGCTTAATTCTACAGAAGAGGGCGTGAAGCATGTATATAAGACAGAATGGTCATCTCTTTTGGTAATTTACATTAGGCTTGCAAAGTTGTAAGTATTATGTTTAGTTTTTAATTTTGTGTTTTTGCATAAAACTTCCTAGCCCTTAACCTTGTTTTTTCATGGCCAACTATATCATGAAAATGTTAACATTCATTTTTGAGGTTAACAATGCAAAAAAAGTGCCATACAATACATATTTTTTGAAAGCTGACAGTAAGCTCTATTATATAATTAAAAAATATACAGGGTGTTCCATTTAAAAAAACAAAACTTTCGTTTATTGCGAAGAAACTAACTTTTTGTGGGGAAACCTAGGCATGCCACTAAATTTTACGGAAAATTCTGTATAAACCCCACCTTTCACCATTTAGATAAATTATAAGGCAAAGCAGTTACGAGAGGTGCTTAAAATGTGCAAATTTTGAATTTCGCCCTGTATCTCAAATAATAATAGGACTATGGCAATTCTGTTTATGGCACCTTCCGTTTCACGAAAACGTAGAACTCGGTCGCGAAAACCGCATCTTTCTCTATTTGCTCGCAAACGAGATACCCTACAATTTCAACCAAAATGGGACACAGTGTATACGGTGGCACGGTTAGTATGACCTATCTCCTTATATGAGAAAGTAAAATAGGTACAAAATTTTTTTTCAAATAAAAGTTGTTCATACTCATCGGAATTTTATCTTGTAAAAAAATATCTGAACAAAATTTATATACAGAGATTAAAATACTTACTGTAAGAGTTGTCGAAACGTTTATATTGTAACTTGAATATACAAATACACCATATAAAAAACCCAAAAAATAAGTATTTTAATATATGTAATAATGGTGAAAGTTTACATTTTTATATACCGAGTAGTTACAGAAAGTTACACTTCGATAAATGGACTAGCCTGTATACTATTACGTATTTAAATGGCGCTTCAAAGGCATGCAAAATCGATCCTATTGGAACCAAAAAAATTCTAATTTAGGCTTTTATCAATAGATGCTTTCAAATTTTAAAAGCCAGCAATAAAAAATCAGTGTATCCAACATTTGAAAAGTTTTTCTCCACTTTTTGTATGCAACACTCTATGTATGAACACGTATTAGAATAGAGCTTTACGATAATATAGCCTACCATAGGTTTCCTATTCGTTACAAGTAATTTACTTTGGTAAATCTAGATTATTGGGATGCATAAAAGATCGCATTTCCATAGCAACAAAAAAGCTTGCTGTATTTGTCAAAAGTAGGACTTTTGTCAAAACTAGAATACTAATCTTGCTTAGTTTGCTCAAATAATGTATAACTTATAGACTTTAGAGCAAAAAATGTATATGATCGAATTTTTTATAAAAAAAATAATACGTCTGCTGTATTGGTGAGTCGTGACTTCCATGAAAAGTTTCCCGATAGCACGATTCCAATTCGCAAAACAATTTAGACGCTATGATTCTTTCAAAAAAGGTTTTCTCTGTTTCGGGATTCGAAAGCACAATCGCGTGCATTTTGATGTTGGAAGGAATTCAATCCTTAAACAATTTTTAGTGACTTTTTCTCAAAAGTTTACATTATACACGTTAGAAAATTAAGTAAAAAGGTTGTTTATTAGTTGCTACGGAAAGTATCAAATTAACTCACTATTGCCAACCTAATTATTTACAACCAGCTGCTTCGCGACTCAGGTTCGAATATTGAAGTGGTGTTAGAATAGCTGGCATTCTTCAACTCACACATATTACACCACTTTAACAAAAATCCAACAACCTCAATAAGGAAAGCTTTTCTTTACTTATACATTCCGAGATCTACTTTAATGACCTGTCTCAAGATTAACAAATATAAAAGTTATTGGAGTGATGAAAATTAACACACAATAACAGAAACCAAAAAGTAAAGGAGAAGATCCGTCAAAGTTTGGTGTGGTATATGGAGAAACTCCATACCAGGACCTATATTTTTAAGGCAATATGAACTCCGAAAGATACTACAGTTACCGCAAAATGATACAATAGAAATGATTGATAGTGAAATTCCCCTTGCCTGCAGGCCAAATTTTATTTGGCAACACCAACGAGAGGTTGGTGTAGAAATTTTTTTGAGCAGAGAGTTCGCAGAGTGGCTTACTGAAAATGGTAATATTTCTAGGCCTGCACAAATTCCTGACTTAGCCCCAATGGATTTCTTTTTCTGGGGCAATGCCAAACACATGGTGTATGAGAGGCAATGCACCACTACCGAGGAACTCAGAGGCAAAATTATGGAGGCTATCCAATTTTTGAGGCAAATAAATTATCTCAAAGTCAGAAACAAGAAATCGCAGACCCCTCTTACCGTAAATAATTGAAATTGTCTGTTCAAGCGCGATTTAAACATGTGTTACATTAAACAAAATGTAACTTTATGTCACCATTCTATATAAATTTCTTATTGAAAAAAAAATTTGTACCTATTTTACTTTCCCAGGAACCACCCGATACGTTACTCCCGGCCAAAAACTCCACGTTATCACTGGTTACAGTATGTGTTACTTTTGGTCCTAGTAAACATAGCACGCAATTATAAAAGAATATTGTAGTCCATCTTTCCCATCTGGTAAATGAAAACAATACTTTAAACGTCAAAATATTTAAAACAATGTAAATTCAGAAAATATTAACGTAAAAAATTTAATTTTATTAAAATAAATGTACGCATGTAAAGTAGTAGTAGTAATCAAGTAATCAATGTCAACTTTCTAGGGCATCAATTTTTAAATTAAATTGCTCTTAATATTACGTTTTGTTTGTTTTGATTCGAGCACATCCTGCATATACGTTGCGCATATATGTAAATTTATGTTGTATGGTGATTAGAATATACGCAAAGGTATATCTTGCAAACGTAGTCAAATGAGAATATTAATGAAAGCGCTAATTAGCTTTTCACCGTCCTTTAGTGACGGGCAGAGACGATGGGAATGTGAAAATAAACGAAAAAGTATAAAACGTTAGTCAAAGAGATGCACAGTCGTGATTGATTTGAACATATATACGCTAGTGTGTAGTACGCTTTTGATCAGCAGGGAACAAAAGAAATGATGTCTACTATTAATCTTGCATTTGTGATAACCATTATGTGGAATTAATGAACTTGTTAAATTACGTGATTTTTTAAAACTAGTGTTATATGTGCGGCAAGTTGCTGAGTGGCTACAAGCGACCTCAAAGATCTCCAATGTATAAGGGTGTGTAGTACATACAAACCCTCTGATCGATCATAGAAACAATATTACAACTAGATTTTTACATGCATGATTTTTACGGAAAAGTATATCTATTTATAAACGTTTTGTTAAAAATTGGTAAATAAACACTCAGTAAAGAAGTTTGTTTTTAGAGAATAAAAGAAAGATAGGTCAAGTCATAGTAATCTTTTTCACTTACATGTCCCATGAACCCATTTCAGTTTTTACATTACAATCGTCACACTTTTATCAATTTTGGTTTACATTTACCCACCGCCCCGGAGCAAAGAGTATCATACCAAGGCTTACTAACTTTGTAAGCTAAATAATAAAATCCTGTAATTTGTACAAAGAAGTTAATTGCTGGTGTTACTTTTCTTGCAGAATTGGGGTTATTTAACTCGATACTCTTCGTGTTGAAAGACAAAACATTTATATTTGTTATTATAAATTAGTTTACGTAATAAAACAAGTACGGCTCCACACAGTATTTAATATATAATACGATACATTTAGAAACTAAGCCAACTTTGTTATTGTAAATATTTTTGTATAATTTCGTGTTTTACTGTTACAGAAATGCTTACACTATACAGATTATTTTGCAATTCATTTTACACAGTGAGTTACTAGATTTGCTTATTATACAGTAGTATGGACAAAGCAATGTGGGTGCAGTATGCATAAATATTGGGCCCATCTTTGAAGTGGCTTTAAATTGTAGTTCCTGAATGCTTTAAGAACATATGTCGCCTGAAGTTAGACTTGTATTTAGTCTTATATTTACATGCTTCTATAGGGCATTCGTATTCAACTGGAACTCCACAATTCAATACATGTTTTTCCAAAGACTGTATGTTAACATAAGGTTTTCCACATTTTGGGCAGAACGCACTACCTAAAAAACTTTTATTAAGTTTTATAGTTACAAATATGCATGCCCAAAAATACAACTATTGTACTACTCATAGACATTAAAGTTAGGAACATTTTCATAATTTGCCGTGGGTGAACTTGTCTTTCAACCTCCATACATTGGCCATAGATTGTCAAGATTAGAAAAATTTGGTCCAATTGTGGTTTTACAGAAAAAAATTCAAAAGTATATATATATATATATATATATATATATATATATATATATATAATAGCATTGAGATCATTATTTTATTAAATGGATACACTTCTTAATGTGGTTTTAAAGTATAAAGCACATATATTGGTAGTAGTAACTGCACTTAATTGGTAGTTCTATTAACCTAAATGTGAATTTAGGTAAATATGTATTGATATTGTTATTTAAAGAAACTTTTAACACCATATAAGAACATATTGTCACTCTCCGCTAAATTATAATTTTCATTTTAGAAAAGTGAAGGACAGAAATAAATAACATCGGAAATACCGTTTATGGATGGTGCAAAAGATTTGATACATTCTACATTTAGTGCATTGATAATACAGTGAATTAATGATAGTTTGAACAATTTGCCAACTGTCTCTCAAATATAAAAGAGAAATTTATTATATTTAATAATGCATTATAAGCTTTCCATTGCAGTTGAAAGAATGTTAATTTAGTACGTAAATGTTGCATCAATGTTTACGCATAAAGTTTAAATCAGATATTGAACAATATAATACAGCTTATGAGTTTAGTTAGTTTGAAAATAAGCATCTACCTACTTTTGGTGCATTCATTGCTTACAATGTTATTCATTATATATTGGTTCTGTAACTTTTTGTTATATTAATTGAAATAAAATTAACTTTAAATATGTTAATAATTTCATAAATGAGGTGGTAACGATATTCAGTATTTATTATAGAAGACATTGAACATATTTTTAATTGTAATGTAGCGAGATAATCATTACATTTAGGTTATTTTAACTTGTGGTATTACTTCCACCACCACTTTAATCGATGCAAGTGGTAATCTGCTATAGCAGAAAGTTGAATTGACAATTTTGTGTTAAATAAAACCTCAACTGCCACTACAATTTAGTGCATAGAACATGATGAAAGCAGTGTGCCAACATTAAAACCCATATATGTATATAAGCCCTACTCTAAGATCTAAGCCATTCAGGTCAGTGTCCATTATTATAAACTGAAAAATTTTTCAATAAATTTCAAGGTTAAAATACAAAAATATAAACCACCTTCAAATAACAGTTTGTAGTACAATTACATTTATTATTACTTTAGAGCAATAACTTCTGTTAATAAAATACAATTTCATTCCATCGTTAACCATACAAAAAGTGAGGTTAATTTGTTTAATTTCAAGACAACTAATAAAACCAGTAGCGTCAACTAGTTCTATTTATTTTAGTTCGACTTTTTCTAACTTTTAACATGGTAATTGAAATAAGCCATACAATCCTATAATACATTTACGCAATAATTTATTTTTATAGCGTCGTTCATTACAATATTAGGTACGTGTATAAAACGTTCAGGAATCTTATTGAGTGGTAGTTACGTATTACTCGCACGTCACTGTTTTTATACTCTCGGATGGTAATGCCTATTACGCACTCGTGTAAATTACAACACTCGTGCGTAATAGGCTACTTACCATCCTTATTATGTAATATACTATTTTAAGAACGAAATTAAGAAAGTTCGCGTATTATTGGGTGTTTACGATACTAACGGTACAGTACTGTAGATCAAATAAGTAAGTTTATAGAAGAACACGCTTCGCATTATGCCGATCTGATTACGTAATCCGTGTGATTGAACTGTCGCGGAAAGCAACACCGTAATCTCCTGGTTTGTATTTCTCATCTTACCGTGACGCATTATACTAAGTTACACAAATTGGTTGAGTATAAGGGATTGCGTTTAGAGATGTAATAAAGATGTACATAGTATTAGATATATATATATATATATATATATATATATATATATATATATATATAAAAGAAATTAAGAATTATTGCTAGTATCTATTCTACACCACAATTGTTTGTACAAGGAGATACTGTTACCATAGCAACGAAACTTAAAGCAACACTGTAATCTCCTGGTTTGTATTTATCATCCTGCCATGACGCATTATACTAAGTTACTCAGATCACATTGATTGAGTATGAGGGATTGCGTTTAGAGATGTAATAAAGATGTACAGAGTATTATATATATATATATATATATATATATATATATATATATATATATATATATATATATATATATATATATTAGTGTGTGGTGCAGAGCGATGCCCTTAGACCCATACTTTGCTATACGACTAGTTTTTATCAACGTTTGAGAAATTTAATTATATTAATAAATTACTTATTGTTCTATATATTACAGCAATCAAAACTCATGTTCACATGACCATACAGCACATTATCAAGTTTTATAAATTTGTCAACAATTTCCAAATAAAAGTGCAATAAAATAATCATTTATAACGGATTTGCCAATGCCGCAAAGCAGTTAGGGCTGGAAGGCTTTAACCCAGCACAATGTAGAAAGTACAACTCAGCAGCTAACCAAGTAATCAGAGCTCTTGTATTGCGTGACCGGAATATTTATAATTCGCACTCGAGTAGTATTAATAGGGAACTATAGACTTTTTAAAATAAAGCCTTAAGAGTCTAAAAAAGGATAAGGAAAAAGGAAAGCTGAAAGAAAAAGTTTAATTCATACAGGAAATTATGTAGCCACTAAACAATAGGTTTGATCAGCCAATGAATTAAATGTTAATTTAACAATTATTATACACATCATCTTCGTATTGCTATTTAAATTAACATACAAATCATCTAACCACGAATGATGTAATAACTAATAAGACTAAGGTAATTAAGAAAATCTCTTTGTCTGCAAAAAGCATCACCAATGGTAGTAATTGTAATTAAAGAAAAATACGTAGGCCCGTTGAACTCAAATGCATGCGTCAAGCTTAGCTAAAGGAATATCAGTTCATGTTAACTTATACAAACTAAAACACTTGGTGTGCAACTATCTATGATTTAACATTAATAATAAAATTTAAAATAAATTAATTACAAAGGGCAATTGACAGTAAGTAACGATATAATAAAACTTACAACAATGTAACTATTCGTCAATATAACTTACAGATTCAACCAAACATTGACATAATGGCATTGTTTACAATTACTAAAGTTACGCTATAAAAATACTGTATGAAAACAGGGTATAAGCAGGTATTTGAGTTAGAAACGTTTAAAGAAAGTTTCAATAATCCTTTAGATTACGTGCAACAAGCATGAAGCAACACAAGATAGTTCAATATGCCATCCACACACTCTTCACTGGTTACAAACGGCAGTAGAGTGATGTATAATTAACTAACACTGACCAATTGACTGGGTTAACGTCAGATAGAATTAATGTAAGCGTCCCACTAAGTTGTTACAATTCACCTCGGTAGAGATATGCGGGAGCAGACGTATATCAGTAAAATCTTCAGGAGATTCAAATCAATAATATAATTCATTAAATAAAATAGTTATTTAACCATCAAGTGCATTAATGAAGGCGATCAACGATGAGACGTTCGCTACGCTAACCCGTTAAAAAAGTCGCGATCGTCAACCGCGCATTAATGCACGAGTTGGTTACAATATTTTTCATACAATCGCTTTATAACTTTCTTGTTTTTCCAAAGTGAAAATTTTATGTCGACCAGGCTGCCATCTGGTAATGAAAGTATAGAATTTCTTGACGCAATACATTCACTGTTAGATCTTTCATACAAATCAATGCAGCGCCTCTTATCAACTTAATTTAAATCGTTTATTAATAGATTCTATTAATCCATGATTGGAAGTTCCCATTAATAAATGATTCTCTGAAAAATATATTTACTATAATTGGGTAGTCATCGTGATAATCAGCTAATAAACTTTATAACTGTTATAAACCCATTACTATATCAACCTTTTAGAAATAATTTTTTAATATTAAACATTTATCTAAGAATCAAAACAAAGGTTAGTAAGCAAAATTTATTAAATTTTTTTTACAAACGTCAATCTTTACTGTATGAAAGGCAAATTTTTTACACAGTATCATTAACAAAATTTTAAAGGTAGATCATTGGTCACAATAATTCAAAACATCAGTAATCAGTGCTTCTTCATTATATGACATTTTAGAACATATTGACGTAAAAATGCACTATTACAATATTTGCATTTAAAATATTTCGATGATGTGCAGTTGTTCTCTACATGTCTCTTTAGAGTGCATTTGTTTTTGTAAGATGCATTACATTTTTTACAAACGAAACGCTCGTTTTTGACCACAGGATCACCTACAATAAAAATTAATTAATATCCAGCATTTCAAACTAGGTACATCTAAATACTATTTCTAAATACTACACACTACAATACAATTAAATGCCAAAAACTCGACGAGATATATAATACAGACTAATGTTGACGTTTAGGCATTTACGTATGAAAATACAAGCAATAGTGAGTTTCATCGGATTCCTTATTATGGTTAAACCTCCCGATGAGCTAGGTTGGATCAAACCACTATATGTGCGGGGCTGTGATCTAGTGAGCATTTTGCCCGTAACATACCAAAATATTTTAGTAAATCCTATTTACTACTACTCTAGCATTGACTCTAAGCATTGGTTTGAACATCACAGTTTAGGCAGCTCTCGGATGCAAAGCTCAAGCTCGAAAGCCAGCACCCTCTTAGCATATTTCTTCTCATTTCTTTAAAATCTCTTCAAAATAGTTATCTTTTGGGTTGTAATCTTGTATTTTTATTTAGAAATTTAAACCTTTCGATAACAATGATAGTTATCCTTTAAATTTTATAGTTATATTTTAGTTATAAACCATTTGTAACATAAACATTAAGTAAAATACAGCTAATAGCACTATAGTGCTATTAAGTATGGAATTCGACGAATTAAGGTTAAAGAATATAACTTTAAAATACAGCTGCCCTCATAATTACTCAGATAGGGTAAAGCATAAAAAATAAATAAATAAGACAAGAATAAATTAAAAGTACAGTCACCGCAATATCCTATGGGCTATTTCTTTCGGACCTACTGAATAATTACTGATGTTGGTAGGAAACAATAGTCGATACAACCCCTTATTGTCAGTAGTGTTTTACATTACCTTTTTCTAATGCAAATACGCTCAGTGAAATAACTGGTCTAGAACTCTATGGAAAGCACTAGTGATAGTTCGTGCCAGGGGTAACACACACTTACTTCTTAAAAAACTATGCGATGGTGTACAATACCAGAACGGGCTGTACCAACACCGTTATAATTATGTTTACATATAAAGTAATAATGTTAACTATTATTTATATTTTTATATGTATTTTGTGCAATTCTAGTTATTTTAAAACATATGAAAACGTTCAAGAAAGGTTACAGATGTAGGAATTGTTAGTATACGTAAAGAATAAATTTGTCGTTGACTGTACCACTGAACGTAAAGCATTACATGTTTTGGTTCTGGTAGCTTGTTGCTTCTTCATTATCAATAATTTAATCATGAATTTTTATGCAGATTCATATGAAAATGGTAATTACATATTTTTAATTAATCAACGTCACCACATCCATTTCAGCACCTTGTTGCCTATAGCCTAATAAATGTGACAAAATCTACTCGTAACAGATGGCCTACTATTGGCCTGAAAAATTAAAAAAAATCCACCTTATTAAAGAAAGAGGTATGAGGGCTATCTAGAAATTGTACTACACTAGTGTCGCAGAATAATTCTTCTAGAGAAAGCCACACCAACAATTAAATTAACGTTTATCAAAATTTTATTAATCTAAAACAATTGATCTCGTTGTAGGAGCAAGTAGCACAATATCCACATATAGTTAAAACATCAGACAAGAAAAATCATTACTAAAACTAAGCACTGTCTACATGAATTCGTTACCAGAATGTCACATAAAGTGAATATCTTATATCTACGAAAATTCCCTAAATCTAAAGTACACAATAGAACAACAATGATTCATTCTTACAATCCCACATAAAGTGAGTATCTACTAAATAAAGCGCAAAGAAAAATTATTACATTTAAGTAAATTCTCTATCAAACAATTGAGGTCTAATTAACTAAAGTAACTTATCGTATATAATACAACCAGTGCGTCCAAAATTATCGATAATCCGGGAAAAAGCGGTGTTGTCTGGAAACTGTATGAGTTGGTTTCCTCTGTTGCTTAAACGTTAAAAGAGCCCGGCTCCGGATGAGGAGGGCTCTTCTTTTAACCAACAGAGAAAACCAACGAATGCGGTTTCCTTAAGGAAACAACGCTTTTTCCAGGATTATCTGATTAATTTTGATGCACACGTATTCGGCAGAATATTTCCAGAATATATATATATATATATATATATATATATATATATAAGCAAACAAACAAAACTTTAGTTAATTATGTAAAAAGGTTACAAAATTTAATAAATGAACAAATCCTTTATTTAATTAATTAAAAATTTAAATTTAAAAAACGACAAAACTTTTTAATTACTAAGCATGTAACAAAATTTAGAAAATGAACAATATTTACGTCCAAATAAATTCCTGATTTTTCACTGTATTCGTCGGAACACTCTTTTCAATATTGCTAACAATAGTTTCTCACGAAATTTTACGAAATCGTTTAATTTTTACAATAAACTTAACTCAATTTTTTTAACGGGGCTGTCAGTGTTTGACAAACTCTTCTTGTTCATGAGAAGAATAGTTCTGTTACTATGGTAGCTGAGTATGACGTCATTACAGTTGAATTACCGCTGTAATTCATAACGTTCAATGCGATTATCACTATAATTCTAACGAAGTTGCATTGCTGTATAGGAGTAAATTATACATGAGGGAACATTCAAAATAAGTTAGATCCTAGATTAATGTCGGATAGGATAACCGAATAATTAAATATTTATGTACGTCTACTTGTATGTAAAGCAGCCTAACACAGTTACTATTAAGCAAATTATTCAGTTTATAAAAAAATGAAATTATTAAGCTTTCGGAAGCGGTGCGGAATGATCAAGTTAGGTTTACCCTAATGGGATTAATTGTAAAAATTATTCACCATAGGTAACTTTACACGATTAAATTTTCAAACTAAACGCTTCAAAATAATAGATAAGATTGAACAAGAATCAGTAGTGCCACAAAGGGTGGATAGTAAAGTTCCTTTAAACATGAATAGTATAATTTTAACAGATTTGGTTCACCAATCCGGTATATAGTAATGTATAAGGAAGTAGAACGTCATCCGAGTTTACACCACCAACGATATTCGACTATATTCACCATTAAGTATTTATTTTATTATGCAACCATCTCTATGTTTAAAATGAATGAATAAGGTAAGCGCGTAAAAGGAGACATGGTTCAATGTTAATAATTGTTTCTTTTTGTATATTTATTTTCCACATCCTATATAATAGTTCACAAAATTCCTTACTTGAATACACACAGTTTTACAGTTATCTTCACCTATTTCAGTTCCTTTGGTGCATTTTAAATAATTTAATGTACAAATTACACACATTCACCAACTGAAACAGACAATAATGCCAACAAAAATCCAATAACCTCTAAAATGATCCTTACGTATGAAAATTCAAATGGACAGTTAACTTATTCTTTTCCCGAAACCGTTTTGGACAAAGATAGCAGCAAAATTGAGGTTCTATTGAACACTCAAAATTAAAGTGTCGTGCTAGGTGCCTTTGATTTTTATACGACTTTCCACATGTAACACAACAGTAACGGCCAATTGGATCTCTTGTGTAAGGTACCTTACTTTTTCTTCCTCTTCGACTGCGACCTGCAAATATAAAGTTAAACATTTAAAGATTCTTAAGTATAAAAATTCAATTAATAATTTCTGCAGCATACCTCAAGTTACAACTACAAATAAAACTGAGTGCATTGTTTAATTTGTAGGTAGCGGACCGCGAAAATTTTATTATTGCAACAAACATTTTTTAAATCGCAATTGTTACCGCGATAGAAAAGTTAATTAAAGGGATTTAACGTATTTTATTAAATATTAACTCGTAATTTGAGCATGGTTAATGGGGTATTTTATTTTTGTAACTAGCAGGTGTGCGCTTAAAAGCTGCTTTACTGACGGGACGTAACGAATCATTGGAAATTCTTAAGCGTGCATTCTTGATGTCAAAATGTCACTAGTTTAGTTATGTAATTACGTCGGTACACACTGCAATCAAAGACGTCTCTGTTTAGTACGTTGAAACTTGAGACCTAAATGTAGCGCTTATTACGGACGAATGCATATTTTTAAAATTAAGATGTCGTTCAGTAATTAATATGAAACTGTTCCACATAATAATTTTTTGTTTTTTTATTACTTTTGAAAAAAAGGGGGTTGATTGCGGGGGTAAATATAGTTAGTTGGAAATCGGGGGAAAAGTTAGTGACAGACAGAGTGTCGACCGATCCAGATCGATTTGATTAATTAAATACCTTCATTGTAAGCAGTTTGTCTTTAAAATTTTTCTTGTGCGTACATTTTATTTTGAATTAGCCAACACTAATTTGTCTTTTCTTTCGGGTGTTAGTTGTAATGTGTTTTTCAAACATTAATCTATAAATAACAGTCACCCTTTTTTAAATTAAACCGCGTATGTTAATAATTTGTGTCTTTGATCAATTAAAGAAATATATATTCAAGTGTAAGTAGGTATTTTTATATAAATTAAGGCTGGCAAATAATTCTACAAGCCTATATAAAGTATTAAAAATCGAGCATTGCCTTTCAAAGGTGTCTCATCCGCACGCGGGCTCATTAAGCTGAAATCTGCTAAAATATAAGACATTACAGGGCACCCTCACTCTTGTATTTGTGTGAATTAGCATTGTTGTTTATATTTATATTTGTGTAGAGGTGGTCGTGGGCGAACGGGTACAGGATACCGCTTGGTTATTAATTGTAAGAAGCAATTGCCGCATACTCCCGGGTTCAGATGACCATTAAACACCTCGAATTTTATTTTTATTGTATAGATGAATGTGTAACTAAGCTGCTTTTTATTTATTTTTCTCTTAATGGTATAATTTTGTATGCACTTTAACTTGATTTAATGGTGTTTTGTTATATATTTAACCCATTAGTTGTTGCGTAATGTAATGTCATATAAGGCCGGGTCCTTACGCTATTCATTATGATGTACCTTTCACCCCGTCGACATATATATTTCATATTGGCACTGTAATCAGTATTTAGTGCATCGTACTTACTATTAATTTATTAATACAATCCGCGCCAAAGAATGCCTGAACGTTGGATGAGCATTCGTCCAACTTCAAGTCTCTTAAGCGCGGCATGTCAGTGGCGTCGCCACCAAAAGCGCGTTCCGTTTATTATCATGTATTTCACTAATTAATTATTTATTTCTGTAATTAATTTACATACGTACTTGTTAATTTAACTTTATTACAATTATTGCAACAAAACGACAGTAAACCATTTTGTGTCCTATGTGAATTTTAAAGCTCATAATACTCAAATTTATTAGACAAATATGTATAAACAACAAATACTTTCACAATACATAGTAAAATAAATAAGTAGTTTTGCGGCGCATGTAATGCTAATGGCATTTGCTTAAATTCTCATTAAAGAAATCCTAATAGTTGACATTCCTTAGTATCATTAACAACAGATTAGGAAATATTCAAAAATTCAAATATAAAATTTATTACTTGTCAACATGGTTATTTTTTTATTTTATAAACTGTTCATATGTAATTCAAATAAATAAAATATTTTAAAATTTCTTGTGGTTTGGTGACGAACAATTGAAAACGCGACAACGACGCCACTGGTAATGCTTTCAGTCGCTATTGCGTTAACGAGTGCGGCCGAATGCACGAACATCCATGTGCAACACGAGGCATTCTTTGGCCGCGCGGACTGTACGTCCGATTCATTTAGTATAATCTAGTCTAACAGTACTCCCTTACTAATAATGTAATATTAATAATCATTGTGATCATTATAACATTAATAATATAATATTTATAATAATTAACAAAACTATTCTACCCATATTTATAGATATAAAACTAATTGGCTTCCTTACCTCATTTTGCAATGTGCTTATTAAATTAACCTACTTAAAAAATACTTAATATATGTAATTAATTTAATTCTAAAGATACCCATCTACGATCAAATCTATAATATTACAAAATATTAATTACAAAGAATTCCACTCTAATGCTAATTGAATACTACAGTAAATTATACATTTTTTTGTTTAACAGTAAATTAGAATTGATAACATTATGTATTAATTGAAAGCTTGCAGAAATAAATAAGTTACAGTTTAAAATTAACATATTTGAAAATTTAATAAGTGACAATATGGCTACTTTGTACATAAGTTCAATTTTCCTTGCTGTGTGTAGTTGAATTTTGAGCTACTGGTTCCGGTTCGGGATTTTAACATATAAAAAGTTATGTGCGAATTCTTGGTTAATTGTTGAGGGAAAAATCGTTTAAAATTATTAAAACATTTCGAACGTACTAAATATTTACATACCTTAGATAGATTTATAATACGTAACAAACAGCCGCAAAGTTATTGTTAGTGTATTAAGTTTTAACATTATTAATATTAACGAGCGTTTATGAGCAAGAATACAACAAAAAAAATTGTGCGATTATCGTGGAAGTAAACCATAATTTACTCGACTTTCGAGGCTGTTTGGTTTTGTTGACGTTGTGTAAAGGAAATTATCGTTAGTCATCCCGATTCTGGATTAAAGTGGAAATGGATCCATCATAAGACAATAACAGTTGGGATATTCCGAAAATTATAAAGTAAGAAAAATTTGTGTATTTGCGTAAGAGTATAACTCCCTACCTTTCTCAGCTATCATTTGCTAATTTTCATTAAACTTACGCTGGAAATTATTGTTGACTGCGGACACGACATTATGTATGCTTTGGTATATTTTTTGATTATTAGATAATTTCAGGTAACTAGAGTTAGTTGTTAAGATTGTTGTGAATTGGAGGTCAGGTGCATGGAAACCGAACTTTTATTGATTAAATACATTATATATATATATATATATATATATATATATATATATATATATATATTTAATGCTCTCTTGCTGGTAATATAGATGGCACAATATTGGGAGTAATTAAAAAATTTTCGATTACAAAACAATGAACTGAACAAACACGTATTCAATACAAACAATGATTTGATTATTAATTTTCAGCTTTTAGGCTACCGCATTTATTAAACCCCCGACGAAAAAAGAGGGGTGTTATACATTTAACGTGTGTATTTGTGTATCTGTCTGTGGCATCGTATTTCTAAAACACGATGAACCGATTTTGATTTAGTTTTTTTTTGTTTGAAAAAGAGTGTTCAAGACATTTTTTTTAACCCCCGACAAAAAAGAGGGGTGTTATATGTTTAACGTGTGTACCAGTGTATGTGTATGTGGAATCGTATTTCCAAAACGAATGAACCGATTTCGATTCAGTTTTTAGTAGTGTTTGAAAGGTGGCTTACTCAATAATGTTCTTAGCTATGATTCAACAATTTTTTGTACCTTTTAGAAGCTTTTTTGTCAGTGATTTTTAAATTTTATATTTCGAATTTACATCAGTTCTACATACATAAAGACAAAATTTACATCGATTGGAGCTTGAACCTTGATGGCGCAGTTGGTTAGCGCGGTACTCTAGCAAAGTACAGGTCGTAGGTTCAAATCCTACTCGAAGTAAACTTTTTTATTTATGTATTTAATAAAATTAATAATAATTTTTAATTACTCTTTAAAATTAATTTGAAGATTGTTTATTCATTAATATTGGTTTAAATTGAAGCCATTATTCTATTAGTTTGCATTTGCACAATTAAAGTGGAGCTTAAGTATTTATGTAAACGATTCAAATTCTAACTTACACTCCCCACGGATTCACCATTGAGCTAAACCAGTAACTTGCTTATTTTAATAAGCTAACACGACAGTTAGTGTGAATTTGTCGTGTAACAATCGAAGAGTGTCAAAATGTGGAAAAGGATATTTCACTTATTGCCATGTATTTTAAATGGACAATGATAGTCATCTAATATGCTTCCACATGAACTGCTACATATTTACCCAACGTATCTGGAGTTCAACCCAGAGTCGACATATTTATAATCAAACGTAACAATAATAATAATATTAATAATAATTTTTAATTGTCCTGTTGACTATTTACATAGCATAGAATATGTCAATAACATAATTAGTCAATATGAAGCTAATATATCGATTAATTCATTGCTTGCTTTACATGGTGTTAAAAAATTTATATTAAAATCTCCACAAATAACCAATTTAGTATTTTTATTTATTATGTTATATTACGTAATAAGTGTTGTAAAAGGCATATTACGCACGAATGGAAAAATTACGCACGAAGCCGCGTAGCGCCCAGTGCGTAATTCCATGAGTGCGTAAATGCTCTACAACACGCACTACATACTATATTTTACCTATGACCACATACAGTGCGCCAAAAAAGGCTGGACTACTGTTAATATTTTCATTATTATCAGGTATTGTAAATGCTTAAACACGTCGATTTTTTATTTTAGTTGTCCGTTTCATGTATACAGAGAGATCTAAAAACAAGTTACTACAGGGTACTTCATTTCTTCAAATGGGATACCCTGTATATTATTGCATCTTTAGATTTATGAACAATTTTATTTCGAACAATTTTACAAAATGATATAGGATATATGTTTCACCACTTTGATGATCATATAGGATATAATTCATTCTATTTACTGCTACGTTGGTTTAATTAATATTAGAAACATTATAATAATTATTTATGGTTACTGTACAATTATTAAACATACTAGAAGTATCTAGATTTGTCGATTCATATGACAAGTGTAATATTTTCATTTATTAATATTTTCAAACTATGCGTTTTGTTTACGAAAACGATGTGATTTGTTTACCGTGCGTAATGAGGTATTTACTGCGGCCGTGTCGTGTGTTTTTCTACAGTGGTCCTAGGTAAAACGATTTAAACGTTTCAAAGACGCTTACTGTAATTGTTATCTTATACACATATAAGTTATAACAATTACGGTAAGCAGACCTAACAATATATCACTTTAAACATAGTCGTTTGTTTTGCGCTCAAATTTTTATGGCGTAGGTAATATATAATGAATGAGAAGTTGCGTTTGATATAAACAAGTTAATCATAACATATACTTGGATATTTTAGAATGGTTCTCCTATTAATTTTATCATAAAGTCTACCTTCATTACCAACCCATACTGGAATTTCTTGTTAAAATTAACAATATTAACTTCTCGTTAACAGTGTCACAATATTCAAACGAAACTCCGATACAAAAATTCACCAAATCTTTTAGAATTCAAAGAAAAATAAGTATCGATAAAACTTTTATTTTATTAATAATTACATAAATCTACATAGAATCAAATTATGTGTAAAGAAATATGGCAAAATTAATTAATGTAATATTATTTAATATTATTCAAACTTTCATGCGATGTTTTAGCATTAAATGTCTTGTTAAACTTTCTTTCCGAAAGCACTGGTATTTACAAAAGTTACATGCAAATTGAGGTTCCTTATGACACTCGTATTTCATGTGCTTGTAAAGTGAAGAACGATATTTATATCTTTTCTTACAAGATGGGCAAAAATGTAAAGTATTTCCTGATAGCTTACCTGAAATAATATTACTTTAATATTATAAAATTATTACCTGAAATATATAAACCCCTGTCCTCTCTTTCATTTTAAATTATTGTCATAAAATGCAGTAAGTACACAAACACAAAACCAACTAATAATAAACATACTTTATCTTGAAATCTTCAAAAATAAAGATATAACCGCTGCTCTTTGTGCAGCTTATCTATACAGTGAACTGAACTTAGATTGATGTAACTAAGATAAGATTAAGTAAGAAAGCAATAGAGCTGCAAAACCTTTAGAGCTTTTGTTATTAGTAGCAAATCCCACAATAAATACTGTGTTTCTGAATAATGGCTATCCCACAAGACAATGATACGGAAGAACTAAGACAGTATGATTAACATAATAAAAATGTTTAAAATATTTAAATTATTATAATCATTTAATATTAGTCAAGTTGCTTTGGTATTGTAATGGAGGCATTAGAAATTCGAATTTCGCGCTGTTATATGAAATCAGATGGTTATTGGTTATTTGTGTATAAATGCAATTAATATTAAGATAAAAAGCTTGAGCTTGTTTCGATGAGTATTTGCATAGTAAATTTGAAAGCTTTTAAATATACGCGACAATTTTCGGGGATGACTGTTTTGTAAAGTAGAGACGCTGTTACAGTGAGGTGTATTTGTTAGTCAGTCGCGCTAAGTAAGCAATCGGAATTGGTTGAAAAGCGATTGCTCCAGCTTCATGTACGCTGCAATTAAAATTGGGAAATTATAACGAGAATTCAGTTAGTATTGTGTTAAGAGAATATAAGTCATATTTTCCTTATAAGTAAGAACGAAAACCTAACGAATTAAATTGTAAATGTTGTCAAGTTGGCGATAATAAAAAGATTGCGTAATAGTTTTAAATGTTTTAAGTGCGTATTGAAAGTGTTCCAAGTTGATGTTTTGGTAGCGAGTGATACAATAAGACAATCGACCCAGTTAATAGATCCATATATAAAGTATAATAACTAAAAAACATTGATAATTAAAGCACGGTCTTTCGTAGCTCGCTTGCAGTTTTTGTGCGTACGCCGTTTGTAATTAAAACTGAACAATTAAGTAAAAACTGTAGTGTAAATATATCGAGCAATTATTTACTAAAATCATTAACTGGTGAAAGAAAATTAGAAAAGTTTCGTTGATCATTTGTAAAGGATTATTTTGCATGTTAATATTAAGCAAAATACTAACATGGAATTAGAATAATTTTTATATAATGCTGTAAACAAAACAGTCTGCATATAGAATTTCACTTAATTAAATATTATCACTTTTAATTCATTTTTATTATTGACTGTTGCAAATCTTAAAAGCTTATACAAACACTACATGTGTAAATACTGAAGAAATCAAGTTCAATTAATTGCAAAGTATAGGTCATTAATAACATCAGATTGAGAATAACTTTAATGAATGATAATAATAATCACTTATTACTTTATTGAGCAGCTGGAGCGTTCTAATAAAAGGAAAAAGGAATTTGTTGAGTAATTATTAAAGTTCAATAATAAAAGTAAAGTTTAGTTAATCAATGTTATCTTTATAAATTAAAATCACTAGTTGACGTTGACCGTTTCACATTTTCATAAAAACAATATAAAATTTTTACTCAATGATTTTGGAAATTGTAAAAGATTGAAATAGAACCCAAATATTATTCTTTGTAGCCAGGTGTATGCAAGCAAGGTCACAACATTATTCCCCAATGTGCGAACCATCATAAAATAGCCCCCAACAGAAGAACGAACAAAGAGAACTACTACAAAATGGTGCCCTAATGTGAGGCCCATTACAGTATGTGATTCATTGCTATATTGTAGGCTCACATTCCATTAATATAGATAATTTGACTGTAATCTCAATATATTTAGAATGTGCTTCAGTTCTACATACATAAAGACAAAATTTACATCGATTGGGGCTTGTATCTCGATAGCGGTTAGAGCGGTTCTCTAGCAACGTACATGTCGTAAGTTCAAAACCTACTTGAGGTAAGCTTTTTATTTATGTATTTAATAAAATTAATAATATTTAAAATATTTATATGAGCATTGCATAAAAACTAAAAAACAATTCACTACATATGAGGCAGAATAAATATATTACGTAATAAAAATGTTTTTTTTAAATATAAATAGAATAATTATTATCTGAATGTCTTATACGTATATACGTATACAGGGCGATTCGAGAGTAAAGGGGTTAAGTGCACAAATGTGTAGAGGACATCGGTATGCCTTAATCATCATTCAGGTTCATAGTTTTCAACAATATTTCTAGTAGGCTTGGGCCGATATTTTAATTGACCATAATATCTTCTATGGAATAATTTCAAACTAGATGACTATGGTCTACGGAAGATAAACAAGTTTCACTTCAACATTTTTAAAGGTACTAAGTAAAATGACTTTTAATCGAGTTCAATACAGCACCCTGTATTAATTGTTTTATATTTAAAATATTGCGAAACTGAATAAAATTTTCTTCTACCGTGGGTGTTTGTACCATACGAACGAGTAATTGTGATTTACTAATTATTGAAATTGGCAACATTGGGAAAAATTTGTTGCAAATATGCAGTCTTCAGAATTAAAAAATTCAAACTTTGCTTTCTGGTAGAAATAATGACATAAACTCGATAAAAAAAGGGAAATTTTACTTAGTCCGGTCTTGATTTTTTAATTGTTTTAACTAAATGTGGATCTTCACTAGATCATACTCATCAAATGTGAAGCAAATCCATAAACGGAATTACGTATTTTAACTTTCAAAATATCTCTGAATCTATACCATACATTGACATTATTTAAAAAGGGGCTTATAGGTAAGTTTCATATTTTTTATTGTTTAACTAAAGTAAGAATTTGACAAATACAATCATCCAGGTAAAAAGATACACGAAAAAGATATAATTTCATATAATATTTGGGGATTGTTTCGATGGTGTCGAAAAATGTAACATGGTCTTTTTAACACAACATTGTTACAATTTTTTCTATAGTTTTATTAAATTTTGCATTGATATCTAAAGATTAGTTTTTTAAATAATATATCCTAGTTCGCTTTAACCTCAAACGTGTGCGTGAATGCGTACTTGCTTGAATCCGCAGGTGCGTGAGTACGTGCGTATGTGGGTGCGTATGCAATGTAATGGGCCTCACATTTGAGCACCATTTTGTAATGGTCGTCACGTTGGGAGCTATTTTGTAATGGTTCTCTATAATGTTTGGGTTCTATTTAAATCTTTTACAATTTCCAAATCATTGAGTAAAATTTTATATTTTTTTGATGAAAATGTGAAACGATTCAACGCCAACTAAGTGATTTTAATTTATAAAAATATCCTTCAATAACTACTTTACTTTTATTATTATCACATTTCTGTCTGCGTAAATGAACTTCAATCATTACGCTCCAGCTAGCTTAACAACGGGTTAAATGGTTATCGTTATCATTCATCAAAGTTATTCTCAATCTGATGTTATATATAAATAAAACACACCAATTTTCGTTTATTTATACTATCAAAAGGTCTTACTGGTTATCACTTTGTTAGAACTGGTGACGTAATGCATGCGTTCCTTTGATCGGCGAAGAGGCTCAACTGGGTTGTGTGACTGTTTCTCCGATGATGTCACTTTGCCGCCACTCTGGAACCGTTCTCTTTTATTTGCTCTATCTTTCCTTATCTCTAACTTTTTTTCTTCAATTTAATGATTTTTGTGAATAATTGCTCAATATATTTAGACAATACAGTTTTTACTTAATTGTTCAGTTTTAATTACAAATAGCCTGCGCAACAAAATGCAAGCTATTTACAAACCGCGAATGCTCCCTTTTATACATCAATAAATTCGAGTTATTGTCCTTTATACTTTGATTTACCAATTTGGATCGATTACTGTCTATTACATTCATTATTCACTATTTAAACACAATTGATTACGGTTCTGATACATACAAAACTCATTACCTCCACTTATTTCGTCACTTTTAGTACGTATTTTAAATTATGGTGCAATCCTTTATATTTCCGCCAACTAGACAACAATTTCACTCTATATTATTTTAGCTTTTCCTGGCACTCATACGGAAAATATCATTTATATTCTCTTTACACAATACTAACTGACTTTTCTTTATAATTACACAATATTAACTGCAACATAAATCCAGCTACGGCAATCGCTTTTCACCCGTTAGGTTAACTTCAATTCAACCTTGATCGCTTACTTAGTTGTGACCCTTTCTGCTCCATTACTTAGCGCGACTGACCACTAATACACCTCATTATGACAGCGTCTCCACTTGCCCCTTTTACAAAACAGTCATGTCCGCAAATTGCCGCGTATATTTAAAAGCTTTACAATTTACTATGCAAATACTCATCGAAACAAGCTCAAGCTTTTTATCTTAATGTTAATTATGTTTATACACAAATAACCAATAACCATTTAATTTCATATAACGGCGCGAAATTCAAATTTCTAATGCATCCATTACAGCATGCGTATATGTTTATATATATATATATATATATATATATATATATATATATATATATATATATAACCATAAATGTAAAACCATTATCTAGAAGAAACCATAAAAACTAGAGAGAAATTGACATTTATTCTTTTGATCGATTTTGTAGATCACTGCAATAAATTCCGTTTTGTACCCTTAAAAGAAAAGGTAGTTTGTACCAGTCAAATAATTTATCGCATTGTTCTCAAAAACGGCTCCAACATATTGGATAAAAATTTATACATGATTACACCAAGAGGCCTCTTATAATCTGCTATAGGTGGTATATTTGGGAAAACTGATACTTGTGTTAAATTACATTTCTTGGTGCGACAGAAAAACAGCTGTAACAGTTTTGATTAGAATAGGTATTGGACCGCCTAGTAGTATACCATGTTTAAGTACGTTTTTCAAATAATGTTGGTATCGTACCAACACTGCTTGCAGTTTCGGGCTACACGGATTTATAAGGTGGCTGAGAATGAACTACAGATAAAATTGACGTGTAATTTGTGACTGAGAGTATAGAAGTTGCAAGGGGTGATTCAAACAAGGTAACTATTAAAATATTGCTAGTTATTCAAAAATTGCTTCGCAGTAATTGTAATTATATTTAATTAACTAAAGGCATTATCTAAAAAAACATATTGCATGAAGATAGTGAATAATGAGAAAATCCTTTATCCCACCAGAGAAAAATACCAACTCGTTTTTATTATATTCCAACTACAAGCCACTTCGTCTACAGAATAGTATACTAATAATACATAAGTTCCAGAAGGTTGTCTATTCGAGAACGAGTTCAAGATTCGAATGACGAGTGTTAGAAGGTCTTCTGCAACAAATGCTTATACTGTTTTCATTACTTTCCCCCAAATTGCGAAATTAAGTTGGCAACACTGCAGCTCCCTTCAAATTTTATTTATAATCATTGCTCCTTTAATAATGAAGATTACGTTTCGTTGAATAAAAATGTACGTTTATAAATACAAAAATCTTTGAATGTTAAAAACACGCCCATATATATATATATATATATATATATATATATATATATATATATATATATATATATATATCTGCTGTGTGCGCGCGTGTGTATGTGCCGCGAGTGTATGCGTATGCGTACATCGAGGTGTGTGCATGTGTACGTTAGTATGTGAGTGCGTGAGTATACCAACTCAATAAAAATTCCTCCAAAAATCGTGCTAGATTAATCCGTATCGGAAGATCGACTTTGTAAATGCAAGATAGAAAACACTTTTACACTACGGTTCTCTCATTTGTTTGCTTCCTTGTCAAAATTGAAAAATGCGATTGTTGAATGAGTGTAGTGCAAACATTACTCATATAAAATTTTATCGCGACATCGATACAAGAGCACAAAATTAAATCAAAAGTAACTACCTCGTTTTCGCCTATGTTCTTCATTATATCTTACAAATAAATTTGAAAACTCTCACCACGGACGTAGTATGTTCAGTGGTAAATGCTTTATTTAAAGATTTCTTCTAATTATTTTGAGAGTTTTTGTGTCGAAATTTCTTATTCGGAATACTATCAGTTGAATTTTACTCCATTTTGCTACCCACACTGCTTACTTCCTATAATTTTATTTAGTTGAAACCAACAAGTACAAAACTTATCTGTATTTGGGGGCCGAGATTTAGACACAAACGGAAATATAATGCATCTTCACGCGTGTCAAGTACTAAAGGCTATTACCACTACCCGTTGCTGGAATCTTGACCTACTAAAGAAATTCCACCTTCAGCAAGAGATCTCTAACGTGTTAATCATCGTATTGCCACGTGAGATACAGTTTTACTTCCTATACGACAGCGCTTTGGTTTTTCTCCGTTTTAAAAAAACGGCTAGCATGGCTAGGATTGAACTCGCGCCAGTCGGATGAATGGAAAATACTCTAACCGTTCGACCATCCAAGCGGTTAGAAAACAAAAAAAATGTTATATGTTCACGGAATATTTATTTCTACAAAAATTATATTTAGTCTTTTTCTCTGAAGTGATTGGGTGCACTTGCGGTTCTATTTAAAATTATCTAGGTCGGAAAATACAATTTTTAATCTAAAAACCAGATAAGTACACAATGTTTCATTTTCTTACATTGATATGTACAATAAAATAGTCATATCAAAATTTTTAACATATTTGATGTTTAAAGATGCAGTGCGATTTAAGATTATCCTTTCTCTTGCACTTAAAATCACAATACGGACATTGAAATTTCTTCTCATGGCCACATTCAAATTTAGTATGTCTATTTAAGTTGTGCATCGTATTATATTTTTTTCCACAAATAAAACAGCGAAAATCTGAAATTAAAGAAATGTTATTATTCATATTATTAGTTTGGTGGTACTAAACATAATAAAGTTTATAATTAATTAAAACTTTGTCCATCCCATAGTGGATACCGAGCTATTAGATTTTGAATCAAGGACTCACAATCCTTCCATTGATTGAATTAAAATTTTTATGCATGATACATATATATATATATATATATATATATATATATATATATATATATATATATATATATATATATATATATATATATATCTGCCGCTAATGATACTATTTGGAAAGATGGTCTGATCCACTAGCTTTACTATATACTTCCATGCAAAAAGATTGTGACATTGCTTGCAAACATACTGTCTAATCGAAATATTAGAGTATTTATAAATGACAAAAGCAGCAAATATAGAAATTTTCCTCCCACAAGGATATGTGCTGCCACCACTTCTATGTTTACAGAAGTAGCTTACCTACAAATAAATCTAGAAAATTCATATATGCTGACAATTTTTCACTAGCCTTCCAACCTGGTGAGTTCGACCATATCGAACAAACTTTAACGTCTGATTTGAGAACAATCAACAGCTACTTTACAAAATGGCATGTTTTCATTTAAATAAACACCAGAAAGATAGACAATTACAGATTATATTAAACGAAAACCACTAAAGCATAATTTCTGCCCCACTTACCTCGGTGTAACCCTGGGCACGTCATTGACTTACAAACAATATCTAGAAAAATTGATCCAAAAACTGAAAATAATATTATTAATAAATTAGCTGGCACAACTTGGAGAGCTAAAGCAAAAATACTACGTAGTTCAGCTCTTGCGTTAGTTTATTCAACTACTGAATATTGCTCACCTGTATGGTTAAACATTACTCACACCTCAAAATAGATACCCAACTTAATATAACAATGAGAGTTATTTCTGGAGTCTTTTCTTCAACACCAACGCCTTGACTCTCGATATTGTCAAATATTCCTCCAGCACATCTACGCAGGCAACTTGTAACAAAAAAGCCTGTGATAAATATGCAGCTCTTCCCAATCACTTCTCAATCACCTATATCTTCAACCCAGCTCCAACTACATTAAAATCTAGAAAACCAATGTGGTTAGAAAATTACCTAACAACACCTTATATTGTAATAGAGAATTGGAATTGAAATCCACAATTTTCAATAATCATCTCGTTAAAGATCCATCAGTAGTAGTAGAAGGTTTTGATCTGACTAGAAAAATTGAGTCACTCTAAATCGATTAAGATCAGGTCATGGTAGATGCAAAGCTATGCTTTTTAAATGCAATTTGGTCCCTGGTGCGACCTGTGGATGCGGCAATTCTCCCGAAACAAACACGTGGTTGAGGAGTGCCCTTAACAAAATTTGATGGCGGATGTAATGCAATTCATCAAGCCATCGATTGATGCAACAAATTAAACCATTGTAAAGTGATGTTTGTGAATATCTTATTATTTTAAATATTCCTTAAACATGAAATATGTAGTTGTAAATTTCATAAGAATATATATATATATATATATATATATATATATATATCATTTGCCATTTTCAAGTTTTCTCCTTCTCCAACTGATTTGTTCGGCTCCGTGTTACTCGAATCGAACTGAGGTCCTGCAGTCGTATCTCCTGTTCATATTTGGTGTTGTGTACTTTCACTGCTTTCACTTTCCTTCTGTCTCTTTCTTGGTGTTGGATGGTGCTGCTGCATGATGTTGGTATGAATGGTTCTGGTTCGTGATCGTTAACGCATAAATTTATATAATGATGAATAAAAAGATACGATTTAATAACTAATAGATAAGTATTTTAATTATGTGAGATAAGAGTGAATGTTTATGTTGTACATTCCTACTTCCAATTTCGCTTTTCCCAAAAATGCACAATACCTACAAACACACCGTCGTCTTAGGACGAATACACGAGCCGTTACTTATTTAAATAGTGTCAATTTCTCTCTTCTTTATATGTAAGCGTAATCGGTTGACGGCACACAGATTTTATATAATGGCACATCTTTTCTTCGTCTCTCAATCTTTGTCACTATATTTTTGATAATGACATTTAAAGCTATTATCATTTACTGTGGACGATAATAGAGTTCTGTGTTTAACAGAGGAAAGTAAGTTTTCAGGAATGAAACCTTTAACACTACCAGCATGAACTAAGATAAATCCCGGTGTAAGACCACTTGGTGATTTTAAACCGGTACTGAGACTGTCGACCACTTTCAATAGTGATGTCACACCATGCCTTACTCACTGCTGTCCCACGTTAATTCACGATTCATCAGTGCGCATATTTTCACCTAAAAATATTATATTATTCAACATCATTTTATAAGTATGAACTTTTAAATACAATGCAAAGTTTGCAATTACCTTTTTCTGTGAACTTATTGATGCACGGTAAGTATCTATGCCTTCATCTTATATCATCGCGTTCGATAAGGAGACTCTTGCGTCCTATCTTTTAAAACTTTTAAAACCATATCTTTCAACAGGTTCAATAGTGTACTAACTTTAACATTTGGTGTAGATCATCATCACCATTGGCAGCACATCCATTATTGGTGGAAAGATTACGATTAAGAAATCATGCCCTTACGTGAAATAACTGATTGTATATTCTGGTCACATACATGAAGACGATTCTTATGTGCTCTTTTCTTTTCGGTTTAGTCTTCCTTTTTGATAGTATACATACTAGGTTCTGAACAGTATAAACTTTCCAGCTGTACTAACGTTGATTGTGGTCGAGAAATAATTAAGTACCTTAATAATGAGGAATTGCTCCTTACGGCTGAAATATTGTCCCGTACGTGACTGGATATTTACATTTACAGGGGCTACATTGAACTTCCACCTCGATATGAAAAAATGAATGAAAGAAATTTCTAACAAAGTTACCTTCAATCACAGAATTATAGAAAATAGTCATGATTATCTTACAAGGCGATTGCATTAGATTTAGGCGTTCTGAAAAGAATAAATCGAGATAGTTTAAATTGTGTTTAACTTTGTTTTGCGTCCATTTCGTGCTCTATAGGCAAGGTGTGAAAATGCGTTTGCTTTATTTTCTCATTTGAAAGTCCAATTAAACGAGCGTTGTTGACTTAAACCGTACAAGGTTATAAATAAATGCAAGTTTTCATACGCCTAAAAATTTTAACGATATTTCAGGTTTACATTTCATAAATATAATTTGATTGTAATCTCATTATATTTAGAATTTACATCAGTTCTACATGCATAAAGGCAAAATTTACATCGATAGGGACTTTATCTCGATAGAGCAGTTGGTTAGCGTGGTACTTTAGCAAAGTAGAAGTCGTAGGTTCAAACCCTACTCGAGGTAAACTTTTTATTTATGTATTTAATAAAATTAATAATAATTTTTAACGTAGAGGGTTTATACCTTACACCACGCATCAAAACTTGTCTTAATGTATTAGAATCCGGTTTAACTATTCATTTTACTAACTATTAGAACAGTATTTCATAAAACTGATAAATATTGAACACACTTACTTCTAGCTAGCAGCATCGAAATCGTGTTTCCTTTCTAATCCTTCAACACTGATCGAGATTAAGTTTTTAATTTTTTCTCCAAACCAGTTAAGAGAATACTTGAATCAGTTCCTCCACCTGTTTAATAAGTTTCTTGTCTTATCAGAGCATATCTTTGTACTATTTCCTTTATTAAAGTAGTATCCTTTGTTTTTCAACTTTTTATAGTACTAAAACACTCGCTTATATTCATAGATAATATAACAAGAGCTTGTTGTATCTAAATTTCGAGAATATTGTAGTATCAATTTGATGAGACGTAATTTTGGTATTAATAATCTGATAATCTTTAAGATTATCAATGCCAAAATTATGTCGAATCAAATTGTACAATATTAGAGAAATTTAGCAATAACAACAATAGTCTTTATCAAGGTCTTGTTATATTTAGGAAGGTTATTTCCCGCGTAAAATAAATTAATTTCAGAATAAAAATTAGAAAACATTGTATTAATTGAATACAAAAAACAGGAAAACAAGTGACCATTTCTCTAGTGCAATAGTCGCTGATATTCGATTGGCCTGAATTTTAAAATTTGTGACCTTTCATAGGTTAATATAAAACAAGGGAAATCTTAAATCAATTTTCGATTACACTCCAACACACCTTATTTTTCCACTTTTCTTATTTCCTACAATGTATTTATATTTTATAATTAAGACGTTGACTGAAGCATCTACCAAGAGCTTAGAGGTGTTTGAAATGTGGTGCTATAGACGAATCCTGAAAATCGGCCGGATTACAAACAAAGAAGTACTGCGTAGAATACAGAAAGACTGTGAAATACTTATCACTGTGAAACAATGCAAAATGGAATACCTGGTTCACTACCTGGGTCATATAATGTGTAATGAACATCGACATGGCCTAATACAATTCATTCTGCAGGGGAAAGTATACGGAAGGCGAGCCCCAGGACGAAGAAGAATACCATGTCTGCAGAATCTAAGAAAATGGTTCTTTCCAACTACAACACAACTTTCCGTACAGCAGCCAATAAAGCTAGAATAGCCATGTTAATAGTCAACATCCGAAACGGATAGGCACTACAAGAAGAAGAAGAATTAAGAGCACTAATAGATTAACTTCTAACTGTGTTACACCCTCGTTCTCGTTTTATTTTCCATCTCAAAATCAAATTTTAGCAGTAAATAAAAGAAACAAACATAACCTCAATCATGTAAACATGGGGTGGTTTTGCGATATTGCCACACACACAAAAATATATATAACTTAGCTAACAATCAGATTATTTTTATGGTGGAAAGCAGAAACGGACATTTTAACACTATTATGATTTTAATCTAACAGGAATATTTAATAGCGAATAGTGAAATTCAGCTTAAGTTATATCTTATGTTTGACAACATGCCCATGAAAGACAAGGATCGAGCTATATGTAGATGACAAAAGATAGTAAAAGGAACATTTAATCTAAAATATCCAATTCGAATCATGTCCCACTAGATGAGTTTCGTGAGCAGTGGGCATAATTTCACACTCTTTGAATAACACATAATTTCTTTATTATTTAAAAATGCTGGAATTGAATGTAAATACATTTTAGACTACACATATCTTATAAAATACTGACTTGTGCATAATACAATGCGTTAACAACAATAAGTACAATTTAATGTTATTACAAGATAATAAATAATGTACAAAAAATACAAGCATCTATAAATGCTTCCTATCAGTGTATTAGAAAATTTCCTTCCATGTTGAATATGTTCCATTAATAAGTATTTCTAAATTAAAAATATAGTCACAGGATCACTTAAAATAAATAGGAGATAGGAAATTTTCAAACACTGTAAATCTAGAAACACGTAATAATAAAATAAAATAATTTTTACGAATGAAGACGCAGATGACGTGTCAAATGATGTTTATAAAAAAATTTTGCAGAGCAATAATCACAAAAAAATTTTGGTTCTTTCCCACAGATAATAGATAAGTGATTCGTAACAGACTTCCGGTGCTGGTATAATCTTCCGCACTTTGGACATGAAAATAATTTATGTGGATTGCTTTCCTGAACTAAAACATAATCAGATTCAAAATGATAAACAATTTAATAATAAAATCATGCAAGATAGCTAGCAACATTTTTACCTCATAACAATTACTACAACAGAATTACCAAACGAACCTAAAATTAAATTATAATAATATGTGATTTTGATAACTCTATGAGTTTATTAAAACTGATGTGACTAGATTGTATCATTGTAATACAATGATCGTATATACGATGACGTCGTACATTTAATACAGTTATTTACTATTATTACATCGGGTATCCAAATTTGACCTTCCGATTTAATTCGACAATAAAATTCCAAAAAAACACTTTAAATGTTAATTTTATTAATTTTGGTGTACAAACGAAAAATACTATTTGGAAAGTGACTCACTCTGCTTCTTTGGCATGCTAACATACATGCTTTACCCATTCTGTCTAATTTCCAATTGCTTGAGTAAGGTTAACTCGAAACTTTCACTTCAAGTCTTTGAGGGTAGTTAGCATAAACCCTTTTCTTCAAATAACCCAGTGGTGTAAGATCGTACCACCTAGGCGACCAGTTAAAGGCAGCCCTTCGAGAACTTATTCGATGGCCAAATCTCTCCCGTAAAAGAGTCAGTGTTTCATTCGCTGTACGGCATGTGGCATCGCCCTGATAAAACCGCATGCTTTGAAGAACCATGCAATTGTGGTTTAACAATGAGTGATAAACCTATAACAACTCAAGCTCTACGGGTTGCACGACAAATTGTGATGTAACTTACTCCGATATCGAGTATTGGTACTGTTATTTCTAATCGAAACTAACCATGACCAACTCTGGTCAGGCATCCTAATTTAAATTGTTCAAAATTTTTCAATAAAGCCTAACTGTAATTGAAGTTAGTATTAAATTACTTCTAAATCATTCGATGTAATAATAGTACAAGGCTGCTCAATCTACCTGTTAATATAAATAGTGTGAAAAAATTGTTGCAGCGCAGCCAGCTTAACTGAATTAAACTCTGACCTCTAGTCATAAATATTCATTTACACTCACACTATTATATATACAGCTGGTGTGTTACACTCCCTTTAGTTATGAACAATGACAGATAAACTATATATTTTGATCACTATAAAACTAAAATAATTGAGGTATTGAAAAACGTATATTGATCTCTTTTAAATTTACTGTCAAAAATTAATATAAATATCAATGAAAGTTTTGTTCTCTATTACGAATTAAGTTAGTCCAAATACTTCTTTCCAACTTAATATACTTTAATTTGCATTAAACTGGAATAATGAACTCCACGGTAAAAATAAACTAGCCAAATTTAAGTTAAAGATTAAGAATAACTGTAACAAATGTATTGTATGTCACAGACAAATATTGAAATCTCTTATACAGGGTGTTCCATAATTAATGGTACATAGAACCATGGAAGAATCCTACCCCAAAATTATGACGATTTGGCAAATATGACCTTGATAAAATGTTGATAACTAAGAAGTTACAGAGGTGTTAAAGTTGAAAATTATTCAATTGTTAATGGCTCTAACTTTTTTAATACCCTGTATTTTTGTACTAAATTTAGTGGAAAGTTTTACTGACCTTAGGCACACCCAACTACAGAACAATATGTGAAATCGATTTTTCCAAATCTTTCAACAAACATTCTGTTATGATAGTCCTTTATCGAGCTTCATTCACAGTAACCGCATTAGAAAATTCGTTGTTGAAGAAATATGGAAAAATCACGTTTCCCACCCAAAAACTACATCATACAGTTACTTTTACTGGATACAATCGTTTCTGCTTCATTTCTCTTGGATTTTCCACCCACAGAATCTGCAATTCTGCTTGTTGGCATATCCACCATTTTCGAAATGCGCTTAGTCGCTAAAAGACCGTAACTTTGTTTCCTTGTTTGTAAGGCCCAATTCACAAACGTACGGCGTAACCCATAATCGCCTCGTTTCAATTCTTGAGTCTCGTTCTTTAAAACATTATTCAGACTCAATATTCACTGAGACTATTCAAATTTGTAATAAAATTCTCAGTAATTTTAACAGACAGTGCATATTTCATTGTTGACATTTAAACGTTTTTGTTTTTACAACATTCTACTCTTTGGTATCCTGGTACATTTTGGGGTAATGTATATAAACTCTAACATTTATAACATTCATACGGACAATAGTACAATATTCCGAAAATAAACTATTATCAGTCAATTCTCACAAAAATAAAGTGCAAAATTTACCTATGGCCTAAAAAATTGTTTTACCAATACTTTAACTTAATTTACTAATTTTGTATAATCCATTAATAGGTGATAGATCTAGTACGAAACATTTGGAAGGTAATGACTATTTTTTAAAATACTTCAGAAAACGAGAAGTTTGCCATAATCCATTTCATTTCTTATTACATTTAGGTGCAAATTAGCTATAAAGAAATGTCATAATTTTGTGAAAACGTATACATCCCACTTGCATTACAAAAGATTTAATTACTTTTTTAATTTAATGTTGAATGAATATAACTACCTAATTTGACGTTTTAAGAAAAATGTATTAATTTTTTTTTGGTTATATGGTGACTTCAGTATATGGTAATTTGGATGCTCTGGCATTTTTAAAGCATGCGATCAATAGGAACACGTTCTAAATTATTACCAACTAGGTTTTCAAAATATAGGGATTACGATTGAACTTTCAGAATTACGGAATAAGCCGTAATTCACGAACTAATTAAATTATTTACTAAAATTTGCTGTTAATACCCTTAAATTATTGATTTTTATTTCATCTACGGTAAAGAGAAAGCCGTTAGATAATCTTCAAATTACGTCACCCTTTAGGTAAATTTACAATAAGTTAATGTTTAATTTGGAAGGAAAATATTTAGCCATGTTTCGATCATGAACTTTCCCTATAAATTGGGTAGAAGTGTTATTAGCGCGAACATGTAAAGAATATTGACGAGCCTTACCTTAAGATTTTCACTCGTTTGATTTGCCATAACTTTAGCAACGCTACTAAATTAAGCTCAATGAAAGCTTCTAGTGTGGGGTAAGGTTATAACTATGAGTAAATGTTAAATAATCAGCGATGGACAATATTTTGTAGAGTAACAAAACATTTTCACTTTAAAGATTTTATGTCATCGATAGACTGGACAGGTTACGCAGCAGCCTTAAATAAATTTTTCTGTATAATATTTCCCGTTTTATTGGATAAGAAATAGAAAATTAACATTAAAGTTCTTTCATTAAATAACCGTTTAATAAATGAGTGAAAAATTAAATACAAGTACTTGTTGTTTGGAAGAACATTAGTAAAGATATGAATATAAAATACGAAGTTGTTGAATGAACAGTGTTGTGAAATTTAAAAAGCTCGTTACAATTAAAAATTAACACATTAAATAATGACAATTTGGTTTTATGGAAAAAAAAAATATTGTGCTGTTAAAATACAGCATCGAATATTTATACACAGCTAACTAAATTAACTAAAAGCGGGTACCGGACAAGTGGGCACATTTATTTGTGTGGTTGCTTTTAAATAAAATAGAATCAGTATTCACTGCGGCGAAAGACAGTCGTGTACTGTGTTTTGATCAGGGCATTACAGAAATAAAGTTACGTGTCTTAATTAGCTAAGAGTAAAGACTACAAGAAACTTATTTCTTAAAAATTGTAGTTTGAGTTGTTTGAACATCAAACGGTGCAATATTCTGGACTAATTAGTAATTTATATTGAAACCATTTAATACTTAAACACTATCATATTTTGTGTACAGGTGTTAAGCTAGATTTATGTAAATATTGTATTAGGAGTAAAAACGTGTAAATGTTGTACCAAAATCATTTTCAATTTTTTCTTTTCTTGTTTGTTATTGTCGTTGACAATAATTTTAGTTTTTAAGGAGATAACATATTAATTTTTGTTTAGTAATTGCGAAGCAGTAATCCTAACAAATGAAGTAAATACTATAACAACGTTTAAAGATTTGAATAGCAATTCCGCTACCGAACGTGCTCTACTTAATTAAAATTAGAAAGACATACCCACTACTGTACGTGCTATAGTATATTCCAGAATTAGGTACACTAGTCTGTTCAGAAACTTTCACTTGATGCAAACATTAATAAGTTTGTGTTAAAACTATTTTTAAACGTTTGGTTTATTTAGCCACTATTGATTCATTATTTTGGATTCAAATAGATTTAAGTAGCTTATTTAAACGCGGATTAACGTACTTTTTTAAGATTAAAATAAATATTATAAATTGAGTTAAAGAGTTTACCGAGGGGACAGTACCTTATTTTTTAATAAAGGCTTTCCTATTTGCTGATAACGTTGAGTCACGAATACGTTGTAGCGGATTGCTCTGCCTGAAGCACTTTATTTGTACTCGGTAACTAATAAAATAAATTTTATTGAGAAAATTAATTTACAAAATGCATAACATGAAAAACTTATAGGCATTAAAAGTGCGAACGTGTTATATGTCCTTTAAGATGTTCTTTCCTTTTAAATTTCTTATAACAATGTGGACAATGAAATTGTGGCATTATTCCACATTCCCAACGAACGTGTCTAATTGCAGACGTTTTTGTCGAATAAGCTTTTCCACACAACAAACATTTATACTTTTCCGCAATGCTGACAATAACATTTTGACAATCTAAAACAAAATGAAATTAACACTACATACAAATAAAACCTAAATTAACATAGTTTATGTTTAAATAAATTTTGGAAATTGATCATTAATATCAAAATAGGTTACAACAGAATACACTTGAAAAATTTAATAATACAGAATTTTCAATTCACGTCAAATAATGTGTGAAATAAACGGAAAATAATGATTATTCACTAAATGTAACTTAACATAAGTCACTGATTTCAGTTAACGAGAACAACTTTCCATAAAGTAATGTAACACATTAAAAAATAGTGAGCATAATAATGTAAAGAAAACTTAAAATAGTTACTAAAATGCAAAGAAATCCATATTAGGAAATATCAAAGTTAATTTCTAATTAGACCGGTATAAAATTTAGTCTAACACGACACATTGCCAAAGCGTAGAATTACGAACAAAAAAAAGATTAATTATCAAAATACCCGTAACTGGCTGACAAACAACACTTACCAAACTAACTATGGTGTTGCAGGAGTTGCGCAACGCTCAGGGGAAATGTTACCTAACAGCTCTCTATAATCGCCGAAGGCGAGGTCTTAAGGGGCCCATACATTATCAAACAAATTGTGCAACAAAACGTTGCGCAACGCTGTGTTGCGCAGTTGCATTATCCATACACTTGATTAAATTTTGATCAAACTTGATTAGTTACTAGTTGCGAGTTGTATGACAAACATGTCCTCAAGTGCTATTGCATCTATTATTATCGCGTGTTACCAAAAAACGAAAAAGAAAAATAATTTGGATGAAAGAATGGCTAAAGAAAAGGACGACTCTTAGCCACGGCAGTCTAATTCAAGAATTACAGTTATCATCCCCTCTTGATTACAAAAATTATTTGCGAATGGATTCAAATACTTTTGGAGAACTTTTGCAAATGGTATCTCCGCATATATATATACATACATACATATATATATATATATATATATATATATATATATATATATATATATAAACAAAATGCACAATTGAGAGATACAAATATCTACTAAGATTGAATAACGGTATCTGGCAATAAAAATAAAAATAAGACACTAAAATTATAATTCAGCCGTGTGAAGCAATTATTAAGATGCTAAAGAATTACATCCAGGTAAGTAATGTATTTATTATTTATATATTTAATCATAGACGGAACTTTATAAAATAAACAAAGTAATGACTGATCCTGACTGACTGATGTCGAGAACGGTAGTTGCTGGTATGGAGAAGATGTTTGCCGGTATGGGGAAGCTGTATGCGAGTATGGTGATGGTACGAAAGTTGAGGCCGATGAATGTGGGCGTGTAAGTGGTGCATTTATGGTAACAGAGTAGTGATCTAAAGTTCCTAAACGACCTTCATACAAAATAACGTTTATTGCTTTCTTTGTGTGAATTTATTGATATGTTGATAATTTCAAGAATTCCAAGCCCAATGTTTGACCACCTCGCTGTTTAAAATTTTTTAGATGGTCACATGCCATTTCCAACAATTCATTCCGTTTTTGTTTTCTCTAGCCACAGATGTGAGTTGCCTTTTCTTTTTGGCTGAAAGGAAGGGAGCGAAGTGCTGGACGACATTCATCCAAATATTTCAGCTATTACGTACACTGTCCCAGAATGAATAATTGATATGTTGATAATTTTCAAAATTCCAAGCCCAACGTTTGACCTACCTCGCTGTATTAAAATTTCAGATGTGAATCACATGCACTTAACAATTCATAACATTTTGTTTCTAGCCACAGATGTGAGTTGCCTTTTTTTTGGCTGAGGAACGATGCTGGCTGGCCGACATTTTCAAATTCACTATCTACACGTACACTGTCCCAGAAAAAAAATGTTTAATTTTCATTAATAACATGTATTATTACAATTACAAATGTGAATACAAGCATTATAACATTATTGTTTTACAGATACCAAATGAAGATGACGTAGCAAAACAATTTGAACACAAGTGGAGTTTTGCTCATTGTCTTGGTGCGATCGACGGTAAACACGTTGTGTTGCGGAAACCTCCAGGAACTGGATCATATTACTTTCATTATAAACGCACATCTAGCATTGTTCTAATGGCCATTATTAACGCAAATTATGAATTTTTCTTGTGGTAGATGTAGGCACCAACGGATGCGTATTTGATGGAGGAGTGTTTGTAAATTCAATATTTTGTAAGAAACTGCAACAAAATCAACTTTCTTTACCGAAAGCAGATAATCTACCATTAAGCGACATTAATGCACCATACGTGTCGCCGATAACGACTTTCCACAAATGGAAAGCGTTATGAAACCATTTAGTATAAGAAACCTAAGCAAAGAAGAGACTATTTATAATTAGAGAGTGTCACGAGCTCGTCGGATGGTTGAAAATGTATTCGGAATATTAACTTTTAGAATTTTGTTAAGTCAAATCAATCTTGATCCACACAAAGCTTCTATTTTAGTAATGACATGCAGTTATTTGCATAATTTTACGACGTAAGAACGTGGAATCATATTTGCAAGGGGGTTTGGACATAGAAAATGTCAACACAGGGGACGTCCTAAGTGTAGATCTGATAGTTCACATCTTCCACTGCAATTACCTCGAGGAAGAAATAGTACAGTTACAGCGAAAATCTGTAAGGATTTTAATAATACTGGAGATGTACCGTGGCAAGAAAATGCAGTTAATAAAATGTAAACGCAGTTAATGTAAATAAAATAATACAAACATCGAGACATAAGTTATTTACTTACCTCATTACTTCCACTTTCTGTTTCTTGCAGTAGTACAGTATCATGCATCGTTGCGATTTCCGGAACTTGGATTTCTAGATCTCGTAAAAATCTGTGTCCGAGAAGTACCATAGACATGGTGCATATGTTCCTGCTCCAGATTTATAACTCTCAGTTACCTTCTTTAATTCCCGTCTGTAGCCACTTCTCAGCATATTTATTTTCTTTTTCACCATTTTACGATCGACTCCTGGTTCAATTTCCTTTAATTTTTCGGTTAACTTCTCGTAAGCAGCAGCTTTCACGTTTCTGTTCTTATAAACGTCACTGTTAATTTTCCACAACTCAGGTAACTCCCTATATTGTCCAAGAAAATCTTTCCAAAATTCTCTATTCTGAATAGTCATCATGGTCACAAGTGAACCGTCCCACAAGAAAACCTGCCAACAACTAACAAATATTGCGCAATGAAATGGAACACCTACATACACCACAAAATTCGTTGCGCAACATTTTCCGTTGTACAACATATTTCAAATCTTTTTGAATATAGCCAAACAATTGCGCAACGCATCAATCACTGCCATACATTGGCAAATTATTGCGCAACAGCATGTGTTGCGCAATTTGTGTATGGACCCCTTTAAAAAATAAAAGGGGCGCAACTACAACAAACTTACAAAAAACACCCTGCGCTACTGACCAATCTCACATAATTTCTGTACCTGTAACACCTGTAATACGTATTAACCTTAGGGCTTTGTTTTATAAAATCTGTTACAAGGCCACGCAAGTCAACTTTGCGCCGATCGCTGGTTTTGTTCCGGCTGCCCTGTCTCCAACCAAGACCTCGATAGCCATATTAAAATAAAGATGACGGATTGCCATAAACTTTGAACGTTTTAATAAATGTTCTGCATTACAATCCGTATATGGAAAATTGATTTTAGACACTGCGTTAATGTGGCTTTAACCCGCAACATAATGTACTACTAAACCTACAATAATAATCAACGTTATATACAACTTAAATAAATTATATTATTAATAATATTTACAACGATAATGCACCAAAGTAAAATAATAAAATATCTATTAAAAATTACTCAAATTGGGTTTGTGTTTCACAAGAATGTGACTTTTCAATGAATATTTTCTACGTGTCTTAAAACTACAGTTGTCACATGAATACATCCCTTCTTTGCCACAATCTAAGGCCATATGAACTCTCAGTGTTTCTTCATTTTTATATGGTTTTTTACAGTATTGACAAACAGGTTTACCTTCGTGTTGGTTATGGAGAAATAATCCTGAAAAGAAACCGTTATTAATAATAACAGCCATTGTAAATCCTTAATTGGTAAATATCAGCAGTTCTAAATAGGTAAATATATGTGTACACTTACACTACAAATCTACCGTGTAAGACAGAAAAAAGAGCTCACAACGTCTATATTAATTTTATCACAATTTAACGTGACGATATTATATGGATACAGTTAATTTTATATTGAGATATAAAATTAACAATGGACATTTCAATCGCTCAATTTCTAACTCGGTGTTAGGTCAAATAATGAAATATAAAGAAATTGTGCAATTTTTAGCTTGATAAACATAAAAATCTTTGATGTCCTTATAGTGTGTTATTTTCCAATAATGCACCTATTTTTAAACACGTTAGAAGCGATATTAATCCCCTAGGGCATTATAAAAAACAGAATGCATAGTTACGAAACCAAGGTGACTTAACAAACTCGATTATATTTTTTGCCAAAATAAAAGTGAAACCCACTTTGTTTATTACTAAAAATACGTACGACAATAAATGTCAAAAATAAAATTCAATATCTTTTTTTAATTGGATAACACACTAAAAGAACATTAAATATGTAAGGCACCACGGGTGTTAAAGGAATAATGCGCTCCGTCAACCTACATCCCTCGGGTCATGTTGACTTCGGGACATTATTATACCCGTAACACCCTTGATACCTTAATTACTATAATGTGCGAGAAAATCGTTATCTTCAATCAGCCCCCTTGTTTATGCCGGTCGGTAGATAAAAAACACATAGAGTCTGAATTGCTCCTTTCATCTGATGATGAAGTGAAGGGTAAAACGGATTGTATTGTAGAACTTGGCCTTATGACAAAGTTCAGCTTATTTTACCTAACAAAACAGTGCATTTCTTACAATTCGCCTTAATTCGGTTCATCATTACTAATCATTTTAAAATCTAAAGCGAAAATAGGAATGATTTGCTAAAGAAGTACGTAAAAACCAGTACAAGTGTCAACGGAAAATTAGTCCTAATTGGTGATTTTAAGCATTTGCGAGAAGAATATTGGATCCTCGGTATCAATAGGCAATCATTTTCCTATGATTGCGAAATCAAACTACTTGATACGAGTTTTCCAGCCAGATTTGATTCTGAACCATGATTGAGTAAATCGATGCGATTTTTCTTTTGAACACTCTCAATAAACACTCTCTATACGATGTTATGAATTATATTGTCACGTGCGTGTGATTTAAAAGAATAAGTGTAATACCTGCTAAAAGTAGCGTTGAATTACTTATCGCAAAGTTTACCATGCGTAGAGTTATCTATTTGATCGTTACAGTTCTTAAGTTGTAGTTGAAATTTTATTTGGTTAATAGTGCAATTGTCTGAAGCTTGAGTTGATGGCTATAGCATTGGGTTGGATGATAAAACCGTGCATTTTTGGTAAATTGGCAGATTGCCATTGGAAGATTTCTGAAAGGCCTTGGAATTTCAGCCTATTAAAATGTCTTTTTCCTATTGGTTGAATTAAATAACTATTTAAGATAGATAGTCAATGTTCAGAAGCGAAAGGGTTAAGACGTAAGGTTGGGCCGCCAAGACACAATGCGTCTTTCGGTTGTTGAGGAGCACAGTATCGTATAGTTATTAAAGTAAAAGTGGAAGTTAAGTAAATTAGAGTTCGCGGAATACGGTTATTAAGAAAATGTGGACTAACATCTCTAGAATTTCTTATGTGATGCCGTAAAAATTTATTTACCGTAACCCAGTTCCGAGTTAAGGAAAGCAGGTTGTGTTTAATTTTGAGCATTAAGTTAAAATTTAGAAACTATACTGGTGGTGTAATTGCAAACTTAGGAGTTAAATAATAACAGCTGGACAGTGTAGTCTTATCGATCAAAGAGTTTCCGTAAGAGCACTGAACTTATTTATTTATGTTTTGATTACTGTTGTTTTCTTGCTTTCCCGTTGTTTCGGAAAAATAATTTTTTTAGTAATTTAACATAAGCCAAACTTCCGATAGTTAATTAAAATCAATCCTTGGATTTTAATGTAGTTTATAAATTAATTTAAATTTAAAAAAAGGTTTGTGGTGATAATACAAACGTAATTGATAATGTAATAAAAGATAAAAAGGGTTCCGAAGGTCATACTTCGGTAAACCATCAGAACAAATTTTCAAAAATTATGAACAGAGATTCATAATACAAGATAGCATTTAAAAGTAATAATAATAATAATAGTAGTAATAATAATAATAATAATAATATATTGTTCAGCCGGTAACTCGGTAAACATAGGTCAAACAATAAGAAATTTTGATATTAGGCACTGTTATATGTAGACATTTCGATCAAATTATGCTAAACAATTTATAAACATAGAAATGTGTATTAGATACCTTTAATCAATGAGCAAGTTCTATTAGATTCACCATTACCAGAAGTTTTAAATTAAGCACAAAATAGATTCGCTAGATTTTTAGCTGGTATGTCAAGGACTTTTAGTTTTGTTTTTCCCTATACCTTGGATTGAATGTTTTACAACTTACACTGATATTATATTGTCACCGTATGGTAGAGATCATGTCACATATAATATAAGTAACATTCTGAAAGTTTGAAATCAGTAGAATGTAGAGGTTTGATGGCGTGACAGAAATAAAATAACATACAGTTTTTACAATATTTTGTAACGTATAATCACGTTTGTTATTTTAAGCCAGCGCACCTATTATTTATTTTTCGTGATAACTCGTTTTGGATGGGTCAGCAGTGAAGAAATAAACGTAAGATACACCGTTTGAGAAAAAATTGGGTACACATATTTGGGTGTATAACATTAGGATTACTTTTCCGAAGTTAATGTTGGTTATGGAGATATTCGATACTTTGAGGAATTATAATCTTAATTGAGGTATTGATAGCCGTATTGTTGTGAACACACAGGTTGATGTCTCACTTTTATCAGGCAATCGGTGATACAAAAGGGATAAAAATATTAAACAGTACGTAGAAAGTTAACATAATCCAATATAGTAGATATTTGGTTAGAATTATAGCGCGTACGAAGTAAAGGATATCATAAATTAAATCAGGGAAACGCTAATGGTGATTTTTTGAGTTCGTTGTGGTACGCTTTGGCTCAGGTTCAACATTTTTGCAGTTGCGTTTCTGTTTAAAGTGTTCGAACAATAAGGATGTGAAAGTAAAGTTAGAATTACGCGCAAACACCATATGTAGTGAGATCTTCCATTGAACACCTAAGTAAAATTATACGAGGCGGCTTCGTGTGATAACCGAACATATAAATGATCGTGTAAAGCAAATGGGATTTTAACAACTGCAGCAGATCGGAAAGGACTAGTTTCTTATTACAACATTTTCCCAGTTTACTGTAAGAGCTATTAACGGAATTGGTTGCGTTATAGGAAGTTGTTTAGTGGATTTTCAAGTGGTGTGCAAATGGAAGTGGATCAGTGTAAAGCCAATTAAGCTTTTTAAATGTAAATCTTTTCGATTAATAATTTATTTAATAACAATAAAATAAATAAGTCTGAATACACTTTCGAAATTCATTGTTTTTTTTTTATGTTTTGGCTGATGTTTATCTTATAAATACCAGATTTATAGGTAATTCAAATTCTATTTGAAATAATCTGGTTTTGGTTTAATATCAGCATTAATTAGCATTAAAAAAAGTTACTAGACAGTTACGTTGGAGCTACTTAAGCAAACGGCTTGTAGCCACCTTCCATTTTTCGCAATCACTTCTCAAAGTAATATGGGTAGATGTAAGTTATGTAGGTTGAGTAGAATGATAATTACAAATTCCCCTCACCAATCTTGTACTCTTCATGAACAGATGTACTTTTTAACCAATTTTAAGGTAGTGTGGTGCCTATATTTAATTGACTGTATTACGATACCAGCCCGGACGAATCTGATTAAACGCCACAACAGTCGATCTATAAGAAAAATAAATCATTTTCACTCAGTAGTAGAATTTTCTTTAATTTATTAAATATTTAACATTAAGTTTTTGTCGATAAATTTATTATATTAAAAGGTACTCAACAAACTAAAAAATCATAAATTAACCACTATACTGTACAGATTAAATCAAGTTATAATTCATATTAAGTAAATTCCATCACTGCATGTTAAATGTAAATCTTTCTTCATGGGTAAGTTTGTGACGTTTTAAATTATGTTTCCTTCGTGTTTTGTACGAACATCCTTCCACATCGCAGTAATAATCAGGGCTTGCTCCGCAGTAATATTTCATGTGGCAATAATAGGATACTTTTTTTGTGTACATTTTATTGCATTTTAAACAAGCCCAAATTGTATTCCCAGAAGGTTCTGAAAAAAAATTACAATTAAAAATGTTTACATACATTTATAAATGAAAAAGGGAAGTTTATTAATTGACGAATAGCCTGAAGTCTTCATCGACAATAAAAAGGGTTAGTTTAATTAAGCATTATATAACGTGACCCAAAATATTCCATCTTAATGTTATAACGTAAAAATAAAATTGCATGATAGCTCAATTTTTCAGCAAGCGTGGGGATGGTACGAATCGTTGAAGCCCCTATGCTCCTAATGGGTTTCGCCACCATGCACTGCCTTTCGTTTAGGTTAATGTGTTACAAAGTTTTAATGCCGTAACACTCGATTCCACTGATGATACTAAATGAAGTACGAAATATTGACATTTAGAGTAATATACCACTCAAAGGCAACAATGAGAAGCAAAGAAAATAGACTTTAGACAAAATTCGGAGACACAATACATGCATAATTCAGTACTGTGTAGCCCCACAAATATAAATATATTAATAAAATATTATCAATATCTGCTACTAATTGCGCATTATTAGGAATGTCTGAAGCACAATTTGCAATTACGCCGAGGCGAATAACCCGTTAGCAATGAGCGGGTTGTCTACATCCATAGTAAATCGACCTTTTTAAAAAAATCCTCAACATGGAAGGAAATGACGTTTTGCAACATACACGGTATAGCTAAGTTATTACACAGCCTGGTAGTGAACTATTTCTCTCGATTGCGCGGTCCTAAAATCAATAGTTTTGAGAAATTTAGACAATGCTTTGTCTAAAAGCTGGGAAATTGATATCGCTACCAAATTATTGGCACAAAAATAGGTAAATTAAGATATTTATATCTTACTATTTTTCGTGCTGTCAAAATCGACTTTCGCTCTGCACAACGATTGATGAAACAGCTTTGCTTAATTACACCAGTAACAAATAGTGAGCAATTGCGTAAAATAGGTAAAAGAATAATGATATTATAATGCTACCATGTTTAATTGCGATATACTGAAAAATAATTAGTTCTCTATTAAATGTTTCGATTTAAAGCACATTTTTTTTAATTACAGATTTGTTCTATTGAAAATAATTAAGGTTGTCTGTTTGTGTAAAATATCTGGTGTGGAACACCACACGACTTTCCAACATTGTAACAACCTTTTTTTGTGGTTGTATTAAAAAGTACATTAATTTAAGAATCGTTCATTTATTTGGCGTAATATTAGAAAAGTTTTTAATTATTAATATGTAGAATTGAGAATGGCAATTTAATTGGCATTTCCTAGAACATATGTTTTGGGTGTAATATTACATAAATAGAGTTCCCTTTCTTAAAAAAATTGGATTTATATTAATGTATCCGCGCAAGCGTGAAGACTTTTAGGGGGAAATACACTTGAGTTATTCTGAAAGCTTTTTTTAATTCACTTAATGCTGAATATTACAGCTATAAGCATGATTTTTACTTAATTTTTTATATTTTGGTGCCATCAGATTTTGGTGGTAAGTTATTTTTTTCTCATTATATTTAAAACTAAAGCCTTTGCTTTTTTTAGGCACTTTTTCTTTAAGCACTTTTTCTTAAGTACTTTTCTTAAGTACTTGTTTAAGTACTCACCGTTTAAGTACTCACTTTGCACTTACGTTGCAATTATTTTACTCATATTTTTTAATGCATACTTTTATATGGCATTTTTATAATATATTTTTAATGGCACGTATAAGTCAGTAATTTTACTATTATATTAATTTAAATGGCAAGTTATACTTGAATTACATTTACAACGCAAGTTCTACATACTTTTACAAATAAATTTGGCGAATTAAACTTCAAGGAAATTCCATATTTTAAGGATAAATAAGCAAGATATTGACCTCACCAAATGAACCATTCTGCTTCATAGTTACCAGTTACAGTGTATGTACAGAACCGTTAAAAGGTAATGTTTTTTATATAATTTAGGATAGTTTATGACTTCTGATTTTTTTACGTTTTCAATCATATATTGAATAAACTTATGTATAACTTGTTATTTTATTTTCATTTTGATAAATTGTTTATTATTATTCATTAACTAGGTTTTGTTGTTCCTATAGAGATATATATAAAAAAAAGACAACATGGCGCTCGAGAATTTATCATTTTTTCATAATTTTTAGATAACATTTGTTTTATGAATTAAGGATAAGTGAAAATAATTAAGCTTATGAGAAGCAGGCAGTATTTCAGGTATGTTAATTAAACTCTAAATTAGAACCCTCCCTTATCTTAATTTACCGATGAGCCGACGGCAGTAGCGATTGATATTTAGTAATTTTTTTATTAATTAAAATTATTCGATCAATTACAATCAATTTTATTAATTTATTACATCATCCCTTTTTATTATAATGTTACAAATTGGCGTTATTTGTTGTTGTTAAATACTAACGAAATTTAATGTTATTATACTTTGACGCCTTTTTAATGAGTTATAACCTACAAGATGGAAAATAATTTTAATAACAATTTTTTATGATAATTGTGCAACCTCTTTTATAATAAGTTCATTACGAATATAGGCAACATTGTAAAAACATCAACAATAATCTGTCACAGACCTTTAAAACTTCATGTCAGACAGCCGCCCGCTTCTATAAGATATCAGTAATACAGTTTTCATTCATAATTAATTAGTTAATTAATTAATTAATTTCTAGACTTACCTTGCGTTAAGAAACTTTATAAAGAAAAGTTGTGTAAAATTAAATATTCTTTATGGAATACGTCTACACTTAATCGTTATTCAGATATTGAAAAAATTTGAACTTAGATTCTACTTTAGGATTTTTTTTGTCGCTAAATTACACGTCGTGCCAAAAAATTGCGTAGAACATAATTAATCGATATATTTAAGTTCTATATCTAGGTATTTTTATACCTTTGAAATATGTAGCTGTGTAGAAATATTTGATGAAAACCAAAAACTGGCCCTAATAAACCACTGGATTTCTCCCAAAATCTAATCAGCTGCAAGCGAAGTCAAAACAAGCTTAAACACAAGATTTATCGTGGATACTAAGATATATTCACACAGATAGACACATCCAGACATCATGGCCGATCTTGGCGAAACTTGCCCAAAAGTTGTAAAATGAGCTAATAAGTCGATTTAGCGATAGTGAAAAAAAGTCGATTGCATAACCTTCTATACCTACATGGTAGGTAAAAAACTTTAAATAAGAAAATAAATTAAACTGAAACTATTTTTGTCAAATTCGCCATGCTCAAATAAAATACCAAATTTGAATACAATACTTTAATTAATAGTCTATAAACGTATAATGCGAGCAAGTGTTGTAAACTCCCTTTCACAGGTAAGTATGTAATGCACTCATTTTATATACAGTAATATTATTACCGGTTATACAAGGTGTCCTGTCTAAGACAGATACTGGTCTTATTGACATTTCAAAAAAAAATTCAAATAAAAAAAGTATCGAATCAAGTTAGATATTGTACAATTATTTTCAAAGATGGAGGACTTGGATATATACCGTAAGTGCACACCAACTTCGTTACTTTAAATACAACACCCTACACATTATTGCATTATTTTTGGATTCCTTGTTGAATTGAAGCATCACCTTAATAAACACAGATTTAGTCCATGTCGTACAATTTTTGAATTTCTCTGAAAAATCACTATCAGTGTCTTTTTCAAATATTACTATAACTACCAAATTTAGAAAGATGAGACTTCCACAGTTCGATGTGGCTTGGGGAGAATTTTTCGTTACAAATTAGCATGTTGAAGTTAAAACTTCACCAAGTATAAATTTTTAAACTTTTCAGATACGGCTAACTTGCTTTTTTCTAATGGATTTTGTTAAAGTATTAATGGATCTATAGGCAACAGTTTGGGAGATATTCTGGATTTTCTAATATTTTGACAAAGACCTGGGGCTTTTTGGTAAGAAAGTCACGTTTTGAAAACTGCAGTAAGCTTTGACGATATTGCTAAAGTATCGTGTGTCGTACAAATCATCTTAAGTATCATTTCGATTAGTGTCCAAATTTGAAGAGTGTGTCGGCAACTGCATGTATTATTTACACAGTTAACCATTTTGCTTGCACGTGAAGAATTAGTAGATATGGTTTTTGTTCTCGGAGAATCCAAGTATCCGACAAAAGAAATCCAAATAAGACTGCATTTCAGTCGCTATCAGATACTGGATACTGGATCGAAAAACAAGTGCAGGTATTGTTATGTGCGGGAAATTCTGATCAGATTTTTAGTATTTCAAAGAACCATATATTCTCTCTATCGTATACTATTGCATGCGGGTCTCTATGAAATAAATTTTGAAAATAGTTTCATTTATGAGTGCGCGATTCAAACAATTAATCGTGACTTAAATTTTCTTAATGAAGTAATGTTTTCCGATGTAACCACTTTGCATAAAAAAAAATTCTGTGAATAGTCATAATTGTCATTACAATGATAGAGAATCCTCACCGTCCCTATATCGTCAAGCCAGTATAGTGGTACACATATCGTAGGGCCAACTTTTCATGACCAGTACTTGATGAGTAAAGGTTATATCTCCAAGTCCTCTTGGCTACCCGTCGAAGGATGCGACTTCAACACGATAGTGTGTCAAAGTTCGTCAATTTTTGAACAATTACTTTCCTGATAGGTGGATCGGACGTGGAGAATACTGTAAAGGGACGCCGTCAGATATCCCATTTTCCTACCATTTTTAATTATTTTCCTAATATTTAGTAACAAGACACTGTCCTTTATCAAAATTTTCCTGTCATGATTAATTATTTGCTAAATAATATATCAGTACTGATATAAAATTCGCGGAATCCATTAAGATAAAGTGACTTGTTAAGCACACAGGTGCAAGCAATTATAAAAATTCGTAGAATTTTTAGTAAAATTTAAACATATTTCATAACGTTGCAAAAGATGCACAATAATTAATCATGCATTCTCCCTCCAGACGTAAATCTCAAAAAAGTTTAAAAGTTTGTATACGTCAGAGCATCTTCCGCCAATACTGGCCTACGGAACCTCACCCCCAAAGTTTTGTAGTTACCCTCGGAAATGCTTTATAAAAACGCGGCACGCGCTGCTAAAAGGATATCTCTACCAGAAGATAGCTACCAGAAGAATCCGAGCAGAAATCGTGTACTCCATTTTCGCGTTCGCGCTAACTGTTACCTGTCTAAAACCGCCAGTCTGTAACCGCCGTCCGGAGCAGAAAATGCCACCATGACTTGATATCATCACCGAAGTCAAAGGGTTAGAGTTGCAGAGATCTAACGTTGAACGTACGTAAGTTGAGATATGCAGGGTTGGAAGCCCGACATACTCTTTCATTACTAGACACCTACACTCTGGAGTTTGGAGGGTGGTTGCCCTTCCATTGACCGCCGGAGATCCTCTTGTTTGGTTTAACGGGTAGTTACCCAGACTACTAACAAAGGAGACCCACCTACACAAATTTACACTAACACTAAAAAAAACACCTCGACAAACGTACCAGAAACCGCAGAGTACCTGTAATTAAACCCTCGTCGGGAGATTAAGCTGAACACCTAGTTTACGCCGTTAATCCAGTAAAATCGAAACATAACCGTAAAAACTAGACGTGTTCATCAGTACTAAATTATCGCTTGAAACTAAACCGCCGCCGCCACTACCGAAAAACGTAAGTTATACCGTTTGCAATTAGTAAGATTGTTACCTGTAAACCAGAAACCTTCCGGTGGTCTATTTCGCGTTAAATAATTAATATCATTATTGTTAGACGCGAACGATTCAGTTTAATAGAAAACAAAGGTTTTATATTTTAAACTCGGCCAACATAACAAAATTATTTCACATAAATAAAAACCAGTGTAATAGTATAATTAATGTCTGAAGGGAAACAAATAATCCGCAGCTACCGTGCAAAATCCACCTTCAAAACGGAAAACTTTCATTTATGTAAAAGGGCAAAATTGAATTTAAACGTGAATGAATTTATTTTCATAAGAAAAGCAGGTATAAAACTACAGTATTCTTATACGTTCGAAATCCGACCGCTTTAAAAATATTGATTATTTCTGTGAAAGCAGAGCACTGAACTCGGCGTCTTATCTCACACGTGTTTATAACAGTTTTATCTTGCCCCCGACTTCTGTATTTTATACAGGGACGCATTCAGGTAAAATTATTTAATTTATTTCGGTAGTTAACCAAGTAAACTCAAACCAGTCAAAGAACGTAGATTAAAAGTCAAAAACCAACCCTTCTATTAATGTTACATTGCAGAAACTCCAGAGGACCATACAACCCTCCTCCCAGGAGCAATACGAATCGAAGAATCCACCTGCATATATGTTTATTTATTTTATTTAAGTAGTTTAAGTCTAAATATTTACAGTTATAAATAATAGGAAATAAATGGATATGAACTGTTTAATCTATTTGTTCAGAGTGTTGAGGGCCTTAGTAACGAACCCCGATCCTGATTTTGCAAGTACAAAACACAACTGAGCTAAAAGGGTAAAATGAAAATTATTCATTTTAATTAATGTACTTAAACAAATAAAGCATTATAATACATTAGTTAGATCTCAAGATAACCAGATTCTAGAAGTTCTTTTTAGGAGAGTTTATGTAACGGAACCAACTACGGTGGACATGTACCATCGCGTTTTGGAAGCATTACTCCTGTAATGCTCAGCAACGCACGTCAGTCTCTGCAATAACTGACTTGTGCAGTGCTCAAACCGGACAACATTTCGAACATATAATGTAATGGTGTTCTTTGAGATTTAGTTTATTTGTAGTGGTCGTATTTGTTTTGTTAGCCTCAATGCTGGTAGTCCGAAGCCTTATGAAATGCTAGGGGAAAAAGGTCTTTACATTACAACACGTATGAACTACAATTAGAAAATCAAAAATATCATCGAACTGTTACAGAGACACAAAAAATCGAAATGAAATTAAATTTTACATCCAATGGTATAAGAATTAACATATCATTTTATTAAAAAAAAAATCAAGTTAGCCGTAACCCACCCATATAGGCTTAATCGAACGGTGAAACCCTGAGCTCAAGTTTGATAGTTATGGTAATATTTGAAATTTTCTAACACAGTGAAAGAGCAATTTTCGTTACGAAAACTTACAATACGGCAAAAACGGTATGCAATAATGTATCAGATGTATTTTTATGGTGTATTTTTATATTTAAATTACACAATCTAAACGTTTCGACTGTATAACTTAAATATGAACATACACCGTTAAAAAACCCAAAAAAGATAATTATTTTAATATGTGTGATAATGGTGAAAGTTTACATTTTCATAGTAGTGTTGTATTGAAAATGAACTTGGTATGCATTTCCAGCATCTTGACAATGTGGAGAACTAGATTAAGTGCAACTTTTATTTCATGTTAATAATAAGACCAGTAGGGAACCTCGCACCTTATGCTGGACACCGTGTATATTTAAACTAAGGAAAAAACGGCACACTGGGAACAATATTGGACAAGCATGTCATTTTTACAAAATTTGCCATGCAATAATAATTAAGAATAATACAATCAATCCCATTTATTAATGTCTTCCACCACTTTACATTTAAGTTATTGCACATATTTCCACATAATCAGGAAAATGCATTACTGTTTCAAACAATAATGCAGATGTAAAGAAAAAAATATAAGCAAATCATCAAAGAAAATGCTTTCTATGCATGTGTAACTGCAATTCTTGCTTATAATAGAATTTCCATGAGCATATACTGCATTCAATATTTTTATTTTTCCCACACTCCACTTTTTTATGTCTTCTTAAACTGTTGTAAATTGCATACGATCTTCCACAGTTATCACATACAAATGGTTGGGGTTGTTTAACATCTACAACAACGTGAAATTATAAGTGCCTAAATACGTTTCGTAATAACAATTCTAATACTCATAATTAGATAAACTAAAACGATTATTTTAGATGAAGTACAGGAGTATTATGCATTCGAGTATATTAGTTGCCTACACACCAGACTAATCTATAGATATAAAAGATAACGAATAATGTGGGTAAAAAAGACTCTGAAGATATAGATTTTAAGTATTCTTTATTTAGGCTACCATCAGAATCAATTTTAAACATTAATTTTATTTTTAAAAATTAATTTGTTTGAAACCAAGACAATCTAATCTAAATACAACCAGCAAACTCAAAAATGTTTAGTAATTTTTCTTCATCATGTCATCACATTTGTACCATACTTTTTAAATAAAAACAACAATATACCCTTAGCCCAACATTTATTTTAGTTATCGAGTCTTGCCATATTGTGCACCACGATCTGATGGCTATTTAATGAGTAACTGTATTTAAATTTTCTATCACAAATTGGACAAGAAAATTGTCCAATTTTATTGCACTCTTTCCGAATGTGACGTCTTAATGAGTCCGGTCTCTTGTACGTCTTTGTGCAACTGGTACATTTATAAAGTCCATCTAGAAAAATATAAAAAATATTTTAGGTTAAAAAGTACAAAAATATTAAGGAAACAGTTAATTCCATTTAAAACTTCATTTATATCTCAAAACGTTCAGTTATCGTGGAATCGTAAATTAACTGTATAAATACTCACATGATTGATTGAACAAAAAAATTGTACTGGCAGTGTGTTCTTAACATATATACGACGTAACAAATTAGTAGATATATGGTTTTAACTGTATCTATAAACTATATTAGGATATGGAAACCAAAATTTAAGTTATGCAAATGATTATTACTTAGAAACAGTATTCTAAGTTGATGGTTCAACAATCGCTTCATATGGTATGAATGGAAATTATTCAATTGGAAAGATTGGTAACGACAGTATAAATCATCTGTGAATAAACTTATTTTCGTTGGTACTCACCATCTCTCGGAATGGAATGCCTTTATTATTATTCAGTGTCAATTCCTTATTTAAGAATAAATTAGTTGCGTTTGTCGTATCTTGAAATATTTACATAAGCTGTTACTTATACCACATTAATTTGAACATTTAAATGCTTTTATCGTGTACCTACTAGAATTTGCTTTTGTTGTATTGCATTTGGGCAAATCATTTATTACATGGTAACAAATTATCGTAACTTGATTAAATGTTAGTCACAATTATATTTTATCTATTTATTAAACATAGCTTAACGATTTGGTATTTATTACTACTACCAAAGTAATTGGTATTTGTTTACAAAATTGTTATAGTATATTGAAGAATTTTATATGAATTCAAGTATTTGGATGGTGCAATGAATACTGATTTTGTTTACATATTCTTAAAACATCAGCCCACCATTGCTCAATTGCGACTGTGTTTGACTGTTTTTAAGTTAACAATTTAGTTCATTCTATTTAATTTTACCTCGTGCATTTGGCGCCCGCAGACTAAGCACGTGTGTTAGACCATGCTCTCCTTCGGACTATTGCGGAATTTTATTATCTACGCGTTAACTATGGGTTTTACTTTTTTATACAAAATACATTTTAAAAAATGACACGAAATACAGCTTACAATTTTTCATAGAGATATCACCTTGTGTACAATAAATCTAAATAATAAACTCTGTAGGTTCCATAAAAGTAAAATCCAAGAAAATTTGTATATAAAGACTCTGAAGATACAGATTCTAAGTATTCATTTATTTGGCTTGCACGTCAGAATCAATTTTAAACATTAACGTTATTTTTCAAAAATCCATGCTTTGAAACCAAAATAAAGAGGATTAAAATCTTGTGTTTATCAAATCTGTATTTCGAATTATTCTAAGTTGATGGTTCAAAAATCGCTTCATATGGTATTAATGGAAATTGTTAAATAGAAAACGTTAGTAACGAAAATATAAATAATTTTTAGGGTGTGAATAAACTTGTTTTTACTGGTATTCCTCAGCTCTCGAATCGTCTCCTAAATACCGTTGTTGTTATACAATTTGTTTATAATGTCAATTATTGCTTTTTCATTTAAGAATAAATTAGTTGCGATTGTCGTATCTTAAAATATTTGCATAATAAGTTGTTTTATCTTAGACATTTAAATTCTTTTACGATTACCCACTGGAATTTGATTTTGTTGAATCGCATTTGTGCAAATCATCTGTTACGTGGTAAGAAATTATCGCAACATGATCAAATGTTAGCTACAATTTTATTTTATTTATTTGTTAAACATGACAGCATTTATTGAATATTTAAAGGACAACTACTGAAGTAGTCGTAATTTGTTTACAATATAGTTGCAGTATATTGAATTTTATATGAGTTCAAGTATTTTGATGTTGTAATGAATACTGTTTTGTTCACATATTCAGCCCACCATTGCTCAGATGCGACTGTGGCTACTTTAAAGTTAATAATTTAGTTCATTCTATTTAATTTTTGCACCGTTGTATTTTGGGATACGTTTCATTGTTAGACCCTGCCCACTTTCTGACTACTATCGGTTTCAAAAAGCAAGATACCTTGTACATATCTACCAACGGTCATTAAATATGAAAATTGTAAGTGAACCTTTTCGGCAGTTTATAAAGAAATCAAGAAAAGGGCTGTTTTTTTTTGCACATATTTTACATACGGAGACTTTGAAGTCATGTAAATATATGAGATTTTAACCAATAATGTATCCATCCTATACGAACGGGTTAGTAATTACAAAAGTTTTCAAACTTTGATAAGAATAAACCTTTTATCAATACATGCTAACTTTTTTAAAAATGCATATTTTTGCGTTTCGAGTGAACTAAATTGTAGGAATGAAATTATAGTAAATAATTACTATCAAATGAATTCTATTAATTATATAATTTCGTCGCTATCAACAAAAAAAATTGATCTTGTCCGTTGTAATAAGTTGAGAGGCGAGTAACTACGAGATATTATTGACGCTACCGATCCCTGCTAAAACAAAACTGCGATTTCTGTACATGACTGAATTTTTTTTTAAATGTAATAAAATACTAACGCTTTGTATAATTCGTATTACATGTATTGTACAATATTACAAATAAACAATAGCTATCCAATGTAAACAGTTAAAATTAATAACAAAATGATAAATAACATACTTATACCTACTAAGATATGAATTGAAATAATGTACTTACAATAAAAATTATAGCTAACAAAAATCACAAAACGTTTGCGCCTATTTAATAACAGTAAAACCTTCTCTTTGAACAATTTAAGCAGGGTTATAATTTCGTAGTTACTCGCCTCTCAACTTATTACAATATTGCGCTCTCTTCGTCAGCGGGCAAGACTAAATTTTTTATTGATTGCGACGAAGTTATACAATTAATAGATTTCATTTGATACAGATTATTGGTTATAAATTCATTCCTACAATTTAGTTCAGTCGAAACGCAAAAATATGTATTTTTAAAAAAGTTAGTGTGTACTGATAAAAGCTCCATTCTTATCAAAGTTTGAAAACTTTTATAATTACTAACCCGTTCGCATAAAATGGATGCATTATTGGTTAAAATCTCATATATTTTCAGCTAAAAATAATGAAGTTATATGACTTCAAAGTCTCCGCATGTAAAATATGTGCAAAAAAAAAGTCTTTCTTTTCATTTCTTTATAAATAACTGCCGAAGAGGTAGGTTCATTTACAATTTTCATATTTAATGACCGTTGGTAAATGTGTACAAGATAGATTCAAATATCATGCCCAAATATCAAATAATCAATCGTTTTTTTTGTAAATAACTCGAGAACGATTAACTTTACAAAAAAATTACAAGAATGCTTTTCAATCAGAAATTTGATTTTCTATCTGATACCAAAATTTCAAAGTTAAAAAAAATCGTGTGGACGGGTTCAAAAATCGAGGTTTTTGGAAATATTTCGAAAATGATAAAATTTTCAGAAAACATTGAAAATTCATCTAATGGTACACTTTTGAATATGTTAAGTACTAATTATTTAGGAAAAATTTAGACGGTTTTGCTGATATCTTGTAAACCGTTTGTTGCAAAATATAAAAATACTCACAATTATATTACTAATCACATATTAAAAGTAAAAAAATCTAAAAAAATAAAAATTTGCAAAAGGGGCACCCAATTTTACCCGTTTCCCCATATCCTACTGACCCCAAAAACAATCAATCGCTTTGGGTAGTTGATATCTATAGGTGTGCCAAATTTCAAGTTGATATGTTAAGCCCTTCGAAAGTACATACAGACACACAGACAAGTTTTTTTCACTCAAATTTTGTTTTTGCCCGTTTTCGAACATTTTTGAAAATTTTTTAGCGATACAGTCCTTCCCATTCGTTGGATGTGGAAGTAAAAATTATAACATTCTAAACTCAGGTGCCTTGCTTTTTGAAAGCAATAGTAATTCGGAATTTTCTTATCTATGCCTTCTTCTGACTAGTTCAGAATTTTCTTATCTTAGCTATACGTTTTCTTTTTCTTTTCGCAAATACGTTTTTAAAAATGTCAAGAAATGCAGCATTCCATTTTTCATAGAGAATGACATCGCCTTGTACCCAATAAACACAATGTGTAAGTTCCATGACAGTAAAATCTAAGAAAATTTGTACATAATTTTAATTCATTTAAAATACATAACAACATAACATTACTAAATATAACAAATGCACATACATTAACCAAACGATTATGAAAATTTAAATAAAAATCGAATGAACCGATCTCATGTGACGATATAGATTACTATTTCTTGTAGATTTAAATCCACAGCCCCACGAAGGGCATTGAAAAACTGGAAGTTTCCCACAATCATATCTTTGATGAACGTAAAGTGAATGAGCAACCTTGTATTGTCTAGAGCATTTGTTGCACGTTAGTTGGTTTGAGTCTTCTTCTTTAAGTTGTTTAATTCCTGAAAGACGTAAATATTAACTAAAAGAAGAATTTTAGTTCGTTTAGTACAATTATAACTAGCAAATATCATTGCAGCTTGATTTATTCGCAACTTAAGTTCGGTAAATAAAAACCAGTTGATAAATTTTAATAAAAAACGGGAAATAGACTATTAATATTACAAATGTTTTCTCTGTATCTTTGGGCAAAACTAAACAAGAAATAGTTTCAGTAAAATTGTTATACTGTGATGTTATAACAACCTGGCACTTCTACTCGATAGAAAAAATAGAATTATTCAAACCTTTAGCTGAAATACATGTTTTTTCAACCGGTAGATCCAATCTGGTACAGAGTGATCTGGAGATAAAATTTGACTGCGATCCACTATCTAACAGTACTCTAACAGAACGCAACTTTTCATATTTATCAAACACATCAACATAAGCAGTTGATAGAAGGACTCCATTCACTAAACCATTGGCTGAAAAAGAAATTGTATTTGTCTCAGTTTGACTAGCAGAATTTTGAGATAAATCTGTATTTGGTGCAGTACCACAAAGTTGAGAAGATACTTGCATATTTGAAGGATTTTGAAGTTTATTTGCATTTTTTTCTGTATGCAATAATGTGTGGCATTTTCGACATGTAGAACCACGACAAACTTTTGAAAAATGCCCGAAACGTAAGTTTTAAAGCCATTGTTTTTCTTGGTCTATCCTCAGTAGATAAACCTAAAAAATCTGAGCAGTTTTGTATATAATTCGGATTTTTACACATTTGACAAAAAGAAATATTTTCCTTTTTCTTATCAGTGTCTGTGACAAGAAAACAACGGGTTGAATTAGATTTACGATTTTTAAAGTGTTTTTCATTATGTTTTTAAAAACTATTCTGTTCAAGCAATTATACATAGCCCTAGATTTTAAGACATTTTTGAAATCATCAAACGTTGGAACGGTGCTTTTAGATGTCTAAAATCTTTCCCATTCAAATTTTGTAGATTTATCTAACTTTTCTACTGCAAATGCAACTATTAACACATCCCAATTATCTGTTGGTTGTTCCAACTGCTTGAGGGTTCTCAAATTTTTCATAAGTGTATCTCTTAACTTTCTAAACTAGACTGAGGAATCTTTTTTAACTTGCGCAATGCCAAGTAGTGCTTTGACATGGTAGTCAATTAACAAACGAGGACAATTGTATCGCTCAGTAATGCATTTCCAAGCCGTCACAGCTCTGAGCAGAAAATTCCATTGTTTTTAAAATATCCGCAGGAGGACCCTCCAGTGATGTCCTCAAATAATGGAATTTCTGTATCAGGCTTAGGCTTTCATTATTATGAATTAGAGATTCGTAAGTGTCGCGGTACTCAAGTCATTGAAGATTTTTACCATCAAACATAGGTAACGAGATCTTAGGTCATTTCATTAAGTTTGAGAAATTATTTTGCTCACTGTAGATAATACCAGCTGCACTATGGGAGGATGTAGATAAACAGTAGTTTGTAACGTTGAACTTTGAGTATAAATCTCGAGCTAAACTCAATTGCTCATAAAACAATATCTCAAAATTCTCACGTTCTTTCATTTCATTATCTAGGCGCCCATCCACACTCTCACCAGTCATACTACACTCAACTTACAGCTAATGTTTATTAAATTCATTTGAAATTTGCTCTACATTTTTGCCTATCAATCAATCAATCTTTTTTATTTATACCACTGTTATTCACTAATAAAGAGTGCATTGCTTTGTTTAAAAATAAAAACACGTATTTTTTAAGTTGTGATATTTATATTGCATTAAAAATAAGGCATGTTCCGATTATGTATGGAATACAATATCCAGCAAATGGCCCCCATGGCTCTGATGACAGTCCATTGCTCTTTTCGGCGGTGTGGCAGGTGGCACCGTCCTGCTGAAACTACATATCGTCCAGATCCATACCATCCAGTTGGGGCCATAAAAACTCCGTTATCATATTCCTGTAACGAATGCCGTTCACAGTCACTGCAACTCCGGCGTCATTTTCCAAAAAGTAAGGTCCAATTACACCGTCTGACCAAAATCCGCACCAGATAGCTGCTCGTTGTGGGTGCATTTGTTTCTCATGGATTGCGTGCGGATTTTCTAATTCGACAATTTTGTTTATTCACAAAGCCATTCAGATGGAAATGCGTTTCATCGGCGAAGATGACTTCGAAAAATCGGCGTTCGCTTCACTTTGTTCTATTGGCCATTGAACGAACTGCCGACGCTTTGCATGGTCAGGTGGCTTCAAGAGATCTACCGGTACGTCGACGCAGAGGAGACTTACTGGCCACAACCGATCCAGTTTCTTCAAATTTTTTGACTACTCTTCGAATTGTGGACACATTAGGTGCACTTTCTCGACCAAAAATGCCGCGAAGTTTGCGAGTGGTCTCAGCGTAACTTTCTCCATTTTTGTAATGAGTTTTCACAATGAGATAACACGTTTTGAGTAACGTTCCATTTTTATTAATCGGAACAATTATAGGTGACAGCTGTAAAATTTCAGAGTGCACTCTATTCAGACACCCGATACATTTATTTTTAACATATACAATGTCTCACAAAATTAATCCATCAACACTGGGCGTTAACACTATGATATTAAGATTATTTCGCTTCCTGTACTTCCTTTCATTGATACCTCAGAACAAACCTGTTTCGGAATTATTGATTTATTTGAGTATTTTATCGTGTGATAGTCCTACATAGTCGTCTTTTTGTAAACAGTCAGTCTCAGCCGATACAACCAGCGTATAGGGTGAGACTAATTTAAACGTGTAAAACAAGCACAAGACGAATTATTGTTGCTAACCCCGTATTTTCTTTAAGCAGATGGATATTTAAATATTTTGGTTTCTTCTTGCAAATTAAAATGTAAAAAATATACATTTTACACCAACTGTTGAAGATAGATGTAATGCAGTGAGAGAGTAAAGTGTATAATTGTAAAAATATCTGATGCACATTTGAATAAATACAACAATAAATAATTAATCTACAATTAACAAACATTTGTCTAATAAGGTTAAAAAAGACTTGGGTAATCGACAATTAAGAAATGGATAGTCGAGCGTTGTCTTCTTGCCAATGCGGTTCTATTTCCTCCGGTGTCGCTCTTGTGGTATCGCATACTCGTTGCTGTTTGGTGTGACCGAATCCTACAAAAGACGTAATATGTGGATGAATCCTTTTTAAATGTTCTCTTAAAGTACTTTTTCGTTTAGCTTTGTAAGGACATCCTGGGCAAGCAAAATTTGGATCTTTTCCACACTCAAATCTTGAATGATTATACAAAGATTGAGTATGACGATACGCTTTTCCGCACTGGCAACAATATTTATGTCCTGAAATTAGAAATCGTTTAGAGTTAGGGACTTTAATTATTTGTCAATACTCTTACAATTGACAGTAAGTACGAGCCCTGAACATAGATTTTGATGTAAATCATACGTCTGTAACTTTTGTGGCAATACATTTATTAAAGATAAAAATACAGAAAGGCCATAAACAGTTACAACAAAACTCTAATTTATGTACAACTAGTAAACCATAAGATTTGAAAATGTTTTACTTGATTTTAAAAATATTAATTCAGTAAAAAAATATATGAACAGAGTCTATTTAAACCGGAGCGAATAGTTTCTCATAATGAAGAGCTACCCATTTCATTTTACCAAAAGCATAGACAGTTATGTTAATCAGTCTTGGTTACACAGCATACTATTAGTAGGTCCTGTATTATAAGTGTTTCGTAACTGTGGTTTCATATTTGTTGAGTTGATCGGCCTATTTGCACATTTTTTGCTTCTATTGCGCCGTAACTTATTGCTCAGGTGTATTGCTCTTCGCGCATTATTGGAATTTACATGGGTTTCATTTCCACACTAGCTTGGCTTATTGGATTTTCTGCTAGTGGGATGTATGTGGCTTCTTTGAGTGTGCTAGTGCGATGTATGTGGCTTCTTTGAGTTTGCTAGCGCAATGTATGTGGCTTCTTTGAGTCTGCTAGTGCGATGTATGTGGCTTCTTTGGATTAGTGCGATGTATGTGGCTTCTTTGAGTTAACTCAAAGAAGCCACATACATTGCACTAGCAGAAAATCCAATAAACCAAGCTAGTGTGGAAATGAAACCCATATGGCGAAGAGCTTAAGCACAATAAGGTACGGCGAAACATGCGCAACAAAGTGCTATATATATATATATATGATATATATATACTAGTGAGCTCTAGGATTACAGGTGTGTCAGACTAGTAAGTGAAAGGTACCAAGTTTGAATCTTAGAGTAGTCAAATGTTTGGGAAAAAATCATAGTATATGAATTCGACTCAAGTGCGAAAACAGTCCTCAGGACTAATCCTAATGACGGAAGCAGAGCCCGCTTCCGAAACGTCGCACTTAAAAAGCAAAAACTGTGGAAATAGGCCGATCAACTCAACAAACTATCAGTAGCCTTTTGAATCCAGTAGCTAAAAAAGGAGTGCGTCGATCACATAGTGCATAGTTAAATGAAGAATGTCTTCTATACTTAAATGAAACAACCCAGTCAAGAGAAGTTATATACATCGAGTAAGTAGTCCTAATGGACTTTATCGAATAAATCTAATATCTATATACAAATTGGCGGCAATATTGAAGATTCACATTAATACGTTATTAATAAGTTATTGTCCATGACAAGCTAAAATGTTTAAAGCTAGTACGTATATGATACGTGCCAAAAAACATAGCAAAACCCAAAGTCCAACATTTTAAAGACGGCAGAAACGAATTGTTGTCACGACCATATCAGTAACATCCGTGGTATTAGATCTAATCTTAATGCTGTTCACCAACACCTAGAACAGTTACAACGTGACTTTGTTTTTTATCTGAAACATAGGTCTCCCATGAAAACTCTGATTTAACTGTCTCGCAATTTTCCTAATACAATCTTCACTCTAACTTTCGATATAAAAACCAATATCACTTGCAAGCAGATTTCTTCTAAAGATAATAAAAAACGCAACTTGACTTGATTCAAATATTCTAATCCTAAATTTTTGAAATCTTACTGTTGCATCTATACGTCTCTCAATGACAGTAATTTTCAAAACTTCTTTGATTACCTTAGTTTAAAAGTTGACAATCTTCAGTCCCAGTTTTAATCTTAAGATATCTTAATCCTGAAAGCTTCATATATTATAAGTGTGTTGTAACAATGGTCCTATATTAGTTAAGTTGATCAGTGTATTTCCAGAGTTTTTGTTTGTTAGCATGACGTTTCGGAAGCGGACTTTGCTTGCGTCATTAAAATAAGTTCTCAGGACTGTTTTCGCACATGGGTCGAAGTTATTGATCTCTGATTTTTCTCAAGCACTTGACTTACCTGGGATTCGAACTTGGAACCGTACGCTTACCAGTTTGACACCTTTACTACTTAGTATTCAAATATATATTTTTTAGAACTCTTTCATGGTTACGCAGTAGAATGTTGCGTATGTTGCGCATTATTGGATCTATATGAATTTAATTCTACACAGGCCTGGTTTATCTGATTGCTGCCAGTGCTACGTAGATGACTTCTTTGAGTTTCAGCGAGTTGTATTCTCGTCCTTTGCCACTATCTGTACGTTATCACATTGTATGCGGTGGTCATCGTTCCAGACATCCAGTCATCCTGGATCTTTCTGTTTCGCCTTTGCGGATGTTATTCTTATGATCCTGTGCACTAACTTTGAGTGGTGTACTGCTTTTTCGTATGTATGATCTGGCGCATTTGTTCACATAGCCCGTCAGAGAACATCATTTCAGAAAATACCAGCCGTAACAACAATCCAACGACATTAGAGAAATCATTCGATATCGAGTAAATGAACAAGCCCTCGAAGGGACGCATATTCAAAGACCAAGGAAATTCAACAGAAAAGATTAGAAAAGCTAATGAAGCAGAAGAAAAAAACAACGAATACCAACCGCAATTACAAGGTCATAAGTATCTCTAAATGACAGTTTAACGAAGACGAAATGAAGTTTCAGTGAAAAGGCTTAAACTGCAATAACACCAAGGTATATTCAGAGATTAGACTTAATAATCGCAGTTGAACAACCAGCTATGAAATTAGATACTCACGAAGCCCAAGAAAATAAAGGTAAAGTTAGATCAGTCCTAGATTCATCTAGGCAAACTAACCCTAACCTCTCAAGTCGTTCATTTCCCTTAAGAATGACCCATCGATCAAGATTCTCCCGGTAGACAAAGTAAACGCGACTGTGGTAATGGATATGGAAAGTTACAAAAAATCCAAAAAATACTTGACGTGGGCGAATATAAAACAATACTCAAAGGCCACAAATCGAAAGACGGATATACCAGACGGTGGCAAAACAAAAGGAAAAATTCTCCGATTGCCAGAGAACTAAACTTACTCCCCACTGCCGCAAACAACCGCATTTGTAAGACCTACTAAGGATTCACAAGGAAGGAATTTCTATAAGACCAATTGTGAGCTCGAGAAATTTCCCTTATTATCCATACGACACCACCTTCTACGCATCAACATCCGCCAAAAACCAGAATATTTGGTCAAGAAGAATAATTAGTACTTCGAGTAAATTATCCGAAACTTCCAACCCAACCACGAAGAAATACTGGTAACCTTCGATATTCACAAATGTACCCACCGACAAGGCACTATCATAAGGGACAGGATCTAAAAAACAAACGTTGAACAAACGGACGCAACTCTCGATAAACACATTAATGGAACTTCCGGCAGTGTGTATAAGAACAACATACTTTCAAGTAGAAGACAAATTCTACCAAGAAAGAGTTTGGGAAGGAAGTTGGATTCCCAGCTATCACCCATACTGAGCAAAACATACATAGACCAAGCGTGTAGTACGCAGGAATGTCATTTTGACGGCAAGTGCATACCGCAAATCCACCCGCATGGGAAAGTAACTGCACTAGAACTCACACAATTCCCATACATGTATAAAGTTAGGTCTGGCAAGATGGATGAACGCCAGCGTTGAAATTATATGCTCAAAACAGAAGGATCTGAAAAAAGAAAAACCAGCATCGCCTAAAACACTTCAATCAAATGGCTACCCCGACCTAACACCTATCCTAAACAGGGAAAAGGTATCCTAAAATCAAGAATCTAAATACACAGCTGTAATACGTACCATGTATATACTAGGTGCCCCGGACACAATACGTAAATAGGCAGCAAATAATAGATATGCCCTTCCTTGAAGTTCACAAGAGCGCTCAAAGAAATACTCATCAGAACCAAACCACATAATGAACACTAGAATTCCAAAAATTGTTCTAAAAAATATAGATTGGATTATTCAGTGGCAAAGTTGACAGACTTGTCAGTAAAAGGTTTGAAGTTCAAATCCGAGACTAGAAAAAACAAATAAGAGATAAATGTATTCGACTTAGCTGCGAAAACAGTCCTCAGAGCTAAGTCTGATGGTGAAAGCAGAGTCCTCTTCCCAAACATCGCGTCATAAAAACAAAAACTATGCTAATAAGACGATCAACACAACTAATTGATAACTCTGGGTTCAATTTTCACTTTCCACTAATCCGATTATAGTGTGGAAACATTTGCTATTTCATGTAATCACACACAAATAATTTGCGAGCAGACCATAATCTCGTATAATTCTAACCATAACCCACATATTCTAGACCTCTTTCTTGCAGCAAACCCATTCGTTTAAAAAAAGATCAGGTCTTTGCCCACTAAGTATATCTGACCATTGATATTGATAGAAATAAGTTCTACTGTCTGAACTATTCGAACTATTCGTTCATTAAAGAACCATTTCTATAGATATCTATCAGTATTCGAACAGCTAAATAATAGTGATTTCTCCGCAAATCTTGTCTTCGTATATTGTTCTTTTAGTATCTGAAATCATCCTTAGCTGGACATTGCGGGCTCGAACCTATGATTATACAATATATAGTATGAATGCCACGTGTCTATACCTACCACCTACATATATATATATGGATAGATATATATAGTTAGCTCGACTAGGTCCACTTAGTAAAACGATCCTGAGACCGTCCATGTAGCACTCGGAGAGCGTGTGACAGTGAATTTATGAAGCTCTTGATAAAGGAGTATAGATAGTTAGATTTTGAATTCAAAAATGCAAGTAGTTGTATTTCAAACTACGAATTTCGTGTTACAATTTACGTGAATATCTGTTATGTGTTGAAAACTATTCATTTGTTGATGTTGAATTAACAGTATTTATTTAATATTAACTTCTGTACCATTTCTATAGATAGCTATTGATTCCAGGAAAGCAACAGGATTTAGCAATTAGTCACGTTGTAATGTTCGAAACCTCAGCAATTGCAGGATTACTTGAAATTTCTCAATAAGTTGACGTGATACGTCATCTATGTGTATAATTATAGATACAACAGTAACTAGATAGTTACTCATTACAGTTTAAGTTATGAGATCGATTGTGACTTGCCTCCTCGATACCTCAAATGGATAAGCCATCTAAAGTGGAGGTCATTGCACCACTCAGTTAATGCATTTAGTGTATCGTACTTTAAAATCAATCTTAAGATAACTATATCAGTTAATGATCATCTATGTAAAACTATTCGTTAATTAAAACCATTTCTATAGATATCTATCAATATTGCGAACAGCAACAAATTTACAATCAGTCACGAGATTGTACCTTGCGAAACCTTAGCATCAGCGGGCTCACATATAACACAAAGTTGACTCTGCCACGTGTACATTGAAAGACCTTTCACGACTAAACCTGAAAGAAGATTTCACAAGTTACATCGACTAGTAATATTAATAATCCTCAGACCGAGAGCACTCGGATAGCGTGGGTGTTTTAAAGCTTTGATAAAGAGTATATAGATAGTTAGGTTAATTAGAAAGCGGGAATGAAGTTGTAGACAGAAATATAGGGAGAACAGCCAAGACCCAGGCGCCACAAACTTTAGATAAATTATTATTTCTTGAATGAGAGACCCTGTAAAGCTTGAACCAGACAAGCGGAATTTATTGATAAATTTCTCAACAATGAATGATACGTATCTATATTTACGAACAACAGTCGATATACGTTACTCTTATCTTTATTATATGAGACGTTGATTATGTTTCCCCAAAGAAGAGAGAATTCATGCAGGCACACCTAACATGCATTTATTTTCTCCGAAAACAAAGCTAAGTATAACTTTATCCAAATATCACAGTAAAACTTCGTAATTAACATATATTTTCAATATTAATACTGACGAGAGCAAGTCGCGAGATTTTACTTGAACTAGCATCAACTTATAAACTTATAAATAACAACAAAAGGTTCTCAGGTCCATTGAAAGATCTTTCAGACGCAAACCTGAAAAAGAAGATTTCATACACATACATTACTAGTAATATTTTAATTCAGAAAGGTAACAATCCAACTTGCCTTTCGTTTCACAATAGTCAAGCACAAACCCCCTTAATAATTACAGCTTCAATTATCTATATAATCGAAGAAGCTTGTTCAGTTCACTATATTAATCCTAGCATGCATATACGAGTAACTAATCAATTCCAATTAGTACCAATGATCTGAACACTCTTATCCAGAATGAAAGAAAATTTGTAATTAAAACTAATAACCATAATTTAAAATAACACGGTGTCCCGCGCTAACGTTTGACATACTTAATACATAAATAATACGAAAGATACAACCGATACAGACACAAGGCTTTGAGTTTCTACTACTGCGCAGGGTAGCGTAAATAGTAGCTACTAAATAGTGCCAAAAATAGATGCTAAATGCTAACACATCACTGTGTGTAAAAGTTCTAAAATTTGGTTATAATCTGTGAACAATATACTACTAACGTTAGTGAAATATTTATGACAGTTACATGGATTCGGATATCAACACGGAAATTGCAACAAAGGTAAACAGTCCATTAAAATTCTTTGTAATATGATTTAAATGCACTTTTCTTGCAGATGACGTAGCGATCCCTGCTGAAGGCAATGTATAACATATGATAGGTTCAGAAGTAAACTAAGCAATACAATGTTTATTAGTACATGCGATAATGGAATAATCTGACCTAGTGTTGAACGAATACTTGAGCCTTAGTACAACTTAAATTCCATCATCGATAAAGAGACAAAAGTAATTGAAGCACAGCTACTAGTCTTTTACGAGTAGTCCTAGTTAAGAGAACATCGTAGCAAAACCAAAAGCAAGACGAAATGGTACATGACGTATAATCTCAACACATCAATAAAATAAATTCTGTAGATCGAAGACGAGCTCTATGTGATGATTTAACACGATCTGGTTAAATTATAATTCTTTTACGAAACAATATTGAATTATCGTATTTTAAGCCAAGTTGTGTGTGCAAGTAATATTTTACTACATCCGCACCAATAGTGATTATATAACTATACAAAGTAAAGAAATGAAAATTTCCCTATAAAAGTGATGATTAACATCGACAAAACAGCAATAAGAGATTTTCTCAAAATATATGCACTTCACAACAATGGCTGCTTGGAAAAAAAGATACCACGGCCCAGGAAGGAATTTTTCAACCCAAAATGTTTTTATCAAAAATCATTGTTGCCAAAATCAAATTTATATGTATTTTGAGACATACTTTTTTAAGATTACCCCCATCTAGTGGTAATTCAGCAAGGTAACAGATCTCTTTTTAAATGTATGAATATGTAACTAAGCAGAACCCACGTACATCCCATAGATGGCATTAGTATGTTTATTTAGAACCTTTATAAAATAAGAAAAGGTAAATACAAAAAAAAAATAATTTAATCAATTATGATTTATAACGTAAATTGTAACCAGTAAACATTTAAATAACAATCCTAAATGTTCAATTCACAGATGCCTACTTAGTGTTGTTTTTTAGAACAGTAACCAAAGAAAATTATAAAGTCAATACGAAAAGATCCGATATCGATTTTTGCACGTTACAACTGTGATACTTCATTGTGTATAAAAATTATAATACATCGTAACTAGTTTAAGTTTGAATCGATTGTGACTTGCCTCCTCGATAGCTCAGTTGGAAGAGCCCCACTCTAGCAAGGTAGAGGTCGTGGGTTCAAGTCCCACTCGAGTTAATCTTTTACTGTACGTACTTTAAAAGTTAATACAGTTAATGATTATTATTTTGAACTTCTGTTCGTTCATTAAAAACCATTTCTATAGATTATTAGTATTGCGTATAGCAAATACAAATTTACAGTCAGTCACGTGTTGTCATGTGCGAAACCGAAAACTACAAATTCATCTTACTTTTAAGCTTATAATATTTTATGCACAGAAATTGTATGGTACTTTAAACTTTCCTTTCTAGTATAAGTTTTAGCACAAAGTTCACATTTAAAAGCAGGAGGTTTGTTGCATTCGTAATCCATATGTCTTACTAAATTTCCTTTACTTCTGTAAGTTTTCAAACATTTTCTGCAGGTGAAGATACCATAACCGTTACCTAAAATACACTTAGATTAGATTGTTATTTTAAATTATTATTATTATAAAGCGTTTTCTTTCTGGATTCCTATAAATGTCCTAAGTGTGTGTTCTTTAAGATAAATAAAAAGTGTCAATGTTTCGTTGTACGTGTAGTTAAAATACAATTTTATGCACTGAAATACGTTGCTAAGGTTACACTTGAATCATAGTGTACATAAAATGAATTTTATCTGTGCTATTGTGCATAATCGAAATTGCAGTAACAATTTAAACCGTCACCTTTGAAGCGTACGAAAAAATTAATAACTCTAAATACTTAATTATTTACGTATTAGCACGTACTTGACGATAAAGGGAAATTAACATCTCATGAAAGATAATTCCCTTGTGACTAGCCATTCGTGAACCTTTCACTCGATGTTAAAATGTTGCTTTATTGCCCTGTGCAATATTATAAATCAACGACACTATAATAAACGATTGAATCAACAAGCATATTTTGTCTAAAATTAATACCAAATCAGAAAATTAGTAGAATCGAGTTTAAAGAATGCTTTAAGCAATTAACAAAAACGAGATAAAATAATTGTGCAAAACATCAGAAGCGGCGATGTAGTCTCGTAGAAGCTTTTTTGTTTATAATAATTAGTAAACTAAAAACTCTAATTGTACCAGTATAGATATCAGCAAAAATTATAATTACTGAAGACAAGGCACGCGAAGAAAATATATGTAATAATATATAATAATAGATCAATAAGTAAGTTTACATTGTGTAACTTTATAATTTCAAATAATAAATATTATCCTCTCCAAGGTCGTTCGTCACTGTTTCCTCCAGTCCCAGCCAATCTCTAAATTAACGCAACCGAGAGCAGACTTCTTATGCGAACCCTTTCTTGAATTCTCCTGTTAAGCTTAATTCTCGACGTCGTCGTCTACTTACACAATTGGAAAAAAAGGGTATCTGCCTAAATTCTGCCGACCTCACAGTACCCACTAGAAAGCACAACGGAGCTGTCTGCTATCCAACACTAATAATTACACACAAACTTACACCTACATACCGCCTCAGGCAACTTACTAAAGCGCAGAGCGTCGTCGGAAGGAAGGCGATTAACCAGATCGAGATCCGATAATTATTTCTGACACAAAGTCCATTTTTAAAATCTACTTCTATTATGACGCCCTGAATCCGAGTCCTTCGTGTATCGCACTTCGCGGTAAAAACCCTGATAAAGGAAATATTCCTGTAACAATTACCCAAACGTTTAGTTTACCCACCCCGTCAGTATAAAAATATAAAAATTCCAGTAAACTAATCAAGGTTTAAAAGGTTTAAATATCTTATACAACCGTTCCGAGATAAGAGGTTCGCTAGGTAACATTTGTCTCATCCACCATCTCCACCATTCCTACCTAACACAAGTTACGAACCGATGCATTACCCATGGAAAAGAATAAATCGTTCCCGCAAAAAAATATTCAATACAAGAACTCCCATCAACCAAGCTTGTTATACACGACCAAATTTCTGCTTTGTAAACAATCCTTTAAATTCACCTGTTTTTACCAGCACATTAGTGGTAGACCCTAAATAAGGATAAAGATACCGAAACAGCACAAAAAAACCCTCTCATTCTAATTTCCATTAATTAGGTATAAAACACTATTGGAACAGACCTTGTTAAAATAAGTCGCGTTAGTTATATTAGTAAAATACATTTAAAATTCTATTAAAGTGTTTAGATACAAAACTGTTAAAACGCACGTGTCAGGTTTAAAAATATAGATTTTCTTCCAGATCCAGACGTTTCATATATAAGATATTTACGTCTCTGCTTTTGTCTCCTTAAAAATCTTTCAACGAGAAATAAAACGTTATCACACGATTCTTAACTGTAAAATTTGTATAACTTTCATGCACTACTAGACAAGGACGTAATCAAAATATTGCCTCATTTTTTTCGGTATTTCCTTTAACGTAATTCGAGTTAGTTTATCCTCGTTTAAATTCATTATTTTACCTGTGCCGTATTTTCCCAGGCACCATAACCGGAACAGTTGGAGAGCCCGATTGGAAAAAGAACCGCCTGGAGTACCAGAGACCAGAAGCGTCCGTTTAATGTATTAATTCATTTAGTTTGTTTGCAAAAGGAATCCGTTTTATCTTGGTTTGAGAACATTTTTTTGTTAGTAACGTAGTATAAGTGTATATATTTAGCATTATAAACAATTATAGGACAATATATGTATCACACCTCGTCTTATTTATTTAATAGTGTGAAACACCCTTCGATTTTGAGATATAGCCGCAGTGAAACATAACAAAAGTAATTGTCAAGCATCGGGCCAGTACATAGTCATGTACGTATTATTGTTTTCGGTTTCATTAAACGTAATCATATATAAACATATACAACATAAATAACAAGGACCTCACAAATGAATCAAATTATTCACAAGGCTTGAATTTTACCAACAAACAAGAATTTTTGACCATCAAGCATTTCTCACAAGTTAGATTCCTAGATTTAATACAACAAATACAAAAAAATTATCCAAAAGAAACAAATAACATAAAGTACACTGGTATATTTTAGTAATCCATTAAATGGTGTTTTAGAGATACTATCACACAAAATTGTATTAACACTTTTTAAACACTTTGAGGTTTGGTATTTATAAATTAAATTGTTCAAATTGTAACATAGTATATATGGGTCAAATAATAAGAAACTTTAATTTAGATACAAATAATAGATTCATTCTTATAAATACCTACACATATTTATACCAATCTTTTAAAATATTGCACTAATATTTCACTGTATTTAAATATTGTTAAATTTGTTCTCTGTTCTACTAAAAATTACTACTAATGTTAAATGTCATAAAAGAAAAGGAGTCATTTAATATTGCTTGATCGTTTTATTGCATATAAACATATATAATATAAACAATAAGAACGTTCACAAATGAACTAAACTATTGTTCACAAAGCACAAGGTTAACTATAACAAAGAATCTTTGACCATCACACATTTCTCACAAGTTAATAGTTATAATTCAATAATGAATAATAGATTTAATTCAATAAATACAGAAAATTTATCCTAAGGAAACAAATAACATTGCAAGTGCACTAGTATATTTCAGTAATCCATTAAATCGTATTTTAGAAATAATATTATAACCACTTTTTAAACATTTGGAGGTCTGGTTGTTCAATTTGTAACACAGTATACATGGGTCAAACAGTAGGAAACTTTAATTTCATTAATTGATGAATGTAATACAATTTTTTGTAATTTATTTACTATGGTTAATTATTAATAATCATTTGTACAAATTTTATACACAACCAATAAGCCATTTTGCATGGATCTAACATACTTCACATGCTTTTTCACCAAATTCTTTTTAGTGAAACTTTTAAAATGGAGAATGTCTCACGAAAAATTAAAAAAATACGTTATAGATTTCTATATCCATTTTTAGTTTAATGATCATATAACTACATTGTTATACATGTGTAGGGTACAATTTTTTATGTAAATAACATACATTTACAGCTATATTGGTGGAGGATAATGCACTTGCAAATGTGACATTAAATTATCTTTGCGTTTTGCTTTATAAGGACAATCTTGAAAATTACAATAAAAGGTTGGTGCCTTTCCGCATTCGTATTTTTGATGTTTCCATAACGACGCACGATGTCTATATTTTTTGTTGCATGTTGTACAAAAATGCATAGTGGGACAGGCCAATACACCTAAAAATAAAACTTGATATAATTTTATGAACTCTCACTAACACTAACAGTAATTCAAAACACTCAGTTCTTCATTTTGCTTGTAATGAATTATCCTTTAAACGAAATGTACACTATGTCTTAGCCATAAGGAAAAATAACGAAATTGTAACTTATTACCTTCTAATTTTTTATTAAAGTCAAGTGACTAAACAAAAAAAGTTCAGAAACATAAGGTTAGAAATTTGGCTTGAGGAAAAGGCAGTGCGTCACAACATTGAAGCATTTACACAATGAAAATAACATTTGCGTCAGAAAAGGTGCGGAAAGCAACCTGTTTCACTTCCTCCCCAAAGGGACGGAGTGCTGCTGGAGCATTCATGCTTAAGGATGGGTGCGGTCAGGAGTGGGTCGGAAGGAATGTAGTTAAGGTGTTGAGGGGCATTCGCCTAAATAGCCGCACATATGTGATCATGCAGCCATATGTGTATGAGGAAAACCCCATGAAAAAACCTTATACAAGATAAACGGCAATGGGGATCGAACCTTTTACATCTCGAATGCTACGCGGACTATACTACTACAGATCCAACTAGCTCAGTAATTGAGAGGAAAATTTATAAAAAAATATATAATAATTATGTTGAATCAATCACTCTATTAAGCTTATAGACAAAGTCATGATAGACTGGTGTGGATAATTGGGTTGATCGTTAAATACATTGCAAATTGCAATCATCGCTTTGTGTTTGACATTGCCCCTTTATATGTCAATAAAATGTACCACACATAAAGCAATACGCAATATTTTATTAGTCATAAAAAAGGTGCATTGAATATCGACAAAGAAAACAAACACTAACATCATAAAAAAATTAATTTTCGCAAATAATACACAAATATGTAACTATAACTATATATGTCTAAAAAAAATAATATAAATAAAATTTTAAAAATTATTACATGCAATATAATTAAAATAATTATAAAATAATAAACCTAAAAAAGCGTATCAAAATTGTCCGATGATTTTTTATGTAAACGCAAATGTACATTCAGGTACGATTTTTGTCTATAAGTTTTGGAACATACTGTACATTTAAATTGATTGTCCATACCACATTCGTAACGCTTATGTCGAGATAAGTCTCCCCTAAATTTATATGATTTTGAACAGCCTTCACAAACGTGCCGTTTAATTTTAACCTGATTATTAATATCTGAAACAAAATAATATTTTAATTTAAATCATCTAGCTTGCTGTATGTTCAATTTGTTTCTGTGTTTGTATTTGTAACAAAGAAATAAGAAAATAGTTTTAATTAAAGCTATTTTGCAAGAATATTTTGTCATTAGAGCATATGTCATACTACATCTACAGGTAACGTATGCCAATCGTGTAAATGAGTAGTTGCACAATATATATATATATATATATATATATATATATATATATATATATATATATATATATATAGTATTTTACTAAACAGAAGTCATGCTACGCTACTGACATTGCTAACGTGCAATGACTTCTTTAAATTGCGATATTTGAACTTAGAGAAATGCTTTGAGTGTGAGAAATGTGTAAAAGAAATAATACGAATAAAAAAAAGTAAAAATCGGCAGATCTGTGACTCCGAATCTTATATTGTGTAAGTGTCGAACAGCAGTACTGTAAGTTATAGAGATCGTAAGGATTTACGTGAGAGTACAAAGGAGCCTGTTAAATTGAATAGTAAATGTATGTAACATTTTGCGGAAATTTTAATCGCCCAGTCATAAAAAATTATGTTTAATGAGATTTCAGTAAACTATTGTAATGCTAAACGGTGTTCTGTGGTGGATTTAAATAGTTCACATGCACATTCAGGATTCTGAATACCTTAAGCAAGGCTTTTGTAATTTTTGTCTATTAGATCGCGGATAGTTGTAAATTGCTACGAGAATTGTGAAGAAACCATTGAGAAAGTCATGAAAAATGTTGAGAAAGAAGTCGTCAATATAACGGTAAAGTCTCAACACCCAAACTTCGTTAAACTCCCGTAAAGCTCTTACACCTTACATTGTAACTTTGATCAAGGTAGTGAGAGGCGAGTACATTGGGAATTTCTGAGATCAAGGGGCCCGCTATCAAAACCGCATATAATGGCTCTAACTCCCTAAGCCGGGGTGAAACAAACAAACACATCGAACAACAATAGACCCAATATACCTTCAAACTCAATTGCAGAGACTGGAAAAAACTCTAGCACACTTTCAAAGTAGTATGTACTTTGAAAGCGATCCGCTTGTACGAATGAACCCTGGTTCGATGACGCTTTTAAAGGTTATATAGAGCAAAACTTATTAGGATTATTAAAACTCAGATTTACAAAATCACATCCTAGACGAAAATGAACAGTATCTCAATATTCACATCCACTTCCAGAAAGATAAAACACGACAAAATTAACAGGCTAATACTAAGCCACCCACCTCCATCAGCTTTCTAATGTCTATTTAGAACAAACCTATCTCCACCTTCATTGTTTGACCAGATTCAACTAGCTGCTACCCTACAGCCAGTTCGGTATTCCACCAAATAGGACCTGCCAAGACCTACTATTGAAACTTCTTACAGAAATAACCCAAACGTTCAGCCACGGCTGTTTTTCTAGACAGAACAAACATGTGTCAGATTCTGGAATGCGAGCCTAATAAACAAAATACAAACTTCAAGCATTCATTCCCAATTTACAAAGCTCTTATTGTCGAATCTAAGCGTAAAAGTAGTCGTACCCCTTGGTATGTCTTGACCCCGCCACTTTACCTAATCTTTGCACATGACATTCCTAGTGTGATAGCTCCCTGGCTCAGTTTGCCAACGACACTGGCTTTTTGAGAGCCAACAAGTCCTCTGAGATTGCATCCAATAAAATTTCTACTACGCGACAGAAACGATCCAATCGGGCCTACCAATGAAGAGTCTCCGTAAATGCTATGAAAACACGAGCCGCCCTATATCGACATGCCGACTCACAGATGGAAATGTATTCATTTCTCTGCAACGGAAAAACAACCACTTCGAGACGACATTATATACATAAGAATAACATTTACCAAGACACTTAACTGAAAATGAGTAATATTAAAATTTATGCGGAACCTAGAGAGAAAATAAAGAAACCCAATTAACAATGACTATTAAAAATGAAATAAAATCGATTTAGAATATAAAAAATGAATACAGGATAGATAAAGGAACACTTGGAGAGATCAAATTACCAAAATAGCAAAGTCTACAGAAAAGGCAACATACGCAACAGCATGTGTAACTAATGAGAAATTAATTGGGAAAAATAAATATCTGATGAACATTCAAGGTGGAAATTAAAAAATTATTTAAATAATTATGCAATCACTTTTGCAATACGTTCATAATGAAAATAGGAACCGTCGTTAACGCAACAACAATGTTAGATATACGTCAAAACCTTCAAGCCAGGCAGACAGATGTTAATAGACATTTACTTCAGAACTTGTATCAACAATATCGTAAATTCAGTTTACGCGTTTTAAATCTTATGCAATTAATTGGACTAATTAAAAAAAATTTTTTTGGTTGTCAGGAAATTTATAATAATAATATATAATATATAATTTTAGAAGAAAGAAGGTACTCTTGTCTGTGTAAATTAATAATAATAAAGTTTATTGAGGGAAAAGTCAAATTAATAAGGTTTAATTAGGCCGGGATCAAAGAAGACTTTCGAGAATGTTTATTCTCGTTTTCAAGACAGATGTCATGAGGCTAATAAATAAGTAGCATTGCTTTTCGTACAAAATTATAGTGACTTATTTTAACATTCATTAAAGAACACGAAAAACAAATTCAACATTACGGTTATCTAACATACAAAAGTGTACAATTGCCATATAACTTTACGTTGCTAAAAACATTTCAAAAATTAGTGAACTATAAAAACGTAAATTCATTTATTACCGTACAATTGTAAAATTAATACTAAAACATGACATATACAGAGTGACCAAACTCGATGCCAAAACGAAAACAGCTGATTCCTCTGGCCAAAAGGAACAAAAATTGTTAATACAGGGTGTGTCTATTGTTGATGGTTTCCAAGATGTTAACTTTTTTAATTTTTCTATTTCGTGGACTTATTTTTAAATCACGCTGTATCTTCCAAACTAGAAGAGTTACAAGAAAACACATTAGGAGAAATTTGTAGAAGATGAAATTGCCTTAAAGAATATTGAATTCATTCGAGACAAACTCATCATTCAACATTTTTAATGACATAATGAATTCAGAAATGATTTTTTCAAATCCCAAGACAAATTTCCAAGAGGAATATTTTCAAATAGAGATGGATTTGATACATGGCCGATAAAGGAAAAACTTCCTTTTTCATAAGCTTCACGATATAAAAAACTTATGGTTGACGTATTAATTACTGAATTGTTACAGGAATACACCTCAGGAAAAACTTTTAGAGCATAAAATTACCTTCAAAAATATGGTAGAGTAGATGAGAATTGACGATTTGTCCCTCACTTTTCAATCAATCTGTACATTTACGGCAAGAAATACGTCTCCTTTACTGATATCTTTTCATCACAGCAACGACTTGACATTAGTAAGTTATTGTCAAAATTTGTTTGCTATTACAGTTTTGCTGATTTCAATACGAGTTCTTTCTGTTGTAGTGATATTGTAATTTAGTTTTGAGTCGTTCTTGTTCTGTTATTATTATTGTTCTTGTTCGTGTTCGCATTTTCTCCTGAGTCATGTTTTCAAATGAAGAATATGCCGATATTCTTTATTATTATGGTGTTGCCCAAGGGAATGCGAGTGAGGCTGCTAGACTGTATGCAGCTGCTTTCCCAAGAAGAATTCATTCAGAAAGAGGGTGAGATCTGGAGATCTTGGAGGACACGCCACCGTACCACCTCTTCCAATCCAACGTTGGGGATAATGTTCGTTTAGCCAATCTCTCACACCTCTTCCGTAGTGGGCAGGACAACCATCAAGTTGAACCCACATATCTGCTCTTGTTGCCAATGAAACCTCCTCCATCAATTCAGGGAGGTTTTCTTGAAGGACATTCAAAAAATTCACTGAATTGACTCTATCTGGCAGAATATATGGACCAATAAGTTGATTGTTGAGTAAACCAACCCAAACATTAACTTTGAACTGGTGTTGAAAGCTATTTGGTCTCATAGTATGTGGGTTCTCATGTGCCCAGACGTGCGTGTTATGGATATTGAAGATGCCTGACCTTGTAAAGGTGGCCTCATCCGTCCACAAGATTGCTTTTTGGAAATCTCGATCATTCCTAACTGAATTGAGATACCATTGGCAAAACTCAATCCGCCGACCTAGATCTCCATCTAAAAGTTCTTGAACTCCCGTCACGTGATACGCACGTCTTCCGTCAGCCTTAAGAGTTCTCCGTATTGTTTCTCGTGGCATCTGCAATACATTGATGACCGCCGCAAGCTAGTCTCAGGATTTGCTTCGAAATACTGGATTACGTCGTCAATCCTCTCAACATTATGAAATTCCTCTTGATCTCTTAGGATCCTAAAGATCCTCTCTCTTAGAGCAGTGTGTACTCTAGAAAACTCTCCTTTCTGGATGAATTCTTCTTGGGAAAGCAGCTGCATACAGTCTAGTAGCATTACCATAATAATAATGAATATCGGCATATTTCATTTAAAAACATGACTCAGGAAGGAAAACACGAACACGAACAAGAACAATAATAATAACAAGAACAAGAACGACTCAAAACTAAATTACAATATCACTACAACAGAAAGAACTCGTATTGAAATCAGCAAAACTGTAATAGCAAACAAATTTTGACAACTAACTTACTAATGTCAAGTCGTTGCTACGGTGATGAAAAGATATCAGTAAAGGAGACGTATTTCTTGCCGTAAATGTACAGATTGATTGAAAAGTGAGGGACAAATCGTCAATTCTCATCTACTCTACCATATTTTTGAAGGTAATTTTATGCTCTAAAAGTTTTTCCTGAGGTGTATTCCTGTAACAATTCAGTAATTAGTACGTCAACCATAAGTTTTTTCATATCGTTGTGAAGCTTATGAAAAAGGAAGTTTTTCCTTTATCGGCCATGTATCAAATCCATCTCTATTGGAAAAATATTCCTCTTGGAAATTTGTCTTGGGATTTGAAAAAATCATTTCTGAATTCATTATGTCATTAAAATGTTGAATGATGAGTTTGTCTCGAATGAATTCAATATTCTTTAAGGCAATTTCATCTTCTACAAATTTCTCCTAATGTGTTTTCTTGTAACTCTTCTAGTTTGGAAGATACAGCGTGATTTAAAAATAAGTCCACGAAATAGAAAAATTAAAAAAGTTAACATCTTGAAACCATCAATAATAGACACACCCTGTATTAACAATTTTTGTTCCTTTTGACCAGAGGATCAGCTGTTTTCGTTTTGGCCATCGAGTTTGGGTCACTATATATATATATATATATATATATATATATATATATATATATATATATATATATATATATATATATATAATATGCAAAATAAATTATCTTTAAAAAAGATTCCTACACATTTTGGTATAAACTTGATCGTTATTCAGGTATTGAAAAAAATTAAACGAATACTTAAAATTGTACTTTTTGAATCTTTTGTAGCCAAATGTCGCGTCGCGTCGCGTGAAAAATTTATACAGCATATAATCAATTTATAATTTTAAATTCTATACGTTGATATTTTTATATATTTCTAACAGCCGCACTGTTCCAGAAATATTTAATAAACCAAAAACTGCGCCTATTCAGTTGTAGGAGAAATAAAAACAAGCGAAATTTTAAGTACGTATGTCTTATTTCTTTGGAGTTATAGTGGATACCATATACACATCCACGTGTAATATGAAGAACCATTTACCATTAGAAGAATAATTTAATTTTTTACACTTCTTGGTGTATCGTCTCGCCCAGGCATCTTCTGTAATCCTCTGGAGAATACCCATATTTCATCTAGGTATACAATTGGTAGGGGTGATGATGATTTCATATTATGGGCATACTTTCTTCACAACTGTAATTTTGCACATATAACATTTCCTTTCTCGCACAGCGATCGTCGATTGCATTATTTTTGAAATTTGAATCCAATATTATTCAATATTTTGCTTAGGTTTGGTAGAGGTGCTAATAGTAATACTTTTTCTGCTAATGTTTTCCTGAGTGTTTCTAATATAGCCACTTCCTTTTGTGCATATTTGTCATAAATAATAACTACTATTGATCTCAAAAAGCAAGACTCCTGAGTTTAAAATGTAATTTTTTTTATTTGGCGTTCGATTGTTTTGATATTTGGCATGAATGTATCTTGTACACATCTACCAACAGTCATTAAATATGAAAATTGTAAGTGAATCTCTTCCGCAGTTATTTATAAAGAAATAAAAAAAAGGACTATTTTTTACACATATTTTACATACGCAGACTTAGAAGTCGTGTAACTTCACTATTTTTTGCTGAAATACATGAGATTTTAACCAATAATGCATCCATCCTACACGAACGGGGTAGTAATTACAAATCTACCAAAAGTTTTCAAATTTTGATAAGAATGGATCTTTCATCAGTGCATGCTAACTTTTCGACTGAACTAAACTGTAGGAATGAATTTATAGTAAATAATCACTGTCAAATGAAATCTATTAATTAAATAACTTCGTTGCAATCAATAAAAAATTTAATCTTGCCCGCTGACGAAGAGAGCGCAATATTGTAATAAGTTGAGAGGCGAGTAACTACGAGATGATTATTTTCACGCCACCGATCCCTGCTAAAACAAAACTGCGATTTGTGTACATGACTGAATTTTCTTTTAATGTAATAAAATAATAAGATTTTGAATAATTCGTATTATTAATTTAACTATTTACATTGGATAGCTATTGTTTATTTGTAATATTATACAATCCTTATTACTAATACATATAATACGAATTATACAAAGTCTTATTATTTTATTATATTTAAAAAAAATTCAGTCATGTCCAGAAATCACAGTTTTGTTTTAGCAGGGATTCGCGGCGAGAATATAATCTCGTAGTTACGCCTATCAACTTATTACAATATTACGCTCTCTTCGACAGCGGACAAGATTAAATTTTTATTGATTGCGACGAAGTTGTATAATTAATAGATTTCGTTTGATAGTGATTATTATTTTTTTTTTTATGATTGTGGACCTTAACATGCTCAATTTGGCCTATCGTGCACTCAAGAACACTTAGGAGGATGGATAGAGGGATAATGAATTGCCAATAGATGCCTATGAACAGCTATCTTAAATTTTCTCATATCATAAGTGAGAGGAAAGCAGGAACTAGGGAGATCATCCCTGAGTTTAGAAGCCGTGTATAAAAATGTGGATTGCGCCCGTTTGGTACGACAAGTGGAGATTTGTACTGCACACTGATGATGTGAATAAGCGAACCGAGTGTTTCTCGCAAAGATAGCCCGAGATGGTATCAAAGAATATAATTCAGCAGCACAATAGCCGTTGTAATAACGATAATACAAAGAAAGAACTGAAACCATCCTTCTATGCTCAAGGGACTGTATGTGAGAAGTTATGGACGGTTCATTTATAAGCCTAATCGCTCTCTTTACTATAAATCCATTCCTACCATTTAGTTCAGTCGAAGCGCAAAAATATGCGTGTACTGATAAAAGGTCCATTCTTATCAAAATTTGAAAACTTCTGGAAGATTTGTGATTACTAACCCGTTCTCATAAGATGGATGCGTTATTGTTTAAAACTCCATATATTTTCAGTCACAAATAATGAAGTTACATGACTTCAAAGTCTCCATAAGTAAAATATGTGCAAAAAACAGTCCTTTTTTTTATTTCTTTATAAATAATTGCCGAAGAGGTCCACTTACGATTTTCATATTTAATGAACGTTGGTAGATATGTACAAGGTACATTCATGCCAAATATCAAAACAATCGAAAGCCAAACAAAAAAATTATAACATTCTAAACTCAGGTGTCTTGCGTTTTGAAACCAATAGTCGTACAGTATGTTTTAGACCTTCAGGTATATAATAATCTGTTTAAACTTCTTACGAGGTTTCTTGATAATTTTAGGTAACGAAAGGTCCCTTTTCTTACTCTCGATTTACTTTTAATGTAGGCACACTGATATTTAAAGCTTCGGCTGTTCTTCCTTGTACTATCTTAACATGACGCAAAAAAATTTTCCGGGCATTTTGAGATTGAAAACATAAAGGTACAGTCGCAACTAAATATGAATAGAGTTCGTCTAGAATTTACATTAAATAGGTATTCTTCTACTAATTACCTTCCGATAACATTAAAATCACTTTATTAAAAATATACTTTGTAAGGCTATTTTGACGCATCGTGTATATGCAGTATATGGAGTATTTTGAGTAATAAATGAAGTGAGTTTGCACGAAAAAAATTGTTTTGTGTATGTAGAATGTAAATTTGTGTAAATAATATGCCACTGGAATTTTTAATAAAGCATTAGATATCATATGAAAGAATATTTGAGTGTTGTGGAAAGATTTTCATGTTGGAAGCATTAAGTTTGGTTGAAAAACAATGTTTTGGGACAGTTTTTACTGGGATGGCACTGGTCGTTTACTCATGTGTACTAAAGAATTCGGATTAAATAACTGGTTGTAGACGTATGAGTGACTAAGATTATGATATATTGGTATTGTACTAATGTGCAGTAAGGAATATGTATGCATATTTTTGTTTGTAGAAATTTTGTAATATTGTGCAATAATGGAAACCTGAATGCGTGTCCAAGAATTAAGTTGTTAGATTGTGCTAGAGATGGCCAAACTGTGTGGAAAGAGGATTACAATTAATGGTAATTTTGGAGAATTGTGAAGGAATTTACAAAGTAATTCAAGATGGCTACGTTTTTCTTACTTTACATAACGGTGGTTTCGTTTCGGGTTTCGACGCGGCTAAGTAACGCACGAAATACACGACACAGACATTCATAAATAAATAGTTTAAGTGTGAATTGACAGGAGATAATAGTGTTTTCCTTTCAAGAAGTTTAAAAAGTGCTAAAGCAGATTTAACAATAAAACAGCAAATATTCAGTTAAGTGTTCAGTAAGCGCGTGGTTTAATAAAAATAAAGAAAGCCTGAAGTAACTCTTTAAGTAACGGAGTTACAGGTGCGTTAATTAAGTTAGAGATTAGTGGTCGTTGGTGACAATGATTGTCGTATGTATACAATCGATAATAATATCAGATTGATTGTACAAATCAAATAAGAATTCTATTATAAGTGGAAGTAAGTAACCGAATTAAAGGTGCCTTAATTAAGTTAGAGATTAGTGGTCGTTGTTGACAGTGACTGTCGTATGTATACAATCGATAATAATATTAGAGTGATTGTACAAAGCAAATAAGAGTCTATTATAAGTGGAAGTAAACATTCTTTGTTGTGACGGACGTTTATGTGAAGGGCAAATAATAAATCGGATTGCCCACGTGCATATGTGCATAGCTCGCGAGTGTTACAGCCTAATGAATTAGCGAATACGGCTGTCTCTGTTTTCTTTTGTAACAAGTGTGGGTGCAAATTTAAAAAGGATTACTGGAAGCAGACCAAATGGACTTCACTGCATCACGGATAGAGGATTAATTAACGTAAATTGTAAGAAAAGTTTTAGGATTTGCTTCAAAGACAAAAATTCTATTTTTTTTAAGTTCATTCTTGCTTGCTGAGATAACTTTATCTATTTTGATATGTTTAGGAATTTTTAATATATAAAAATGGTGCTTTTTAAAGCCACGTGTTGGTACATATTTACAATTGCAAATTCGTCTATATATATATATATATATATATATATATATATATATATATATATATATATATATATATATCCATTATTTAATTCACTTTTGTTGTTTATTTGTGTCAACTGAGAATATTTAACAATTAACATGTGTAAATTTACGTAACGAGTTACATCTATTGCAGAACACGAATAACAGAATATTTTTATTAAGTATAAATTACAGATTTGAAGTATTGAAATTCAAACCTTTTGATGAATGTTTAAACACGATTTTTAAAGAGAAAGTATTCATAAAATACATAGTTATTTATGATAAAAGCACTGGCCGTTATATTTTAAACTTTTCGGCAACAAACGAATGTTTTGTTGATATAAAAATTATTAAACCGATTTTTTATTTTGATTCTTTTCTAAATTGGGTAATGTTTATTTAATTAAGAGTTTTATAACAGTTATAAGTATAAATTTATATGTATACGAGGGACACTTAAAAAGTATTCAAATATCATATATTTTTCCCGGATTGAGCATTGTGAGTTGTAGATTTATGGTAAGTGTTTGAAGCTACCTTTCAAACCGTTTACCCCTAATATCGACCCCGCCCGTTTCCACTGTAGCTGGTTCGGCAACCCGCTTACTTCGGTAAGCTTGCGCAACGCCTAGTGCGGTTTGGACGTGTAACAACCTAATTACAAACTTTGTACTTGATAGTAATAAAAAAACCTATAATTAATAACATGTTCACGAGTACAAATGTGATTTTAGTAAACTTGTGATTCAAGAATTTTAATTAGTTTCTATTAATGATCATAATTTTTGGCCAGTTAAATTCCAAATTATGAATATACAATTTCTAGTGTTTTGAAATGCACTTCTCTAATTGAATACCATTCGTGCGAAAGACATAATTGTATAATTTCTCAAAAATGCCTAACACTTCTGCTCAATAAACTTCACAAAAAGCATTCGTGCACGAATCGACTTTATTAAACACTCGTGGTTAGACATTAAATTATCCAATAATTTTCTTGCACTTATGGTATTGTATATGAAAATAACTTCGAGAATTTAATATGAGCAAGGGTAAGCAGCTAGTAGGTAATAATGTACTTGACAGAATTATAAACCATTTAATATAATGTTATAAATGTATCTGTACGGTTTTAAAAATAAACGTAGCAGTTTGAGTGTCACCATTTTAAGTGGAATTATTTTCCTTGCGCTCTAATATAACGTACCTAGCTCTATCCCTTTTTATTGCAGGTGGAGACGAAAACGTTATTTCCATGTTGAATAAAACAACTGTCGTCTGGATTAAACTACTACTTTCCACTAACTACAAATTGGAGAATTTTCACACTTTTCGCAAAATTAACTTTGTACAGTACCATAATTACTTATTAACAAATCAAAAAATTCTACTAAATTCAATAATATTAACAGTTATCTTTTACGTTTATTAATCAAGCATATCAAGATCAATTATACAAAATTTATATATTAAATTCATCCCCGTCAGTAATAATGACAGATTTAAATATGAATTAAAAGTATCAAACAAATTTGTAAAATATGAAAACGCCACGAATAAGTTTGCTATAACAAGCAGGTGCATGAATTTGAAAAACCTGTATTGAATGTTATTTTATTGTAGTAACGACATATAGTTAGATCTTTAATATATTAAATATTATTAATCCGCTTGTAAAATGGCATCCCAGAAGTTCATAGAAGGATAGCAATGTTACACTCAAAGAATAAATTGAAAGCACAAACTGGCACACATTATAATCTGCTTCTATGTCTCAATAAGAAATGTCTTCTTAAATTAGTTTTTAGATGTGATTTATATCTACAGCCTTGAACTGAACACTTCAATTCTGCATCTTTTCCACAATAATAAGATTTGTGATGGTATAGGGATTGTTGTTTTGTGTAAACCTTTCCACATATTTTACACGGGAACTTTCGTGAACCTGAAATATAAGTATATATTAGTACATTTCGAAATTTAAGTAAAGCTGCTAGAAACAAAATGTTTATTGCTGAGATTCACAAATACCACAAATTGTGTTTTAATTCGTAATTTGACCATCTCGTTCTTCAACCAACAGCCACCGTATAGCTACGATCGATTGGTTGTCACATTGCCTTTAACCATCCTTTGGTATTAGTCCAATCGTGTTTGGTTTAAAAAATGTGCGTCGGAATAGTTTATTACATCCTCCCGGTAACGTGACGCTTTCGGTAAACGGGCAGACGTTTCCCTCCTTTATCATCAGTTGTCGAAATTTAAGGCAAGACTATGCTAATATGTCAACATCCGATACACAATATTCTATAAACTCCTTTTGAAGGTCAAATACATAGTTTTCAGACACCATTCCCCCATGCCATGCTAACAGCACACGTACCCCCTCAGCGATGATCATTATTGTGGTCAAAAGGGGCATGACATTCTTCACAGTAATAACTGCATGCAAACGCTGCAGTTAATCATGTTATGACATTGTAATGACCATCACGATACAATAAATTGAGACGCTTCCCTGAACCCTCACCCTGGAACATGACTTCACGACCTTTGCTACCATAAAGATATACGGTTAATTTGTACCCTTCAAGATACCTCTGAAATTGTCGTACTTTTTCTAGTCCACACCCATTTGCTGGTATCACCACATTGACTTCTTGAATCAGTTGCATAGTCTGTTCTTTTTGTACACCCTCTCTATCACGAATAATTATAATTAGGGTTTTTGTCTACGTGTGCTTTACTGACAACCAATGTGCTATTGAAACGTGGTCTTTGTTATTAATTTTTATACCCTACCACAGACTCAGTGTTCCAGATTTTCAAATAAGGCGATTAATAAGGTCATGCCAAATCAATGTTTTTCTACATACCCCGTATATTACTTCAAGTTTGAATAAGTCACTTCGTTTTATTACGTAATATATAGAACGCCCGTTTGGTATATATTAACCATTATCTCATTTTTTCAGTTAAATCTATTATTGTCAAATAGAACTGAGTATCTAATCACAATACATTCCGTACAGAATTTCACATTATACGAAAAAATTACTTAAAAATAGAGATAAGCTGATGTAACAACACAAATTAATTGCACTAAATAACGGAGAGCAAGATCCTTGTACCATGTTAAGAAAGAAACCGAAATAATTTGGGAACTTTGAAAACAAGCAAAAAAAAATTCAAATGAGTGTAGTACACTCCATGTTTTTAACCTTACATTAGTCTCTCATGATAGCTGTGTTAATTTGCTTTTAGGATGCTTGAAAACATGTTAACTAACAATAAAACTAAAAGTCTACAAAGATTAGTAATTCATAATGTAATATGAAAATACGAAAACTACAATTATTAACTTAACATTTAAACAAACACTACTTCTTTAATTTAGTCACAACTTGATCCATATCTGCATCTTGATGGATTACAACAATATGTCGTTTCAGATTTCCTTTGAAATGTGATTTGTGTCCACATCCACTAATTGGACATAAAAATTGAGGTAGCTTTCCACATTCATATTTTTTATGTCGCTGAAAACTACCTTTCCAGGTGTATGAGCGGTTACACACGTTGCATACATAGATGTGTCTTTTATCTGAAAATAATGACTTTGTTTAAATAATTATCAAAATTAAATTAAAAACTAAATCAGAAGAAAATTAAGTTGATTAATTAAATTAAATGTAGACAAGGCATTAAACTTTTCAAACAACGGGACCGTCATTATCAGAAAAAAGAAGACGTTTTAACAGGGTAATCGATACAAATTCTTCTGACTTAATTCTTAATATCGTCTGAATTAAAAAAGTTCAACACACTTGGTCTCAGTTGAATGAAACAGAAGTAAGACTTTGAAATAATCAATTAATTACATAAAGATGCCGCCCTTATAAACAGTAAAAATTGTCACAAAAACTAATAACTTAAACTGCAAAAATATGTTAAGATTGAGTAAGTAACCATTTCCATTGAGTGTTCTCAACCTAAAAAAATTAATTTCCACGAGTGTATGTATTTCCATTCCTTCCGGGTTCATGATTCATGTAATGTTACAGGGTAAATACTCACTAGAGCACCCAGCCCGTAAAGTCAATTTGTGACACGGCATAGCTCAGTGGTGTGGGCGGGGTTCTTACTTAATGATGCAAAAGGGGCACTTATCGCAACTCCAAAATCATCAAAATCGGGTAAAAATGTCAAAAAGGAGCCACCTGTTAAAAACATTTATAGTGGGAAAACGTCATGAATAAATCTTAGATTGGTCTAACAGGAAACCAAAACGTTCACTCAAAGTTACTCTACAACTAAAATTCTACTCCAAGAATATTTAAGCGAAGTTCACCTAAATTCCAATGAAATTCGAAGCTTTATGTAGAAGCCACAAAATTCCGAAAATAAAACCCAAAACTCCTTATATATTTCGATAAATTCAGCGCTAAAATTATTATCTCAAATATCCAAAAATAAATGAAAATACGATAATAAACTCTATAATTTAAAACAAAAATACGTCCCTACAACAAACTTAAACGCGATGGAAAATTTATATAACCCTAAGGCTTACTAAACGTCGATATCGGGAAAAATCCACAACTTCGCCATAACAAATAGATCGCTTACCTGTTCGGCAACGTCAGTAATGTATGCGGTAGGTCAATACCTATAAAAACTTACTACAAATTTTTCACGACTATTCGCAATACCCTCGTATGCCAAAATCAATCAGAAGTTCGGTCAACGACCGACTCAGTTCTTAATTTACATTACGTTATTTATAAAATCTCTTTTAAAATGGTTTGTTACTTAACAAAAAACTTGTATTACTTCAATAACATTGATCACAATCTAAATGAACGATACATGGAGGTTGTCGCTGCAAAATTATTTAAGTCGATACTTGTTATAAAATGAATCAATTACTACCAATTTCCAAAAATATTTAACCTTTCCATTTATTACTTTACGTCGGCAAATCGTAGACACAGAGGATGAAGTTGCAGTAGTTTCCAATCTCTTAAAAAAACAGTTATCAACATTAACAATGGTCATATATTAGGGCATTTACATATTAAATTTTAGTACAATTACATAAAAAAACACATTAAATTTCGCAATTCCAAAACAAGAAATCTTAAGAAATAATGCTAAAATTCCGTTACCATATGTTATAAACAAATACCTGTCATTAAATACAACGGAAATAATACAAAATATCAGTGATATAAACTTTCAATACACAAAATTTACACAAATTAAAAATTCAGGACAATACATTGGGAGGAAATTGCTTGAAGGGCCTTTATACGATAATTTACACAAGCAAGCGAATGCACTCTACACTGAAACAAAAAAAAATAAAATACACACTTTATTATGGTCACCAAAAAAAAAAGTAAAGGTTACCTTACGTAACGCCAACCACAATGAAATATTCTTCTTCTGGACTACAATAATGGGTCGGACAACGGGTCCACCATGTATTGAATTCGATAGCTGACTCTCTACGGTAACGCTCTCCATACAAAAATTTCACACAAGACAAAATCCTATTCATATTTACTCGAACTTAATTTACGACAGTTACTTCAACCAAAAGCACACAAATGACTAATTATTCATCTGATTTATCGTTACTGCTCAAATATTTAACCATACTTGTGGGTGTTGAGTAATTTACAAAGCGTAAATGTTATTAACATTTATTAATTTAAAATTAAAAAAAAAAACGAAAAGCGTATTTACAGCGAGCTAATTGTTACATAAATTTGCACACTAGATGCGAAAACAACTCCAAAAGAAATACGTCCGGCAACGATAACCTGTTTCGGAGAGAACGAAACCAATATATGATCCACCAATTAGGGTGCACTTCCACGGTAACTTCTCTAGGCCTCCCGAAATGGGCGTAAACAGTTCACTACTCCAAACCAACATCTTCGTGGGTGCGGCACCACCACGAACAAGAATGAGTTCTGCTACTACGACATCTCTGACATAACTAACTACTACTTTATTCAGAATTCGCCATCTTCTCATACAACCGTTTCCATCTTACTTAAATCTTCAATAGCCAATAACAAAAAGGATTACTTAACATTTCAAATCACGCCAGAAACGAATGAAACGCGAAAAACTAAATCGAAAAATTACATCATCCATCTAAAATGTGTTCCCAAAGGTGTCTCGTGTAAGATGATATGGGTAAGATAACGAAACTTGTACTATACTGGCCCTTAAATTTAACGTACACACAATTCAACCCTTTGTTTAAAGTCAATAACTTTTATCTAAAGGAAGATGACAGTATGATGTACTATATAACGTAACAATTTTATACTCAATTTAATTTTATAAAACGTAATTCCCATTCATTTACCAAAATACGTACACCAATATTAAAAAAAATAATGAGAACATTTATGTACACAAAAACATTAATCTAATAGTAATTTCCGTGTCACATATGAGTGAAACGTAATTTTACGTATAACAATTCCATTTATAAAGGCCTCAAAACCAAAAAAAAATGTGATCAAATAAAATCTCGCAAAAGTTTAAACTCTTTTTAAATTCGAGATTAAAAAAATAGAACGAAAAAAACTATCTACCGTATGATCCTTAAAATTTACCCACAGGGTGACAGTAAGAATATTTGTTGGTTCGGCGACGTTTTAGAAAACTTAGATTTGACGATTTCAGGTCACTAATAATATTGTTCTGCTTTACGTTATTCAAATTGAACTCCTTGTTAATTATATCTTTGCTGATTTTTACTTTTTCAAATTTCGCTGTATTTCTTTTTTCCATTTTCTCTCTGCGCGTCGTTTTGGTTATAAGGCTGTTTGGGCGTTCGATTTCTCGTGTCATTTTCTTGGTTAGATGTTCTGCTAATGCTATCCTTCTTAGCTGGTTTTATCGAAATTGATATTGTGTGATGTCGATTGAACATGTGCAAAATAAAAAAAATCAAATGCCACTTTCCACTTTTTAGACTTATTCAGTAATATGAAGTCTGGCCCCCAACAAATCAACTCCTCCCACGAAATAGTTGTAGTGGACTATTATATTTGGTCGAACTACATCGATTTCGCATTTTCGTTTAAGATCAAAACATTGGACGATGTCGTCCGCTTGTGATGCATAAAAGGTACTAGTTAAACAAACGCTTTTGCTGTCAAACCAATATAGACTCTATTAGATTGGTGGTTCATCTGGATTAGGCTTAAAGGCATTTAAATTTCTCTGATCTATTATTAGGTGTAATAAATCACTAAGAAAGAACATTGGAAAGTAATGTATTGGCCTTCCAACTTCTGCAAGTTAAATTGAGGTTATGCCTGCTTTTGTACTCGTGTTCATGATAACGCACCAATAACAAGATGGGGCTCCTCCACATAATGCACACCTGTGAATTTAAATTGGTTAAATAACAGGTTTGGCGCAGGGTTGAATGGGACAAATAGACCTATTCGGTGGCCTGCTCGTTTCCCTGACCTCACGCTACTTGAGTTTTGGTTTTGGGGTTACCTTAAAGACCAAGTCTATTTAAACCAGCCCCAGAAAGAAAACCACCCCAGAAGAAGAATAATCGAGGTTTGTCAAGAAATGCCTCCAAATGTTATAATGAACGCTACTTATGGAGTGATTAGAAGGTGCGAGCTGTGTATTCGTCAAGGCGGCAGACAATTTGAACAATATTTGTGATGCAGATTTCACTAGTTATTTAAATGGCATTTGTTAATAATTACGGATTACTTAATTATTTAATTTTTTATTTTTTCCAGAAATTGTTGAATAAATATTAAGTTATGTTAATTCTGTTGAATTCAGAAAAAAATTGTCTACAATATGACGTAAAAATAAACACATGGTTCTATTAAGAAAAAAAAAGTTGACTATCGCTGTCACTGAGGGAAAAGATAAAAAAAATGAAAGTTGGTGACATCTTGTAGAGTATATCAAACCATTCATTTGTTTTGTTTTTAATTTTTAAAATCCGCCAATAAATAACGAAGTTACAGCTTTGGGCGTTTTTACGATACAGCCTGTTTATAAATTCACGATATTAACAAAACGAATGGATACGTTCGTATAGTTACAAGTCACAATACATAAAACCGAAACAAACTCGATCTGCTCGATTTTTGAATTTCTGTTTTACTGCTTTTGCTGAGGGGCGGGGGGTAAAATGACATGGACTACACTGGGTGTAGTGGGGAGTCGCTAGACTCGCAACTTACTAGGAATGGTTTGTGGTTGTGGAGTGCTGTATTACAACATAAGTAATATTTTGTGATAATATTTTACCATAAAATATTGATTTTTGGGCAGTAAGTGACAGTGCGAATGTAAGCGTCATGCTAGCCATATTCGTGTTTAATGTGTTGTACCATTTACTTTTTTCATTAGTATGAAATGTAAAAAACTACATGACGGGCAAGATGACACATCGCGGTGAAAGGTAAAATGAATCACAATCCCCGCGTTTTAACGATGTTATAAGAAGTAGAAAATTTGTTTCTGATGGTTTACTCTAATAGAAAGGCGGATAGGGAAGGTTGGAGTGAAGCAGAGGCTGTTCGCAGTCAAGAAACGGGCTAGCTTCGAACACATAAAGCTTTTAATTCACCAACAGACACCCTGCATCGTCGAAGTCTGGACAAAAATAAAATTGCTGTTAATACAAAAAAGTACCCTGGATCCTTTGAATCTGCACTTAATGAAGAGGTCGAACCTGCTATTGTTCACCACATTATGGACTTAAAGCCACGATTTTTCGGCTTGATAACAGTAGATGTGCGAAAGATTGCTTGTGAGGCTACTAAGAAACAGAAAATTAAACATCGATCTAATAAAGAACGTAAGATAGCAAGAAAAGGGTGGTTACGTGGGTTCCGTCAACGTCATCCAGAATTATCACTGCATCTCCCATAAGACAAAACCCTTGCAAGAGCCGAGGATTTCAACAAATCACAGGTAAAGAACTTCCTTGCTAAGCTTGAACAAGTTATCAACTGGAATAAAATCTGTAACTCAATGATTTATAATATGGATGAATCCGCGCTTATAATTATTCAAGTCCCGCCAAAAAGGCAAAAAACACGTTGGCCTATCACGAACGCAGAGAATGGGTGCATTCAACAGTTGTAACCTGATGAGTTGTGGAGACACGTATGTACCACCATTTTTCTTCATAAACGGTTCAACCCGCTATTACATGCCGGGGTACTTTTAGGAACATAAAAACTTCACAGTGAGTCTGGACACATTATATGAGATTTGGTATTAATGTGGATGCGGCATTTTACTGGTCACGTCCGGCTCAATGTAGAAAAAAAGGCTTTATTAATCTTGGACGGTCATTCAAGGCACAAAAGCTACGAATCCTTAGAGTTAGCTAAACGAAATGCAGTTGTATTTCTTTGTTTGCCTGCAAATCGTACGCACCATCTCCAACCATTGGACGTAGCGTTTTTTGGTCCACTACATAAGTATTATAATCGTGCGGTCACCCAGTGGTAGAGGGAAAGTCCTGGTCGCGCTGTCAGCATTTACAAAGTGGTCAAACTTTTAAATCAAGCGTACGAGAAAACATCAACACTTGAAATAGTATCAAGCAGTTTTCGTGCAACTTATATATAATTGTTTCATCCTATTTTTTTTCTCGACAATGTATTTTTATGTAGTTTAACAACTAATGTGCCCCAGTCCGTTCCTGCAGCCGAATAACGAGAATCCCTAAATGAAGCAATGGAAGGGAATAACCCAACAATTGTGAAACACAAGCAGCGCCACTTCTGGACCCACAGATCACGACCTAGTAAATGCTACAGTAAATATCAGTCGCACAGAACCGATGTACTAAGCTTCTGCGCCCGATTCAAGAAACGACGATATTCAAAATATCTTAGAGGAATTGTCGCCAAGTAACGTAAGAAAAACGGTTAGACGTACAACCGGTGGCTACCAAAACGAATTAACCGAAAGCTCGTTCCTACAAAGCCTTTGTGGAAAATAAAATGAAAAGATCTTACGGCAGTAAAGAATTAAGAAAGAAAGGGTGGCTAAAAGGAAGCTCGTAGCAGATAAATCAAGCGAAAAAGTAACTGAAAAGAGCAAGCAACAGTAGAGTAAAAGCAACAGTATCGTGATCCGAAAGAAAGTTGAATATCAATCAAGTGGAGTCGACAACATTCTTCAGTGTTTTCGACGACGTACTGGAATGTTCTTGTTTTTATTACAACTTCAGTCGATCCAAATCGAGGGAAGAGTGGTTGCAATTGTAGTTTTGTCAAAGGTGGTCACATTTTGAATGTGTAGGTCTTTCAAAGAGAGCAAAAAATTTTGTTTGTGAGCTTTGCAAAAAAAACTAAGTACATCTTAACCACGTGTAACCTAAAGTATTAATTTCTTTTTGCCTGCATACCATTGCATCGTAAAGCTATCTTCAGGTGTTCAATAGACCGTAAAGGTATGTTTAAAAAACCTTTGATTATTCCGATTGAAAGTTGATTATATTTATTTTAATTAAAATACTCACATTTAACATAAACACACACACATACACGTGAATAGATCAATAATACAATCACATTGATATTTTAATTTATAATCTAATTCTTCGTAACATACTGTCACTTCTTGTCTTGCTTGTGATGTTTAGATCCCAAATGAATTTTTAGGTAATATTTCCGTTTGGTCTTGTACGTGCAATTTTGTAGAGGACACTCAAATAATGGCTCCTTTCCACATTCGAATTTCATATGTCGGTATATTGAGGCGTAATGACGATAATGCTTACCACAAGAATGGCAAACAAATGCACCTAAAATAAATTGTTTGTTAAAATGGTATCAGCAACATATTTTTATAAATACTTTTAAAATACAGTACACATAGTTATGAGGAGTAATGAAACTAATTCAGGATACTGCGAATTGATTTTTTTGTCATTGTCAAACAAGTTGAACCAAAGTCTTATTCTCTCACTTAAACAACTATACAATTTCACACCTTCCACGTCTAAACCGAGATTCCAATAAAAATCAGCGAACCACACTTCGATTCCAATCCCGACTGAACACTTACCAAAAGACTGCACGATAAACATATTTTTTTATTTAAAATAAATAATAATACAACAAAATTAACATTTTTAAAATTATAACGATTGATGTTTGTGTGTTAAATGATAAGTCAAATGGGTCTTTTGCTTGAACGTTTTCGTACAAAATTTACATTGGAATGTTCTTATATTGTCACATTCGTATTTCGCATGCCTGTACAAATTGGAACGATGCTTATAATATTTCCCACACTTTTCGCATGAATAAGTGTTCTCCAACGTAGAATAGAAACCAGAAAAATCTAAAAATAAAAAAATTCAAATAAATCCAGATAATTAGGACGTGATTTACCCAATTGTTAGCTTCTTAATAAGGAACAAAACAGTGTACTTACAAAAGCCCTAAAGAGTCTGAAATAGCTCTGAAATTGTTTCAATTTTTTGATGTCTACTGGCAAAATGTACTTTTAAATCGTATTTTCGCTTAAATGCTTTGTAGCATACACTACATTCAAATTGTTTTTCTTTGCCACAATCTTGACTAATGTGTACATTCAGAGAGTTTTTATTTTTGTAAAACTTATTGCATTTTTGGCATAAAAACGAATTAGATTCCAGATTAAAATCTTGGAAGATACCTGAAATAAAAATAATAATGTTAGTAATTAAGGATTGTGGCTTAATTGGCAGGTTGTGTGTTATACGGGTGGTCTCTAAACATTAAAATGAATAATTTGAGCAGTTTTTTCAAACGTACATACATATATAGATAAGTGGAAGTTTTCTATCGGATAAATGCATTTTTGTCATGGTAATTCAATGGAGAACCAAAGAAACAAAAAATTAGCGAGCGTGCTCTAACGATTTTTTCAATTCCCCTAGATTCGAGACTGAATTGCTCAAAAGACAAAAAATACGTTTATCCTAATTAAAAAAATCACCACGAATGAATTTTGGGAAGATTGATACACAACGTGACACAATAAACAACTTAGAATCAATTTTCTTGTTTTCATGAAAAAATTCGGTAGTACCAAACCTCGCCATTTTAGGTATTATTAAACATTTTTGTATATCTACATTCAGCTGCTGGTATACAAGCGTACGTTAAATAAAATCTTGCACCGTATATTTTTCTAAACCGATTTAATATTCCAAAATGTTTAGAATTCAAATACTGCCGCATTGGCTTTTTCACATATTCGGTAACTATTTTATCACTTATTGTAATTGTTTAAAAAATTAGGAACTGCTGATAGGTTTTTTAGTAGACCGAACGGACAGTGGACTGAATTGATACAAAAAAAAAGTTTCGTTCTTTAACAAAGATTATTATCAAACAAAGTAAACCTTACGCCATACAATAAAATAAATAATATTTTGCATATTACCTTTGTCTTCTATTACTCAATGATACTATTGCTCTCACTCATGTAAATCGACGCTAATGAATAATTTTCAATTGTTGGTACCATCATGGATACGTCAATTACAGTTGCCAATAAAACGAAACGCCAGAATGAGAAAATGCATTTACTTTTAATATATTTATTCTTAAACATCTTATTTAACAATAACATAGTTTAACGATTACAGATTTTTAAGACCGTAGTCTGGATGGCTACAGTATAATCTATTCACACATTAAATTTCATTACAGAATGGTTATTAGCTGTATAACACCTACGATTATATTTGCTATATTTGCATTAGGGGCATCTAAATATATATCTTTGACGACACTTGTATTGTTGCCCACAAAGATCACATTTATATCCGTTCATTTGCTCTGCTATACCTATAACAAATGCAATAAATTACAAATAATAAAACTATAATGTGCAAAAGTAAAAGAACATTATTATTTCTTACACTACGCAAGTGTTACAAATACAGATATGAACTTAAAGCGCTTAAGAAGTACGCCCCCACTCATCAGTATGATTTAATAAAAATAACACTTGTTTAAACATAAAATAAAAACATTTTATTTTCCGTTCTACAGACAATTGATCAACGAACTAGTTCTAATAACATTCTCTTTTATTTCAAACGTTACATCAATTGGTTATCTGTTATATCAATTTTTGTTGTAATGTTAGAATAAAACTACATACTTCCGGTTATGTTATACATTTAAGCATAGCTCACTAGCTCACTAGTTTCGTGTTTAATTCTATTTGCGAATATAAACTCGCCTAGATCACATCATAACCTCTAAATGTACGTAACCAAATCTAAATTCAGCCAATGGTATTTATTAATCAGTGAATCTCAAAGCCCTAACTCACCCCTATCCTGTTGAAGAAGACGACTACTATATGAAGAGTTGCTTAGACCGAAAATCTACTAAATCTATAATTCGCTACACTATATAAATACCTAATCTATTTTTAATTACCACTAATTTAGCAAGTATTTGAACAATGTTAAATGAAGCGAGTCTAGTTCTACTACTACATTCAACGTGATTATGAGTGACGTCACTAAACTCTATGAAACAATAAAAGGTTTTTTTATGAAATAAAATGATTTTACAACCAATAGGTCACTCCAAACTGAGTACTCTACTCCTTTTAGATTTAAATTATATTCTTTATTACTTCTTAATTATATCCAGTGGCGTATCATTCGTGAAACAATACTAAAAAAAAATTCATTTGTTCTAACCACTTATTATCCTGAACTGCGGTCGGAGATTAACATTCAAGGAAAAGGTGATAAGCAAACGAATTTTCCTAGGAGATGTTTGTACGTTCAAGAATGTTGAACAAGCAAATTGAAAGCTGTTTTTTCGCTTGATGTACTCTACTATCGAAAACAAAGAAAATTATGTAAAACTTTTTATTATTATATTCACACTGTTTAAACCTGATGTAAAATTATCGGTTTACGACGCCGTTTTTGCATTTGTACAAAAGTTACCTAGTCATCGTCTAGGTCAATGGATACACTGAAGGTGATCTAGAATACGATAACCTGGCAGAAAATTAATCTAAAATTACTTCAAAATTAGAAGGTACAAAACCCAAACAACGAAAATAAAAATAAATATAAAATGAAGCATTCGTTACCTGCAAGGTAAACTAGTAACAGGTCGTGCAGGCCCAAACTTAGGACACATACACATCCTTATGACGATACTAGTGAGACAGTTTATTTAACACTAAGTGAATCTAATTAAATCTGACTATTAGGTTCAGTGGGTTCAAATAATGTTCGCACAAGCACATTGGGTGCATTTCAGTTCTGGAACTGTAGTCAACACTAAACCTCTGAATTTCTTCTTTAATTGTAGGTATGTGTACATACCAGGGACCGTCGACTACTAGCCGTAGTATTTTATTCTGGAAGCACTGCAAGATTTCCAGATTCTAGTTACTCGCTGTGCCCCACAATAGTATCCCATAACTCCATGTGGCTTTAAGAATGACCTTGTATAACAAGCGTTTGTTTTCAAGTGTGTTGGGGTTGCCTCTCAAACATCTGTCGTAGCTTGAGTCCGAGTTGGTTCCGTTTGGTGAAGATGTGCTTTCTCCAAGTTAAACGTCGATCTATACGGAGCCCAAGATATTTGATGTCGTGTGTTTGTGCAAGTTGTTGACCATTTAGCGTGACCGGTGGGCAAGTGCTACGGATTAATATGTATAAGACGTGTTGATTTTGATTCATTGGCTTTGATTTTCCATTTAATAATCCACGTTTGGAGTACATTTAAGTGTTCCTGAAGGTACTGTGATGTAATTATTGGATCTTGATGTACGGCGAGTACGGCAGTATCATCTGCATATGTGGTAACTGCAGTGAAGTTGGTGGTTGGGAAAGTGTCTTCCTAATAGAATTGAAGAATGATGACGTACCCATGCGGTAAAATTTTTAAAATTTTATATTGTACACCTTCATGCCAGACTTTACCAAAAGCCTGGGTTACATCCAAAAATGCTGCTAAGCAGTACTTCTTCTCTTCAAGGGCGTTATGAATAATATTATTCGATAGTTCCATGCTGGCTTCGGAAGCCGGAATAAGCTCGTTGCTATCTAAGATCGGTTTTAGTCTTTGCAAGAAGATTTTCTCACAAGCTTATGGGAGGGTAGGATGTTGCGTCATTTGGATTCTTTCCAGATCTTAATAATAGTATAACTTGTGCTAGCCAATTATTGAAATTGCGTTAAAGAATTGTTGTATGGTCTTGTATCCTTTGGAAAGGAGTTCCTGTAGTACTTTCCCATCGATACGCAGTAATGTTTCGTATTGGTGGTTCCTTTGGTATGGTGCATTGAGGAATTCCTGCATTTGGTGATCTGGTGCATTAAGATCATGTGGTTCAAAAACTTTTGTTAAATTATTTGCAAATGTTGCAGCCTTTTCTTTAGTTTCTAACTCAGTTACCGTCCTGGTCTCTTATGGGTGGATACGATGCTTGAGGCCTCTTCAAAGCGAGTAGTCTGTGGCAGCTGTGGCAGTCAAGTTGCTTAAATATGCTTGAATGTCATTATTTTTTATTTGTTTTAATAATTGTTTAAGTTCTTTGGCTGCGATGTAACAGTTTTTCCTATCGGTTTCGTTTCTAGTGACCAGCCATCTTTTTCTTAGTCGGCGTCTTTCCTGTATGTTCTCATTAATCATTAAGGGAAATTTTTCTATTATTATGATCTGGTGTCGCTTACCAGGCCGCTCTTTGTATTGTTTCGGTGAGTTCGATCACTGCAGTATCTAGTTGTGCAGGTGTCTATAATCCTTCTGTAGGATTCCCAGTTCGTGTATCTACTATAAATGGTTGGTTATTTATGTTTTTCTAATATGTGAGAGCGGAGTGTAATTATAATTGGTGAGTGGTCATACGAGAGATCGTAACAAGATTCTACTTTCTCCTGACTAATATTCATCCCTTTTACTATTCCAAAATCCGGCGAATCTAAAAGTGTTCACTTGTCGGCTGGCCAGTAGAGGACATAGCAGCTAAATTATTTGCTTTTATTGCTGCGAGTAATTCTCTACCTTTTGCTAAAGTCATGCGAGAGCCCCAATGCGGATGTTTTGCACCCCAGTCCCCGGCAGTTTATTGCCCAGAGTTTTAAAGTATTGATCATCTTTTTTGTTGTTATATTTTGACGGGCAGTATATGGCCGATATATTTAATAATCCCAAGTTATCTTTTATAGCTATCGACGTTTCATATGGATGTTCTTTGCAGTAACCTTCTAGTTCATGATTTTTTATACCGCCTCATATTATGATTTCTGTACCACCGTGCGCGGTTCCGTCAGGTTGCCTAGTGTTATATATGCGAAATCTTGGGATCCAGATATGGATGCGTTGAGTGAAATTTGTCTCTGATATCAACATTATATCTGTACTGTGGCTTTTAATAAACAGATTAACCTCCTGTGCATGTTGACACATACACCTAAATAGGTAACTGAGTCATTACGTCATTTTGGTTACTAGAATGGTGATGAGGTTGGTCATTGAGTCCATTTGGGTAATGATGTTAAATGATGGTCAATGCATTTTACGCATCGCGGGTTTTTGTGCCAAAAATTCTTTGTATGTTCGTACTGTTGACATCTAATAGGTATACTTCCTTTTTGCATGGTGGTTCGAAAGTAACACTGCTATTCATTAGCAGTGATACTTTATAGATGTCCTTGTTATTATCGTTTTGTTTAAGGTCTACAGAGAACGTAGGTAGACGTGAATTAATACGTTGCTGCCTGATGTTCCATACGTTTGTTACCCCATGTCCTACTTCTTGTATGTTTTGTTTTATTTCTTGAGTATCTGTATAGTAGTGTACATTTTTTAGTACTACCATTGATTAATATCAACTTATTAATCAATGGTACTACTCTAAAATGTTTGTCTTGTTTGCATTTGAATGTTTGGATTGAGTGTTTTTGTATTTTAACATTTTTATTATACTGGTACATGGCTCACTATCTTTTGATTCAATATTCACTTGCTCGTTGCTTAGTGATTTGAAATAATTAATTATACTTTCAGAAGCTATTTTATTTTATGCTTCCATTAATGGTTTTATATTTTCTATACCAGCAACAAAAACTGTTGGTGGTTTTGGTTCCTTTTTCTGAGTTTCGTTGTTTGCATTTGTTTCCATTGTATTCTCTTCTGTTAGGGGACTGACCTGTAATCACAAATATACGTTTGGATCTTTATGACTTGAGCTGCCTACATCGTCATCTGCAGTTCTTAAACGTTTTTCATTTTTCACTATTTGCCAGTTACTTTGTGTATCCTGTAGTGGTGGAAAATGTTGCGGATAGTGGATTGTTTGAATAGATAATCCAAAATTATAATACTAATTGTAATTAGTGCATGTATCCGATATCCTTACGATATATAAAATTCCATTTTAGGAAATTATAAACAGTTAATATCACAAAAAAAAATGCAATCATAACTTTATCGTCAGCAATGACTAGTCGAAATTCATGGTAGTACTACTTAAAATTCCCACCTTACACACATTACCGATTGCTTTGATGCGCTCGTTGTAAATAGTGCTCAGATTAAAGTGATTTTTTGTTGTTTAAGCTTGTTATTTTCACAGTAAAGTGTGTTATTTTTTACACATTAAAGGTATATAATGGACTGCTCATACGTTTGTTGATGTTCGTTGTGTGGTATTAATAAGACTATTATTTCATAGATTTTCTAAGGTTTTATTAGTCCGGTTTTTTTTCTAAAGGTTTACTAGAACAGCTATGGGGAGTTGGTCCCAAAACTCGTTACGAGCCTTGATGCTGGGTCACATCTCCTTATGAGGATCATCTAACTACTAGCTTACTACTATATCAATACAGTTTTCTGTTGCAGAAAATGTAAGGTAAGGACAAGGGGTCAATCTAAGCATTGCAATTAAACCAAAACATGTAAAGGCAGCCTGGGGGACATCAATACGAGTGGTAGTTACAAAAAAACATCAAGAGCCTTTGAAGTACCATTTATAAAGCAAGAATAGGCTAGAAAATTTGTCGAAAGAAATGGAATGAGTACGAAACGAGTGTGACAACAGAACTCCAACCAAGCAAAATCATCCATGAAAAAGAGGATAAATAAGTCAGTAAAACGAAATCTCAAAAGAGAACTCGTTACAGCATGTTCTACCATTAATGCTTGTAGAAATTATAGTCCTTCGTTCCAGATGTTTCCGAGAGTAAATTGGCAATAGGGCATGGTGGATGGTGCGCTGCCTGGCGCCAAAGGAACTACAAATCCAAGCATTTGGATGACGGCTAATAAGTTGTTAACATTTTTGGAACATTTTACTGAACATACTAATACCTCTTTAAATAACAGAACCGTACTGATTATGGATAATCATGATGATCACATATGTGTGGAAAGTTTAAATTATCTCATAAGATTCAGCTATTAGATCGCACGGTTTTTGGGCCTCTAAAAATTGCTACAATCTAGCTGTATCAGAATGGATGACAGTAAATCCTAGTAGATCACTAACGATATCCAACAAATATTCCACGTGGGTTCTAAGTACAGGTATTTGAACGCCTAATTCAATAATATTTGCAGACGAAAAATTTCTAACTAATTTTGTACAATTGATCGCCCAAAGACAAAAATTGAATTTCAGTTTATTATCACCTCAAGCAACTTTACCAAACTGCCCCCAAAAAGTACAAACTTCGGCGAAACGATGCAAAAAGTAGGCTTTTAACAGAAACACCAGGAAAGGCCCACACTGAAGAAGAATAATGTAAATACAAAAAAAAAGAAAAAAAAATTTTTAGCGGCAGACAAGAAAAAAAGTAAATTCTGTCAAGCGCGTAGTACCCGTTATGCGTTCCAGCGAAAAAGACTCTGGTGAAATACATCACAGCAAACTTTTTTGGGGTATGAGTCAGAAGGTGGAGGTGAAAAATCAGTGCGTACCTCCACTAACTTTACGAATTAATGACAGTTATTGCTCAATTTAACACGAAGCAAACAAAAGAAATATTTCGTCGGTTAAAGTAAAAGGCTCAATGGTGATAACCTAGAGATTAAATTTCTAAAAAAAGGGGGGTTCAGTTTTATTACGGCGAAATGCAAGACAGACGTCACGTGCGACGAGAAGATTATGTTATAAAACTACATCAACCATTAGGCACACTGGAGACAATTAGCACATTAGGCATCGTAAGATTCGTTACAAACGAGCATTAAAAAATAACAAACTTATGTCCCCTTTCCTGTTGTTTGTTGCTTGTACTGAAAGCGACTAATATCCAATCGGTGAAATTAACTCACTACTCGTAAACCTAATTTACATCTTTTAAAATTGGCCCTTTTATTGATTTCGAAAGGGCTTAAGTAACAAACATAAGCCTTGAGCAACTTTAATAACAACCTTACGAGTACAATCAACCTTCTCTGTCAGTTACATGGTCAAATCAAATACATGGTCCACTGGACCTGGATTGTCGACAGATGTTAACCCCAGGTACAATTCAGGTTGTTAGGTAATTTTCAGTAATCGAACTGTTCTTGCAACATTGTGCCTGTACTCAATTTCTATACCAATTTTTATCCTTGTTTGCACTGTAACTTTCTTTCATTCCACAACACTTTATGATGGTTACAACTGTTCCACTTGTCACAACAATAAAACTTCCTCCCTTTTATATTAAAATCCCTTCGAAAACAGTTTCTGTATAATAGTGCTCACGAAAAGTTTCACCAAAAATAAGACTATGAATGGTACGCATTCTCAATTTCTCTTGAAATACCGCTTTAGCGAACTTTGCGTAAACTTAACCCGCACTCAAATACTCTAAATTCATTGCACGCACCATTAAGATCAGGGCGTGATAACCCTACACCTCTTTACTGTTCGGTAGTTTCAGGCATAAACCCGCTCAATCGTGATTTCAAGAAATTCGCCAGAAGGGCGACAGCCAAATATATTCGCTAAAAATAAAAAGGAAAACGAAAACGTGCAAATTTGAACCTATAAAACTCACGTGTCAGCATTCCAAGCACTCAAACGATATTTAACACTTATAGCTTTATGAACATTCTGATCTAATCTATCTTAACTATACGGTAGCCTCACTTAACTAACTAAGGCATAATTTTGTATCCTCATCCCATGTCACCACGGGGTATTAACAGTTTCAATGTCATCACACAATGTACACGGCCAAAATACACCTAATTTACCAAGGTCGCAATAATTTCTACTACATAATTTAAACATCAACACCCGAAAAAAGTCAAACAACTCCAAAATTTACAATTACCTCTAAAGAATATAATGCTGTGTCCAGCGTAGAAGCATTGACGTGTCCCAACCTTTTAAATGGTGTAAACTGCATTTATACTACAAAGTTGCTTCACTAAACTCGTTATCTCCATAACAAATACCTCTAAACTTAAACGTCTGAACAATAACAACTGCAATTAAATTCAATAAAATAACATCTAGATTATCGAAATTTTTAACATAATTTCTCAAAAGCTTGCAATATTCGCATATTTCAGTTCTTTAAACCGGTGTCTCTCAAACTATGAACTATTACTTTGAGTTTTATTAGCCAACCCTACATTTACGTATTCCTTTCCAAACCGCATTTCACTTTTTTTAAATAATATATTCCTAAACCCAATTAGCCCGTGAGGTATTATATGAAATGCCAAAAATAACAAAAGCATCAAGCACCACGAATCTCCCTTACCTAAATGAATGTACTTTTATTTTGAACAAACAGGTTATAAAATTAAATTTATAGTATGTACATTCAAACCATGGCACTTTTTCAAAAAAAATCTATAATTTAACATACAATTTTATATTTGTAAAATTTTACATGATCGCCCAGTCATTAAACTGATTAGCTGCTCCATTGCCCATTATTTTCATGGCGTAAAACAAGATAGTTATTAAATATGGGTATTGAGAAACAAAAAATATGGGGGTTTTAATAAGCTAGAAGGGTAAACGTTAACCTGATAATAAAATTCTCTTAAGATCTAACAGAAATGCGGTTATCATTTAATAAACTCTCCGAACCTGCTGCAGAAGAACGGCAAAATTAATCTTTGGCGTATTAGAGAAGAGATAAAAAAAAAGTATTTGCAGAATGCATTTTTTTTATTTAAATCAGTACAGTAATCTTAGCAACATTACAAACAATTATCTGGATGAATGGTACGTACGTGTTGAGTTAAACTGACTTTTTGTGTGTAAGCCTTATTACAAAAGGAACAGATAAAATGACTAAATCCGTCACATTCATACTTTCTATGCCTTATTAGGTTCGGATGGTGCTTGTACGCCTTTGGACATTTTGTACATTTGTATGGTCTTTCAATGTAATTTGAATACGTCAATTTGTAGTCGTAAGCTGTAAATAAAAGAATAATTAAAACTTTTTTACAAATGTTAGTAATTGTTTTACGCAAATCAAACCCAAAATTTTACACAATCACAAAACTTTTAATCAACTAGCACTCGACACTAGTTCTTTAAGCATTAAAACCGAAAATTGGTTAAAAAAGGTATCACTATATTTATAATTATTTATTATTGCAAATAAAAATAGTAACAGTTTTCACAAACTCAAGTATTTAAAACAGCAATCTGTACAACTGAACGACGTTTCTTAAAAGTTTTAAGATCACGTCCTTCCTAGTTAATCCTAATCCATTTTATGTTTCCCACATCCGTAACAGCCCATTCACACGACACGATACGGCACGGGAATTTAAGAGAATTTTAACCAAATCGGGTGCGCTGTTCACACGATGTGGTATAATTATCTTGCACGAATACGTTTCTTGACAGTTGTGTATTAGCTTTGGCATAATGGATGAGAATATGTTTGTTTTGATGTATTGGTATCGTAGACGCCGTAAAGGACAAGTAATTAGGAGATATTGGTAGCATCCTATTGTTAGAGGGAGATTTAATTTGGGGCCCTTCAGAAATATTATGGGTCCATTGAGCGGAGATGAAATGAAATTTTTCAATTATTTTCGGATGTTTCTAGTTTTTGAAGATTTGCTTAATAGAGTGAAAGAAGACTTGACTCAGTGCTGAGGAAAAATAAGTGATATGCCTAACGTAAGAATTTGTGATAATTTTTAAAAAACTTTGTTACATATCCAAATATACGAGAGTGAATCAAATAAACGGGATTTTTGTTTCTGAGATACTAGGGCTCGTACGTCTAGTCCGATTGGATAGGAGAATTCCGGCCGTTTCATACTTTCAACCAATACGTCAGTAGTACTCTCGATGTCGGAGCAACAGGTACACCTCTCCCTACTGCCCGCATCTAGCGCTCTGCGGTTTTTGACTTGTTTTAGCCGCTTACAGAAGCTACAGGAGGGCAGCGATTGGAAGATGATGCAGGAGTGGAGGAATTCGGGCACAATTGGCTCCTAACGCAATCAACTTCATTCTACGATACGGGAATAAGAAAATTTACATCTCGCTGGGAAATACGTATTTCTATAGCAGGAGGCTAGGCAGAAAAATAAATCTTAATGTTTTTTGATTTTTTATTAATAATTTTAAAACATAAAATAAATCCCGTTTATATTTGATCCACCTTCGGATAAATTAAACATTGGGCTTGCGACAGAATACGTAGATGGTGACAGTTCGGAAGTATACGGGAGAGCTGTTGGTGTTACTACAATTTTTTGTGGCCGTGGTTGAGGCTGATTTCATATTCTGCAATAAACTTAGCACACCTGATTGAAATTATAAAGTGTCACCTTCATCAAATGATGATAAGGAAGAAAGAAGGCTTTTGAAAAATGTAAGACGCCGATTTTCATAATCTTTGCCTTTTGAAGCCTTGGATAAGTTGATTTTATGGTCTATGAATCAGCTTCATTAACACTCCGCTTTTTACGTGTAGTAGAAATACCGATGGGCGTACCACCAAACTGATTGTTCAGGTAGAGCATTGTCTTCAATTTTTACATCAAAATCTTCTGTTGCAGTTTTATTTTTATTATTAGTGCATTCATGAGAAACAGTCGAATCTGTAATTGTTTCAGAACTCTCTCTCTCTCTCTCTCTCTCTCTCTCTCTCATATATATATATATATATATATATATATATATATATATATATATATATATATATAATATAAAGCAGTGAAGGTTTCGTTGATATACCACTTGTCTTTTGGTATTAATGTTTTTTCAATGCTTTTATCCATGAGTCTCGAATGCACGTCCACTTTTTTTAAAATCAACTTACATTCAAAAAATAAAATGGTATCTAGCGCGTAGGTGTACGTATCAACAGAATGCAATAAGTTACTCAAAGTATATATAATTATCTTTGTGATCAATTTACGGCATGCCCTGATACGCCAGATAAATGGGAGCAAATAGTGAATGAATTCTACATTAAAACTAATTTCCCGCACTGTCTCGGTACGGAGGATGGCAAACATATAAGAGTGTGAAAACCCAATAACAGTGGCTCTATGTATTTTCATTATAAAGATTATTTGTTATTATTTGTTTTATTAGCAGTCGTAGATTCAGAATGTCGTTTTAATTATGTAAACGTAGGATCGTATCCAAAAGGTTTGGAAAGAATATACATTGTGGAAAAAGTTAACCCAGGGTACTTTGAACATTCCACATCCAGATCTTTAAATGATTTGTCGATTAGTCAAGAAAAAGTTAATAATTAATTAGCCACTAACTCGAGCTAGGAGATGTGTTGAATGTATTTGACATCTTAGATAATAAATGGAGTATATTTAATCGACCTTTACACCTAGAAACGGACTATTTTCTGACCGAAGCTGGACCAGTTTCTTGGCAAAATGAAGTCATCGGTCAGAAACGGGCTATTTTCTGACAGAAGCTGGACCTGTTTCTTGGCAAAATGAAGCCATGGGTCAGTAGATTTATGTGCATGAAAATAACCAATAAAATACTTACCAAAAGTCTGCCTTTCTTTATGTTTCGTATTTTCGAAATTCTCGCTTAACAGGGAACATGTTGACGACTTTACATACGTCAAGTGTTTTATCTCTAAAGCAGGTATCGCTTGTACTAAACTTAATAACAGCTCCGTCTGTATTTTCTCCATTGCAAATGTACTATCAGAAATACAGTAAACTACTAACCGAAAATAAACAAAATAAACGAATCGCGACTGAACGTGCCACTGACGACCGATTCGGTTTTTTTTGAAAACACCACATGCGGTTTCCAGTGGAGCGAAACGAATGTAAGTTTGAACGAATCGGCAGTTTTCTCGCATACAGGAGAACGCAGTATTGTAAGAATAGGCAGTTTTAAAATAAAGCGCCACTGCGAGATTCGACAATTTCACCGTTTCGATGAAATTCTCGAAACCGTACTGTGTGAACGGGCTGTAACATGACCGTGCCGCGGTCGTAATGTGGCCATACCACAACCAAATGTAACTTTCACGGGCCCGTTCACAAATTGTGGGTTTTTCCGTATCGACAATTTTCCCGAATCGGTACTGACCAATGCAATGCGTTCACACGACTTTCCTGTATGTTTATTTTGCCGTGTATACGGCTGTTGGCGTCCTGTATACCCACTAGTTCTTGACAAGAGATGGAAGTCTAATACACTAATGATTTTGTACTGGTATAACCGCCGCCGTACACTTATGGGTTAATTGGGGAGTGACCAGTCAAAATTTTTTAACTCTTTTCACATGTCGATATCTATTTTTGATGATCTCTATGAAGAGTGGAAGTGGATTTGCCAAGACAAAATACGATTATGAGGGAAAGCATCAGCCCTGAACGAAAAAGGAAAAGGCCACGTACTTCATTCCCTCCCAAAGGGGAAGGGCGGGCTGCTCGAGCTCCTTCAGCCACAATCATGGATTCCCAACATATATACATACATTACGTATATATGCATGGTAGGATTAAGGATGGGTGTGGTCAGGATAGGATTGGAAGTAACGGAGTTAGGGTTCTAAGAAGGAAAATATTACCCACATGGTGTGCATATACGCAGTGACCATACCGCTACATGTGTATGAGGAAAACCCCCTGAAAAAACCTCATATAAGGTAGACGCTAACGGGAATCGAACCCATTACCTCCCGAACGCTAATCAGGTCATGTCACTAGTACTGTACCAGCTCGGTCAGTCCTGAAGAAAAATTGGCGATATTCATAAGGTAAGTGAACGTATTTATATAATTTTCAGTAAATTATTAATTAAAAGATTTTATTTATGTCATATAGATGTTTTCAAACGTAACATTTAAAATAAGAAATGGGCGCAAAAAAAATTAATTTTCTTGTTTCTGAGTTTTAACATTATTAAAATTAAAATCTTGGATTTCAGTGAATGGTGATCGTGATTGTGAAACTTCTGACAGGGATCCAGGAGTGTGCGATAAAGTAGAATAGCCGTGAGATTGCGGTTCAGTATAATTACTAGTATTTGACGGGATATAACCAGATGTTTGTGGTTGCTGTTGACCGGAACGCCACCGTTGTAATTCATTTGTCTGCTATGGAATGGATTTTCTTTCTGTCTTTTAAGTTTTTGTATCAAATGTAAAACATCGGATTGACATTCTAACAGCTTGATCATCATTAAATGAATAGAGGGAAGGCTGCAGACTTTAAAAAATACATAAATGACGATTTTCATTATCTACTTTCTGGGGCAAACTTAACTGCTGGTTGATAAATGATATCATTTTTGCATTCACCTCATTTATAGTTCTTTTTCTTCCTTTATCAGAAGATCTCTGTTTTTGTACCGTATCTTTGGAGCTTTCGTCACTTTGTGCAATCCCAGTTTCGTCAGTTCCTGTTTCCTCGTCATTACTTCCTTCTGGTCTGTTTTCAATGGTGATTTCGTGGGCAACCATTGTATCATTAATTATTTTTAAAAACGAGATTTGTTCATGATGTACATACAGACGTGAAGGTTTGGTCGAGGAATCAGATGATTTTCCTTGTTTTTTGTTTCTTAATGCAAGTATCTCTGGTCTGTGTCCATTTCTTTACAACCAACTTATCTGTAAAAAATAAATTCATTTTAATTATAAGTACTGTAATTTATTTATTTATTTCAGATATATGGCATCTGGGTGTTCATTCAAGAATCTTCATTACTCCTATCGAGTGTACTGTAAGTATAAGTTGTATTATTAAAGAAACTACAAAGTGTATGGAGTAATTTATGTAAAGAATTTATGCAAGTACCCAATACCATCTCTGAATGGGAAGAAATCGCGCTCAGATTTGAAACAAAAGTTAATTTTCCCCACTGGCTTGGGGCAGTGGACGGAAAGCACATAAGAATTAGAAAACCATTAAATAGTGGTTCGATGTATTTTAATTATAAAGGCTTTTTTTATTGTTTTACTTGACAGAAGGTAGTTTGCGAATACCGAATGATGCGCTTTAAATGCAGGCTTTGAATCATGTGTTCCGTATGTGCTTGTTGGGGACGAAGGCTTTGGGTTACATGAACATTTATTAAAACCTTTTGGTGGCACACATCTAGACAAGAAGAAACGAGATCAATTATCGTTTAAGCAGAGCAAGAATATACGTGGAGTGTACATTCGGTATTCTATCCAATAAATGGAGAATTTTTCACCGGCCTTTGGATGTACATGTACATATAGTAAAGGCATGCACAGTGCTACTCAACTATATCAGAGAAAAAGCTGCAGGTAATTAATACTAAATTTTGTGTTGAAATAATTAAAAGAAAATGTATACACTTACCAAAGTCTTGCCTTTGCTTTGGTTCCAGTTCTTCAAACTCCCCCTTCAGTATTACACATATTTTCCTCAAAGCCGATGCCTTTATATATTTCGAACGTCTTATCTCATATAACAGACCTTTCTTCTGCTAAAGTTATCAAAAGCTCTGTATTTATAGTGTCTATGACGCGCAGCACGTGCAGGTCTCGTCGCGACTCGACTGCGCTGCCTCGATCTGTCTTGCACGCACGCCTGATGAAAATGCCGAATCGTTTGAACACTGTCGTGTAAAACGATGTGCCACTAGCGACCGATTCGGATTTTTTACTGTTTACTGTTTTCTGAATTCGGTGATAAATCCGAATCTACGAAATCTCCGAAACGAATCTTTTACTGCACACGGATTTTAACCGCATCGTCTGAATATATGCATTGTAAAGTAATGCCACTGCAAAATCACCGAAACCGTATCGTGTGAACTAACCGTAACGTAACCAAATATAAAGAATAATTACAAATACTTATCTTTTAGGTATGTAAATCTTGTCATGAAATACACGATTTATAAACCTACAAGATAATTATTTGTAATTATGAGTTTAGATCCTGAAGGTTTACGTTTTCAAATACAACTATTGTTTTCAAAACTATAAAAACTTAATTATACAGAGTGATCAATCTCAAGTGTATACCACATGATCAAAATATTTAAGTTGGTACCACTGATAGGTTGGTAGGAAGCTGTATTGCTCTAGCTACTCTAAAGCATGGTTCGAGTAAAAACTACGATCAGTTTCAAATCTGTATGCATATTATAAAATATTATCTTAATTTAAATAATGACTATTTTGTATGTGATTAGACTGCATCCCTACAAAATACAGCAAAATAAATAAAATATTATTTAATGATTGGATTAAATCATTACAAAATAATGAATCTTAAGTATTTAAATGTTATAATTTCATTATAATTAAATAAAATTTACAGCACATGTTTATGGAATGACAATGTGTTTTACAAATTTTTATTAACTCCTTACGTACACATTAGTTATCACACTTTGCTTTACAGCATATGTTCAAAATAACCGCCATTAAATTGTAAACATAAGTTCACCCTACGTTGCATATTCGCAGATACATTTTGTAACATTTCGGCACCAAGAAAATACAATAGTGAAAAACGAAGGTATAATATGACATAAACTGACATAAACTAAAACGACTAAAACCACACTAAAAATCCAAAGCAGCCAATTGCAAAACACAACAATATTAACAACTAGGGATTTTTGTCATACCACTACAGTACACTTGAGATTGATCACATTGTACTTGAACGGGCAAAATGGGATAAAAAAATTAAAATCGCATAAACATTTATTGTTACACTATGCTTATGTATTTACATAAAATATTGCAGGTTAAAATACCTACATATTGCATCACTATAACAACGTAGAAACATAGATCTACACTAAACAGTCTAACAAGCATAAGCATAATAGTAAATAATTGATAAAAACTACATTTACGCAATTCTTAGAGTACTACATTTCAAAAAGGTATTGGTTCAAATCTATTTTAAAATTTAAAATAATCTGTTTGGATACAAATCATTCCATAAGTACTTTCTAGCCTAAATCCTTGCATTTAGTTGTCAGTCATGTTATTACAGCAAAATTTTATGTGTGATTTAAAGTGTGACCTTACAAAAGTCTTAAAGGAACAAAATTTACACTTCAACTTTTCATCTACAACGCATTTATATTTTTTGTGAGTGCGTAAAGATGCGAAATTCTTGTATTGTCGTCCACAATTGTCGCATGAAGCGCTCCTCTTGGATTCATCTAAAATATTCAAACATGTCAATACATATGCTGGAATAGAAGAGTTTATTTTGGGTATTAAAAGCATGTTTCATCTAGCTGAGTAAAACCGCTTTTAACACTGAAAGTATCATTTATGTACGACTATTACATAACTTCAATAATGAAAATCTGGAACATTGGATCTCTAGCATGGGGCATCTTGTCAATTAAAATAAAAATTTAATAGTACTAACGATTAATTGACAGGATATGAAACAAATCCATTAGATGATACAGAAGTAGAAGAATTTCTTAAATTACCAGAGTTATATACGAAGCAAACCGTTTTCAAATCAATTTTTTAATCGATTTAAAACGCGATTTATCTCATTTTTCTAGTTTGAATAGCTAGATGAAGTGTTTGCATTCTCAATGCTAAAATTTGTAGTGCCCAAGATTTTGCAGAAGCTTTAAGTTATAAATTTCCGAAAATCAAATTTACCTATGAGATAGAGGCCAAATGACAATTTTTTGTTTGAGCAAGGTACTTTCGCGATTGTATCGGTGTATGGTTAAGCCCGTCGATCAGATTTATTGCGGGAAACATCAGTGTTAGAGCTCTGATTTTTTTTTTTGTTTCAACAAAAATAAACTTGATGAGTTTATTCAAAATATTTTCAAGTGCTTAAAATGGCCGCAAGATGGCTTAATGAGGTAAGGAATTAAGAAAAAGTGATTTTCAGTTGAAATGGCCACAATGATGCAGGTTTCAAGTACCACCAACATGATCTTCGCATAAATTAGGAATACTTTTGTTTGAAACTTTTTCTTCTGGTTACCATAACAATAAGGTGAGACAACATTGAAGAATGCCAGAGGAAATTCCATTTGGCTGAACCGATTTCAACGAATTTGATCTGGATCGAAAGAATTTTATTTTAGTTTCGTTTCTTTGAAGATTGGTGGCATTGTATTACGATCACACAAACTTTTTAATTTTTCTCCGATATTTAAAATGCATAAGAGCTTAGTGAGACACTTTGGAAGTGTATTCAGTGAGGAACATAACATTGAAAACTTAAGGTTTCGAGACCTTTCTATTCTAATTGAAAACTTAAGGTTTCGAGCTCTTTCTATTCTGAAGTTATAGAAATAAACTCAAAAAATGAGAGATTTCGTCAGAACACCTCTTAAAAGGAGTATGATTATATCCTCCTGGATAGTCGGTTGTGTCTGAATTATGATATCTGTCATCTTGCAGTCATTTGCTTGCTGATGTTATAATCTTGCGCTTTAATTATATAAAATGCCATATTCAAATGCAGAAGCATTTTCAATGTATTAAAAATAACGTTCCTGCGTCCAGGGAATATGCTCTGCCGTATCCTGAAATACATCATCATTCTAGGTTTTTGGTTGATGCTGGAAACGTTCAAGCGCCAAGAGTACCTGGACACCTTCCTGGAACCAAGCAAATGTTGTTAGTGTTTTCGCTGCTATTGAAGTTGGCCCTCATGCTAGTATAGAGAGCTGTCCAAAAACGTGAATATAAGTACTTGGAATATCCAGAAGGCATTAAAAGAGCATAACTTTCGCGCTCGTATCACCTATTACTTCATCAATTTTCAGAGAAATCCGATTATGATCGGGGATTGAACCACTGCCACTGGATACTGGGTAAGACTCAAGAGAATCCAAATTTCGTGTCACCAGTGTTATGGACAGATGAAGCCTCGTTTAGTAGCAATGGAGGAGTCAATCTCCACAATATGCATTACTGTGCAGTGAGCAATTCGCACAAAAGCAAGGTCTTGTGGAGTGTTCATGTTTGGTGTGGTATTGTTGATAGAAATATTTTGGGACCGAACATTTTTGATAGAAATCTCACTGGAGGAAGGTTTTTTTGCAGTTTACCGACATTATTGGAAAATTTTTCCCTTAACACCAGAATGTGGTTTCAGTACGACAGTTTTCGGGTTCATTATTCTCAAAATGTTAGGACATTTTTGGATAGAGAAAAACGGATTGAAAGAGGAAGTTTCTTCCCATGGCCACCCACATCCCCTAAGTTGACCGTCCTCGACTTTTACTTCAGGTGTCACGCATGTGCGATTGTGTGCCTTTTTTATTAGGTGATTGTGCTAAACATTCAGCCCTTGTTTTGTAGGTAGAATTAAAAATCTACGAATTGCTTGTTTATGAAAAATTAATAATGAGCGTTTAAATTGCTATTTTGATACAAGCCTATACTAGGATCATCAGTATGAGTCGCACTTTGTACAACACTTTTTATTTATTTATAGAGGGGGGGGGATGTGTTGTGAAATTTTTAGTTAGTTGCGGTTATCTGGAAAGTAAATATTAAATTATATTCGTTCTGATGAAATGAAGTGTTGAATTTATGATGCAAGTTGGTTATCCGTTTCACCGTTTCTTGTTTGGGTACATGAGTTAAAGTAAGAGATGAAGTGTAAATGTGTGAGTTAGTCTGTACGGATTTTTTATAGGAGCAGGAGAATATTCAGTCGATGTATTGATCTTGAGAGCCGAAGTTTAGATTTTGAGAGTGAAAGTTCTAATGATGTAATTGATAAGTAGTTAAGACGGGTGTAGGCATATGGGCCGAGTGGTAGTGGAGTATGGAGTGAATTGAATACAAACAAGGATGGTGACAGTAATTTGTGGCGGCTTAATTCAAAGCTCTTCACAATATGCGTATTTTTGATTATTTACGTCGTCGTCAACAAACCGTTATTATTGTAGAGTATGAAGAACCTGGAGTCTTTTTGAAATAGTGGAGTGTACAGTTCATTTTTAGCCCACCCTTTTTGTATAGTTATGTATTCTAAATAGTAATTGAACTATGGAAATCTCCGATCTTGAAGCAAAGTTGTGTGTATATTTAAACTTAAGTAATGGTAATATCCAAAAGGAAAATTGAATTTTAAGTATAAGGTGTAAATTGAAGGATTAAATTGTAGTAAAATTTTCAAAGAAAAAAAAAGTACAGTATCGTGTTGGAACCTAAAGATTAAATAATTGAAAAATTCTTTCAACATTGACTCCGTCCCATGTAATTTTCGTTAACGAAGCACGTAGAGTATGAACCATTTCATTGTTTAAGTTTTGTTTCTCGCGTTTACAGGAAATACGTAAATAATTTTGTAGATTGTGTATATTATAGTGTGAAATACCGTAGACGTATTGATATGTGGTTTAAATTCGATTTTATGCATAATAATCTTGCATAATTTGACTTATTTGTTTTATGATATTTATGGTTTGTTTTATGTTAAAACGTAAGAACACGTAAGGCCTTTTATTACCTTTCGTTGAGAAACTTGATATTTTCATGTATGATTGTTTTTGGCCCTTGGTATTTTATTCATACATTTTGATTTCAGTATAAATTATATTAAGAATTTTTGCTTTTGCTTGTGACTTCGCAGTTAGAGCAAGTCCAGTATTTCAGATCTAAAACCATTTCTGGCAGAGTAATAATTTGCGATTTATTAAGTAAATATTAACGTAAATTTTTGAGTTTAAGTAATCAAGATCCAAGACTGTTCAAATTAAAAGAACGTTTAACAATTAAAATTTAAATTGTTGTCGATTTACAGATTGAGTCAAAAATTAAGGTGCTTAAGGCTCGAGTACTGGAAGGAGTTTTTGGAGATTATGTAAGTTTTTCGAATTTTGAGTGAACAGTTCGCATTGCTGACTTATGCGGACGTTGGGATTTAGTTCATGACATGATTAATCTAAAAATTGAACGTCAGGTGGCGCATTTGTGATATTCTATTACTAATTGTGACTTTGTTGAGTTATAGCGAAGGCCCTTTTTTGTAGATTAAGTAAGAACCGCGACTCTACCACTGGGCTACGTCGGTAGCATGCACTTTATCTTTACGGCTGAAGTTCTAATGAATGTTATGCCGTAACCCTGGGGCAGAATAAAAGATACTGTATTCAAAACACCATCAAGTGCTCGATATGACAAACAGGATTCATAATGCCATACTTTTTGAACTTTTAAAGTAAAGCCAATGGTGCGTTTGTTAAGAAACATTATTTACTTAATGTCCTGCAAATTTTGTTATAGATTACTTTTAAAATACATTTATTCGTTCACTTATTTAGTCTTTTTAATGTATTGCATTAAAATGAAAAAATCCTGATTTATTCGCATTTTTTGCTATAACTTCGCAGTGAAAAGGGATACACAGTTTTATTTCTCACGGCTCTGATATTATTGTTAATACTGATGTCTTACTCACATTATAAAATTGAGATTAGGGAACCTAACCTAAGGGGTATTCTGACGGAATTTCTATTTTTTTTGCTTTTATTTTCATAACTTTAGAAAACCGCCAAATATCTCTAGTTTTCAATGTTATGTTCCTTGCATTTAAAATATCGGAGAAAAATTAAAAAGTTTGTATGGTCGTAGTACAACGCCACCTATCTTCAAAGAAATAAAACTAAAATAAATTTGCAGTTGTCACTTTATAGAGACACACAAATACTTTCGATCCATATTAAATTCGTTGAAATCAGTTCAGCCAAATGAAGTTTGTTTGCAGTTCCTTTAGTTTTCAATGTTACGTTCCTCACTGAATACACTTCCAAAGTGTACTAAGCTCTTATGCTTCCATTGTAAACATTAGAGAAAAATAGAAAAGTTTGTGTGGTCGTAATACAATGTCACCAATCTTAAAAGAAATGAAACTAAAATAAAAATTTTTACCACTTTATAGACGCACACGAATACTTTCGATCCAGATCAAATTCGTTGAAATCGGTTCAGCCAAATGGAAGTTTGCAATTTCCTCTCACACTTTTCAATGTTGCCCCACCTTGTTGTTATGGTAACGAGAAGAAAAAGTTTCAAACAAAAGTATTTCTAATTAATACAACGACAATTGGTTACCTCATTGTGCCATCTTGCGGCGATTCTAGACACTTGAGAATATTAAAAAAAAACCTTCAAGTTTACTTTTGTTGAAGCAACAAAAATTCAGAGCTCTAACACCGATGGTTCCCAATTACATTAGCTAATACTAGAGAGCAACTAGCTAAAAAGTAGGGACAATCACAAAGCTATCTTGCTCATGCGAAAGGTCTTTTCCACAATGAATTTAAAAACAGTAACTACTTCAGAAAACTCATTAAAGCCATCTAAAGGACCACGTATATAAAGCAGAATAGGAACTTATAGAATTTATTGTAAAAAATGTAATGATGTATATGTAGGACAAATTAAATCAGCTATCAAAACTGGCTTAAGGAACATTTGAAATGATCTAATACGCCAGATTTTTTGTGTTTGCTCATAGATGAAGGCGCATATCAAATCGTATCTGCCTGTGCAAACAAGAAACAGCAAGCATCTTCGAGCGTCCGTTACATTAGTTTGAATGATTAGGAGTAATCTTAAATATTGAACAAGATCAGTCAAAAATACTGATTTCCTACAACGAAATAATTGACATTTTAGTCATAGGTTGCACCTTCATTTTCACCGACAAAAAAATTAAGAACGCCATGGTAAATAGTCGTACAAAGGTAACTTTTTATGCCACTTACATCTTTTGCGACATCTTTTCGCGTGTGTTTGCAAATTTCCTTTTTGATAAGTCTTATAGCCGCAATTGTTACACGTAAACCTTGGTTCCTGTCCACATTCGTATTTTTTGTGATTGTATAAAGAAGAATAAAGCTTATATGTTCGTCCACATCTATCACATTCCAGATGGCCACCTAAAACGTATAAACAATGAAATCTTGTATAATTAGGAATATACTTCAAAACAAAACTACGTCTTTGTTAGTCATATTACAATACTATAATTTATTAGTCACATTAGTCATTACAAACAAACAAACTTGCTGTTTTTGTTTCATCAAAGTGGTAACTTCAGAACACGTTAGAATCACGATCAAATAATTAAAGATTATGTTCAAATAATACCTAGAGTGAGTTTGTAACGAATATGTTCTCCCACATGAAGCTCAGGAGATACACCTTAAACAAACTGACATATAAATAGCAATTTCTTCTGTTTTTATCAACAATCGTCACGTCACATTTCATCTTTTTGCACTCTGAAAAAAGTCAAAAAGGCACTCGAAAATACAAAGAAGATGTTAAAGTCATAGATGTCAAATTCGGGTATTTTATTTGAGCTCGAACTTCTTCAAAATGGGAAACAATTATTAATTCCAAGTTATCTAATTTCTACATAAATTTTATAGAATACTCCATGATATTGATTCATCTGCTTCAGGCAAATACCTTAAATAGTAAGAGCGGTAAAGTAGGTTAAATAGGAATAATGTGTATAATTTTCACTACAATGAAATTTGAATCCGCTGTTATATCAGGCGTATCTGTGCGTTTTTTATACTTTACAAATTTACTTTACAATTTTTTTAAACTCAATGGCTCAAGACGATAAATGTAATTATTAGCGAAAACTTCAAACCCAAAGTCTTAATTATGAATGATAATCGTGAAGGTTTGCAATTTAGAAATGTTTAATAAAAACCAAAAACTGACTCTAATAAACCCCCCTCACCGAGACATCCAGACATCATAGCCGATCTTGACGATACATACATATGTATATGTAGGTTGAAAGTTAAACATAGATATCTCGCTTATCTTTCAAGATAGCTATGGACTTCATCTAAGTTTAAAGCAAATTTCGCTCCCTTCCAAATAAATTAAAAATATGTGTATGTTATACCAGAAATACGAGGAATGTTTTCAATTTCCGGAACAGCCGGAAGTAGTGTTTTCATCCGGATATCATTTCATTAGCGCAAATGAACAAAGGTTATTTGCAAAATCCCAATTTTGTAACCAAAATAGAGAGCTATAACGATATCAATATTAAATATTTGAAAATTCATATCTCCTATACTAGTAGCTTTGGAAGAAGCAGGTTAGTTTCATTCATAAGAGTGGCTGGTTGCCTAGAAAACATAAAAAACAAAAGAAATTGGAGAGAATTTTGAATAAATCAATGTCGAATAATTGCTTAAGTTTGACCCCTTAAATGTAGGCAAATTTATACCATAGTTTATTACGTAAAGAAATCTCTTTGAAGAACCTTTATTTAACTACGCATATCTATTTCCAATTCTTTTATATCTTGACGGTATCGGAAATACATAGCTCTACAAAAAAAAAATGTATATGTGACTGTAACTGCGGCCATATTCAATTTTGAAAGTTTTAAAAAATTGCATTTCATGCAAGTTATTGATGACCTGAATTTCAATTTTCTATACTATAATTTGAAAATTTGTCCCGAAAATAACACCCTTATTTTAACCCCATGTATACCTATTGCTTTTAAAAACTTGTTATGTTGACATAACAGTCTCGTAGGTCTACATTCCAAATTTCAACAAAATAGTCCGTATAGTTTCGGCTGGCGAGTGACCACAGACACACATACAGATATTTTGAAACATTTTCTAAAAATTTTTTTCGTGTTCAAGGAGTCGTAAAACGTCAAAATAACGCAACTTATTTTTTTCGACCGCAAAAAAGTTGTTTAATTATCCATTAAATGCATAGAAATTATGTTTGACATTTCTACAAAACGTCAGAAAGCAAAATTTGATAGATTATCTACACAACAAAATAGTAAAACACCTTTAGATAATAAAAACGGTTCTAAACATTCCTAACCAATGTTCGAATGTACTAATGTCTCTTTAAGACTCTTTCGTACATGTAACCTTCAGAAGCATCTTACATTTTTAATGCAATCCCATATAAGACAAACACCTCATAGTATCACACATTCTGCACATTTCATTAAAAAAAATGCAAGAAGGTGACATTATGGTCAGTTTTAACCTTGTTTACTGTTTACTAAAGTTTATTTCAAAGAAACCATCGGACAAACATTGTTGCCAAAACTACAATATTTCTGTCTTGATACTACTTATTTTGAATGAAATACATTTTATAAACAAATTCATGGTGAAGCTATGAGAAGCCCTCTTAGTAGTAACTAATTTTTCCATAGAAGTATTTTAGCTGTGTAAAATGCACCCACACGCTTTTAATTTAGTAAAGGTATGTTGATTATACTCTTTGGCGACATGCAGAAGAAGCACTAAATGAATTTTTGGATTTTATAAATGGCATATCTCCGTGCATTCAGGTTATTGTGGAAAAGGAAACTATTGGAAACTTACCATCTTTAGATATATTAGATTTTAAAACAAATAAGTTGTGTCTGTCTTTTTAGGGTTTACCAGAAGCTCAAACACACCGAAACTATCAAATCATCATTTACGTCTAAATATTGGTGTAATTAAAGCTTTAGTGAAATTTTTAGAAAAACATCACTACAACCTAATAGTTATTCTCTTGAAGACGTTAGAAATGTAATTATACTCTGTAGGTGTACCCGTGAAAAACAACTAGCGCTTGATGGCAATAGAACCTTTCTTCCTTTTATAACCTAACTAAGGAATAAAAACGAAAATACTAATCAACCATGGTATTAGTACTGTTTTAAAACATACAAAAAGATTAAAAACATTTAAGAACATCTAAAGACGCTTCAGATGTACTGTTAGCTTCCGAAGTGTATAAGTTTCCTTGTTACGAAGCTTTGACACATAAGATATAGTAGATTAAATGAACCCAGAAAAATCTGCAGTAGGTACGGGATCATGGTTTAAATAATTTAAACCATGACATTCAATTTGATAATATGGAAATTTCATCAAGGCAAGAAGCTGTTACATATTTAAACATCCAGAAATCAACAGACAAGAAAGAAATCTATAACTAAATAAGTTTTGGCATTTTGTAATTAAAAAAAGAAAGAATAGGACGTCGTAGTTTATTTTGCTGTTTTTTATAAATCTAGCAATTGCTTTACCAATTTAGTATGTTATCACATCACAGCATTGCAATGATCTAACACATACAGTAAAAAATTGAAATACAGTTATATGTATACATCCTGTGTGCAATGTACCGTAACAATTACACTATTTTATTATAATTTAATTTGTATATCAAGTTTTTAACTCATCACTGATTTGCTATTATTAAGGTGGATTAATAATATTTAATCTAGTAAAGATCTAACTAATTTTTATTAAATTAGAATTAGGATCCGTTTATCTAATTGCTACAGAAGACCGACCTTTGAATTTTTATATTTAAAAATTTACTTGATAATTTAATTTATTTTCAACTATTATCGTTAACTGAGGCCGATAAAAATACACGATTTCAAACCCAAAAAATAAGGACCTTAATTATTTCAAGATGTTTATTTTTTATTTAGATACATTAATAACACTAAAAAAATATAATTCTACTACGCTACTTAATACACATAGAATTAAAATGTATGTAGCTTTGAGAAATTGTGTGAACATCTCTTCATGTGTATCCTTAAATTTCCCTTTTGGTATGCCCTATAATGGCATGTTTCACATTTACATCTTGGTTCTTGGCCACATTCATATATTTTATGATTACGCAAAGAGGAATTGAGTTTATACATTCTTGTGCATCCATCGCAAATGTTTAAAATTGGGTTAAAACTAATAATTTAAAAATTTACCGTATTTTCATTTACAACAATTTACAGCATGATAAAATATTTTTTTTATATTTTACTTTAGAATACGCACAGAAAATCCTCTAAAAATGTAATATACTGAGGAACAGACATCTAGATCAAAATGTATGCCAATGATGTTTTCCCAAATCAACAATGACTAAAATTTTTAGATACCAAATCTTTGAAGAATAAAATTCCTAAATTCAAAAATCCCGTATTTATTAGATAAACTAGAAAATGAATCATTATTACGCATATAATCATTATAAATGTTACGTACATCAACTACTTAATTTTTCTAGTCTTAATTTTTCTATTTTTACAATGCAGTGCCATGTGTTTATCTAAAGAAGATCTTTGGTAAAACGTCTTCCAACAAGAATCACATTCAAATTGGGCAATTTGATGACACTCGTATTGAAGATGTCTTTGTAAAGAACGGTTGAAACAATAACTTCTATCACATCTCGTACATGGAAATAACCCTAAAATAAAAATTTAGTTAATATTAAGACCAAATAGTCAATCAACGTGTTTTTCTCCCAGTAAATATATTGGATATTTATTTTTATCAGGAATTAATTGCCCATAGTCTACTCATGTACCCTTTTCCATCCGGATAATTACCATTATGTTTACACTTATTTATTATTACTATCAATGTTTCATTGCAAAACAATACAATTTTATGCCGGATACCTTTTCATTCCTCTGGTGAGTGAAACTAAACTCTCGACGAAGTTTACATAGTTCAAATTAATAGTTTTAATTCTTAATAGTAGGCAAAATCATCGTGCCTTAACAATAATTGACGGTTTCAGGATGTGAAAAGGTCCTTAACATTTAGAAAAGTTGGTTATAAAAAGAACTTAATTTTGTTCTGTTTTGTTAACCGTGCAATTAGAACAAACCGAACAATAAGCTTTAGTTATTCCAAGCTCATGGTTATTACATGGTTATTACAAAACGCACTCTAGCACGCACATACGCACACAAGCACGTTCGCGCGCGCGCACACACGTACGCACGCACACGTACGCACATGCACGCACACGCACATGCACGCACACGTACATGCACGCACACGCACGCATACTGACGCACACGCACGCACATACGCGCACGCCCACGCACATGCACGCACGCACACGCAAGCGCACGCACGCCCTCGCATGTACATGCATGCACACACGCACACGCACGCACACCCACGACATGCACGCACGCACACGCACGTACACACGCACGCACATGCACACATTCACGCACACACGACACCCACGACATGCACGCACGCACACGCACGCACACGCACGTACACACGCACGCACACGCACACACACGCACGCACACACACGCACGCACACACACATACTCACGCACCTGCACGGACGGCATGCGCACCAGCACGCGCGCGCACTCGCACGCACACACTCACACTCACACATACACACGCACGCACGCTTGCACGGTTGAACGCAAGCACGTACTCAGACACACGCACACGCACACCCACGCACGCACACGTTAAGGCGCACACTCACACGCACGCATGCTTGCACGCAAGCACGCAAGCTCGGACGCAAGCAAGAACGCACACGCGCGCGCACGCAGGCACAATCACGCCCACGTACGCTCGCACACGTGCGTACATGCACGTGCACGCTCACGCACGCACACACGCACACACCCACACGCACGCACGCTGGCACGTAAGCACGCACGCACACGCATGCGCACGCAGGCACAATCACGCACACGCACGCTCGCACACGCGTATATGCACGTGCACGCTCACGCACGAACACACGCACACACGCACGCACTCTCGCGCACCCACACTCACGCACGCACGTACAAGCACGCAAGCTCACATACGGACGCACACGCACACACGCGCACGAACTCTCACGCACGCACACGCACGTACACACACGCAGGAACACGTACGCAGATGCACGCACACGCACGAACACGCACGCATACACACGCATGCACACGAACGAACTCACGCACGCACACTAACAAGCACACGCACACGCAAACGCACACTCGCTCGTATACGTACACACACACACCCATACACACGCACAAGCTTGCACGCACACACATGCTTGCATGCACGCACAATCACGCCCACGCACGCACACACGCACATACATGCATGCACACATACGCACACGCACGCACACACACGTACACGCGCGCACACGGACGCGCACGCACACACTCTCACGAGCACGCGCAAACGCACGCATACGCACGCGCACACACCCACGCACACGCAGACACGCTTGCATGCCCGCACACCTGCACGCACGCACGCTAGCACACAAGCACGTACGCACACACACGTACATACACACGCAACGCACACACATGCACGCACATACCCACAGACGTACACGCACGCACACTTGCACGCACACTTGCACGCACGCACGCTTACACGCACACACGCACGCACACGTACGGACGTGCACACTCGCGCACGCAAAGGCACGCACACGAACGCACACGCACGCACGCACACGCACTCGCACGCGCAGACGCACGCACGCACGCACAGGAACGCACGCACAGGAACGCACACGCACGCACTCACGCACACGCACGCACACTCACGCACACGCACGCAGACGCATGGGCACGCGCACGCACACCCACACACGCATACGCACACACGCTTGTACGCACGCACTAACGCTCGGGCGCACACACACGCACGCACGCATACGGGCACACACGCATGCACGCACACGCACGCACACTTACGCATAAGCACGCACACGCACTTACACACACGCACGCTTGCGCGCGCACACACGTACACACGCACGCACACGGACGAGCTTACGCACGCACACGATCGCGCACGCGTACACGCAAACGCACACTCGCTCGCACACGCACTCGCACACACACCCACACACACGCACTCGCACGCAAGCTTGCACGCACTCAAGTTTGCACGCACTCACGCTAGCACGCAAGCTCGCACGCACACACATGCGCACGCAGGCACAATCAAGCCCAAGCACACACTCACACGCGCACATGCACGAGCACGCGCACACGATCACGCACACGCACACGCACAAGCACACGCAAACGCATACGCACTCGCACACGCACACACCCACACACGCACACGCACGCACGCTTGCACACACGCACGCTTGCACGCACGCACGCCCGCACGCAAGCACGAACGCACACGCAAGCCCACGAAGGCACAATCATGCCCACATAAAAATTAAGAACGCCATGGTAAATAGTCGTACAAAGGTAACTTTATGCCACTTACATCTTTTACGACATCTTTTCGCGTGTTTTGCAAATTTCCTTTTAGATGAGTCTTATAGCCGCAATTGTTACAAGTAAACCTTGGTTCCTGTCCACATTTGTATTTTTGTGATTGTATAAAGATGAATAAAGCTTATATGTTCGTCCACATCTATCACATAGATGGCGACCTAAAACGTATAAACAATGAAATCTTGTATAATTAGGAATATACTTCAAAACAAAACTACGTCTTTGTTAGTCATATTACAATACTATAATTTATTAGTCACATTAGTCATTACAAACAAACAAACTTGCTGTTTTTGTTTCATCAAAGTGGTAACTTCAGAACACGTTAGAATCACGATCAAATAATTAAAGATTATGTTCAAATAATACCTAGAGTGAGTTTGTAACGAATATGTTCTCCCACATGAAGCTCAGGAGATACACCTTAAACAAACTGACATATAAATAGCAATTTTCTGTTTTATCAACAATCGTTACGTCATTTATCTTTTGCACTCGAAGCAATTTGGCACTATACAAAGAAGATGTTAAAGTCATAGATGTCAATTTATTTATTCGAACTTCTTCAAAATGGGAAACAATTATTAATTCCAAGTTATCTGATTTCTACATAAATTTTATAGAATACTTCATGATATTCATTCATCTGCTTCAGGCGAATACCTTAAATAGTAAGAGCGGTAGAGTTGGTTAAATAGGAATAATGTGTATAATTTTCACTACAATGAAATTTGTATTCGCAGTTATATCAGGCGTATCTGTGCGTTTTTTATACTTTACAAATTTACTTTACAATTTTTTTAAACTCAATGGTTCAAGACGATAAATGTAATTGTTAGCGAAAACTTCAAACCCAAAATGTTAACTATGAATGATAATCGTGAAGGTTTGCAATTTAGAAATGTTTAATAAAAACCAAAAACTGACCCTAATAAACCCCCCTCTCCGAGACATCCAGACATCATAGCCGATCTTGACGATACCTACATATGTATATGTAGGTTGAAAGTTAAACATAGATATCTCGCTTGTCTAATTTTAAAGCAAATTTCGCTCCTTTCCAAATAAATTAAAAATATGTGTATGTTATACCAAAAATACGAGAAATGTTTTCAATTTCCGGAACAGCCGGAAGTAGTGTTTTCATCCGGATATCATTTCATTAGCGCAAATGAACAAAGGTTATTTGCAAAATCCCAATTTTGTAACCAAAATAGAGAGCTATAACGATATCAATATTAAATATTTGAAAATTCATATCTCCTATACTAGTAGCTTTGGAAGAAGCAGGTTAGTTTCATTCATAAGAGTGGCTGGTTGCCTAGAAAACATAAAAAACAAAAGAAATTGGAGAGAATTTTGAATAAATCAATGTCGAATAATTGCTTAAGTTTGACCCCTTAAATGTAGGCAAATTTATACCATAGTTTATTACGTAAAGAAATCTCTTTGAAGAACCTTTATTTAACTACGCATATCTATTTCCAATTCTTTTATATCTTGACGGTATCGGAAATACATAGCTCTACAAAAAAAAATGTATATGTGACTGTAACTGCGGCCATATTCAATTTTGAAAGTTTTAAAAAATTGCATTTCATGCAAGTTATTGATGACCTGAATTTCAATTTTCTATACTATAATTTGAAAATTTGTCCCGAAAATAACACCCTTATTTTAACCCCATGTATACCTATTGCTTTTAAAAACTTGTTATGTTGACATAACAGTCTCGTAGGTCTTCATTCCAAATTTCAACAAAATCGTCCGTATAGTTTCGGCTGGCAGTGACCACAGACACACATACAGATATTTTGAAACATTTTCTAAAACATTTTTTCGTGTTCAAGGAGCCGTAAAACGTCAAAATAACGCAACTTATTTTTTTCGACCGCAAAAAAGTTGTTTAATTATCCATTAAATGCATAGAAATTATGTTTGACATTTCTACAAAACGTCAGAAAGCAAAATTTGATAGATTATCTACACAACAAAATAGTAAAACACCTTTAGATAATAAAAACGGTTCTAAATATTCCTAACCAATGTTCGAATGCACTAATGTCTCTTTAAGACTCTTTCGTACATGTAACCTTCAGAAGCATCTTACATTTTTAATGCAATCCCATATAAGACAAACACCTCATAGTATCACACATTCTGCACATTTCATTAAAAAAAATGCAAGAATGTGACATTATGGTCAGTTTTAACCTTGTTTACTGTTTACTAAAGTTTATTTAAAAGAAACCATCTGACAAATATTTTTGCCAAAAATATAACATTTCTATCTTGATACTACTTATTTTGAATGAAATACATTTTATAAACATATTCATGGTGAAGCTATGGGAAGCCCTCTTAGTAGTAACTAATTTTTCCATAGAAGTATTTTAGCTGTGTAAAATGCACCTAAACGCTTTTAATTTAGTAAAGGTATGTTGATTATACTCTTTCGAGACATGCAGAAGAAGCACTAAATGAATTTTTGGATTTTATAAATGGCATATATCCGTGCATTCAGGTTATTGTGGAAAAGGAAACTATTGGAAACTTACCATCTTTAGATATATTAGATTTTAAAACAAATAAGTTGTGTCTGTATTTTTAGGGTTTACCAGAAGCTCAAACACACCGAAGTTATCAAATCATCATCTACGTCTAAATATTAGTGCAATTAAAGCTTTAGTGAAATTTTTAGAAAAACAATACTACGACCTAATGGTTATTCGCTTAAAGACGTTAGAAATGTAATTATACCTTGAAGGAGTATCCGTGAAAAACAATTAGCGCTTGATGGCAATAGAATCTTTCTTCCTTTTATAACCTAACTAAGGAATAAAAATGAAAAAATGCTAATTAACCATGGTATTAGCACTGTTTTAAAACATACAAAAAGATTAAAAACATTTAAGAACACCTAAAGACGCTTCAGATGTACTGTTAGCTTCCGAAGTGTATAAGTTTCCTTGTTACGAAGCTTTGACACATGAGATGTAGTAGATTAAATGAGCCCAGAAAAATCTGCAGTAGGTACGGGATCATGTTTTAGATAATTTAAACCATGAAATTTGATTTGATAACATGGAAATTTCATCAAGGCAAAGTCGTTTACAACGAGAAGCTGTTACATATTTAAACATCCAGAAATCAACAGGCAAGAAAGAAATCTATAATTAAATAAGTGTTGGTATTTTTAATTAAAAAAAGAAAGAATGGAACTTCGTAGTTTATTCTGCTGTTTTTTATAAATCTAGCAATTGCTTTAACAATTGAGTATGTTATCACAGCATTGCAATGATGTAACACATACAGTAAAATATTGAAATACAGTTATATGTAGACATTCTGTGTGCAGTGTACCATAACAATTACACTATTTTAGTAATAATTTAATTTGCATATCAGGTTTTTAACTCATCACTGATTTGCTATTATCAAGGTGGGTTAATAATATTTAATCTAGTAAAGATCTAGCTAATTTTTATTAAATTAGAATTAGGATCCGTTTACTTAATTGTTACAAAAGACCGATCTTTGCATTTTCATATTTAAAAATTTACTTGATAACTTAATTTTTTTCAACTGTTATCGTTAACTGAGGGCGATAAAATTCCCCGTTTCTTCAAACCCAAAAAATAAGGGCCTTAATTATTCAAGATGTTTACTTTTTATTTAGGTACATTAATAACACTAAAAAAATATAATTCTACTACGCTACTTAATACATAGCATTAAAATGTATGTAGCTTTGAAAATTATGTGAACATCTCTTCATGTGTATCCTTAAATTTCCTTTTTGGTATGCCCTATAGTTGCATGTTTCACATTTAAATCTTGGTTCTTGGCCACATTCATATTTTTTATGATTACGCAAAGAAGAATTGAGTTTATACATTCTTGTGCATCCATCGCATCTCAAATAACCAGCAGCATCACCTAAAATGTTTAAAATTGGGTAAAAACTAATAATTTAAAAATTCACCATTTTTCATTTACAACAATTTACAGCATGATAAAATATATTTTTTTTATATTTTACTTTAAAATACGCACAGAAAATCCTCTAAAAACCTAATATACTGAGGAACAGATATCTAGATCAAAATGTATGCCAATGATGTTTTCCCAAATCAACAGTGACTAAAATTTTTAGATATCAAATCTTTGAAGAATAAAATTCCTAAATTCAAAAATCCGGTATTTATTAGATAAACTAGAAAATTGATCACTATTACGCATACAATCATTATAAAGGTTACGTACATCAACTACTTAATTTTCCTAGTCTTAATTTTTTATTTTTACAGTTCACTCTCATGTGTCTATATAAAGAAGATCTTTGGTGAAACGTCTTCCAACAAGAATCACATTCAAATTGGGCGATTTGATGACACTCGTATTGAAGATGTCTTTGTAAAGAACCGTTGCTACGATAACTTCTATCACATCTTGTACATGGAAATAAACCTAAAATAAAAATTTAGTTAATATTAAGACCAAATAGCCAATCAATGTTTTTTTTCTCCCAGTAAATATATTGGATATTTATTTTTATCAGGAATTAATTGCCCATAGTCTACTCATGTACCCTTTTCCATCCGGATAATTACCATTATGTTTACACTTATTTATTACTACTATCAATGTTTCATTGCAAAACAATACAATTTTATGCCGGATACCTTTTTATTCCTCTGGTGAGTAAAACTAAACTCTCGATGAAGTTTACATAGTTCAAATTAGTAGTTTTAATTATAAATAGTAGACAAAATCATCGTACCTTAACAATAATTGACGGTTTCAGGATGTGAAAAGGTCCTTGGCATTTAGAAAAGTTTAGAAAGAGGATTTGCAAACAACCATTTTTTTTTTGGAAACTATATTGTTAGTAGAACTATTCCATCTGCCCAGTCTTGCAAGATCTGTAATATTACCACCCTTATTGGCCAAAACTGTTGCGAAACTAGGTCTAAGTTCCGAAAGTTTCAAGAACGTAGCAATTAAGTTAACTATATTCAGGTCTCACATTCTTATACATTATCACAATATGAACAAAACTAACCGAACCCTCAGACATGACAGTAAAGTTTTCGTTTGATTAATTATGACGACAAGGGACCCATTTTAAATATCATTCACAGCCAAATTGTAGAGTTCATCACATCCGGTAGCCCCAAGTAAGCCCACAATGCGCACTACCTAAAGACAACGTTAAACATGAAGCATGTAATTTTGCCCAACATTCTTATTTTTTAAAAACGTATATAGGCTAAATGATTTAATTGACATTAATTGTTCTTTGAAGCACAAAGGACGAAAATCAGAAAAACAAACTATCTCTGCACAATTATTAATCGGCTGCTATTGTCGGAAATTAATATCTCACTATCGATTGACTTCAAATATCTTCTGTCAGCACATGCTATCAGGTTTTTCAGCAAAATCAGCGACACTCATGTTGTTACCATTATTTAACTAACTATAGCAACCAACCTATATAACAACTTGGATTTTTACAGAAAAAGTCACACTAATAGAGTAATGCCCATATTTTTTTATACATACAAATATACGGGTATAATAGAAAATAAGACGTACAGAGTATTAAGAATCAATAAATCTTTAAAGTTATTGAGCCGCATTTGAAAATGTATCTGAAATTACACTATGGTTTACACGTTTCCATACAACAGCGGTAGTGGCCGCCGCCTAGCTTATTGAAGTTTAATTTGTGTTTGTATAGTTTACATATTACATTTTTTCTCATAAACAACTGAAATAATCATAATCATATATCATATCATTCTCTCTAGTGCATACAAACTAAAATTTTGTTTTTTTAAATAAATATTGTTCTAATGTTATGTTCCGTTGGGTTTTTTTATTATATTTTATTATTTTTTTTTTTTTTTTTTTTAGCAACTTTGTCAAAATCACTTATAATCTCCCTACAGCATGGATTAATTTCCGGATGTTTTTTTTGAGACTTCACGGTAAATTCAGAAAATTGAGCAACTGGTCACCTAAAACCGATGAAATCATGAACATACCATAGATGTAATAGTGTAGTTAACCGCCTAAACCGCATTAAATCCTTTTTATGCGGTTGACACCTAGATATGTGAATATCTATTATCTGTCAATTTTTTAATATTATGGTGTTATTTACAGACTACGTTATATAATATGAACATAGGTTGCAAAGTAATCATTTGCCGACGCAATTAGATATTTACTCTATACATAACCTAAAATGTAAGCAGCTTGAAAGTTCATTAGTTAGCAACTGGTCATTTTGAAAGTTATATTCGTACACCATGAACTGATAAATACCAGCTGTATGTTTTTCTGAAGATTCTATTACTATCCCTGTTTAATCAATAATTTAACTAATCAGATTTTAGAACAAAAAAAAACACTGCAACCTGACCGATAAAATAAAATTGAAAATCGGTAGCCAACTCGCTCGACAGATTTTACTTCTTTTTGTGGGAATCTGTTGAAGATCAAGTGTAGAAAATTACTCCAACCATTAAAGAAGCTATGAAGAACCGTATTTCAGAAGTTAATTAAACAACTAAACAACTGATATTTTTTTCCACCGATCTTCTAACCTTCACAACAAGCAATTGGTGTATTAACAATTTCTTTAACTACATTTTGGCTAATCTTGTACTCATCTATCGATTACCTTTATATTTAAATTGTTTAACATGTATTTACTTAACTAAATGACTCAATTAGTTTTTGTTGTCTATAAAATAATTGTGCTTCTGTATATAATAATTATACAACCTTCTGAGCCAATAGTATATAATCATATTTATATTTGTATAAAACTCAGTTAGCGCTTAAATTGGTATGTATTGCAGTTGTTAATTAAGACAGTTAAAAATTACACACCAGAGTTGTTAAATTGCTTTATTTCAATTAAAATTAAATACTACATTAGCGTACATAAATATTAAAGATGGCACAATCTTAATGACTAGCAAGATAAAATTACGTTAATACAATTATTGTTTAATAGTCGGTCGTGAACGTTTTCTTAAATTTTGTATTATAATATTATGAGATTCACGCATATGCTTCAACAACATATATCCATGTTTATACTTCTTTGCACACATTTGGCAAGAGAAAGAAGGTGATTTACCACAATCCAATCGGAGATGTCGTCCCAAAGTCTTCTTTTGACAGTACGTTCTTAAACATTTTGAACAACCATAACGCACACCGTGATTTACAACTTTTAATTGACTATACTCTTCTTCCGATGAAGCATAAAATACTATTTCTGTAATTATATATACATTAAATCAATTGAGATCTTTAAGATTAGTAACATGCACTAAACGTCAATGTTCAAAAAAATAGTATGCAGCATGCACTTATAATAATTAATATCAACTTTTCAATCTTCATCGGATAATCTATGCATACCATTTTCTACTCATAATCAAATCAGTATTGAATACTACAATCAAACAAATTCGTCACTACATATCATTTGGGCCAAAATTTTAAAGATAAGAAGTTTATATCCATAATTATTACATTTATTATTTGCTTTCAAAACATCAATTCTCATTCTTGATGCCCTTGTAAAGCGATAAATTAGTAAGTCAGGCATCTAGGTGTCCTTGGATGTTTGTTTATCATCAATTTAAAATTGTGATTTTAACTATCTTAAATGTTTGTTGATTGCTAAAAAAATAGAAATTAATGAAATGATATTTTTAGATTTTCAATTACTGAATGGTATCCATATCACATATTTTGAAGACCAGTATCGTTGTGTATGTAAAATGGAAGATATTGTTTAATCATCATAGCTACCAATTTTCTGAATATGAGGGAGTAGTCATTATTATTGAGAATGAAGAAACTAGGCAGCTCAAGGAAAAAAATACAGACTAAGTAAGAGTAACTCTTTACTTGACATTTGCCGCTTCATTTGCTAATTTATCTTAAATAGCATTTGAGAAAGATAGTTTTAAGTTTCGAAAGGGTAGTGAAACTACGGAATTAACCCGAGAACACTTCTGCATAATAATTTGTTATGTCTTTAGAAAGGTTTAAGTGTGTATGACTGTGAAGGGAGTTTGGAATCAACATTTGGCGATTAGACCCCTTCCTAGGTAACAATTTACAGGTGGTACATCATATCATCTCTGCAGACATTCATTTGAAAAAAGTTGTAAATCGTTTTGTACCCCATCATCTTATACACTTTCAAAAAGCAGAACGAGTACGAATTTGCCGCGAAACTCTAACATTGCATAAGAACAGTGGACATCAAATTTTGTCGAAAATTGTAACAGGCGATGAAACTTACGTACCATTTTTCGACATGCCAACTCGACAAGAGAGCCGCGTATGGATCCATGAAGACGAGGCCACATCAACAATAATCAGAAAGCAGCGAGCAATGAAAAAAGTAATGTACGCTGTGTTTTTAGAAGTACCTGTCTAGTAAGCACAAAACGGCCACAGCCAAATGGTATGTCGAACACTGTTTGCCGGAACTGCTTAATAAAGTGCCAAAGAAAGGAATTATGCTACATAACGATAATAATTCTTCCTACACTGCATAGCTAACTTGGCAATATTTGACTGCAAGCAAGATTAATGTAATCGAACACCCTCCCTTCTCACAGGATCTGGCAATGTGCGATTTTTGGAAGTTTTTTGGGCTAAAAAAGAACTTAGGAGTAAGGTTTTTTTTCAGACGAAGAGATCGATGTTGCAGTTAGGTGTTATTTTAATACTATTCCTGAAGCTGCTTGGCTTGGAGTATTTAAGCAGTGGAAGGAAAGAGTGGCAAGTGCATTATAGCAGAAGGTTAAAATAAAATTTTGAAAAAGTTACATTGGTTCTTTTATTCTCAATAATAATGGTTTATCCGTCGTACAATCGTAAATTAAAGACACTTTCAAGCAAAATCAGTATTACACTTGTTGGTTCAGTGGTACAGTTCTTTAGTAAACAATCTGTGGTTTCGAATTTAATTTGAAGTATTTGTAGTAATTTGAAGTTTTGCATATAAGCAGCGTTAGAATAAATCAGTCCAGGTTGGAAAATCTTCAAAATGCATCTGAGTTTTAATTATATGGTTAGTCAATCGTTATGATACATGTGTTATAAAGTAGTTCACAATCTTAAATGGAAAATGCGTATAATTATTTTATAGCGTAATATTAATAAGTATACTTAGGTACAATAATTAATTTTAAATATTCTAATACTACCACTAGGAGTAAAACGCATTTATTTTGTGTTGAATCCAGATTGCAACAAAAGCGTCAGCCGGGGTTAAGTAATCTGTATGGAATAAAAAATAGTGAGTACTACATACTATTTTCTTCAAGCGCCGGCACCAAATAGTACAAATCAGGACACATTTCTTTTTATTAAAGTAAAATTTCTACTAAACAGAATGTGTCATTTACTATATAGAATCATGAATTCTATAACGTAAGTTTAGGTGTAAACCATTAATCAGGACACATGGTTGGATTTTTATTGTCCATACAATATCTTCATCACTATGTAAAAATACTTGACATTTACCAATACTTTAGCATTTAGAAAAAAATATTAATATATGTGGATTGATAAAAACCTACAATAATGGTAAAAGAATGAGATTTTTTTGTTTTACCTTTGAGAATTTTTAATAAGATCGAAGTTTCCATATAATTAATACCATTTAACTACTTTTCATATGTAAATCTCTTTTTTTTTTGTCAACCATCGAAGTATATATTTGTTCGTTAGATTCACAAGAATAATTTACAGGTGTTTTGAAGCCAAGACACATCTGAAAACTTCAAAATAGCGCTTTGATTGGTAGCTGTCACCTGCAACAAATAACTATAATGCGTTGCCGTGTTGTAATTAGATACTAACATTATTATACGAGGGTAAGTCAAACATTATCCGTAATGTTGACGTAACCCTTTTCTGACATTGTTCATACTGACCTCTATAGTGTTATGCTGTTGTAGACCGGCTATAGAATTTCGATCCTAATTCTTCCATTTGTCTTCTTTTTATTGTAGATAAATCATGGGCGCTCCATTGGAACTTTGCACCAAACAGGAACAACAAGCAGTGATCCGGTTTTTGTGATCGGAAGGTGCATCAGGGCTCAACTCATCAAAGACTTTCGGCACAATACGGGAGCAGTGTTTTTCTGCAACGGAGTGTCTACGAATGGATTGAAAAATTCAAAAATGGTCGCACAAATGATGAGAACATTGAGCGTGCAGTTAACATGGTTCTGTTAGAGGGACGAATGATTATTGACGAAATGGCACATCGTCTGCAAATTAGTCATGGCTTGCCTATGAAATCACATGCGTAGCTCGATGCTCACCCGAAAACCTTCTAGTCTGACCAAGTGCATTGAAAAGCAAGGGGACTATATTGGAAAATCATGTTAAGTTCAGTTTCCTATTTGGATTGCAAATAAATTGAAAAAATGTTTTGACTTCCCTTGTGTTAAAACAATAACATTTGCCATTGTTGTACTAATAAAACAATGCCGCCTTTCTACTGGGTATTTAGTAATATAATCGCATATTCAAGTACCTTTATTTTAACGCATACTATACACTAGCAGTTTATTGCACTAATGCCGGAGCGGTATTATCTTTAGCGGCCTTAGCCGATAAAGTCAGTATTAGCGGCCAAAGGTTTTGTAACGGTTGATATCACTGTATGTATTTACTTACACTTAATATATGTATGTAAGATGAAATTAACAGCGAATGTCAATGTAAATCAATATATAAATTTTCTCGCAGTTTTAAATTTACAGTTTAAAACGGGATATACAAACTACCCGCGAACATACCTTTGGCAATTAAATACTGACGAACATATATGGTGCGATCCACGAGAGGTTACATAGGGATGGTTACCTGTAAATAGTCATTAAAAAATATTGAAAAGAAAATATAAATAAGTGAAAGAAAGACCAAAGAGCAGCGAATGTTTTTTCCGTACGGTGACATACTGTAAGAAGGATCCGGGAAATTTGATTTTATATACACTCCGAATCATGAACGAGGTCAAATTTTTCAACGCGTGAGGTAAGATTGCCGAGAGAGACTAAGTTTTGAGTAGCATTCGACTTCAATGCTAACCAACACTGATGGATCATAGAATTTAGAAATTTATTATGCCGCGACACCAACGAAATTTACGTGCAAAGACAAATTTTGGGCAACATTCAGCCCCAATGATCCGCATATCTCTTGGTCACCCAAAGCTTTTGTTGTGCCGCGTCTCCAGCAAATTTGGTACACAAATACCTTAGTTTTTTACCTTGAACAACTCGATTGCGTTAGCTATCAGATACCAAAAACCTGAAAGCTCTTTGAACATTATGCACGCGCCTTATGGCTTATGCTTTGGTACGTAGTCAAGGTGGGAACAAAGAAGGAATAGTTTGGTAAATTTTAGACGCCTCATAGCAGGGATGCAAAGCCGACATTCGCTATTTTTCGTAACTGTGTACGAAAACGTACGCACCGCATAGACTTACATCTAAAATGTTTAACATATATTTTATTACAAAATGCAAATAGCTAAAAACATTTAGACTGTCCAAACCTCTAAGTGTAGTATGGGCTTTCCGGGCAACACAGAATTACTATACCGTTCCGATAGATTACTGTACCTTTATAATACGATAAGTGCTTTTTGTTAGTTGCGCAGTAGCTTATTGCACATATTGCGCAGTAACCTATTGCGCAGGTGTGATGTGCCTAAGCTCTTCTCGTGCACTATTGACATCCATGTGGGTTTCATTTCTATACTAGCTTGGTTTATCCGTGTAAGTGACTTGTTTAGGTTTCCAGCGAGTTGTGTTCTCGTCCTTTGCCATTATCTCTATTTTATTGGATTTGTTAGTCGTCGTTCTACACATGTTAGGCAATTCTGGATCCTTCTGTATCGCCTTTGTGGATGCTTATTATGTCCCTATGTTGCAACTTTGTATGATCTGCCCCATTCACATGGTAGGTTGTATGCACAACTTTCGTAATTCTGATTTTCATTGTCTTGTTTGGTTTTGGTGAGTATTCCCCTGCCACGCCTAACTTCACACTATTACGGTGATTGGAGTTATGGTGGAAGTATCTCCCCGTGTGAATGGTCTTCGTGTATATACTTGTGAATGGGTTATCTAGGAATTACACTTTTTTGTTCCGACTCCAATTGTGAATTTTATGGAAGGTGCGTGACTATTTAGAAAATTTAGTAACAGTTTTTGCTTATCGTGTGGCCAAATACGAAGGTATAGTCGACATATCTAAGCCACAATCTTGAGTTTTCCATATATTCGACTATCGATTCGTCTTCTACTTGAAAATTGTTGTTCTAACTCATATTGTCTCAAGTTCCATCAATGTGTTGACCGACAGTAGCGTGCGTTTGTTTATGGTTTCGTCCTTTTCCGGACTGATCCCTATGATAGAGAGTATCAAAGCTCCTTCGTGGTTGGTTTCTACGTGTACTGTTTGATAAGGGAGTGATGATGTTTAGCAGATGGTGTGCTAATGGATGACAAGGGAAATTTCAGAAGTTCGCAATTAGTCTCAGAGAACTTCCTTGTGGATTTTTGGTAAACCGTGCAGATGGGGGTGAGGAGGAGGTCTTCTGATTAAGATGTGCGTTTAGTTCTCTGGTAATAGAAAAACTCTCCTTGCGTTTTCTCAGCCACAGGTGTATCTGGCTTTTGATGACTATTGTGACGTCCTTAGGTATTTGTTTGTATTCGCCACCGATAAGTAGTTGTTGTAAGTCTCCATATCGATTATCATAGTCGCGATCCGTTTGTCTGCCGAAACCTTTGACTTATGAACCTGACACATATGCCATTGGGCCACTGTGTAAACCATTATATATCTTTTAGTATATAATGGGTGTTTCAATAAGAGAGCAAGATTTTAAGGTTCAATAAAACATAGTTTCCTGTATCAAATTATTGAAATATTTATTGAATTATAATGTATACATTTGGGAATTAGGTATGAAACAAAATATCTTGCAAATGGCCTCCATGGCTTTGCTGGCACATGCGTACTCTTTTGGCAAAATTTGCAATAACATTATTGAATACATGTGGCGGTATTTCATTGAGAGCGTCTAATTTCGGCCTTCAATGCTTCAGTGGTCGCGGGCTTGTTGGCATAAACTGTGACTTCAGATAATCGCACAGCCAGAAGTCCACAGGTGTTAAATCGCAAGAGCATGGCGACCAATTCTGGTCACCAACCCGGGAAATGGCACGACCACGAGCAAACTGATGCAATGTTTCACGGGCGGTATGACATGTGGCACCGTCCTGCTGAAACAACATGTCGTAAAGAGCAATATCTTCCAATTAAGGCACAAAAAACTGGGTTATCATAGCACGATAACGTTCGCCAATCACCATTACAGCATTACCTGCCTCATCTTCAAAGAAAAACGGTCCAATTATTCCTCCAGCCCACAATACACACCAAACAGTGGCACGTTTTGGTTGCATTGTTTTGTGATTAATCATTCGTGGATTTTCTGAGCCCCAAATGCGGCAGTTTTGGCTATTAACGAAGCCATCGAGGTGAAAATGGGCTTCATCACTGAAAATGATTTTGTTCACAAAATCGGCATTCACTTCTTGTTGCTGAAGGATCCAATTGGTGAACTCTCTTCGCTGTGCATGGTCTGTTGGCAGAAGTTGTTGAGTCAATTGGACTTTGTAGGCGTGGAGATGCAAATATTTAGTGAGAATACGCTGAAGGGTGGCTGTTGTAATGTCCAATTATTGTGCACGATGACGACTCGATGTCTCTGGACTTTCGGCCACTCTCTCGAACTGCCGTGATGTTTTGTTCTGTCGTGTGTTTCATATCACTAACCGAACCAGTACTTTCGAATTTTTGGAATATTATTTTCACTGTAGATGAATTAGGAACATTATTTCGATCGAATATTGGACCCACTTTACGAATGGTGGCAATCAAACTTTCACCATTTTGATAATAATGTTTAACAATCAGGACACGCTGTTCTATAGTGTAATGCTCCATGTTTACTAACTCCCATCTGTCCACTTTCGATCTGTCACGTCATAATCACGTGTCATTATGACTGTCAAACATGGCGCGCAATTCAAATCTTGCGCTCATATTGAAACACCCTATATATATATATATATATATATATATATATATATATATATATATATATATATATATATATATGTGTGTGTGTGTGTGTGTGTGTGTGTGTGCGTGCGTGCGTGCGTGCGTGAGTGCGTGCGTGTGTGTGTGCGTGTGCGTGTGTGCGTGCGTGCGTGCGTGCGTGTGTGTGTGTATATCTTGCGTAGAGTAGACCACTCAAAATTAGAACACCGGAACATAATGACAACATCCTCAATGGCCAGAATTCGGGTTATATAACCTATGTATCTACTGATAACTTGATTAGTCGTTAACATTTTGTTCAGTGCGTGAACTTCCTCAGGATATTAAAACCTAGCTGTTATGCTTCAAAGATACCATTGAGCAATCCTTTTACAGATAGCACACATTAAGAACTTCAGTTAGATAGATTATTATAATTATATGCACTCTAAAACTAGTCAAAACATAGGCAATTTTATATATCAAATATAGCAAGTGTTCTGCGTTGATCGAAAGGCTGCAATTAAAAATCGTTGTCTTTACGTAGAATAATTGAGTATATTTTATTCATATACATGAAGACAATCTTTGATTTGTGTAACTTCACATTTTTTTCAGACTACCTACTACTTCAGTTTGGTCTTCATTTTTGTTATTATAGATATTATGTTCTGAACAGCATAACGCTTTCTCGATTCTATAATAGCAGGACTAACCTTCATAGTGGCTGAAAAAAAAGCACGTCAACAATAAGGCTAAATTATTCTTCCGTACGCGGTTTGATATTTGCATTTGCAAGTCCAGTTAGAGCTTTCATCTTCATACGAAGGAATGAATGAAAGAAATTTCTACAAAGTTAACATCAACGATAGAATTATATAAAATACTCACCATTACCTTATGCGTTCTGAAAAGAACGATTTTTTTATAAATAGAGTTAGTTTAAGTTAAGAAACATCATAAAAGAAACGAGCAATAATTTGACAGTACAAGGAGATCATGTGACATTAACTTACATTTGCGCTTAAAACATGGCCATGGAACGATAGCGATATTTGTAGATGAGTAAAGATTTTAGTTTATTGTACGTAAATTTACAATCTACTCTACAAGGAGTATTAAGAAAAAAATGATAATGTAGAAATAGGCACTGTAAGAAGAAACCACTCATTAGTGATACTCCTTTGGGAGTCCTTTCACTTTAGGGTGTTTGGAAGTCGTAAGTCCAAATTCTGCTTAATCTTCTTACAGTTGGATGGGAGGTGGATAACTTTTGAATCAAAACGTTGTTGTGGTCTTGGAGTCTGTTGAAGTAACTTTGGGAGAATCTATGAATTTCATCAGCAACAAGTGGTATGTCAAGGTCTACATGTAAGGTTTGATAGGTGACACCACGGTGCACCAGCAATGGCTCGGAGTACCTTCAATTGGAATTGCTGGATACTTTTTATTCTCGATGGTTTAGCACAGGTCCAGATCCGTTTCAGCATGGTCTTGTATAAGAGCACTTTGTTGGATAGGGAAAGTTTTGATTTTCGTCCAATTAGCCAATACATTTGTTTAAACTTTAGGTTTAGTTGCGATTGCTTAGTCTGGATATATTGGGTCCAAGTCAGGCGTTCATTTCGTTGTAAGCCCAGGCACTTCGTTTCTGATTTGACGGATACTGGAGTATTATTTAGATTGACTGGAGGACATGGGTTATGTCGAGTTGTAATGGTTACATTTATTAAGCCATCCGTTGATTAGGTTGAGAAGTCGTTGAAGGTTCTCAGAACCCAAGTCTGGAACTTCATGTGTGAATAACACGGCGGTGTCGTCAGCAAAGGTGGCAATAACAGTATCATTGCTTTCTGGTATGTCAGCAGTATAGATAAGATACAGGAGTGGGCCGAGGACACTTCCCTGGGGGATTTTAATAGTTGGGATGATTCGTTATCGTGCTTAATTGTGAAGTATCTATCTGAATAATAATAATAATTTGGGAGTAGTCTTTTCAATTTGTAGAGTAGCTCAGTGTGCCAGACTTCATCAAATGCCTGGGCAACATCTCAGGAATACGGCAGTGCAGTACTTATTTTCTTCAAGGATGATTATCCTAGGTACCTGCTGTGTTGTGGAATGACCTCCACGGAACATCTGTTGCCCTCATTACCCTTCCAAGGAACAGTTTCTCGAAAAGTTTTACTAGGAGTGGTAGGAGGCTGATTGGCCTGTAAGTGGTTACATTTTCAGGTTGTTTCCCAGGTTTAGGAACCATTATTTGAGCGTACTTCTACAATATAGGGTAGTGTGACATGCTTAGCATACGATTATAGATTGTTGTTAAAAGTACTATGGATTTTCTAGGAAGATTTTTCAATATTTGCCCTGTTATTAAAATTCATAACCTGGTGTTTTTTAATTGTTTAGCTTCTTGATTCCATGCTGAACCTACGTTAGAGAAAATGACATTTGGCACGGAGCATCATCAAGGTAGTCCTCTATATCTTTATCTGGTACATTAGGTTGGAGGAGTTTGAATACATTCGACAGATAGTCAGCGAATGTCTTGAATCATTTAAACAAACTTGGAGATTTAGTATCTGTGCAGGAGATAAAAATTACAGATCTGAAATCATATCTAGGGGCTAATTGTGAAACAGTTATAAAGGCAGATACTCAAGTAAACAAAGAATAAAACTATATGGTTAGAAGTTTAATATAGTTATAAGCCTTAACAAATGATACAAATGATGTAAATATAAACTAATACTGCATAATAGCAAAATAAAAAACATTAACAGGAACTAAAACAATCACCTTATCTAGTATAATTAAAGCAAGTGGGCGGCGTATTATTTTTTCATTTTTAACGTTACGGTTAATATTTGATAATTACTACAATTAAAGATACGAAATTAGTTATCATGGTATATACATATATATATATATATATATATATATATATATATATACTAACAAAGCGTCGCACTTAAGCTAATCTATTTTATCGCATTCTCCAAATCAGTTTTCACAAGATTACAAAACTCACTTGAATGAATTCTTTCAATATGCCTTCTCATATGAATTTTTTGCTTCGCTTTATAATCACAAAAAGCACATTTAAATCTTGCTTCCTTCCCACATTCCCATTTTTTATGATTTCTCAAAGAACTTCTCAATTTGTAAACACGTCCACAATCTGAACAAGCAAATCCAGGATCCATACTACTTTGCTTGTTCTTGCAACGAACTGGTAAGATCGAAAATTCATCGAAAGATTCTTTTAAGCTTTCTCGCATTATTAACATCGATATTTTAAAATCGGGTAAAATAGGATTGACTTTATCTAAAGTGAAAAAACAAAAATAAATAAATAATAAAAAAAACTTAAGCGTAAGAGAAAATCCGTCTGTCACCAAGCACAATACCTATTGCGAGAACCCACAACCGAAAAACCGCATGCAATTTTTATTGTTTTACTTTCTGTTTGCATTTCCTTCTTGCTCATATCATATTGGGGGGCGAATTTACACTACATATCCATTGTCACCATACATCACTAGTTTGTCGACGCATGTTAAGATACATAACATCTAGACTAATCTAATAAACACTATGTTCAAACCATTGCAAAGAGCGATAACTAAATATTGTCATCGTTATTGTTTGAAATCTTTTAAATATAAAAGTCTTTCAGTATAGCAGAACCCTACCTCAATGAACCGTTCAGACCTATACCGGGTGTCAACTAAATCATTATACATACCTTAATTTTGTTAAAACAAGAGATTGAAGTTTGGGAAGAAGATTTAGTGGATAAAAATACGTGTTTTAACATTAAAAACAGCTTTTGTTGTGTTGTCTTTAGATAGTACAATGGATTTACTTTCTTATCGGTATTTAGTATTTAGTGCTTTCCATTTGAAATTTCGGTGAAAATTTTTTTCAAACAGTAGTAATTTTCGTACAACGTAGGGGAAAGGTGGGTAAAGTGGCCACCCTAAGCCATAATATCTTGTCGAAGGTTTATTTTTGCCAGTTTTGCTTTGTGAATTGTTTGTAGTATGAAGGATCCATTCTAGAATCAAACATGACAAATTCGTACTCTAGAATGCAGCTTTTCATATTGTTTTTTTATAATTTTTCTTTGCTAAAATGGCCACTTTACCCTACCTGGTTGGGTAAAGTGGTCATCATGAATATTTAGCGCCTATCGGTATCTATACCTACCTATTATCATTTCTGCTGATGATGAACAATCATTCTTGTTCCAGTTATTGTATGGTTAATGATAGAAAGTAGATGGGTGATAAAATATTAAAAAAAAAAATTAAAAAAAATATTACAAATTTATTGACTTTTTATTTGCATAATGGATGACAAAATATTAGAAAGATCTGCAAAAATCACACAAAAATGTATCATCATGGTCGTCGCAGCCTGCGCACTCCTCATGTGCCCATTTATGACATTGCTGACACTGAATCCAACCTTCTTTGCTAGAGATTTGGAAAAGTTTTCTTCGCAATAAATGCATTCCGGGTTGTCCTCATCACTAGAATCACTATCTATCAACTTAGTTTTTTGTTTCTTTGTAGCTTGCTTGGAAAACAAGTTTTTTGTTGCAACCTGTTTCTTTTTTTGATTAACTTTGTCACTAGAAATTTTCGTTGCCTCAAGTTCATCCTTATAAGGGGTGCTTGTAAGGATGACTGATGTTCCTTTTTCCTAGTTTGTTTTCTTGTGTTTTGTTTTTGTTTTGGTACTGGGTTCAAACTATTTGGTACTGGGTTCAGAACTAATTTGGACTGAACCATGGCAGGGTCAGATTCGAAGAGTGGAAGGTTCAGCAATTATTTGAGAAGTGCAGAAGGTCCATCGAATATCTCTGAGTGAACATCTAGGAATGAAAGGTTCAGCAATTTGCTTAGAAGTGGAAGGTCTCAGCTAAATATTTGAAGTAGATGCTGAGTCACTCGTGGTTTTAGAACTAGATGGCAGGTGACTCAGACGAAGATATTGCTTAGTTGAGATTCATCTGAAGAGCTCTATTATTTCGAAGTCATTCTGATTTTGCATGGAAACCATGTCTGACTCGTGGCATATCAGTAGTTTCAGCAACATAGATCTGAGTCATCAAATACGGTGATCTAATGGTACAATTCAGATTTTCGAAGATACCATTTATGGCATTGTTTGATGTTCTGCCTGAAGAGTCTATTCCTTCTGAAATCAGTTCTGATTTTGCATGGATAACGCGACCGGGTGAATCGATTCAGTGTTGCATATCAAATGTAGTTTCAGCAGGACCCATAATCTGAGTCATCAAATACATTGGGATCTAATGGTACAATGTCACATGATTTGTCCTGCAACATAAACCTAATATTATGGTCATATGTCCGTCTGAAATTCGACGAGCTGAAGATATGCTTCATTGGGCCAAATAGTTCAATTTTCATGCGAACTCTCGGAAATATAATTAGTGGGGCACAAAATTTCCTCCTGCGACATACAAATTACAGCTGTTGACAAAATTCCCGCTCAGCCGATGTTAGCGAACCAACTTGTCTTCTGCCTTTCAGAGCTAATATTTTGAACATTTTGACTGGACAGTGGTGACTCCAGTTTCATCCACGTTAAAAATTCTATGTGGAGGAAAATTTGATTTCATTTGTATTTTAGACAATAACATGAACAATTTAATGACACTAGGACGATTGAAGCCCTAAGCACGAGCAGATGGCGTTGCTTCTGGGGATCGTAGAGTGACTTCTGCATGACGCCTACGAAATCCTCGCAACCGGTCTTTACCAGCTAATCTTTTGTTTTGAAAAATGAATGCTTCAGCTGGTTTTTTCGGCCAACTGAAAGGCTAGGCTTCTAATATCAGTACACGTAAGCCCATAGAATCTCTGTTCCATGTCAAAATATGATTAACGATTCTTTCTTGTTCTTTGTTAAAACATTACGAAAGCTCCCGAGGATTTTTTGTTGTCCTTAGCATCGATATTTGTGTTTTAACCCTTCTTTTCAATGTGGTTCGCGGAACATTATATTCCTTACTGGCTTTAAGATAACCCATTGCACCACTACGGACGGCTTCAATAGCCTGCTTCATTGTTCAGCATTCCAGCTATGCTGCTTTGAAGTTCTTTTGTAATTAGACGGCATTGTTCCTAAAACCAAACATCATTATCAGAACAATTATCATAAGAATTCTTAAGTCGGGCACAGTGGCCCAACTGGCGGGAATAGTGGTCTAGCAGGCCACTTTGCCCGTTTGTTTCGAATGATTTGTTCATAACTATTGTAAATAAGCATTATAACCTAACTTAATCTAACATGGCTAGGCTGTTGTTAAGACAGTTACAAACGACGTACTCATTACGTACGAATCACAAAACGATTAAAAAACACCTGAAAATGATTGTGAAGCGAGTACTTACCTTAGATCAAGACAGCAGCTTGGTGATTATTTTACAATAAGTCCCACGTTATACACCTTAGCAGTTGCACGCATTACTGAGTTGTTCTGCATCACTTCCGTTAGTTAATCCACTATCTAAAAGATGTCTCCACATGGCAGAAGTATTTATTTCTACCATTGCCACTTTACCCAACTAGGCCGCTTTACCCATCCTTCCCCTACAATCGCAAATACTAATTATTTAAGCAGAATTTTTTTTAATTCCAATTAAGAGATTAAAAATAAATAATATTCTTGGACTATTCATTGAATTATTTTGTAAAATAGTGAGTACTTATTTCAAAATGGCGGAAGATTGAAATCAACAAAAACTGCGCTTGAACCGCCATTTTGAAAACAAAAGACGACTTTTGATAAATCTTTGAAACAGGAATTTAGAGAGTTATCCTTCTATCAAAAAAAATTGGTAGGTTCCTATTTAAAATAAGAAAAATAAAGTTACTTCCGGTAAAACCGTAAGTGATAGTTGGCCCGTTTTTAATGTCAAAAAATGTATTTTTATCCACTAAATCTTCATCCCAAATTTCAAATCTCTATCTCTTATTTTAAAAAAGTTAAGGATTGTATAAGGATTTCGTTGACACCCTGCATACTTTTCTCAATTTCACATAAGAGAGGTCGTGCCAAGGTGGATTTAACAAACGTGTTTATGTGATCCATAGTATTTTTGCAAACCGTGATCTTTTGATCACTACCTTGGGTTACTGCCATAAACCACTTAACCCAATACACTTTTACAAAACATCCTTGCCCAAAACGAGGTTTGCACTGGTATATTAAAAAAATGCTAGTATGAGTCGAGACACATTCGATGCTTGTCGTTTCCAAGACTATTAGCGGTCAATACATAACGTGTTTATTTGAGATCGATGTTGAGCTCAAAATATCAATTAAGAGAATATTAATTAAATACAAAACCTATCCTCACAAATTTTTAATAAAAAGAAAAAACCACTACATGTTTCGGCTAAATCAGTCATCTTCAGGTTGCTAAAAGTCGGTTTAAAAGTTACTAGTCTGATATGCAGTTCATTCCCACTAGTTAATTATTTAATTGTTAATCCAACTTTTATCCCTCTCAAGATTACTCATTGAGTCGAAAGGTGTAGTGGTTTTCCCTTTTTATTATTAAACATTTATAGGGATTGATTTTGAATTTTATTGATACTTTTTTATTCTTATTACGTTTTTCGCGATACTAGTGAAAGTTTCTTGAAGTTCGTCTAAAAATGATCCTTTCACACTAGAGTTCATTTGAACAATCTTTGATGAAGTCGGATTAGGGTACTTTTTTGGGGCACACATTCCGACATCGTACATTTTTTTACATAACTTTAGAAAGAAACAGAATTAAAAGTTATCGTTTCAACGTCTGGCGAACTAACAGAAACGCTTTATATTCTTAATTTGTACGTGTAGTAGAAGGAAATAAGATATACGCATCGTTACTTACCCATATTAACGCATTTCGACCAGAAAACATATTTTAGTGCTATTAAAATAACAATTTTCCATTTATTAGGTATTGTAGATATACAGTATGTAACATTGTAATTACAAAGCTAAACTTTTTTTTTATTTTCTGTAATTTATAAATTTCTAATTACACGATGCATTGTCCACTAAAAATACCTCTTCATTGTTCATTTAATAATAATTCAAACTAAACATTTACTAATTGACCACTGTAAAACTGAATTCACATTACTGTATTCCCATACAAAATCTATACAACAATTTAAAAAAGGTGTTGATACTTATGGAAATTATCATGTTTAGTTTCATAATTGTGCTGTTACATGCTTTATAAACAAAAGGATATTTTACATCTACAATACATAATAAATGGAAGAATAATGGAAGATTACCACTGACATAAGCTTTCTGGTCGGAATGCGTTACGATGCGTATCTTCTGATCTGTTCTACTTACTACACGCAAAAATTAGGAATATAAAGTGCTTCTGTTACTGCGCGTCACGCTGAAACAAAATCTTGTTTAATTCTTTTCTTTGTAACATTACGTGATAGGAAGAAGTCGTGAAAAAATTATACATGCCTTAATGTGCACCAAAAAAAAAAGAGGATGCTAATACCATTTTGTCAAAGGTTGTTCAAATGGACTCACGGAGTCAGGAATTGTTCTTAGGCATTCATGTACAAATAACTAAAATGCAAAAACTCACTATTTCTCAAATAAGAACCCAGGGGAGCAGCGTGAGGTCAAGCCCCTTCTGACAGTTTAAACTACTCTACATATTTCTCTACAAATGGCCAGTATTTATGTTATGACATCACTTCACAGTAAGAACAGGAATACTGTAAAATGACTTTATTGGCACTTTCCGTCTGTACGAAGTACTAAGTACAATTTCACTTTCGGTCAAATTTGTATTGTTTCTTGGTTTCTCATCTTTTTCACTTCATTTCATATATTTTGTACAATACTTCAAACGCTCATTTATAGAAAATGTTCACAAAAGAAAATGAGTATTTGGATGAGTGAGGATAGAATCTACTTGCAGTAAGAATATCTTTAATGAGGTTAAGCAACCTTTTAATTAATGAGCGCTATACCTTTTTCTTAAAGCAGATAATGAAATTCAACAATATGCCTCTGGCGAAAGTTTTAATTGTTGAATACAGCAGGATGGGGCACCTGCACATAACTCCAGAAGAGTGTCTTTCAGTACGATTTCCAGGGAAAGTCATTATTTGTAACCATGGTCTCATCAGAGCATATTATTTGTTATGGAGAATTTATAATTCTCTTAATATTTTCTTGTGTACCATTGACATTTTAAGAATAAATAATTGCCTAGATCAATTAACAGTTTAGATCATTTTCTCGGATACCATTCACAGAATAAGCGACGTCTTTCTAAATCACCCGATTTAAGTCCTTGGCCAATTCTGTAATAGTATGAATGAAATTCTGTTTTTTTTTTTTAATTTGCTGTTGATGTTGATATATCATCGTTTTATTCAATTCACCGGGTTGATATACCAGGATTTTCAGTGACAGCTGAACTGTACTATATCCGTATCGCTGTTTTTTTTGCCGAGAAACTCCAGGTTTTTTAAAGGAACCATACGCTTTGAAATTTGACACTAACGCGACAAAACTCCATGGCTGCCTCCTTTTGCGAAAGGTAGAAGAGAGTTACTACACGCAATATAAATAAATAAATACCAAACTAAAATTCGTTTATTCACTCAATAATGTCATTTAGTAAATAACTCAAGAATTGTTCAATCAAAGCAAAAAACAAACATTTAAACTACGAATAGAATAACATAAAGTTCTTCGTTGAAATAAAAAAAAATCAGTAACCCAAGAGTCATCTGTCTTTACAAGATAATAAAAGAAATCTAAAAATTTATTAGATTACTAATTATAAATAAGGCATAAAATGTTACCACAATAAATTTAACTAAAGTGAGGTTATACTAAAATAACATCTAAAACTGCATAAAACGGTTTCGCAGTTAGCTAATCTTAGTACCGAATTAAGTCACTAGGCTACATGCGTATGCAACCCCAAATTCTTGCACAATGTTCGTGGGTAATTAAGCTAGTATACAGCTACACGTTCCCCAACATTACACTAACCGACTAAGTGCGCAGCTATCTGTATAAAATTAATTGAAACAAAAAAGGTTATAATGGTAGCACAAGTAATATACCTAAAAAGAAAGAAAAAAAGATTTAAAATAAAAATACGTTAAAAAATCTAAGCGAATAGTCAAAATCAAAACTATAGTAGCCAATACATTATACTGGCCGATAATACCAGCAATAAACAGAACTCAAAAAAACATTCACATAATTCACAAAATATTAACCGTAAAGAATTAGGGTTCAAGAAACGTAACAAGTACGTACATTAGCAATTTCACTCCTAAAGTACAATAATCATGTTTCTGGTACCCGACAAATACAATCGTCTTATTTTTTTACTTGATCATTTTATACAAACAACTGATACAACGTCGGCATGGAGAGATCTCCATTATTGTGGAAAGTATTCAGTAATAAAAATAAAATAAGACAACTTACAGAAGAAATGGTAGTGTTACTACCTTAGGATATGGAAGCGAATAAGTACAGCTAATTTTTAGGGTGTTTCATATGGGATGATATTCATAATACATCAAATGCATGCAGGACCGTGTATGGTAGAATGTTTTCGTAGGAGGTCTTGATTCACTATATCAAATATAAACATACGTAGAAGCACGAAGTGTGGGGTAATTAACCAACAGCTAGTTAGTCCTAGAAGGGTAGATTTTAAAGTTCCAGCAAGTTCCTCGCCGAAAAAATTCGCTCTACTCGTCAGGCTGTATATCCGTCTCGTTCTAACACAAGCCATTTGAGGTAAACACAGTGATTATCCAGGTTACGTTGTTAACAACTATCAGTGAAAGCGTCTTCAGTTTCAAAATACCTCCGGAGCACCTATGAAATCGTTTGATTAACTACGTTTATTTTCCTAGAAAAGCGAATGACACTATTTATATTCCACAGTACAAGAAAATTATTAAACGAATGATATTGATCAATTAGAGATTTTCTATTTTTAAATCATCTTTTTATTGTCAACTCTGCATTGTCAGAAATAGGATAAACAGAGGTACAGTGTCAACTTGGTTTCAGCATGATCAGTTACACTCCTTACCATGCATCACCATTAATTTTATATTACGAATTCACAGAATGCAAAACAAGACTGCTTATCAAAATGAATATATATTGGGTAGGTGTTGGATTCGCTTGTGAAACTAAAAACATAATTACGGACCTTGTTGCACAGTTTTGTGTGATTATAACCATATGTATTATTAAAACGTTTTTAATTGCGCACTGACAAATTCAAAGATTTATTTACAACTAAAAATTAATTTGTAATTCCGTGTTTGTTAAAGATATGCATGCGTAAGCAATTTCTTCGGTGTGAAGCAAATTTGCAATAAGGGCACTTTTTTGTTGGTTGTTGTCCGCATTCATGATGATAGTGACGATGTAGATTGCGTTTTTGACGGTAAACCTTATTGCACTTTGGACACGAAAAACCTAAAAAAAAAAATAAGTAAATTAAACTACAATTAAATTATACATTCTTAAAAATTAGGATTAACACTTTTTGAAATAGTGTAATAAATAATAAATAAAATAGTCTGCTATCCTTTCCTTCAACTTACCAGATTTATTAAGATGAGGTTTATTCGCAGTTCAGTTTTTTTCGAAATAGTACGTACAACGGTAAAATATAGAGTGAAATGCCATAATATAAGTTACATACGTCACTTAGCACGTTTAAAAATAGTGTACAAGAAAAGTAAAACACCAACAGCTTCTTTAAGTTATCAGTAAAAAACAGTACATTAATTTTCCAATAACCAGACGAAAGATTACCATTGTGCAGTACCTAATACATTCAACAAATTAATTTTTTTTTTTTCTCAGATTCTATTTCTTTTCTGTTGAATCCGTCTGTAACCCATCCTCAGAGTTAAATGCTATGTTATAGTTGCCTATGATGTTCTAACTCATTGATACTTCTAGATATACGTTCCATTGTAACAGCTGTCCTATGAAATCCACATACATTTTAATCTTTGTTATTATTTGCGCATGTGTTAAACGCGTGTGCCCAATGGATAGCCTTCTTAACACCACATTTTCTCTGAGAGTCATTGGAATGTACTGACGACGTTCTGTAACCACGGGGTAGGAAATTTCATAATTTTCTGTTTGTTTGGCACCTTTCGCTTTGCCACAGTTTCCATATTTTCTTCTGTACGGCTAATTAATCTTGCAGTTCCTTGTTATTCTTTCGTACGGGATATTTGTTTTTGTTGCGTTTCCTTCAGTCAATACCAATTTATGGTGACCATCACTTCTAGTTTTTAAAACGGTTTAAAAAAGTCAAAGGTTTTGAACTATATTAACCGTATTTAATGTTGTTTTGCATGCTGCCGTACCTTAATAGGACCAAGGTTTAGAAAATGAGGGTCAGAATATCTCTGCCGGCTCCCTAGTTTGTATAATATGACAATCAATACAAGATACCGAAATTGAATGTAAAATAGCAATGGTCCAAGTAGCCATTGCGGTAAAGTTGAGTATTTAAAGCAATATGGAAGAGGTGTTACAAACACTAAGGCGCATGGTAAAGAAGTTTCAACGTACAGGAAGTGTTCTAGTTCAAAGGAAAGAAAGATCTGGCCGAAAGAGAACAGCGCGGAATAATGAAAACCACGGTAGGCTCCTGTACCAAATCATGCAATCTCCAAAGACTGCTGTTAAAATAAACCTCAATAGGGAAACTAAACGCTTAATTTCTAAAGATATTGGTGCATTTTCGTATCATATTCAGAAATTTCATAAGTTAAACATTGTGAATAAGCGGTTACGTGTAAAATATAGCGCCCGTGTTCTAGTCATGCAATATGAGGACGAAGAGTTTCTGCCAAACGTATGGTTTTCTCTGAGTCACAAGTATCATTCATTATCAGGATACGTCAACAGACAGTCATTCAGATTTCTTGGATTCGAAAAACACAAGAAATTCTAGAGGCACCTCTTCACGATGAACGAGTAACAATTTGGTGCACAGTTTCTGGGCACGGAATTTTGGGCCCTTACTACTTTCAAGATCAAGAAAGGTATAGGCAAAGGATTGAATTATTTGTTAGTGTCCTAAGACGCTTCTGCAGAGCAATTCTAGTTTGATATTTAAATAATAAATTAATTTTGTTATCCGTTATTTATTGACATACTGTATTTGTTAGACACCTCATATCATTCATTACATTTTTTCCTTGATTTTAATTTACGTTGTATGCCTAAGAATTTATAAGTACATATTAAATTTGTTTATTTTTAAATATAACTTTGATGTGGAGTTCTCAATTAGCAAAAGTGTATCAACACAGTTTTAATTGTGGAAAATCCGAATCACTTGGCTCTCCTCTATGCTCAAAAAATAAATGGCAATAACTACATATGGACAGCTGCCGATAGACTCGTACTCGTAATTTCGCTTACAGCTATACTGAACAGTGTAATGGTATCCGGCGATTTCTGTGGGCTTCCGCCCCCAGAACGCAAACCGATATTTTATTTCCCACCTTAACCTTGCAACACCTTTCGGTCCAAATTTTGTTAAAAATGTGCAGGTTGTCATGGTAGACTTTTGATCATACTGTTTGAGATATTGTCAATACTACTCGGTGTGTCTTTTAGCTGCTTTCAGTTCCGATTTCATTCTCTCTGTTATGGTGTCATAATTGTACGGAGAATTGGAGAATTCCAATGGTACTCCCTGTTCCATTTTTTAAGACAAGAAAGTAGGTTCATAATTTCCGCCACTACTAATACGTTAATAATGTACTGCAAGTTATTCTGCGACTTCCTGTGTACCTGTTCCACCATCTATTTTTTCCAGATATTGCCCTTAGTGTCTTTCAAACTTACATAGTTGGCATGTTAATATCAAGGTTGTTTACGTGTGCATGCCATGAACGTTTTCGGACAGCAGATATTTAATATTTTCTTAGTTTAAAAAATTTTCCAACGTAGGGTTTGAGACAAAGTTTTTTAATGCTTTTTCCGTTTTTGTATTGCGTTTGCAATGTTTGCATTTCACCAAGACTTAACACATTTTTTTTAGTTTTGGTATTGCAGAAGCTTTTAATACTGAAATATTAAAAATCGCCACCATGGGGTTAATACAAAACACAAAACGGCGGTTTATTGGTACTAATTTTTGTTGAAACTGCTTTCATCTTGAGCGCTCAAAACACCACTTCTCCGGTAAGGTAAGCGGTAACTGTAGAGACTCAATGATTCAATTATGATCGAATTACTACCGTCTAAACATTCTATCGATAGACTAGGTACTATGTTTGATCTACAAATAGCAAGATCTATTGCCGTGAAAGACTTAAACTTCCTGTTAACGAAGGTCGATATACCATTATTAAGTAACACAAGATCTTCCCTTTCTAGTAACTTTTCTGCCTTTAGATCTTATTTTACCGGCCACCATAGATGATAGTGTGAGTTAATCTCCTGCCTACATATACGGTTGTTTAAGCATTGTAACTAAATCTTGAAGTTCCCCTTGTTCCCGCGAACACAAACTGGTATTGATTAAACTAGCACTCAAGTGTCCAAAGTTCTGACAATTAAAACATCTGATTGATAAGGAAATATATGGTCTTACCAATAATTCATACATAGAAGTCTTAATACTTCTAGGTAAGTTATCTCTTTCGAATGTCAACATAGGATTTAGACTATATTTCCATTCACCTTGTCTTTTTACGTTTGTTCTTCTAACTGCAGTCCATGTCCGTTTCCACCAACAGTGCTCCTTAAACTTTGTTAATGCTCTTCCCATAATCAATTAAACGAAACAACGTTTTAGAAATTAAAACACATAAAATGAAACCACATTTCCCGAGCTTCCTTCTATTGGAGGTTTTCGACGTCCATATTCAATGTGAATTCTGCGGGGTTCCCACAAATATCTCCGCCATTGAGTTGGCCATCCTGTGAAAGTTTCGTCAATGAAGAGCCAATGATTATGTTATTAATTATCCCTACCAATATGTCCACTTTCTCCAAGTGTTGCCCTCGACCATCCAGTGAGGATTATCTCAATATATAAATTCTGCGTAATTTCACAGTACTCCATACGGCGACCTAGATCAATCTTCAATAAGTTTCTGCATTAGGTGCACATTCATTATCTGTAGCCACACATCCTGACATACAATGAGAATCTTCAATATATTAGGACGCCCTGAACAAATTCAAATTTCCCTAAAAGTATTCTGTATTTTAGTAACAGTGTATTCTTCGATCGGTCTATCTTGGTATTTTGTTTAAACAAATTGCATACCTCTGTCACCTTTGGGTGGGTGGTTGGGTATAGCCTTGTAAATATTACCTTTCTGTATAGGAACTAAATTAAAAAAAAAACGAGTGTACACGATTTCTTTAAAACCATCATATTAGAAATTATTTATTTTATTGAGTTTATTTATTATAATCGTTATAAAAATAATACTAATGTTTTATTATATTATGTTATTGAATTTATAAAATTGTAAAATTAAAATTATCATATAAATAAAATTATCATTTAACAACGGTAAAAACATATTTATAAGAGTAACCAACGTAAGTCTAATTTTATTTTATTTCATTATAACGTCGGGAATTACTCGTTAAAAATGTTTTACAACAGTCTATTAGTCAATAGAGGCATAAATGGCTCAATGCTTCTAGAAATGGTTGCCAGTTTGATATGTGGATTAGATTATCCAACACATAACACTTTTTTTACAAGTATCACAACTACTTTATCAATTTGTAAGAATATTTTGGCTCGAGTTTTTTTTAAATAGATTTTACAAACCGTGACTTATGTTACGCTACTAACAATGTTTTACGTATCGTGTAATATCATGAACAATGTTATTTAAACTCAGAATTAAAACATTTGAATATTTAAGGAAACGTTTTAAAGGTAAAATTGCGAAAGGTAAAAACTATAAGCACGTCACTGGGTGCTTCCGTTCTAGTAGATACAAATGCGAAACAGTATCGCTTATAGTTTAAAGTAATGGATTCATACCCTGTAAAGCGTAAAGTTTCAGAATTTTCCAAAAAAATATAAAACCCATTTGTAGGAGTAACGTAGAAAGTGTAGGTATTGTTCAATACTACCCTGAAGGAATTAGATGATATACATTGTATGTTTCGGGAAAATTTTCTTAATTTTCCTTTAATAATAATATGTCGATTTTACTATTTTATAACGTTGCGTGGTGCGTTGAAGCTTTCACTTATTTAAAGCATTTAATCAATTGGAATGTATTTAACAATTATGGAAACCAAACAAACATTTAAATGAAAAATCAACATAATTTTCCGATTTGAGAAATAAGTCTGCGCTCTGAGCTAAACTTGAATTTTTTTGAAACTTTTTTATACTGATCCAGAAGGATTCAGACAGCCTTCACATCCTAAGGTAGTAAGTACTGTGTTTTGTAAAGTAAACTTGTATTTTGCGTAAAATTGCATCCATTTTTGATCACGTCATTTTTAGTTATAAAAGGAAACGTTTCAGAAAGATCCAGGAAATCGTATTTTGGTTTTGGTCTTGTATATAAGAACCATTTCGGTTGCTCTCGCCTACTGTACAGTAATTAAATGATTGACTACCTCGCTACTCAGGATTTAGAGAATTAAAGAATTATGATTGATACTGTTAAACAAAGTCTAGTAAATTGAAAAATTAAATAAAAAGGTACTTGTCATTTGAAACAACGTTAGTAAAGATATGAATATTACACACGAAGTCATTGAATAATCAGTGATGTATTTAAAAAGCTTGATATACAATTAAAAGTTAAACATTGGTTAATGACAATTTACTTTTATAAGAGAGTACTGTGGTCTTGAAGTATATTAGTATTTAAAAGGACAGCTGACATTTATGTGTCGCTAAAGTACAAGCGGGTATAGAACAAAGCGGACTACTCTTTGTTTGCTTTTAAATAAAATAAAAGAACTATTGACATACAATCGTATAGTGTGGCGTGCTCTAAAGAATTACAGGAAGAAGTAAACGCTCTAGGATGTTTAATGTATCCTAATTTGCTAAAACACATTACCACCGTTGAAGGACGTCTCGTATACGTAAAAAATTGTTGTTTTATTGTTTCTTGTTCTTTAAATGAGTATTGAAAAGGTTTATATTTTCTTGTTTTACCTCTTTCTTAGTTAACTGTTTTTGGAAACCTTTGGTATCCAATCATTTCCGTATTTTGTAAATAGCATAGGTTAGGTTTTTACATAAAACTGGTTTAGTTAAAAAATTGCATTTATCTATAAACAGTGAAATACTATCGGCCTTCTAGTCCCGTCCAGATAGCTTGAAATAGATAAAGTGATGACAAGCTGTCCCCCTAAATTCATATAAATGTTATCTATTTTTTTAACGATGTAAAAATTTGTCACCCACCACTACTGCTTTAAGTGCAGGATCAGTTATATCAGTATATTCTTGCGCACTTGAATCAATTAATGTTTTACCTAAGTGAACGACTTTGGTTTTCTTCTTATTCAGTGACTGTTTGGTTATTAACACTGGCCCCTATTAAAGGCAAAAAGTATATTTTGTACGTTACATGGATATTTTGTAACCTTGCCATACTAGGTACGTATGTCCTTTATTTGTGCAAACCTTAGGATGCCATGGTACTTATTTGAACTGTTGTATTCCTCAAATTTAATTAATTGAGGCAATATTTTGGGCGTTAATTAAAAATTTTAAAGCCTATACTCATTAAAAGTTATTAAACATACTAATATGAATTTTAACGCAAATGTAAAGTGAATTTTAAAAATTTAGGCACGAAATGCAGCTCTGAGCTAATCGATTTCTACGTTCTGTGGTCGCGTGAGAAATAGTACCTTCGCCCAATACACTTTTCCAGAAATAAATTTTAATTACTGTGGGGCCTGACATTTATTCCCGATTCTGAGCATTATTTTACAGTAAATTATAAAGCAATATTTCGGATACTACTCATTACGGTCTACGGTCTTTTTCAGTAACCCGCTTATTTTAATAAGTCTACGCGACGCTAGCGCGAATTTCGTCTTTGCTAGACGGGCTATATTTAACTTAAACCTTGATCTTGAGTAAATTCTACATCAATGCCAAGCCATTTTTACTTGTTGATTTAACTACTTTTCTACTATTTATCTAAAAACTAATACAATGCAGGATTAAATGTAAAATTACAATAATTCATAAAAGGAGTAACTACAACAATAATTAACTACATATCCTAGAATAAACGCTATAGTCCTTGTGCTTATGTAACAGATGCTGTTTGATATTTCCCTTTGTCTTTGATCGGTATGTACAATTAATCACAGGGCATGTGAATTGAGGATCTTTTCCGCATTCGTATTTTCTATGTGCATATAACGACGTTATATGGACGTAACTTTTTCCACACTTTTCACAATTGTGCAATCTTAACGGAGCCCTCAATTGCAAATAGAAGATTCCTAAAAAATCACAAATACATTATAATCTCGTTATTCATTAAAAACTAAGCTACGCTTTGCTACAATTATTATATAGTATTTTACAATAAATTTCTACTGATATATATTTTATGATTGTTATTAAAATAATACCTAAAGAGAAGCCAACCATTTTCTAATAGGTTTATTGAAGATATCAGCACTAAAACTAATGTTTTAAAATATTGTGAGTCCGTAAACTGCTTTTTCTCTGAAATCTACGACAACATATGTTGCATTTAAAATTAGGATGATCACTGCACCCACTTTTGACATGTTCAACGATATTACTCTTGTTTTTATACGAACAACCGCATTTACAGCAAATAAATCTTCCATTAGTGTCAATTTTACATAACTCACCTGAAATAATATTTCATTAGACCCTAAAAGTCATCATGGCAACAATTTTATATTATTTTAAATAATTCAATGGACAATATTTTAAAAATGATTTTATTTATCAGTTCAATCATTCGAATTTGTCAAAAAAACTAGGTACTTTAAAAAAATGCTAATAGTACAGTTAATTAAACAAACAAACATTGTTTGAAACACTTAACCTAAAATAGGTTTTTTAGGACTCATTTGCTATTCCAGACTCGGCTAACGCCTCGTCCGGAAATAACACATTCGTCCTAAAAAAACTCATTTTAGGTACTTGATACAAAAATAGCTATTTTACTTCTGTTTACATAAAGTATGAGTAAACACACCTTAATTTAGAAAAAAAACACTCCTATTTGAGGCGTTAATCACAGCCAGAAATCATCATTTCTCGATCATTAACCAATTTTGTAGTGTAGCAGAATTTTTTCATCTTTAAATTCTCATTTGGTCTAAACCAGGCATTATTAAATATATAAATTATTATTATTATTATAATATATATATATATATATATATATATATATATATATATATGGGAATCTCGGAACATAATTGATACGAAGTTGGTTAAAGTGAGGCAAAGTTAATATGCCGTTTTGTAATTTACCATTTTCCGTGCATTTCCGGAAATATTCGAAAAAAAACGAAAATTGGAATTTTCATCTTTATTCTTTTCTGAGGTTATTTGAAAAGCTATTAAAAAATAAAATCACTCTCTCATAGCAACTTTTAGAGTTCTACAATCTCAAGTTAACGAATTTTTTGGTACAACGTTTCGGATTTGAGAAGTCATCATCAACTTACTATTTTCAGATGGACCGGTAAAAAGATATTCCTTGTATTCGATAGAACTGCTCAAGTACCTTACTGAAGTAGGAACACATTCAAAAGGCGGCATGAAACGTCATAACGTCAACGTCATCGATCGCCCGTATTATCAATCTTAAATAAAAAAGAAGTGAGAACCCGTTGTTATATGCGAAGCGTATGACTTCATTATGATCGGCAAATAGAAAAAGCACACAGAAGCTAGTTCAATATGTTGAAAAAATTAGATATTTTGGTAACGGCTCTCGAGCTGTACGATGTCGAAATGGCTTAATTAGCTGAAGTTCTGCAGGAGAGGAGTCACATTGTTACTCATTCTGTATTATAAGTGTTTTGTAACTGTGGTTTCCTATTAGTGGAGTTGATCGGCCTATTTCCACAGTGGAAATAGGACGATCAACTCCACTAACATTGTTACTCCATATACATAATTTTAATTGTTGTAGATGCCGGGATGAGTTCGGTTAATCTGAAATTTCAGTAAATCACGATTCAGAATTGTTATTAATTATGTTACAAAATATTTCCAAAGTAGTTACTTAACAATAATATGGCAAAATATAAGTAGGTACACTAACTCAACTTTTTGATAAATTTTAGGTAAATAATAATGCTTCCGTCTCCAAGAGAAAATTGAAGCAGAAGTCAATAGGCCATCTTTACATTACATTAAATGTTGGAGAATTTTGAAACATAGAGAATATAAACCATATAAAATCCATGTACATCAAACATTACATCCCGGGGATTTTGAGAGACGACTTATCTTTTGCCATTGGCTGCAAGAACAAGTAACATTATTAATTCAATTGGTTTGAGGAACCGCATTTTGAATGCATTTGCTTCTTTAAATAGAAGAAGTCTTCATAGGGCTGTAATGAGCTTAAGAAGAAAAACCAATCAATTTATTAGGGTAAACGGTGGTCTTTTTGAACATCTATCAAAGAATTAACAGCCAAAGTAGTAATGAAATTAGAGCATACTAAGACCATTCTAACATTAGTCACCGTGTTAATAGTAGTTAGTTTGGTTTTAGTTTGTTCTAATTTTATCAGCCATAACAATATACATGTTCAGTATTTATTTAGTATTTAGTACCGGTTATGTAGTAAAATTGAACTGTTTTCCAGTTAGGTACCGACCTACCTATTTGTTATTTTATACTTAGTTGATTCAGGTACCTACTACTAAAATGTTTGATTAAAGTATTGTTAAGATGTTTAGACTAAGAAATTATTGCGAACAACAAGGCAACTAATACTAATAATATCAAACGCTATTGCTTTATCGCAGCCTACTATTTAAATTTAAAAAAATGCTTTTTTGCTAGAAAGAAATGTCTAAAACTTGAAGTGTGATATATCGTTGAATTCGCATTGAGGAGTTTTATCGAAAGCAGCGAAAATCTTTTATCGGTCCATATCAAAAACTAAAGTTGATGATGACTTCTCAAAGCCGAAACGTCGTATCAAAATTCCGTTAACGCTTGGATCGATTTGGATAATATTCGGTACTGTACTCCTTAGTAGACCATTATTGTACGAAACACCGAAACACGGATAACCCGCATAAACCAGTCAAAAACATTTTAATGTTAAGGCCAATAACTTTCAAAAAAATAGTTTCAGAAAGAGACATTCAATAGTAATTTTTTTTGTTAGTTTATAATTGATGATATCTGTTGAGGTTTAGACACAAAAATATAAAATCTGAGGAACTGCGCACTGCATTTTACTTAAATACTTAACACTTAAATACTTTCGAACCAGGTATCTGTGGTTAAGTGATGTCCACACATTTAGGGATACCCTGTATGTATGTATTATATATATATATATATATATATATATATATATATAAAAACCTGTGCAAAAAAAGATTATATTCCCTCGTTTACGAACACGTTTTTTTCCTTAACGAATCATTTATGAATAATATTGAATTTTAATATATACAAGCCCTCCTTAGGCCAACACCAGTTAACATGATTATGAAACTAGGCCAACAGTTACCCAATAGCGATAATCCCACTCTACCATCTTTAATTTAAACTCAAAATTAATATTTGTATAATTATTTATCAAATGTAATTAATTATGCACAAGGCCAAGACTCACTTCACCTCATATAACTAGAAGATTATACTACGTTTGAATCTAACATCAAACGCACCCTGTTCCATTTACAATTATATTAAGTAATTATATTTTATGTATTATTCACTTAACGCCGAAGTTACAAGTATAAGAAAACATCGCGTTACAAATAGATAAATTTAATTAATGCAACAATACAATTAAAAGTTCCAGATAACCTTATGAAATCAGGTTTTAAAGACACTGAAATTAAAACTTTTATTACATTGGGTACTATTTTTTAATGTAATTCCAAATCGTATTGTGAGTGTAACCATAGCTTATTAATTTAACAAGATAACTATTTCTAGACGCTACTTTACCAAAACAGTCAGTGAAAAAATAATTTTTGCTTTAATTAAAAGCTTGGTCAACCACGGTTAGCGGAATATAACATCTATTTATTATTTAATACAGAATCTGCAACCATGCAGCTAATATACGCTGTATTAGTATAGTACATATATATATATATATATATATATATATATATATATATATATATATATATATATATATATGGGAATCTCGGAAAACATGAAAACACAATAGATACGAAGTTGGTTAAAGTGAGGCAAAGTTAATATGCCGTTTTGTAATTTACCATTTTCCGTGAATTTCCGGAAATATTCGGAAAAAAAACGAAAATTGGAATTTTCATCTTTATCCTTTTCTGAGGTTATTTGAAAATCTATCAAAAAATAAAATACACTCTCTCATAGCAACTTTTAGAGTTCTACAATCTCAAGTTAACGGATTTTTTGGTACGACGTTTCGGATTTGAGAAGTCATCATCAACTTAGTATTTTCATATGGACCGGTAAAAAGATATTCCTTGTATTCGATAGAGCAGCACAATGCGAATTCAACTATATATCATAGTTCAAATGAGAAGTGATAGTTACGAATTTACTAACAGAAAGTCTTTTTTAAAATATATATATATATATATATATATATATATATATATATATATATATATATTAACATATTAATGTATTTCTTTATTTGATCTGTGACATAGTTCATATACAATTGATTTAGAAATTCGTATTGTTGAATGCAATTTTGCTACGTAAAATGTGAATTTCAGTATAAGGTTTTAATTACAAGTACTAAATATATTAGTTTATTGTTGTTGTTTTTTTATCATTTTCTTTAAGTGTTCATAATTAATATATAAATATATATGACAGTAAAAACATGATTTTTGGTAATAAAGATATTCCAAAAGAAAATCAATGCTACATACATCCACATCGCCAACCTGCATTTGACTATACCCTGTAAATGAATCATAAACTATCCAGATGGCAACCGACCACTCAAGATCAAAGAAAAGGTAATGGTAAACGTATTACATTTGCTCCACAAGTATATACGTATGGTGAAATGAAGGATGGGTGCAGTCAGGATAACTTCGGAAAAGACGCATTTAGGGTTATGAGTTATTGCTCTAACAGTGACTGAATATCTGGACCTTATGTTCGTATACGCAATGGTCATGTCGCTATATGTGTATAAGAACAACCCCCTGTAAAAACGTCATACAGAACACATGGTAACGAGGATCGAACCAATTACTTCCTTTCCGAACGCTAACTCGGTCGTGTTACCACCATCTTAGTTCACGGTAAAGTGGTTTTCAAGCATTTGAGATCCCTTCCCATAAACTTTAGCGTTTCCCAAGTTATTTCCGTTGATAATTGTAAAATAGCACACATATTGTTTCTGTCAGAATTAGCCGGTAATGCACGTTCAAATTACGCTCGGGGTTAATAAACAACTGTGTTGATATGAGGTATTATCCATTTCAGCTATATCGTTAATACAATCAAATCTTAAAACAAATATATATATATATATATATATATATATATATATATATATATATTGAAAGCCAAAAATATTTTTAGGTAAAACAAACGATTGCAACTAGCTTTGTATATTTTTTTAATTTTACAGAATTTATTGGGCTATAAATTACATTAAGTAGAAAATATGTAACAAAAAACTTTCTGAACAGTTTTGCACATGATAAAATAACTCGGTATACTTTAACATAAGGTTTTAATATGGAGTATTTCCTCCCCTAATGTTTATTAATACTTGCATGCGCTTCGGTAAGGTTCGAAACACAGTTTGCACATACGCTTGCGGAACGTTCTCATATGCTTCTTGCAGTGCGACTTTAAACTCTGGAAGCGTATCTGGCTGAACTATTGGACCTCTAACACTACGTAGAGTTCATCCCAGAGATGTTCAATGCTATTCAAGATACTCAGTAACAATTATTGCGGTGCGAGGTCTTGCATTGTCTTGCATTGACACAACATTGTCCCCAATAACTGGGACGAAAGGAACTACAGCATACGCTTACACTTCTTTAATATACCTGGCAGCAGTTAAAGAACCAGCTATGAAAATAAGCTCAGTACGAGCATCAATGGAAATACCATAACTCCTCCTCCTTCGAAACTTCTTGTTTGGACAAGCGTCTCCAGACCATTGCCCGTCCATCGACAGACCTTAAACAGAATCTCGATTCATCGTTCGAAAAGAATTCCTTTCCATTCTGCAATAGTCCAGTGACAGTGAAGACGACCAAAATTCAGTCGACCTCTACGATGTCTGGGTTGAAGGTCGGAACCAATGGCAGGTATCATTGCTTTCGTTCCAACTTCATTGAGACGTCGTCCAACTGTATGCACACTAACGTTGAAATTGCTGGAGACGATTTCTTGCAGCAACAGCAGTTGAATGGCGATTTCATAACACTTGCAGTGTAACAAAGCGATCATCCCTGCGTGAAGAAGCTCTTCTTCGGCTATAGGAATGGTTTTTAATAAACGAACAGAAATTCAATATAATAATCAACTGTATTTATTTAAAATTAACTGTTGAAGTACATACAGTAAAAGATTAACTCGAGTGCAACTTGAACCCACGACCTCCACTTTGCTAGAGTGGTGCTCTCCCAACTGAGATATCCAGGAAACAAGTCACAATCAATTCAAACTTAAACTGTATGTACCTCCCTAATTACGATGTATTATAATTTTTATACACAATGAAGGATCACAGTAACTTTTGTGTATGTCATGTGAGCCCGCAATTTACTAAGGTTTCGCACATGACAGCACGTGACTGATTTTTATTTGTTATATGCAATACTAATAGATAACTATAGGAAGGGTTTTTAATGAACGAACAGAAGTTCAATATAATAATCATTAACAGTATTTATTTAAAACTAACTTTTAAAGTAGATACAAAAAAAAGATTAACTCGAGTGGGACTTGAACTCACGACCTCCACTTTGCTAGAGTGGGGCTCTTCCAACTGAGCTATCGATTCAAACTAAAACTGTATGTACTTCCCTAGTTACGATGTATTATAATTGTTATACACAATGAAGGACCACAGCCAACTTTTGTGTATGTCACATGAGCCCGCAATTCGCTAAGCTTTTGCACATGACAACACGTGACTGATTAAATTTTTGTGTTAAACATTTCTTGCAAAACAACTAGCTGAGTAGTCATTAGTACATTTTATTCATATGGCTCTGTTACATCAACACAAAGTGTGTCTGTGGGTGTAAAGAACGACAAAGCCGTTATTATGGTTCGAAACCTTTAAAACATTAAGTAATGGACATTTCTTTTACAAAGCGAATAAAATGCTATCGATAAAGCAGTAGTTACGCAAATCGATAGAATCACAGAAACAATTTGAATGGAAAGTTTTAACAGTTTTAGAAGTATTAGTCCACCCAAACCTTTAGACGTCAAAACTGATTATATTTAGACGTTATTGTGAATTAAAATTTACAAATGTTTCGCTCTACTTCCTCAATCAACATTAAATTAAATTCACTATGCCTTTATGTAATGGAAACACTACGATATTTAAACGACAAACAAGTTTGCGATTTTCATACCAAAAAAATAAAGGAACGGGTTCAAGTAGAATTCAATTTATTATTATACATAATCTACATATGTAATTCCATAGTGAATCTTGGAATGTTTCGTTAAGTTAGATTTTTGATGAAACCTTCTGTTGCAAATCACACAAGCAAATTGGGGTTCTTTTCCACATTCGTAGCGCAGATGACTATTCAAGTGAACTTTTCTTTTATATAGTCTCCCACATTGAGAACAAGGAAAGTTCTGACCTAGAAATTATACTCAATAAATCCATAGCCATATTATTTGAAAGCTGAAAGGATGTAGCGGTGTAAAAGCTGAAGCCCATTTTTAATGCAAACATAACATTGAATTATAATTAGAACTGCAATGTTTTATTCCAAGCCGGATTAGCATATAAGACAAGTCACAAACATTCTAAATCCTAATTATATTTTAACACATTTGAAAAAGTGCCTTAATTGTCATAAACCAAAATTTTCTTTACTTCAATTTGGATGTTTGAGAGCGCAATGAATTCTTAGTTGGTCATTTCTTTTACATTTATAACTGCAGTGTGAACAGTGAAAGTTTTTCTTATTACCGCATTCGTATCTAATATGTCTCTGTAAAGTATTACTATATCGATAGGTTTTCCCACATCTTTCACAGAAAAATTTGATTATTCCTCCTTGAAATACTAAAAAGAAGAAAACAAGAATTTAGCAATAGTTTACTAATCGACTAATGTTATGTTTTGTTTTTTTTTTCTATTACTACAGTACTTTACAAACCTTGTGTGGGTTGTCCCCACCATTGTTTAATAATGTATATACGTGATCCAAGCAGTACGCATGTGGAGTCTAGCCTAAGACTCACACTACGAAACTAATGTATGCTACTTCACTACTATGTGGAAAACGTGATATGCAGAAAACCAAATCTAATATAATGCAAACAAATTTACTGCATAACATACCAACGTTAAGAATTGCACTAAGAAATTTGGAAGTAAAAAATGTGCCTCTATTCACTTTAACAAAGCACATCTGAAATTTCACTTATACCTCACATGCAAATACTAAATGTAAACAAAACATACATAGTACAACATTAAAAGTTATTAACAGAAACAAGATTTCTCACTTAGCGTAACCTAACAGATTTCTACCAGGATGTACTTTACGTATGTGAACATTTATATTATATTTTCTATGAGATCTGTAACCACAGTGAATGCATCCATGTCTGGGTACTGTACCACATTCTTTGTAGTGTGCCAATAAATGATTTCTATTTTTGTATCTTTTTCCACACAAGTGGCAGCTATAAGGATTATTTTCATTGAATCTCCGCCTTTGATTACGATACATATCTTTTTCAACTGAAAAAAAGTAGTGTTAATTACACCTTGTTGCCTTTGTTAATTCACTACTAAATACTGAGTAGTAATGTACTTACCATATTATTGTGTTATTAGAGCATATTCTAGCAAAAATTGTGACAAAGTGAATTTTATTTATTACTTCGCATTATTTCCAATAACAAAACATCTTTCAAGTATTTATCCAAGATTCTGGAACAATTAGTTTAGTTGATAGGCCTTCTTTGACAGTTTTTATTTTTAAACCGCATCCGTCATCAGGCTTAATGGTGAGTCGAATTCATGTATCACTTCTTACGTGCAACACGCCTGCGCAATAAGTTACTGCGAAACCAAACGTGTGCGTGTCGGTGCGTGCGCGTGCGTGTGTGTCTATTATTTGCCAAATAAATGCAATCGTTAAAGCAAAAACCGATTGTGCGCGTATGTATACTATCCCAAGGATTAACTAACGGATTTCAATCTCGTTGATTAGGATACTTCATCTTAAAAAAGAAGTTTATAAGTAAAAATAATTTTAGATATTGTTGAGTCGTGGACGGTTGATTATCCTATAAAGGTGCCATTACTAGTATTGTAAATTTTGATTTGTGCATAAGTTAAGGTGTGGCAGATTAACATCGCTTTATTAGATTTCTTAGTTTTTTTATACGTTAAGCCACACAAAGGAAAACAAAGATTCAGTGCAATAAATCCTTTCGTTATTTTTCGATATATTTGTAACTTGGCTTGATAATTGAATTTCTTTACATAAGCCGATTACAAAATGTAAATGCTTTATTTCGTTGATTGAATCGAACATACAATGCAGATCTTATCTCAGTGACTGTTTATCACATTACTAACCATAATTTACTCATTTATATTTATGAAAATAAAAGTTAGGATTTGAACCAATGTGAATTATGCTAGCACACGTTGAGATATTGATATTAAAATTTTAAACAATAGTTGGATAGAACATTACTTCCATATAACACACCAATCGTTGCAACTATCTTATTTTAGGATAGCGAACAATGATTACATATATAAAAATTAATATATTTAGCTATTATTTTTCCAAACTGGGTTTAACTTATTTATCGTGGATTATTGTCGATTATTATAAGTGTTAGGTCACATTTACATGAGCGAGAAACAAATAGTTCAATTAGAATTGATAATACATAATACACAAAAGTACTTAAAGGATTAATTACATTCAAGCTGAATAAACAAAGTTCAGAGTTTTATGTACCGAGTAAACGAATACCTTGTGGTCCACGATCTCGCAAGATCAACATCTCAGCTTCAGATTATTTTCGAGATATTAAGACACGTACACGCTATATACTATAAACAAGAAGAAGCCGACATTTTGAATTGATGTTGCCTTCAAATCATTCGATCCCTCCCTTTTTCTGTGCAATATATACTACATTTCAGCATGGAATCTTAGATTAAACAAAACCACTTTTGGACATAATTTAATCATGTTCTCCATGAAAACAGAAAGTGGGGATTATCAAAGTATACATAATTTACTTCCTATGTATGTATTTAAATACGATTAGAAGTAGTATACCTGCATGCGACGCCATTCTACTACCATAGGATTTTCATGTGGCACGTAGTGCCACATCACTGGACAAAAAATACACCCACGTATCACACAATATTAAAAAAGGCGAAACACGTTTCAATAGTTAAACCATCATCATCAGCGGGGGAACACAGTGTTTGCGTGCGCCACGCGGCTGACCAATGGCCAAGAAACAACCCATGTCTCATCTACTAATTGCTTTTCGAAAATAAGATGGCAACATTGCCATCCCTTTCACTTATTACAAGAAAAGTTACTACTATAATAAACGGCAACCAGGCTGGGTAAAACCTACACCTTTCACTTGTGAGAAATAGAAATGTAAGAAAATCCACATCTTTAACTAATTTCGGCTACTAAAGCGGAAGCGGACATTTTCAGTATGTTTAATACCGTAGTGAGGGTAAGAGCCAACCACAAAATTCAATGATAATGCTAATGTTTTGGGTTAAAAATTAATAGTGCATCACCCGACAAGGCACCGCTACTTTGCCTACCTAGTTCGGTACGTCACATCAGACTGCTACGCAGATAACCACTACGGTTCCCTATCAAACCTCTAGACTGCTAGTTACGTACAACGGATCGACTTAAATACAAATGTAATGCTTGCAACCCTGGGCACGATACTACAGAGCAGTGCGCTTTTGTGCCACCCAAGGAGTCAGTTTCAAAGAGTTTTGTGGAAGAATGAAGGGCATCATCACCGTTAACAACAATGACATAGGCCTCACAATAACTCTCAATACGGTTATAGCTTTTCGCGAAACACCCAGTAACTCCGTCATAGCAAGGCTTCCGCGTCTAAAGGCGAAAATCGTTGAGCAGTGTACCACTGCCGAAGTATATTTGAGCAAAACTAGGTGAACACGAACGATGAAGTCTAACTGATGATGAAATTGTAATGTGCATCTTCCATAAACTGGTTGAAAACAGCCCTCTGTGATCGTGGGTCTTCATAATATACCGTTTCTCCTAGTCGGTCATTATAGGCAACTATTTAGTAATTCACTAAACAATCTTGAAATCTTCTAACGTGTTGGATTGTACCTCCATAGTCTAAATCCACTTCGGGAATGGTACAGAGCTCGACTATTTTCGCACTTAGACGTTCATCATTGATCCGAAAGAAGACCTCGTTCAAGCAAAGGGACGAGTTACTCTGCAGTACCTTGCAAACATCGCATTTGTTAATTTGTTGATTGTTGATCTATTCTGGAGGCTTAAAGGGGTAGAACTTTGTGTAAAAACATTGGGAGTGTAGTTAAATCTTTTGATTAGGTGCTTACCCTCAGAAAAAATTCTAGATCATGATGATCCGCTGTCTCCTTATTCCGGTTGTAGTCCTGAAGTTGAAGAGATGATCTGGTTTAAACCCTGGTGTGGATGGTTCATTGGCAGCCTGTTGTACCATGAAGACGTTTGTTTGAACAGCTTTGACCACTGATTGCATGCCATTAAATAAATAATCTTTCGGTGCCACTTCCCCCTTCACCATTAACCGAAGTAAGGGGTAACTAGCACCTGGCCATCTGAAGAGATGTTCTGCTTTAAAATGCACAAACATTTCCAATATATTCCGCTTCCGCTTTTATCGCCAAAATAATAGTTTTCCCGAACGACGTTGCCATACCCAGAAAGAAATGGATAAAAACTAAGATGAACACGTCACACACGCACATCATATGGTAGAAAAGTGGCGTCAAGTGACGGTATCATAATCAATTTATTGATATACTACCGAATTGCTTTTTTGCAGCCCAGGCAGTTAAACTAGTCTTATTATTATTTACGGTGGCACTCTGGCTCAAATAAAAAAGTGTCACTTTCTCAAAATCCACATCGAAGCACAATAATTATTTCAATGAAAAGCAAGGGCCATAAAACTAATCCTGGCAGCATTAGAAGAGCAATTATCTGAAAGAAAAAATATTAAAATTAAGGACAAGAGCAGAAGCAGCGAGTAAGATTAAAGTTAGATACTATCAGTTTTATTCTAGATTTTAAAAAATGAGGGTACATATTTATTAAATGCACAATAGTGCTGTTATACATAATTCACATTAAGTACTTTTAAAAAGATCACAAAAATCACTAACAGGCAGTTCTTAAAAATAATAATACTGATAATTTAGTAAACACATTTTCGTACTTTACTTACTAATAAGAATACCATGAGTTAAAAGATGACGTCTAAAATTGCCCTTTATAGGTGATTTATATGGACAAAAAGAGCAAAAGTATTTTGGCCCTTTACCACATTCAAATCTCAAGTGATTCCTTAATGAGGACTTATATTTGTAAACCTTTCTGCATCTTCTGCACCAAACAGGCGAACCTAAAATAATTAAATTAGTTATATTAATATCATTAAAATTAAACAGCACTAAACACTTATAATTCTTGATGCATGTTGAAAACGCACAAATTTTAAAATAATTATCTTCCAAATTTTGAAAACGATTTTCTAGAAGAAAATGAATTTATTGGTTTGAAGTTCGTCAGAAACAAAGCGTGCGATAACTCCAAATCGCATATAAAATCTTCATGAAATTGATATGATACACTTCTGGTTCGAAAATCTACATAATCACGTACACAACAATTCTGCACAACATATACGAGGGTTATACAACATACTTAGAATCCAGGAACAAAGTTTTCCATAACTCCAAAATCGCACTTCAAAACTTCGTGAGATTTATATAGCAGATTTCCGGGACTACCATCTATAGCGTCAAACACACTCATATTCTGTCCGACGTATACGGGGAGTGTACAAAAAATCGCCAGAAACAAAGTGAGTAATAACTCCAAAATTGCATATAAAATCTTCATGAAATTCTGGTTTTAAAATATACAGAACAACGTACACAAATATTCTGTACGACATATACGCGGGTTGTACGAAATACTTCGTATTTAGGAACAAAGAATGAAATAACTCTAAAATCACGCGTCAAAACGTCATCAGATTAATATGGTAGACTTCGAGGGCAGTTTACAGAAATTCTTTCCCAGAAATAAAAAATCTGTAATATTCATCACTAACTGTAAGTTAGTAGTTTATTTTGAATGAGTGTCATAAATTTTCTGTTAATGTTACGTATTTTTGTTCCACATAGCATAGTAATAATACTAATTGAAGCATTAATTTAAATTCCATATCAGAATTATGTACTAGTGACACGAATTGTGCCAGGAGGAGGGGGAAAGGGTAATAGGCTTTAGTTTTAGATATGTGGGAGATTGATACCTATACTTTGTCCCAGAGCCAAACTAAGCTCTCGAGAATTTCTCTAATGAATGGATTGTGGGACAAATAGGTACTGGAAAATATTTGAAGCAGTTATTAAAATTTGTACGTGCACCTATTTATACTCTGTAACATAAAAAATGCAACACCAAGATGGAGTTGGAAATTTTGGACCAAACTTGGCAGAAATGTTTAACTAGTCAAATGTAGTAAATGATTAAAATTTCATTCAAAATAATCACAATCTAAATTATCGGGTGTATTTCTTGAGAGATAAAGTCGATTTCGGTATTGTTGTTGAAATTCTTTTGTTTTTGTGTTCTTCTTTGCATTTTGAGGCTGCGATCATGCCTCGAGTGCGGCAACGTGAAAATGATCGACAACTGAGTAAATTCGACAGAGGTCGCATTATTGACTTGCGTGAAGGTGATTTTTTATTCAGAGAAATTGTTAATCATCTTAACCGTAATCAATCCTCTGTAGTACGGTGTTACCAAGCATGGTCTAGAGAAGGTCAAGAACGTCGTAGAAAAAGGAAGTGGACGGCCAAGGCAGACAAATGTGGTCCACGACCGCCATCTACGATTAATGACATTAAGAGACCGATCCTCGAGCACAAGATCAATAGTCGATTCGTTTGGAAACGAAGGAGATACTGTAACCGTTCGTACAGTTTACCGTCGAATCAGAGCTTTTGGGTTGCAGCCCTATCGACCACATCTTGTGCTTCCGCTGTCGGCTGGTTATCGACAGCAACGTTTGGAGTGATACCTTGCGACTGGATTGGGACGTGGAATGGCATAGGATGATCTTCAGTGACGAATCCTGATTCTGCTTGGGAATGCACGATGGTCGCATGAGGGTCAGACGTAGGCGTGGAGAACGTCGCAATGCGCAGATTTATGTTGAGCGGCATGTGCACCACACTGTGGGGGTTATGGCATGGAGTGCTATTGTTTATGTAAGCAGGTGTCAGTTGGTATTCATCCGAGGCAATATGAATGCCCACCGATATGTTGATAAAGTGGTAGAACACCATATCCTTCCATTGCTCCAGGAGTCCGTCCTCACATTGAAAGGCATTCTATGGAGCGCTTCGAAGAGGATAACGTCAATATCTTGCCGTGGCCACCCAGATCTCCCGACCTTTCGCCCATCGAACATGTGTGGGACATGATGGGTAGAAGACCCAAACAATTAGCCAATCCTCCACAGACACTAGAAGCTGTCTGGCATGAATCACGGATTGCTTGGAATGCAATACCTCAGGAAGAAATCGACCACCTGTTGGAATTCATGCCAAGAAGGGTGCGGGAGTGTGAAACTAACTGGAATGGTCCAACACGTTATTAATAAAAAATGCCTTTATCTTTTGTTTAATTTCTTTGAAATTTTAATCAATTACTGAATTTGACTAATTTGCCAAGTTTGGTCCAAAAATTCCAACGCCATCTTGGTGTTGCATTTTTAGGTAACAGATAATTGAATAAATATTTTTGCAGCTCTTAAAGTCAGTATCCTTCAAGGGATACTTATTCAGATTTTGATTAGTATGCAAACTAGCAACTGTAGTACAATGATCTTCAATATTTACTTTATAGGTATTTAAAAACAATGAAAACAAAACGAAATCATCATTTTCTTTGCGAATGTTAAAAATGTGTGTATTGTGAACTCACGAGGATCCTTAATAGATAACTTATAATGGTAGCAATGCTTCAACAAGCAGTATTTGTCAAAATAAAAAACTTTTAAAAGACATGTCACAAGAAAGGTGGAGCACTTAAGATATTAAATGTCACATACACCACGATTAATATGAAAAAACTGATCAATGTGTAGCAAACCATGCTAACAACAGGGGGAATGCGTTATACTGTGATCATGATCGGTCTTCTCGATACTCTGCCCTAACACGCATAAGCCTAAGTATTGCACGCTTGTTTCAGGGCATACATTTTCATACAACCCCCGGATACGTAGGGCAAGATATTTGTGTACTTGACCTTGTAGTACCTGAAGTATACACAGGGTGGGTCAGATTTAATGTTGATAATTTCAGGAATCGATAGAAAACTCTTTTTTGCCAGAGATAAATGGCATCAAAATTTAAGTTTTTTAAATATTTTCCTAAAAGGAAATAGATACGACTTTCAAATATTGACAGGCGCAGTTGATGGACGATTTTGCGCAATCGGTATACCGCGTGATATTTTTTGGAGAGCCGCACACACCTCTACCCATCCGTATTTTTTGTGTTAGGCCTCTGATTAAATTTGATCTTATAGCGTGCTTATTCAGTTCTTTACCATAAAATGTTCAGCTTTATGCATTTTCAAATGTTGCACTTATTTTTGAGTGTTTGGGCAAAATTCTTGCTATTGTACGAGCATAAATTTTACGTAGAATGTAAAAATCGATGCGATTTCAGCAAATTCACGTGTCAGTGTTGATGTCTGTGTTAGTGTCGATCAAAAGTTAGAGACAGCAATGCCAAGAACATTTTCAAACGAGGATTACGCCGATATCCATTATGTTCATGGATTCTGCGACGGCAATTGTAACGCAGCAGTTGAAGCGTACCGAGCGCGTTTTCCGAACAGAAGAACTCCAAATGCACAAGTATGTGTAGACGTACATGGTCGATTTTCTGAAATCTAAGAAATAATATACGATTTCTTCTAACAATTCAAGCACATGCCAAATTTGTAGATAGTCTTACAATTAGCAGACATAACTTCACAATTTTCACATAAGGTTTTGTAGACTGAAGAAATTTTACAAACAATAGAGTTGTAAATTACGACAACCTTCATGTATGAGCTCAAGAAAATTCTCGTTGTATTAGAGAATCGTTGTTTCAGTATGAGTTCAACGCAAATGTGTGGATTGGTGTTATAGGAAATACTCTTTGTGCGCCGCATTTTTTACCTCCTCACTTAAATGCAAATTTATTTCGTAATTTTCTGGAAAATTCGCTTCAAGACTTTGCGCCAAGAAAGTTGGATCCAGTTGGATGGTAGTCCAGCGCGATATGTACGGTAAGTTGAGCAGTAATTTGATGAAAATTGTCATCATCGATGGCTCGCACGTGTCCGAAAAAATAGCTTAAATTGGATTTCCGATGAAGGGCCAGTTGCTTGGCCACCACGGTCTCCCCAATTGAATCCATTGGACTATTTTGTTTGGGGTCAGTGTATCATACACCAGTAGACATTCCGAACAGTTACTGTGATACCTAATTGTTAATTTGTTACATACTTTTTTTGTTTGTTAATTAAATGTTTGATATTCTTGATGACTACTCAATACTCATGCTCCTAAACGACCTTGCAATTTTGTTAGACGCCAGTTTATAAATATCACTCCATTGCATGCTGTATAACTAGGTCGATAGGAATTTTGGCCAAAATCGAAAATGCATGAAAATAAAACATTTTTGATAAAGAACTGGACAAGCACGCTATAAGAATGAAATTAATCATCAAAAAAATTCATATGGGTAGAAGCGTGCGCGACCCCCCAAAAAATTACACCCGCTATACCGATCGCGCCACTGCACAATAATGGTCATTGTCCATCTAGTGCGCCTGCCAAATTTGGAAATCGTACCTATTTCCTTTTAGTATATTAAAAAAAAATATAAAAAATTCAAATTAAGGGGCCATAAACAGCGCTTTAGGACAATACTTCATAGAACAAATCCCCATTACTTCCACGTGTTACATCGATTCCCAAAGTTATCAAGATTAAACCTGAATCATCCTGTAGTTTATAATTTGATGTGCGATTTTCGAGCTAGTGACAAAACTTCATACAACATCCGTATGTCAGACAGAATTTTTATGTACATGATTCTGTAGATGTGAGTATACCAAGCACAACATGAATTCCATGAAGGTTTGATGTGCGATTTTGGAGTTATGATACGCTTTGTGTGGATACGAAATATTTCACACAACTCGCATGCTTGCCGTTAGCGGCGAATTGTTGTACTTCCAGTACATATCGGCAGAATATGTGTGTACTTGATTCTGTAGATGGTAGTTCCCGAAAACTGACATATAGATTGCGTGACATTTTGAGTTTGGAGTTATGGTACGATCTGTACCTGGATACGAAATATTTTTTACAACCCCTGTACATATCATGCAGAATTCTTGTGTACGTGACTCTATACGCTTTAGAACCAGAAATCTATCATACGAATTTCATGAAGATTTAGTATACGATTTTGGAGTTATCGTAAGCTTTGCTTCTAGCGACGAATTTTTTTTTTGCACTTCCCTTAAGTTTCGTGACATTTTGATGTGCGAGTTTGGAGTTAAGTTCCTGGATACCAAATATTTCGTACAACGGTCGTATATGTCGTGCAGAATATTTCTATACTTGCTTTTGTAGATTTTAGAACCATACGTCTATCATTATATATTATACAATATATTTCCTAAATTTTTTCTTTGTTCATAATTTTTTTTGTCATTGATTTATCGCATTTACACTTAATTCTAATCTGTTATTTACTAATGATTGGAGTATCTGAGGAATTAACAATCATTAAAAATGTATTCGTCCATAGTATTAAGGATTACAAGAACGTAATATCTAACTTTGAGGGCAATAGTCGTAAATCTATCAACATTTTTCAAACAAATATAAGAAGCATAAGCTCTCAATTTACCGATTTAGAAGTTTTGTTAAGTTCTTTAAGTCTAAATTTTGATATTATAATTTTAAGCAAAACGTGGATAACCAAAAATATCGAGTTTTTTCATCAAGATGAATATACAATACATTATAATTCGAGCTTTATAAATAAAAATAACCGTAATGTTGTGTACGTGAAAAAATCGTTGACACACAATACTAAGACTATAACTGTCAACAATTTTTCGTTTATTAGAACTGAATTTTATGTGGATGGTACTAAAGTAGCATTATCTTCTATATACACATCACCCTAAAGCAATGTTCATGGGTTTCTCGAAACTTTAAATACATACTTGGGTTAACATTCTAAAAATAATACCGAAATATTTGCAGGTGACATTAATATTGACACGCTTATAGTAAGCAATGCATAGTTAGCCCTACTAGGATTTCAAATAATTCCTAGACTAACATCGACCACTTTTTTGTTAGATCTAGCAACAAGATGATTCAGGTTTTGACGGTGATTCTGAATTCCCCAATATCAGATCATTTTCTAACTATTTCGCATATAAACGGCGTAAACTCCACAAATACCAATTATAATAATTCGAAGGTCAGAAAAATTATAGATTACACTAAACTTCATAATTCATATCAATAATTCAACCTTTCTTAAAAAAGAACTACTTTAACAAAAAGAACTCTTGAATGGTGCGTAATATCTTTGATGAAATCGATTCAAAAAATATGCTACATAAAGAATACTTAAAAAATCAAAACGACGTAGTTTCTTGGAATCGCTATAAAAATCAAAAAAACAAAGTCAACAATCTAATTGGAAATACTAAAATTAACTTTTACAAAACCAAACTTAATAAAGGTAATAAAGTTCATGATCTCTGGAAATTAACAAAGGAATATTCATATTTAGATAATGTTGATTCACCAGCACTTATAAATAAACACTAGGAAAGGAGATTGATCAAGATGTAGACATTGCTAATGAATTTAATAAATACTCCAATACTATCCAACAACATAAATAAGGTAAGCTTGAATTGTATACCTCCGATTGAAGTTAATCTGGATTCCTGTTACACCGTCAGACATTACCTCAGTTTAAACAACGTAACTTCATGCGGTCAACTGAAATACTTACACCAATTAAAATTGTAGCCACAGATCCACTGTGTGTTTTATTCAAAAAATGTTTTGGAAAAGAGATATATCCCAACCTATTTAAAATATATTACGTAATACCTTTATATAGAAAAGGGTTTCGAGAGTTAACAACTAACTACAGACTGATTGCACTAATAAGCAATATTTCTAAAGTTTTTGAAAAAATTATTAAGAAACAACTCGATAAGTTCACATGTATTGTTACGTGCACAAAAGGTTCTTCGTAGAAAACGGAGAAAGTGTGCACATGAATTAAGGAATTAGCCGGAAGCTCAGTCGGTCGGTTGAGCACTTGGATGCGTGGGCTTTTGGCGTAGGAAAGTACACAGAATGATTAAAATGGCACCACTTGATTTAATCTTATATCACCCTTTGATCAAGAAAAAGGCTACGACACGATAAGAGAGACGGTACAGTTAAAATAATGCTTAATGTCGGACTAAGTCTCAGAAGGTAAAAGGTCATACTAGGAAGTTAATCCTAGACCGCAGGAATAGAGAAAACACTACTGATATCGTTTAACACAACTAAGTTTAATGATAGTAAAAGAATTATATCCCCAAATAAATTATTTTTAAATAATTACACAAAATTCAAACAAGACGGATAAAGAATATTTACACAAGCGGTATCTTAAGTTTGGGTAGCTATAGCGTTGGTGAACCCAAACGAAAATAATGGAAAAATACTAATGTGAAAACGAGAACATTTATTCAAAATTTATTGTAAAAACACACTTACCTTGCTGAATAACGTTAATCCTATCACCTAAATTAAGACGAAACCAATGAATATACAAAAAAAATTGGAATTGCTCGACATCCAGCGTGGGCCCTAGAAAACATAGACACAACATCCTCTCAAAATTAATTACCTAAAATAAAATAAAAGCTCCAGGAAGAGCTAGCTCACCCTAAAACTGGTGTATTAGTTCAAAATCAAACAAGTTCCAATCTAAACCTCAAAATTTACAACAGCAACAAAAATACACGTAGATCTTTTTTTTCTTTAAACACAAACAAATTAAATTTACCTGTAATTAACAGTACAAACCAGAATATATATAAACTATATTTTTTCCCCAGCAGGTGCAAGTGTTAAGTTACTACGATCTCCAAACATATATAGCAATGCGTAATTTTATAATTATTTCAATTGCCCAAAGCGTGCAACAAATAAGTACAATCATGTAGCTAAAGGCCGTAATGATTGCAAGCAAAAAGAAAACTGAATAGCTTCCTTGTTAAGATAGCGTTTGCTAACACATCTAATTATAGTATAAATAATTATACTAACAAGTGAAGTACAGAACATACAACAACTATTTATCATCAAGCATTTAAAAACAAATCTAAAAGTTAGATATTAGCAACCCTATATATGAGTAGTGTAGTTCATAGAAGTACACAGGTTAACATATATCATGAAGCACTTTGTATAGTGAATCTTATTAGATAAGTGTCAAAAGTTCAAATTCTTTACTTTAAACAGCTGACAATTTTGAAAGCAGTAGTTACAGCATATAACATCTGTTTAAATATGCTACCAATTTATTTTGTGTGTCAAAGTAGGATCATTACACAAGAAAATCGTCAAACGGTTGAAGTTAAAGTTGACAATTATAAAAACGAGCAATTTTGTAAGTATGTTAATAGAATTTTTATTAAAGCTACTGTGCTACCGTTAAATGTTCAACAAGAATCGGCACAAACACTAATCCAACAAATTCAATATTATATTCGTGATGGTAAATTCGTTATAGTAAAAAACAACTTTCTTAAAACCTCGATAAAGGATCACAGCAATTGTCCCCATAGTGAGAACTTCTTCTCGAAGTAGAAGAAAAAAATTATAGTAAAATGAACTCACCAGTATGTTGTCTGGGTATAACTATTGTGCTGAGTGTTATATTAAACATAAACCTAGTTGTTTTTTTTTTTCTGATAAGATGATCTAAAGTGAAGTAATCGGAATGCTGTATCTTCGCCTGATTTTTCGGAAACCATTAATATGTTAATATCATAATCCGGGAAACCGTTGACCATATATAGTTTGTAGAATTTTTTTTCCTAAATCTATTTTAAACTGAAAGCCTATATTTTATTGAGCTAATGGCACGTCCAGTGTTCTATACAGTTCCACATAGTAATCTCTGCTGGAAACGTGAGTATCACGGTGTAAGGGGTGTGGCACTACCATTATTGATACCATACTTAAATAAAGGCAGTACGGGACAAAAAGTGATAGTAGGGCAATAGCATGTGGAGTACCGCAAGGAACTGTCTTAGGGCCGCTACTTTTCGGGCTATATGATTTGCTAAATCTACAGTTAAATTACTACAATTACTTCATTTGCCGATGATATGATACTTGTTGCTACAAGCGCATCTCGGTACGCTTTATTTAACAAAATTCAACAAAATATGTCTTACATGAAACACTGGTTAGATTATAACACTCAACGCTAACAAAAATCATTTCATGCCTTTTTCTCTCTATGACAATAAGAATTTAACAGTAAATAACATACTCATTCACGACATTGACTAACATGATATGCGATTGTAACACAAATATAGATCGGGTCAGCAAAATAAACTCTCTGGGTGTGATCATTGATTATCATGTTAGGTGGCACGAACATATTAAATAAATAAGCAATAAAATTAGATCGCTGGTCTACCAATTCAGTAATTTGAAGAATTACATGCACTTTAAATCACTAAAAATTATTTACTTTGGATTTGTACAATCATTACTTCAATATGGCATTTTCGTGTGGGGTGGTTCTGCAAAAAAGCACTTAAATTAATAATTGCTCAAAGTTTACTATTAAAAATAATGTTGCACAAACCCAGGAGATATTGTAGTGAATTAGTATATCGTCAAGCTGGTGTACGCACCATAATACAACTGTATTTAGTATCTATTAGTGGTTATATGTTTAAAAATACATTTAAATTAAATTTTCATTATCCTAAGCACGACTATACCGTGAGAATGAAAGTATCTGTATGTGTGTACAAAGCTGACACATCCAAAACTGTCAGTCGATCATATTTTGGATACCATCCACATTTACTCAATACACATAAAATCGATATTGTTGAGTCTAATAACATAAGGTCTTTTATGGATAGAATAAAAACAATTACCTCTGCTTTCACCAGATGATGTAATGATCCTACCAATTCTTCATAAAATTTCCTATCCTAGAAAATAACTCCTATCAAACCTTATTTCCTAGTTATTTTCACAACTGTATTATCATTCTTTGTAAATGTCATCAGTTGCCATTCCTACTCCCACTAAACACGAGACATTGATTAGATTTATTAAACACCTATACCCATAACCTTCCTTTTCGTAGTCACGTTTATACAAATCGCTCTTGGCTGCTTTTAGCACCGAGTCCTGTGTATAAACGTGCCTAAGGTACGTAGTACTTAGTTTGCCGGAGGCACCGGCCTGTATTACTAATTATTGCGACCCTTGAAATTACATATAATTGGATATCACCACCCCCCACAAAAAAGCCACCTGTTATAATTCAGGTTGTAACCAAGACCAACATTTTGGCTGCCACCGAACCGAGCTTCTGAATTATCACAAACCACGTAGTTATTTCGACGGAGGTCATATCCCCGAACATATAACTACTTCCACGCAAATCAACCCCTTAATCACCCAATACTCTCCTTGACCGTGGTCGGCAGTTGAGGCTCCGAATACAAGTTCCCTTGCCCCTAATTCATCTACGATGTGACTTAATTGTACTTCTCCACCTTAAACACCCTCTTACATCCACCCAGTACTAAATTATTCACCCCACCTGAACACCATCAGAATTACAGCCGATATTCCATCACCCCGCTACATCTTCTCCACTATCACTCCAGATCAGTTCACAGTCATAAAAATATATCCAATTGATTTATATCTCATTCTGGTCTACTTATTAACATTACACTACTTATCGATAGAAGTTTAGAAGTCAACAAGTTCAAAATCATATGGTTCATATCCTAACCACATTTTACAGGTAATTAGACTAATACTGAATACACTCACCTGTTATAACCCCCAAATCACCTCACCAAAACCTTGGTACACCCCTACAACCGCCAACGGTTTAATTAACATTTTTAATATTACATTAAAAAAAACACACATTTGGTTAATCAGGTATTTTACAGCTCCACTCATAGAGGCCGGGACGAGCGCCGAGAAAAGCTGCCAGTGGCGTCCCTCGTAACGCTAGGCATAGGACAAACCAGAATTAATTTTTATTTTCATTATTTAGGATTTTGTTAGTTTATCCAGGATATTTTGAGTTTATTTTCTTTATTACATAGCATTTTCTTTATTTGGTATTATTTGGTATAATAAAAACGTATATAATTAGGCTATTCCATAGTAATTACTTATGTACAAAATAGTGAGGTCGTTTGAACCACGAACCTGAACGTTTCAAACTCAAGGGCAACCGAAATTAGTTTTGTAGACCACGAACGCTACAATATTAACTCGATACCTTCGGTTAACTCCTACATATTAACTGATGTAGAACTGCAAGCTTCTTATTCAAACATAGTCCTATCAAACATTTATCCTTTTATATAATAGCATAGCACAACAAAGCTTAGTTGTTATATGCACAAACTGTGAAACAACAAATCAATTTAATTATTTTGAGTTAGTTTATAACATTCATTTATTACTGTACTTTTAACATTTATTGTATAATTTATAATCATTTGGGCCTTTAGTTGGATTGGCAATAAATGGGTATTATAAGATTTCAAATGTAATTTTTTATCGCACGTTTTGCTTCTGGTGACGATTTTCTGTACACTCCCCGTATATGTCGGACAGAATACGTCTGTATTTCATTCTGTAGGTTAGTAGTCCCCAGAGTCTACCATATAAATTTCATGAAGTCTTGACGTGCGATTTTGGAGTTATGGCACGCTTTGCTCGTGGATACGAAATACTTTGTACAACCCTCGTACATGCCGAACAGAACTTTTGTGGACGTGATTTTATCGATTTTAGAATCAGTCTATTATATTTATTTTGAATAATGAACCTTGAGTTAGGCTTACATGAAATACTATATTCGGAACATCTTCGTTCGTGTGTACCATTTATTCAAAAATTTCAATTGTTTTTAAATAATTATTAATATATTTATCATTTTAGTATATAAAATAATTTGCAGATAAATCTAACAATAAAATACACTTTATAGTTAAAATTCAATAAAACTTATTAAACACACCTTAAAAACACAATTATAGTACACTAAATATACGTGTTTTGTTACATAAAAATCTCTTACAAAACAAACGACACACAGCAAAAGTTATCTAAAATGTCTTTCTTGTATATGTGTCTGAAGTTGATCTCTTCGTTTAAATTTTTTGGAACAAAAGGTACACGCGTATTTTGGTTCTTGTCCACATTCATGGTACATATGTCTTCTTAACGTTTGTTGGGTTTTATAAGTTTTTTGGCAATTTACACACACGAAGTTATTTTTTGATTCATATATTTGACCTTTTTTCAATATTATCATTGTTCTGCCTACAAAATTATTACTGTTAATTGTTTTAAAAAATAAATATTATCACATGCAAAACTAAACGAGGTTTAAAAAATCCATTAATCATAAATTAAAAGATGTTTTAAAAACTGATAATTTTTATTAAATATCTTGTATATAAAAAGTAAAACTGCATCTAGTACTACATGCAACATTTTGGGAGTGTAGGGAAAATAAGGAAGCCACTCAATTGCAAAATTGGGGATCCTAGTACGACGTATATGAAAATGGATAAAATATTACTAGTAATGTATTAGTAAATATCCCCAATTCAGCAAAAAACATACAGGCAGTTTGAATAACACACAGAACATTTTTTAATAAATACTTAAAGATCTATAAACAATAAACACTACAAGCGGCATAAAGATAGCTTGGTTGTCTAATATCTAACATCTGTCTGAGTGCGTTCTAACTTAACAAAAAATGACATGGCATGAACATTAACTCTACAACTGAATCATAAATTTCATTAAATACCTTGGCTACGGAGAACTGTTGTCCAATAATGAAGAAATGTCCATATCCTCGCATAAATATAGTCAGTCAACACACTTTAGATGCAACGAAAGTATACATAAAATTTTGTATTATAAAGTTTATTACAGCGTGCATTTCATAAAATAAATGTCAATACCAAGGCGTTTTGATTTATATCTTAGCAGTGCCTTGTCATTTCCTCAATCCAGGTTATGCTAGTATCGCTTTAATTCTGTGCAAGCTCTGCTCCTACTTGCATATGGTTCGACCGCATTAAAAAATATTTCATTATTAATCATTTCTACCTTTAGACATTTCAACTTTTTCCATTTTATCTCAATTTTCCTCGAGTATCTCATCTATATTATATTTATGTATTTATTGCATTCTTTCTGCTTTTATGCGCTTCTGGTTTATTGAACCATACTGGGAAAAGTTCTGAAATAGATTCTGAATACTCCAAAATTGGGCCCAAATTACTTTATGGTAGATTGTTTAAATTCGGGCAACCATATCAAACAAGAACTGGTAAGTTGTTTTATATTTGTAGAAATGCGTAATGATGCCTAAAATAGTTTCATTAATATAAAATGTTTCCATATTATTATACTACACTGTTACCAACTGTAAAGGTGCTATGGTTGATTACACAGTAATAAGGGTATTTCAACGTCAACATATTAAGGAACATTTAAATTACTGGATCTCATTAATATTACATTATTGACTATTTCAACGTCAACGTAGAAGATATTAGGAAACGTTACTCTACTGAATCACATAAATATTAGGTAAATGAGTGTTTTGGCACACATTCTTTTAAGTACTTCGTAAAATACAAAATTTGGATGATACGTCACTGGATTTAACTAAAAAACCATAATAATATTTGAATAGAAAAGAAGTAGAGTTCGTAGTTGATGTAACATAATGATTTATTTAATCGATTCTTCGGTAAATTAAACTCTTTCTTAAATTTGATGACGTCACTCATGAATGTACTTTTGCGGAAATCAGTAAAAGGGGAATTTGAATTAGTGTGAAAAGTTTAGTCAATGTGGAGCAGTTTATTTAAATACATAATTATTGCTTTAAATTAATAGAATAATCAAGATGGTTGAGAGATAAAAATGGTGGTTCCTTTCACTCAAAATTACTTAAGAAAATTATTGATTTATTATATCGAAATTAAGTATAAACTACACATGTAAATAAAATTGTAGTGGGAATAGATTTTCGTTTTAAGGTATGCTTTATATAGTAGACCAGGTAGGACTCGAATTAAACGTTAATACCATGGATTATTATTGGTTTCATTCGAATTTGTAAGGGAATAATTACCCGTGTGGTTTACCAACTCAACGCGGTATGGATTTGTTAAAATTGCGGTTATCATTTTTGGCCATATTAAGTTCAAACATAGCGTGAAGTGATGTAATTATTTCAAACTACTAGTGCGAGGAACAAATTTAAATAATTAACAAATAAATCATAATTAATTGTTGAAGTGGAAAATATTTATTCTAAGCTAACGTAGACAAGGAACAAAACGTATCGTTTGCATATAATGTAACACTAGTCAAGTATTGGTATTATGAGAGGATCGTCGCGTTATTATAAAATATGTATTTATAAAAAGACGAAATACGTGTATTTAAATAGTGGATAATATTACTTTTGGTATTAAACGGAATTGTGCATTTAACTTCACCGTCTTACTCAAGCCGTTAACCGTTAAACGCCTGCGTTATGGAGTAGAAATTTATCACGATTCTTGGATTAAAGTAAAAGCTACCAAAAAGTAGTTTCGATTAATTTAATTTTAGTTGCATTTTAGTAGTTGAATAGCGGATTCCTACCTAACTTTTCATCTATGATTCGCACATTCAATGGGGCTTGTGTAATTGTACACTACAGTTATAAACATGCTTGTGTTTACCTTACAAGATTTTAATTATCCTGGATAGATTGAAGACCTTAGTTATAACCATACCTTCGTTCATTTGACCCCAATGTAAATAGATCAGAATGTTTCAGTAACTTTAATAGACGTATTAAGTTTTATAATATTTTATTTTAAACCTCAAGAGCCTTGAATAGTTATTTTTTAAAGAGAGAGACTTGTCAAAATTTATTTTTTAAAACTAGTTATATTTATAGATACTTCAAATACAAGATTAGATTGGATTTAACATCAGTAGTAGAATATACATGGCTATTGCAAATACGTTCTTGTGATTTTAAGTAACAGACTTTGTTTGGTGATTATTATTTGACCGAATATAGTCAATTTCATATTAAATTAAAGTAAATAAATTACTCATTAATTAATTTGAATTTCAAACTTTCGTAGACATTTGATTAAGTAATGTTTTGGACAATTAACTAACTGCTACAGTACCTTATCCTTTGGTGTTTGAGATAATATGTAAATGCATAAATCAAGAAAAGAGTAAGCCAGCCATTTTTAATTCTATGGTCATATGAAAGCTAACATCTGTTACCGTATACTTTTTTTTTGTAATGGCGTCTATCGAGGAAATCGGCAAACCTTTTATCTTTCAAAAAAAGTTCTAATGAATGTAACAATTCTACCTTGTACAGAACTATGGGTACTTACAATAAGTGTTTGATTCCCAGTGATCTTTATCGTGTTCTTTATGACGTTCGATGTATTTGATAATTTTTTATATTATACTTTGTGTCTATCTGCTATTGGGATATAGTCTCTCTGTTGGTTCGCGTAATTAATCATTAATAGACAAGCAAATACATACAAAGAAATTGGTTTTGTAATAACAGGTAACTATGGATACACACAGAGATCTACGTGTAGATGCAACGTTACACCTTTACTACTGTATATGGAGCTTGTGTGTGCGTACTTACAATATCCAATACAATATGCGGAGAACTTCATAAACGTCACATTAACTTAACATGTTTATTTACGGTGTCGTAGCGTACGTACAATTCGAAATACAAAAATGACTAGTAAAAACTGAATTGACATAAATACTCCATTAATTAAATCAGACTAAACGTCTACAGTAAAACAGTATGTAAAACAATGTCAGAGTGTTGCTGACTACTACAAAAATTGAAAACCAGAGTAAATTAGTGGTAAATACAATAATGTCTTATCAACTACTACTACATTCACAGAAAGTAATGATAATTTAAACAGTCTAAATAAAATTAAATCGTATAAATTTAATCAAGATTGTGAATTCTTGTTAAATGTGTAATTAACGTAGAGTTTCTTGTAAATTTTCTGTTACAGATATAACAAGAAAAAAGCTTTTGTTTTCTGCACTCAAATCTTAAGTGGCGAACAAGAGAGCCTTTGGTTTTGTACCTTCGTCCACATTGCGTACAAGCAAACACTCCGTGATAAGCGCTGTTTCGACGTGAACCTAAAAAATTATTATTCTTTTAGTAACGTAATTTACAACATTTACTGATATTACTTCTCACTACGTAGAGCATAAATGTCTACAACTACGCACAACTCAACACAGTAAGACTACCAAATTATTTTTTTTAAATTCAGATTACAATAATTGCAAACCATCAACCACATTACAACCAATACTGCGACTTCTACTGCTACATTTTATCTGATACATAGTAGAACCGATATCGTCAAACACGCCTTAAGAAAATTTTAGATAACTATTTTGATCGACAATATAAATCGAAGTAAACAGTTAATAATGTTGCATACAAACATACATCGAAGAAAGAAATTATAACCGATGGACTTACTAGAAAAGGGTACAAGAGGAAACTTTTAAGGTATCTCACTTAGTTGTAAACATTGACTCGTATACTTTTAACAATAAACCTGATTAAAGTTTATTTAACATGTCTACTTCATGTACCCCTACGAACTTGCACCAAAAATAATAAATCCGAAATAGTTATTTGTTTCATTAATACACAGAGTTCCGGTTTTCGATGCTAGAAATAAATTTACTTGAAATTAGATTTACAAGGTTAAGTAATATATTGCACTGTTACAGGGTCAAATATACACTTGTAGCATATCATCTCGCACAGACACAAAGTGCATGGTTCGAACTAGCTCAATAGGAGGTCAGTAGTAGGTCTTACTTATTAAACATACGTAATTAGTAGTAATGTACGTCAATTTGTCACCACCTGCTATAAATTTCTAAGGCGCAATAAATAACGAACACGATCCAATATTATTTGTATAAATAGAGATACAACAATACACTGAAGTTTCACTTTTAAAATTGACTTCAAAATTGCATACTTGAAAGTTCACTAAACTTATAAAAAGCTTTTAAGCTTCCTTAATAAATCCGCTATATGGGATTAATAATTTCAAAAATTGGCCATATATTGATATCACTCTACATTAACCCTAATCTTAATTTTATAATATGGAAATTTTTGCTAGCCCAACTTCAAAAATAAAGATTCTTAATAAATAAAATCGATACGACCAAAGTAATCTAGAAATTTACGTTACTATTAATGATAGGAAAAGGAAAAAGGCCATGCATTTCATTCCCTACCAAAGGGAAAGGGCGGTCTGTTTAAGCTTTCCGAGCTCCTTCAGCCACAATCAAGATATGATCGGAAGGAACGGAGTTAGGGTACTACCCCCGCATTCGCCTAAGTAACCGCACATGGTGTGCATATACGCAGTGACCATGCCGCAACATGTGTATGAGGAAAACCCCCTGAAAAAACCTCATATAAGGTAGGTAGTAATGGGAATCGAACCCATTACCTTCCGAATGCTAAACAGGTCGTGTCACCACTACTCTACTAGTTCGGTTATTAATGATATATTAATAATCAGTTGGTTATAATCTTGGTAGTCACCTCCATTGCCTATCTGTCATTACAATAAATTTGACCACAAAATCAACATAATCGCACATACTGAAGATGCGATTTGCCACTATAGAGTATCGGGAACTGTACGCCTGGCTTATAGAATACGGGTCACAATTAAACACTACAGGTTTCAAATTCAACCTCATGATAAAATACAATCAAAAAAACAAATCAAAAAATAAACGCAGTAAATGCACACGCATATAGCAGAAATGCATCAATAAACCGCCGATTAAGGCAATCAAAAGAAGAGACTAAATCAACACTCAGAATCCAGAAAAAACAATATGATAGCGTTGATCAGCGTTTCACTTAATCAGCTGATAACAATAATACGAGAAGTCATGCACCTGGAATTCCGATAACTCATTAAATAGCAACGGTAAAAAAAAAGAATCGTAATCAAAACAAATTACACTAAAGCCCAAATTATTATTCGTTATTATTTATCGCAACTACACAATACAACTGACAAAAAATTATTACTAAACTAAACTAAACACCATTTTTCCAAATAACAGAGAATGCAAGCACAAACAAGTAATAAAAAAACAAAAAGAATGTTTTATGTCCTTGCTTAAATTTCCATCATCGACAAATTCCACAACTGGATCGAAAATAGTGCTGAATTTGTCAAAGCGCGAACTTACAATTTTGTTAACACGCATTTATTTTAACTTACTTAACTAATACTTTTAAATAACCACAGATGAAGAAAAGTTAGTTTTCACTTTTCACGAAATTAAAGTATGCTTGTTATTCCAAAGGTATCGTTACTTACAAAACATATTATCTAGTGCATGCAACACTTTGCACTTATCATTTATATTGCTTTAACTCACTGTTCTGATACATTTAAAAACAAAAAGGTTTTACAATTGATGTAATAAACTATAGCAACCAAACTAGTTTAAGCTTGTCACCCAACAATAATGTTGCTCTAACGGACCGTCAAGATTCAATATTACGAAAGTCAAACAAATGATAATAAATTTAACAGGTCGGATATAGCGCGTTTCCGCTCGACTCTTCGGTATTGATCACTTACAAAACGACAGTGCCTAATGTAAAAACTTAGTAAACTTCCTCCTAATATAGTTAAGAGCTCCACTACGGCAATCACCACTTCCACCGGCGCGATGTATCGGTCCACAACTTCCTTTCTAATTTTGTAAAATCAAAATATCTTATATAGTAACTCCACACGAATGCCGCCAGAAAACGGCTCCAAATAAAACCAAACAAATTACAACATAAGAAAACCTTTTAGATCCAATCGATCAGTTCCTATATGACAAACTCTATTACAACAGAATTTAATAGCGGCAGGCGTCGTTAAGACTGACTAACCCTAAATAAGCACAGTAATAAGGATAATGAAACAAAAACGCAACTCAACTTTTACCATTAAACATTTCATACCAACGTTCTCAAAACGTTGTAATTGTCCTAACATAGTAACCAAGGTTTTAATAAATAGCGAAAACAATTATTTTACACATTCTTTAAATGACATTACAATCAGTGTTTCATCAATAAGAAGGTTTAGGTTATTTACAAGGAATGAAATAAAGTAGTGGTTTAACTCTTGATTGAGCTATTAACTATATCTGGCCGCCATAAATAAATGAACACCCAGTAAACCCTGATGTATTTTAATGAAATTTTCAGAGAACATGTATTTTATTCCTATTATGAGACGATGGAAATTTCATCACAATACAATAAAGATTAATCAAGTAATGAAACAAAAATTCTTTCTTTTCATTTGACATTAGTTGCTTATGTGTCAATGTTAACCAAATTTGCAAGCTTAATAAGTAAACAGATTAAAGTTGAAATAATGCTTCTTGTACGACATCGTGCAAATTTCCGTCATTCAACCGAGTTTGAACGTGGCAGAGTAATGGGTCTACGAGAAGCCGAATTATCAATTCGTGATGTTGCCGTTCGCGTGGGACGCAGTGTCGCCACAATTTGCTTATGTTAGCGAAGATGGTCAGAAAATAATGAGGGATGACGACGTTTGCGTCCCGGATGTCCTGCACAACTAATCGTGCTCTTCAGGATCGTTCTTCATCAAGGGAAATTGGTGATACATGGTCGCAGATTGGTTAGAAGACGTCCTGGAGAAAGACGCAATTTTCAGTTTTCTGTACGACGACATACTGCTCTCACTAAAGGTGTGATGGTGTAGGTGACTATGTGCCATGGAAGTAGATCTCCTCTAGTCGTTATTAAGGGAATATTAAATGCAAATCGGTACATTAACAACGTTCTTGAACCAGTATTACTGCCATATCTGCAAGAAATAGAAAATCCAATTTTTCAGTAAGATAATGCACGGCCGCATACCGCAAGGGCTACTATGGAGGTTCTAAATTCTGCTAATGTTGATCTCTTCCATGGCCTTCTCCTTCGCCAGACTTATCACCAATCGAACATTTGTGGGATATGGTAGGACCGAGAATAAATGATCTACAGCCACTCCCACACAATGTAGATGCGTGGGATAAAATAAAATAAAATAAAAATATATTTGCGGGCCAGCTGATGGTGTATATAATATTACAGTAGCTTACGGAACTAAAATTGTAAAATACACACATAAAATAACAATTGCCTACTCTAACTAACAAACGAATAAGTTACTGTTCAAATAATACTAATTAACGGAAATAACAGATACAGTTCAATAGATACTGTTTTCAACCTTTGCTCTACTTGTTATTTTTGCACAACTCAATAAATTCTTGGACTGAATATATAGATTTAGAAAGTAAAACAGTCGCAGTAATTTTTTAAATTAGTAAATATTTTTTATACGACTAGGTAGATTATTAAATAGTATAACTGCTCTATAAAATTGACTATTTAGAAATAGGGAACATTTTGGTTTCGGGGGTTTGATGATATTTGCGTAGCGTGCTTATGCAGATCACATTTTACCATGTATTGGTGCTTATTGCTATATATGTACGTGAAACTAACGAATAAGCACAGACTTGTAAAACTTTGAAAAGATCATATACAGGAATCCCTGGGTTTTAGGTTGCTCATGATTCTGATTACTCTTTTCTGTGTTAAAAATAGAGACTTAGCAGTGCATAAAATTGCAAGCCATATCTAAGCAGGGGTTCAAAATATGAAAATACACCGTTTTTAGTACTGGTAATGTTATGAGGTTTTTAAGGGAGCGTATCATATAGCAAGCTGAGTTTAGTTTTTTATTGTTTAGTCATGTGATCCAAGCACTTCAATATCTTATCAATTCTCAGTCCCAGATAATTATATGACTCGGCTGTTTTTATTGGTAAACTGTTTAATAACATATCATTTGAAAGGACAACCCTTTTACTATTATTAAAAAGAATAAAGCTAGTTTAATCAACATTTATTATTAATTGATTTTGAAACCATGTCTCAATTTGTTTAATTAACTTATGTGACTTACAATTGAATTCTTGTTGTGATGTGAATGGAAATGCAAAAGTCGTATCATCTGCGTACATTGTAACATGTCCCTCGACGGATAGTGGCAGATCATTAATAAATATATTGAACAGTACGGGTCCAAGTATTGATCCCTGTGGTACACCAAGAATAATTCGTTTTAAATAAGAAGCACCAAAAATCCGTTCATTGCGAATTTTAACTTTTTATTTCTTTCAAACGCATTTGTCATTAGTAAAGTGAGCTATAGAAAAACAAAATATCGGTACAAGCAAGCGTAGAAAGATTTATACCAACATTTAAGAGAAATGATCATACTACACTCCCAAACGAGCATTTAAGACAATCAAACTGCAAGAATTTACCTGCTTTTTTGGTCAGATGTAGTTGGTTGAGGAATATCAAAGCATGGTCGAAAAACAAGACATCTGCACATGATTCCCGTAAGGTAAGTCTAAAGTGAGCCAAAAACGTTAATGGTTAAAAGCAATTGTAAAGAGCTTAAGAAAAATCATTGTATAAGAGCCAAATAGGTCGGTGTGAGTAACAGAAGCAGTAGACTAATTTGGTTGCCAGAAAAATATTCATAACAATTACAAAAAGTATAAAATTTTCAAGTGCAAGTTTAGCGATGCACATTTGTTCAAGGAAGATAAAATTATTCTTCCTTGGGGACACGTTTTCTTCGAGCAGAAGGGGTGCACTGTCAATCACCTTCTGCTAGTATGGTCTACATTTTGGCATCGGAAATAAAACATAAAACATTACTATACAAATGAAATTAGCAATCACTGCACTAGCGCTCTGTAAAAAGTTAACACTTGCAATACCAAGGTATACAAAAGTTCTGCATAGAAAATGTACTAAAGAGTAATTTGTAAACAAACATTGTATTTTTGTAATAAATTGTCTTACCAAACCACTCCAGAATGTATGGTTTTCCTGAAATAAACTTTGTATGGCCAGTACGTAGAGTTAAACGATTTTGAGAGTGTTACATAATCCGTGTTTTAGAACGTTGTTTTGCGTAAGTGGATGATCAATCAATTAGCTATCATGCTGATCAGTAATAGTAAGGGCAACCGAGGCGTGTAAATTTTAAACATGTATGCGTTCAAGAAGTCAACATAAGGTTCTTCTTTCACATTGAAGGAAAAGAAAAATACGTGTTCTATAACCTCCCCAAGAGGGAAGGCGGGCTGCTTCAGCTTTCCCAGCTTCTTCAGTCTCAGTCCTGGAGACCCACCACCAAGGATAGGTAAGGTCAGAATAGGATCGGATAGAACGGAGTCAGGGTTCTGAGATACTACAGGCATTCACCTAAATAGCCACACATGATGTGTGAATACGCAGTGGTCATGCAAATATGCTTGCATTTATAAATTTTGTTTTTCATTTCGACAATTAATAGGCGTAGTTTTCACACTGACAGATGATAATCACGTAGCACGTAATTCATTTTCTATTCATTAGTAACTTAATTAGTTACTGTTTCACAGTGAAATAGGTTCCACAAAAATAGTAATTAAATTGTTAAGAAAAAGTGGATAATATGAGGCGTCATTATCACTTGTTAATATTAAAAGTACGCTCACGAAATGTTAAAATCCACAAATGCTACGTTTATTTTGTAAATAACGGATTAATAATGCAAAGTAATTGGAATAACAAACAATCTTTAAAACGCAATTTTTTCAAAACTATTGGCCCAAAAATTGAGACACTTCTCTTTACATTTACGGGTATTTACGAACATTAATTTTCACTACAGTTCCGAGGATATTAAGGGGGGAATTTGAAAGAAATCACCTTGTATAGAATATTAACGTTCTTCCTAATTGTAAACCTCAAAAAATATCACCGTCACTTCCGTCTATAAAGCTCAATATCAACATTTATAAGTTTGAAGTCTGCATCTGCAAGAAAAATACAATACTAAATTCATTTTGGTAATATAATTTTTTGCCATTAATAACGTCAATCTTATTAAAAATCCATGCGATTTTGGGTCAAAACCTTTTATTTTCTTACACTGTTCAAGAGACAAACTTACTAGTACTTCGCTTAGCAAGTCATCCAGATAAATAAAACCAAAGGGCTCCATGAACATATAGCTTAACCATTAAAAATTATTATTAATAATTATTTATGTATTTAATAAAATGAATAATAATTTTTAATAACATATTTACTTTGAACTTATTCCTTCATAACAAAAACCTATAATAATATAGCTTAACCCTTTAAACGTTTCTAGAATTTGAGAGGTTTAAACCTATCTTATGGTTTTAGAACACCGCGCCTATTTCAGCTTCAAGCATCAATATTAATCAACAAAATATTGCGTTACTGCATAACGCTACCTGAAAATTAAATTATTAAAAACAGTATTTTATACAAAACAAAGGCTATACTTACAGACCAAACAAATACATTGTTTCCAAAGTATTAAGCTTGAGCGTTTTCCAAATTAGTATAAACAAAGTATTAAAATACGCTTTCATAAACTTCTTTTTAATTTTGATTTACATTCACTTCTCTTGCGTAGAAACTATGTAAATGTCATGTCACGAAGAAGATATTTGCAAATTTTTCAGCAGGAGTCACACACAATCGCTTAATAGAGGAATTACACAAGGCGTACCTTTGTGACATTTTAATTACAGATTGTCGACGTTTGTTGAGCTTCAACACGTTTATTTTTTAGTTTTCAGTAATAATCACGGCTCTACCAGTGAGCTAAGTCGGAACCATACTTTTTATGCACGGAACTGTGCTTTATGGTTATTGCGTCCGTTGCAGAATTAAAATATTTACTTTAATACTAAACTATTATTAAATACTAGTATTAAATAAAATATTGGACACAATATGGAGAACCTGACCTTAAATTATTTATTGAACGACACAAAACACTAACACACAATCACACACTCCCCAAGGAATCTCCGATTGGAATAAAAGCTTACGTATATTTTATATAAACCTGTTAACTTTCTTCAACGTCCACTATGTTCGCTTGCACGGCCAAACTCTTGAATAGAGACATTTCCTTAGCTTGATTGGTGTAAAAAATTAGCATCATCTTGTAAATATGCTAGCGTTTATCTAGAAACTGTGAAATAAAATTTTAAGTGAGTTTTACTTTTTAAAAAACTTCAACTCCCTTTCCTTATTATTTGTAATTTGGGCCTCAAACCTTGTTAACTAAATTTTCATGGGATTCGAACCAAGGGCGTCTTGTTCGCTAGCCAAACGGTCTAAGTATGAACTAAGTTATCAGAGATTTGAATTCCGTTTGATACTAACCCTTCACGTATGTATTATAGTTAATAAGACACATAACACATAACTGATAAATCATAATTGTAATATTAATATTAAATAGTAATCCTTGAAAACGAATTTGCATTATTGATTGTGTAATTACATAAGTTTAAAATTTTTTAGATACATACAGAAAAAGATATTCCCTTTAATGGGACTAAACTTGAAACTTATAATGAACCGTACTAGTTTCATTCTTGTCATATTTACGGAATTGTAAACATAAACATGAATAACATGTACTAAAACATAGGTTACTAATATATACAGGGCGATGTACATAATTCTCTTGTAGTTCCATTGTTTGTTTTCTACTTGTATTGGATATTTGAGCGAACTTACATCCACTGTTATAGTAATATGATTGAACAACAGTTACACAAGATAAATTTATTGCGTAATGTATAATTATTATTGTAGTATATTTTCTTTTATTTATGATTTGTAATACAATTAGTCTTCCAGTTAAAGAGGTTTGAAAACATAACAATTATCGGTTACTTATCTATAATTTATTACAAGTGTTACAAAATTCCAATTAACATTTATGATTAGCAATGTCGATATGGATTAAACTTATTGAATGGCCTAGGTAAGGTTGGACGTAAGACTATTCGACAGAAATACTTAACGAATGCAGATTTCAAGCTCACATTGCTACGCTTTCAAAATACATATGAAAATTGTTTATTATTGTTTGTAAAAGAAAAGTGGAATTCAAGAATTTACGTTTGCAATTACTTTAATTATAGTGCACGTTATTATTATTATTATTATTACTTTCCTTTTTTCATTGCAAAAAATAAACATTATATATATATATATATATATATATATATATATATATATATATATACATTATAATATTTGACTATAATGGCGCACTTGCGACCTATTTAAATGATTTTTGAAGTAACGTATGGTAAAGAAATAGTTTTAAAATTAGTCCAGCTATTTAGCAACTTACTAACATCTACGATCGTCTTCATTGAACTAGAACACCGGCAATATACTTTCATAACAGTTACACCACTTAATGTGGATCAGTCCTGTCACAAATTTTACATTCGAACCGGTAAGTGTTCAATAAGGTCACATTTTGCGGTTTAAATCTCACACTTCCCTCAATTTATAATTATTATTAATTCTGCTTCCGAATAAATACGAAGTTGACTTATTTGCGCAGTTTTTATATACACTTACATCTAAACACTCTAGTGTAATATTTAATCACTAATATTATGCTTCCTATCAGTACCTTACAACGTACCCCGATTTATTTCGTCAAAAATTATTAGCAACAAGCTGCTGTATAATTTATATACATATACACTTCTTAACTTTACTGTATTATGAAGCAGTTAAAATTTCACTTCCCTTTTTTTTTCTGTCGTCAATAAATTGAGCTTCACGTTCAATGTTGTAGTATTACACTTTAGTTTTTTTGTGGTCACAGCTATATTTTTATCAAATTTGTGACAGTGAAGCATAAAAAAAACTGTGTTTAGTAACTGTGGTTTCATATTAGTTGAGTTGATCGGCCTATTTCCATAGTTTTTGCTTTTATTGCGCGACGTTTCCGTCATCAGGCTTAGTCCTGAGAAAGACTGTTTTAGCACTTGAGTCGAATGTACAAGTACATTCAGGAATGGCATTTTTTGTTCCGACTCCAGTTCCATTGTGAATTTTATGGAGGGTACGCGGCAATTTAGATGATCTATAATGTACCACTACTGATTTAAATAGTGGGTTAATATGTTCTGAGAAAATACGTGCAGACGTGTTCAAAAAATCTGTGTTAGATAATTCGTAGCAAAGGCAAGGCGTAATATCCCTGACCAAGAACCAGTTCTGTTGCTTGAAAATGTAAACTTTCACCATTAACAATCATAATAAAATACTTATCTTTTTTGGGATTTTTTAATGGTGTACTTTAAATTATACAATCTATAGATTGTATAATTTAAAGTACACCATTAAAAAATCCCAAAAAAGAAAAGTATTTTATTAGTTCTGTTGCTGTTCATCGCAGAATGACCAAAGTGGGTTTAGTGAATATGAAAGTGTCCTAGGATTACAACAAAAGAGCATCAGAAAGGGTGTCGGGTGTAAAAAGACAAACCTGCAGTAAAGAAGTGCGCTATCAAAGGACCGAATTTGAAATACTGTAGGTGCAGGGATAATAAAACCCAATGACGGAAAGGAATTTTTAATTGGTCGTGCGGTACCGCGGTAGCCGTATAGCGCACTGTAGACTGTAGGATTATTGGAAAAGTTCAATTGGCATCGGTCAGTGAGAATATGTACGTTATGTACGTATATATGGTTTTGAGTAAGAAGCGTGTCCGACGGGCGCATCTGGCATTAATTTTATTTCATATAATAAGGGTTAAGGATTGCGCACATCTTGCAATACCCGTTAATCCACAGGCGTGGCCATCTCTCAGGGTTCAGTGTTGAGCGGTACTACTACGGCTTCTGCTCCTCCGATTTGCTAACTAGAACTCCAAAATGTGGAATTTACCTGTCGGTTCTTTTTACAGAAATCCAAAACCTACAAACCATTAAGCAACCAGTGTAAATATATTCACTTACCTTTCCCAAACACTGTACCGGGTGAGTCAACGATAGAGTAAAGTAAATTGGTGCTTTATGGGTAAACTTTGCCAATAGAATGTGTTTATCATATTATATGGCTAGTAAGTGTGCGCATTTTAAAGTTATACTTGACTATACAGTTTTTTCAAAAATGCACAACACAGTTTAATATTTATTAATGGAACACCCTGTATATCATACGATATTTCGATTCTACGTGCAATTATAGAACTTTATTTATATAGGTTTCATGCATGTAAAATTTAAGGTTTTTGAAAAAATTCGAATTTTATTAAAAAAATTGAATTTACAAGTACTTTATTATTATATACCATCTTGTGTTTTGTTAGGAAAACTTTTATATTTGGACCAAAGAAAGACGAAGCTTAGGTCTATGTTCTGAAGAAGAAATATTAGCGATAAATACTACAGGGTGTTGAAAATATGTATTCAAACCTGCGAAACTTGAAATTCAAAAATATCACTTGTCTCACTCTTTATACTGTGTTAGAGAGAATCAAAAACCACGTTATTCTCCATAAGTATATTCTAAACTCTCACTGTTTTTAAGTTATTTTGATTTTTCAATATTATTAAATATATCAATAGTTTTCCTTGTCATTTTTCGTAGTGGCAATGAAAACAATTTCCCACATGACAAACATTGCCTTGTCAAACTGTAGTTGCATTTTGGTAGCCATTTAAAATTGTGAAAGTTTTGCGTGTACAATGGTAAAATAAGGGATTACTCTAAAAGAGAATTAATTGATATGGTGTATGTAAAACGCATGTAACACGCAAAGTGATCAATGGAAATACCAGTAACCAAGAAAAAGAATCTGACATTCTGCTTCATATTGACGAAAACTCGCAAGTCAGTAGTCGTCAGATAACAATATCATGTGAAACTTGTCAATCGGACAACTAGAGAATATAAGTACCATCCTTACCATATTGAATTACACCAGGATTTACGCAATGATGACTTTGGAAGACGAGTCAACTTTTGCCAATCGATTAGTACTCAACTTGAGCTTAATCCAAACTTTTTGTCTTATATTATGTTTTCTGACGAATCGACGTTTAGAAGCATTGGTGCTGTAAATCGTCATAATATGTACTACGCTTTGAACAATCCATTTTAGATCCGACAAATGCAAAACCAAAGCCACTGTTCCACAAATTTTTTCTGTGGCATTATTGGGCCGTATTCTTTAATACTCCCCTGACTGGTCCTATCTACCTGCAATTCCTACAAGAAGTGTTACCTAACCTCCTTCATATGTTTAGTAATGATGAACGACAGAATATGTGGCTGCAACAGGACGGTGCCTTTTCGCACTACCACGGCGAGGTACGTGAATTTTTAGATGATAATTATTCTTAAAAATGGATTGGGCGTAGAGGTTTTAAACAGTGGCTCCCAAGGTCGTGAGATCTTGCCCCCATTGGATTTCTCTTACGGACATATATTAAATGAACGTGTACATGTCACAGCTTCCACCACAAAAGAAGTATGTAAGATATGAAACGAGACGCTTGTGGAACGATAACACTGGAGATGCTGGAAAACGTGAGGCAAAACTTAATAAAACGATTAAACGTATGCATTCAGCAGGAGGGACACCTTCAACTCATTAGTAACTCTTGAATTATCCAATGACTTTTAAACGTTCGTTTATTTTATATCAAGTTCTTATGATAACTGAACATATTTTTGTTGGAGTTAATTTAAATCTATATTAATGTTTAGTTTTTAATGCAACTTTTTGCCACACATGCTGTCAAGTTTCGCAGGTTTCAACATATATTTGAACACCCTGTAGCATTTATCACTAATATTTCCTCTTCAGAACATAGGCTTGGGCTTGGTCTGTCCTTGATCCAAGAAGATGGTGCATAATAAAGTGTTATAATTGCACGTAGAATCCAAAAATCGAATGATATACAGGGTTTTTCATAAAAAAATACTAACTTTATCTTGCCCTGTTTGGAAAACTACAGTCAAGAATAATTTTAAAATGCGCACAATTACTAGCCATATAATATGATAAATAAATTTTATTGGCAAAGCTTGCCCATAAAGCACTAGTTTACTTTAATCTATCGTTAACTCACCCTGTACACATGATGAAATTAAACAGTGTCTGTATTATTTACTCCTGCAGCATCTTTTGATTGGTCTTATCCAAACTTTTCCTCGCTCCTAATTACACAACTTGCTTGTGTTCGGCAAGGTCTGACTTTTTGTATAAATAAAAATCGTTTGAAAATAACTCAAAAATTGTATATAACAATCAAGAATGATACATAGCAATAACCTAAGTGCTACAGCGACATACACCAAAACAAATTTTATCTGTATTAGTGGTAATTAATAAAACAATACAAATTAAATAAAATAATGAAAGTGAGTCTTCTTAATTGCAGGAAGTTTTTAATGAAAATTCAAATTGAAAACAATATAATTATTTCTTCTACAAAAACCACCCTAAGTCAATTGTATTGTTACACATAATGTGAATATATAAAGTATAAAAATAGAGTATAATCCATTGCATAAATAAAAACAACAATATATTTAATATTAATATTAACTATGTCTTCTCTGAATGTGCTTTATTAATAACTCCTTACGTTTAAACTTTGTAAAACAAAATTCGCACTCAAACTGAGGCTCTTTGCCACATTCATATTTTAAATGTCGTTGTAATGTATCCTTCCTTGCATAATATCGTCCACACTGCACACAGTCAAATCTTCCATAATTCCTAGTTTGAGTTGTTTTTTTTTTAATATCTTTAATATCTTTAGCATCTTCAGTCTCTAAAGAAGTTTGATTTAGTAGCCAACCATACAGCAATAATTTTGATATATCGTGCTTAATATCATTAGGCAACGCATTATCTAAAATTATTTTAAAATTAATACACATATCTATTAGCAGAACTCAAATCCTTCACCACCAATCATTAATTATTAATTTATACAAATGAAAAAATTTACAAAAGTAGAAACGGGTATGGTCGGTTTATTTTATTAAAATGTACATATACAAGTAATAAATAACTTACAAAAGTGATGTTGCACTAAAAAAATTAAAGGTGTTTATTCACTATGTGTTGTTTTAAATTTCCTCGTCTTTTTGATCTAAAATTACAACCCGGTACAGCACAACCAAATTGTGGAGCAATACCACATTCATATTTTTTATGTTGAGTAAGACCATGGCGATGTGTATAGGATCTATTACACGTATCGCATCTAAATTTTCTATCTGCAAGTATTGAGGCTAAAAGTAATGCACCTGAAAATTAAGCAAAATTAATATAAACTATCCAGAAAGAAAACACACGTAATTAAATATTCTACTGATACCTACTCATGCAATATTTAAATACAATTAATTAAGACAATTTTGATTTAACACTTGATCGATTAATAAAATACAAACTTACATTATAATAGTTGTTAGACTACGATAGTGGCAATTGATTAGAAAATGGAGACAGTTTAAAATCGGGTAAGGCTTGACATAATTAGATGTACAAGAAGACATTTTTAAAGAAAGAAAGGATAAGAGACCTAAACGTTTTTTCAACAGAAGAAAATCTAATAGTCGCTTGGTAGCAGATGATATCCGTTTACTTTTACAAGAGAAAATCCCATATAGGTGTCATCGCCAAATCATGGCTTTTGGAAAAACTGTAACCTTGCAAGTAAATTTGATATCCAACAAAATTTTGTTCACGAATGAGACAATTTTATTGCAAATGTACAGGTAATGATGACTTGAATTAACGAAACTTTTAAGTTTTACATCTCTCAAATCTTGAATCCTTTTGAATGAATTCCAAATCTCAACAAAACACTGGGACTAGGAATATAACAATAAGCATTGCATCTTACATCATTTTTAGATCAGGCAAAAACACTCTTAATTAAAAAATAAATACATCACATTAAAAAAGTAACTGTACAACGATTAGTTTATGTATCATATAAAAATAAGGGAATTATTTTAATTCTTTTTTAATATTTTGCAGTAAATTGCTCGATGGGTATGTAAATGGTGCTTATGCATAAATTTTTTTAAACAATGTTTGCATTGAAATTGAGGGGCGACGTTACATTCGTATTTTAAGTGTCTGGATAAACTTCCTTTTCTCGCGTAGTGTTTTTTGGGTCCACAGTTTGGACAGACGTATATTTTAACTTCATTTGCTTTTATGTCTGTTGTTCCAAAACCTAAAATTTTTCTATTATATAATTTAATTCTGCTTAACAAATATAAATATTATTCATAATTACCAATTGTCTATCACGTTGGCTTTGTATACATACACCTGTGTCCCATGAGAATAAATTCACCAATACTTCTTAATTCTTGAGGGTTTTGTACACAACGCTCACAAGTCACTGCATTTATCCAGTACTTAAGACTTCATGTTAGACAGCGTTGACCACTAGAATTGGTGGTAACATCTACACTGCTTAGTTTCCTTACCCTTAGTTGGTGTATTACGTCAGGCACCATTGAAAATTGGTATATTTTGAAACTGTAGCATAGTCATACTATATCATATCATTTTAACCACATAAACGAGTATTTACACACAAGAAACCTTTTTTGTATATTTTACAAAACGTGACTCATGTTAGGCTACTAACAATTTTTACGTATGGTATATCATTAACGATGTTATTTAACCTAGGTTTATCCACGTCACTGGGTGTCACCGGTTTTTGCAAAGTAACAACGCCAAACAGTACACAATTCACAATACAGCGTATAGTAAGTTAATAAATAAGTTTTGTACAGTGGAAATGTTTACAAAAAGTAGATCCAACAATAAAATTTCAGAATTTTAAGCGAATACATACAGTCCATTCATGGGAGTATTACAGAAAGATTAGTTATTGTTCCAATATAACATTGAGTGAATATGACGACCTAAATTAATGTTTCGGGACGTGACGACTTTGATATTTTACCAGATGGTACGTAAACATTTTTCAACCATTCAATACAAAGTATCAAATTCTAAATTAAAACGAAATAACATTAAACTATGGAGAATACGATAAAATTTTCAAAATTATGAAATAAGCCTTCTTTCATACTGCAATCTGAGATTGATTAGTAAAATTTGTTAAAATGTTTTACCCTTAAAAGTATTGATTTTTGCTTCATATACAAGAAGAAGGAAGTCGATCAATAATCTTTGGGTTTCATCACTTTTTATGATGGGTTAATTTTGAATTTGGTACGTCACCATTCGACCATAAAATTGTTTTCCAGGATTACCCACTAATCAATTTGATTTTAGCGAGAACATCTGGTAAAGGATATCGTCCATACTTCAATAAGGCTTCTTATCGTTTGTTTAATTTCGCTATAACTTTAGTGACGCAACTGAATTTTAAACAAACGATAAGAAGCCTTATTGAAGTATGGACGATATTCTTTATCAGATGTTCTCGCTAAAATCAAACTGATTAGTGGGTAATTCTGGAAAACAATTTTATGGTCGAATGGTGACGTATCAAATTCAAAATTAACCTATCATAAAAGGGTGAAGAAACCCAAAGATTATTGATCGGTTCCATAATTGAGGTAAAATTATGTCAGTTATGAGTGAACGATTTAAAACGTAAAGAGATCACCTCAATTTGATACAAACTTTGAACAAAATCAATCCCAACGAAAAATTAAATAAAAAGTAAAACAGTATAAATATGAATATAGAAATGCGATAGTTGAGGCAAAAAGAATGTCCATGATAAACTGATACGTAAATCATCTAATCCACAAAAACAATGTGGACAATCATTAATAATAAAAAAACAGTCAAGGCCTTCATCAACTTTGATCTCAGCTGACGATTTCAATATAAGTTTTACGCAACTCCCTCACACTATTACTAATAACATGACCGTTAGTAAATATTCCTTTAAACACTATCTATCGAAAACAAAACTTAACATTCCTCAAAAATTCATATTTAATCCAGTAAGTGTAGTCCAAATTTTAGACATAATAAGAAATCTCAATAAATCAGATAGTAAAGATGCCTATGACTTAAACATAAAAATTCTTCACACGATCATGTATGTCATTGTATGTCCATTATGTAAACTAATTAATCAGTGTATGATTGATAATACGTTTCCTGATGTTTTAAAATTATCACGAGTAGTACCTATCTACAAGAAGGGTTGTGTAGACGAAATTAGCAATTATAGACCGATATCAATTATCCCTCTATTTGGAAAGATATTTGAGATAGTTCTAAAAACTCAACTCATTGAATATCTTGAAGAAAACAGACTTCTTAATCAACACCAGTATGGGTATCGACAAAAACATTCGACTACTTTGGCTATTAATGACTTAATATCATACATTTGCGAATCCTTTGAAAAATCCAAATCTACTCGCTCACAATTCTTAGATCTTACAAAGGCATTTGATTGCGTGTGTCATGAGATACTGATCGAAAAGCTAAAATTTTACGGTCTTCACTACAGTAGCAGTAACCTAATAAAATCTTACCTGCACAATCGTTCTCAATTTGTTACTTATAACCATTGTACTTCTAAAGAAGCTACGATTAGTTTAGGGGTACCACAGGGATCGGTATTAGGGCCCATATTATTTCTTATATTTTGCCTTTCTGTGACACAAAAGCAAAATTTATTCTTTTTGCCGATGACACTGTCTTCTCTCAGACACATGATAATCTTGACACACTATATTCAAATTGTGAAAAAACACAATCAATTGTGACTGATTGGTTTCTGGCGAATAAACTGACTCTGAATCTTGCAAAACCGAAAATATTGTCTTTACATTAAAAACAACAATACCATTAATACCACCTCCGTAAAGTTTCTTGGGCTACATGTAGATACCAAACTATCGTGGGTGAACCATACGGATTTTGTTAACGCGAGGCTGTCAAAGAGCCTATACTTATTACGAAATCTGGGAAATAATGTTTCCTTAGCAACACTTTTGTGCGCTTATCACGCTATTGTTCATTCAACAATTTCATATAGGATTTTAGTATGGGGTCATGCGAGAGGGAGCGACAGGGTATTCGCTCTGCAAAGAAAAGCAATTAGAATAATAGCCAACTTAAAATATAGAGAAGATTGCAAAGATACATTTGTAAATCTAAAATTTTAACAGTTACCTCTACTTATATCTTACAGTGCTTGCTATATATAAAGAGTCACGAAGAAGAATATGTTAAACATAATAAAATCATGATTATTCAACAAGAGGCAATGAAAATTTCAACTTAACTTTTTACGATAACAAAATCTCGCATTGGAAGTAATTACTATGCAATTAGATTTTATAATGCACTACCGTATGATTTCAAATCTTTAAATTTTAACACTTTCAAAACAGATTGAAAAAATTCTTATCTTTAAAGGCATTTTATAAAGCTGAAGAGTTTGAAAAATCAGATTTTTCTTCCCTATAGGTAGTTGTGAACGGGCTATTAATCAGTCTATGCCGTATAATGTATGTATGTACTTATGTGTATATGTATGCATCCGTGGCTCTTTACACCATATTGTTTATTTATGTATGTGTGTATGTATAAATAGGTATATGTAGTGTAGCTTAGTTATTGATAAATTACCGAAAGGACTTATGTACATGTATTTTATTACCTTACTTGACGTGTGTAAATACTTAGTGTATAAAGCACAAATATACATTATTATTATTATTATTATTATTATTATTATTATTATTATTATTATTATTGACGGAAATTATTTTGTAGCGTAACAAAACCTTTTCATTTTTAAAGAGTTTGTTATTGACAGACTTGAAAGCAACCTTAAGTATTGTGTTATGTATAGCATTAAAATTCTTTCTTTACATCAAATGTAGCAAGAAGATTGACGAATTAAAACACTTGGAATTTAAAAAGGACATTAGTAAGAGACAAAGTAAATTAAAACTATTATATGTTAAGCCTTTAAGGGCTATTCAGTGAGCAATTAGTGTGAAGAGTAAATTTAGTTCAGGGCCTAACAAGAAACCGCTAAATTCTGATCGACAATATCGTTAGAGAATTTATTCTTGTGAAGAAGTATTGCGTTCGAACAATACTTTAGTGTATGAAAAGCAGTTTATGGTAATACAGGATCGCTAATTAATTAATAAAAGCGGTTATAGGACTAAGAAAACCATTCGTAATGGATTATTTTACATTGTTAAGCAAAATAAAAGCAACGTTTTGTGACACTCAGGACGCTTCATAGAATTGTACAAGACTTCCACTTTTCCTTTTTGCAGATGTGTGATTAAACATAAAAAAGTACAATTTTCTTGTTTAATTAGTAATTTACGTTGAAACCATTTGGTATTTAAGAACTATTATTGAGTGTAGATTGTAAGCTAGATTTACTTAGAGCAGGGCTAGGTAAGATAGAGTTATATATATATATATATATATATATATATATATATATATATATATATATATATATATATATATATATATATATATATATATATATATATATATATATATATATATTTAAACAATTTAAGTTTAAAAAAGATGGCCTAGGAAGTCTTATTTTAAACATCATTAATTTTAAATTAATAGTAGAGTTAAGTGCATAACAGTGCTTGCAATTTAATTCAAGGTCTATATAATATATATTAAACTTTACAAAGTAATCACTTGGATAGGTTGAAATAAGAAAAATATAGGATATTGCATATTTAATGAATTTCATACACTCACAGGTAAATTACTTGAGGAATATTTTAAGTAAATTCAAATAACGTTCATCTGCAGTCCTATGCGTATTATTTAATTAAATTCAATATTCAATATTTATATTTATGACGTGCAAAGTATTTTATAAAAACAATTGATTAAAAATTTGAATCTACCGTATGCGATATACTCCATTCCAGATCTGAATTTTTACAGGCGGTTCACGATTACCCTTTTGCCAAAATTAGATCTTATAGGCAAAGTACAGAGAAAGCTGATTCGATATATTAAAATTAGGGAACCAGATCAGCTACTGCTTACTATACTGAATTCCTGAATTTGATACTATAGTCTATCCAAAATGTTCTTTGCTATTGATGCAAATATTAACAAGTGTCGTGAATATTTTTAAGCCTGGCTGCTGTCAAAATTTATTTAATGATTATTTATTCATATTGTGAATACAAATAAATTTAATGAGCTTATGTAAACAAATCTTAACGTACCTTTCCACAATTAAAAGTGAATAATACGACTTGTGTTTGAAATTGATTTAGTAACTTACTGCGTGAGAACCATTGTATACAATACAACTTCTTAATGTGAGAGCAATACAAAGTTCTTAGCAACATTAGTCAAACATTACTTTTTAATAAAGTTTTTAGTAAACAAAATGGTCATTAAACCTTAATACTGAACTACACAAGGTTAACGTCACGAAATCTAAATATCGCAATATTTTGCAACTATCTGAAGTAATATTATTGTGTTAATAAAAATAATCACACAGAAAAGTAAGTGAATGGAATAGGAAAGTATGAAACAAGTTAAGACATAGATTTTCTCTAACATAGAAGTACTTTCCAATAGTAACACAAAATATACAACACTTTATTTGTAACGTACTCAAAATTTCATAAATTGAAAGCAGGATGATTATAAAACGAGGTCTTATCCGCAGAATTATTGGGATAGTGCTATCATAACAAACAAACCAGTATCAGTACATATGTATGTAAACTTTTCCATAAAATATTCTTTTACATTTCGTTACATACCTCGAAAATGTTTTCATTTTTGTTTCGCCTTAAAAACTGGAAAAACAATTCCATTCAAATTTAACTGATTTTAAGATTTAAATGTCTACATTATAACGGTGGTTGGTGGTGATGGAACCACAGACGTAAGAGAGGTTGAATTTATTATTCGTTCAACGAGAGCTTGACTTACTAAAATTATCTCAAGCTGTCCCAACAATGTATACATCAAAATCAAACACACAGTAAGAGGTTTGGGAGTCAATCATAACCCCCGTTATATACCTTTTTTAGCTTTAACCAAGAAGATTAATAAATTGTAATTTGGCAATAAATGCTTAAATTAAACTTTCTCTTTAAGGATTGGAGCTCAACGACATTAATACAAAATATAACACATATATTGGAAAATACAGTATTGTTATGAATTGGTTTTCACCAGCGTTTGTCTTAAACATAACTAAAAAATCACTACAAAACCCCCTTTAAAATTTGTGAGCCACTTAAAATGTGCAAACAAAGAATTTAATTAGATATCATACTCCTAGTAAGAGATAACTTTCAAGTTAATCGCAGTATACAATCAATATAGCAGTTTTAGAAAAACTTACACCTAAACACTTTGGTGTGATTCTTAATCTTAAGTTTTTCTCAACACTTTCAAACGTACCTCTTAACTTCTGTAGGAAACTCGAATTATTTCGCGAAAGATCGTCTGTAGTAGGCTGTTGTATGATTTATTTACACCCGCACTTCGTAATTTTTAGTGTATTATAATGGAGTTAAAATTTAGTTTCCATTTTCTATCGTTGTCATGAATGAACGAACTTGAACAAAGTAGCCCTTAAATACAAGCCTTTGTAGGTTTTCAATAAAGTGCTAACAGCAAAAGCAAATTAATAACTAACCCATTCAATAATGACGTCTCGGCACTGCAAAAACTAAAAGGTGCTTAAATTTCCCTAACGTAACATAAAAATACGAAATAGGAAAATTTATCGAAGCAAAGCTTATTTTACACCTCTGAAAATTGTATCGCTTTTCCGATAAAATATTTTGCATAGTTAAATATAAACTTTAAATGCATTCCAATTTGACTATCAAATGAATCAAACTACTGCCATACTACGTTTTAAACAACAATGTCGCCATTAGGGTTCTAATTAATTCTAATTAATCTGTTTACACAGCTTTTATTGCAATACCTGTAAAATTTTTGATCCCATTTTAAAAATTATGGCATGCTTGATCTTCGCTCTGTCCAATTTCATAACACTACTAAAAGGACCCAATTACCAAATTAAACTACGGTTTAATATGAACGAATCATTCACTCCAAATCCACACGCTACCAGTATTAACTGAGGGGACTAACCTGTGTTACGATTCATGAACTATATTAAAAAACAGTGTAACCCGTAACTTACCAACACCAGAACCTGATGATGACTTATAATTAAGTTGAAATATGTAGCTTACACCAGTTTCTTGAAAATTTTAAAAACTATTGTTTTTTAAGTAACCATAATTCGACACCCATTTAGAGCACAAAACGGATCATGCTTACAATTACTTTTGAATATTTAAACACAACCATAAGCTTGTAAAAAATTGTATATCTTTCGAAAATTAACATAATTACATATCGCTTAAATAATGCATTCAATAAATTAATGACCAGATCATGGACTAGGACGCCCTAATACCTATTACAAGAGTTATTTAAACTGTGATGTTTAATGTGATATTTAAGTACATACAGTCTTCTAGCTTTATAAGGGCAAAAGGGACATTGCAAAGACGGTTCTCTTTCGCACTCTTGCCGAATATGTCGACTTAATGTTTTCTTATGGTGATAAACCTTTTGACATTTCGGACAAACAAATCCTATACCATCTACGTAATCCGGCGAATCTAGATAATTACATCTCTGCTTGTGTTCACGAAGTAGACCTATAAAAACAAAAAATACATTGTAAAGAAAGGATTTGTAATTAATAATATACAATTACGTGCACAAATGGACATTACAACATATACTTAAATATTACATAAATTCAAATACATAAATGTTTCTTTGTTATATGTTGCTTTAAGGTCCATTTCGTTTTACACTTGTATGCGCAAAAATTGCAAGCAAACTGAGGATCTTTTCCGCATTCGTATCTCTTATGTTGAATTAACCCACGGCGCCATCTATATGTACGATGACATCTGTCACACATATGATGTCTTCGATGTAAAAATGGAATTGATAGAGGGTCTAAAATAATACCAACATTAAACTATTTGCTTACTGTGGATTATTACAAATACATTTTAAAAACGTGCAGTATACATTTACCTTATGTTTCTCTGAAACATACTTAATGAAACATAACAATGATTCTAAATTGCTTTTAAAACAGTTGGAAAAAGGACGTAAAATTGTAAGGGTGGCGAACAAATACAAAAACAACAAATTAAAAATATATTTAATAATAAAATGATAATCATTAATGTTAATTAAAAGCATTTTTTTGAACATGATTAGTTTTCTTATCTATTTTAAGTAGTACGCGTGTTGTTACGTGGAAGGCGGAACAATGGACATGCGAAGTTAAGCCATTTTCACAAAAAGTTTATGTTATACTCAATATGCTTATGTTTTAAATGTTGTAAAAGAATGTACTTATGTTTAGTTGAGTATTTACAAATAGTACAAAAGAACTGAGGTTCCTTTCCGCATATATAATTAATATGCCTACGTAAATTATCGATACGTGTAAAAGTCCTACCACAATTTTTGCATACGTTTCTGTTTCTTTTTTCAGTTGCTCTACCTCGAACGTGACCTAAAAGAAAAAAGGTTAATATGTGTCAGAAATAATAGTTTAGGAAGCTTGTTAGTAGTGTGAAAGATGACCGTAACCGCAGCCAACAACCTTCACTAAAATACTAAGACTGTTAATTTGTTAAACAAGAAAAACACACCTATTAGTAGAAAATAACTAATGTTGGTTACACCAAAAATTTATGGTCATTCAAACATTCTCTCTTTCGTGTGCTAATTTCGTCTAAACGTCGAGATGAAATAATGAATAGTGAGGTACACTAATGACATAAATCAAATATTAGTGACACAACTTTGATACCTAAACATCCGCATAACCGCAAATTTTTTTTATATTTGTTATAAATATTCACATTTAAATGTCTGATAAGATTTTAGCTGATCTTACATCGTCCAATTTATGCTGGGCGTTATAAACATTAACTTTTTTTAGTTTTACTGCCGTTCAAAGTAGAAACAGACGATTGCGAAATGTCAATTCAAATGCGTTTGTCAAGATACATAATATCAAATTTCTACAGCGATTGAAAAAAAGAAACAATGCTGCTATAAGAGCAGCAAGAGTTTATAATGTACTATAAACCCCACCTATATCCAGAGCCTGCGTAGAAAAGAAATACCCCATACGGTGCTAGTTTGAGATCAGCGCGTTAACGCATATTGCTAATATTCAAATGTATAGATTAACAAAGTATTCCGATTTAATTTCTAGTACAGATTCAAGGTCGTAGTGCCTTATCAGCGGCCTTATCTCTTCTCGCATGACTGGACTAATTTTGATTGCTTATAGGTTAACATTCTTAGCTCATATTTCAAAAAGTGTGAAAAATGACAGTGACTAACGTTTATGACGCTTACTAGAATATTTTTTATTATTTTATTCCCAGTAATATACCGTAAAATTAACACCACTTATATTAACAACGCTCAGAAATTGACAAATCCCAAATTGCCCTGTCTAATTAAAACTAATTCTTACAATTAGACATAATCATAACTGTGGTGGATCTTCAATCCTTTGAAAATAATAATCAATTGTCGAAAGTAAACCAGAAAAATAAATATATTGTTGTTTACACTCGTGCAAACATCAAATAGGCAGTTAAAAATAAAAAATTCTTTTATGCGCTTAAACCAAATGTTTTGTTTTAATTATTTATCACTCTTTTGACAATACCATTGTTTCATTCTTGTTACATCGTATATTTTCATTTTACGGGTTTTTACATTTATTATTATATAACGATGAATAGTAGTTCAACTTATTATTTACTATTCGCGGACAACTTAATTATTTAGACCTGTCAACAACAAAAACCAACATTGACTAAATTGGAGTTTAAACAACCTCCTGGGTGTCTTTCTCACCTAACCTCTCTTTATAATATCTTTATAATATAATATATATTATAATATGAACTTTTGTGCCGAAATGCACACGTAATTTTTAACCAATCTTTACGGCGTTCAGTTCGAAATCATTCTTCTACTAATCTACCATTCATACGCAGTTTGCATTTATTGAAGTCTGCTTATCTGGTGATCCAAGGATAAATGTTCGTATCAAGATTCGAAAATGCTCAATAAAAATGGCCGATTGACGTAAAATTCGATGCGTTTTCTTTTTGAAGAGGATTATGGATTTTTGGGCCACAATAACAATTTTTATGTTAAAATGCAAATTACTATATAAATCAAAGCTTAGATCGATAATCTATTCGTTCTAAAATTTTCAGTATACTTCGATTATATGGTTAACGTTTAAATTCCATTCAAAACTGAATTCGTATTTCTATTACATGATTTTACATTAAATGAAGCTTTTTTTGTATGTCAAAACATGCTATTCTTAGTCCTTTCGCGTTAATTTTCAACTTTGCTACGAATCGTTTTACACAAAATTTCATAATATAAATGATGCCACTATCCCAATTTATGCACAACAATAAAGTGACTTAACTGTATTACAGAAACTCATTAAATAATTCAATCTGTAGGATATTAATTGCGTACCTTGCCCCTGTTATATTCAAATAATATATTATTGGTTTTAACTATTACCAGTGAGGTATCTGCATGAACTACCTGTTTTAGTGTTCAAATATTTACATAGTCTAATGTCCTTCAAAGCTTAAACGTTCCCTAATATCATCTATATTACCGTTAAATAAAAACGTGCTCACAAAAGTTATTTTTAAAAATAATAATAATAACGTTACACTTCAAACACTTTATAACACCTAAAGACGAAACAAACAACGTATTGAAATTTATAGCTTATGAGCAACTTTTTTCATGCTGTAACTCGGTATACATAGATCAAACAATACGAGATTGTAAGGTACAAAGATCATACACGCTGATGTAACTACAGACATGTAGACTTATCAAATTACATCTACTGAATCCAAAAAACAATATTAAACTTTTGTATTTTGATAATAATAAAATAGAAATTGATGCTTTAGAAGGATTTGAAATTAGAAACATAAAAATGTGTATCAGATCTATTAGATTCACAATTACTGCAAGTTAAAAAAAAAATTGTAATTGTAATTTAGTTGAGTTTTTCACCAAACTTTGAAGTGCGCACTGAGTTGTGTTTAAATATTTTGATATAAGCTCACCATGTATTAATGGCACCTTTATTTAGGGGGTGTATTTTTTTTATTTGTAAGAGGAAATATGTCAAAAGCATCTTCGATCTTGGTGCCTGCTGAGGATTTAAAAAATACTGTAAGAGCTGTCCGTGAAAATCCGCTCAATTCTAGATGAAATTTGGCTCAATGGCACTAATTAACCCCATGATCCACATTCTAAACCATATTCATGATTCTGCATTCATTTAAAAAGGTATTGGTGTGCTTTCGGTGTCATGTTTGACCTATTCCAGAAACTACGAATATTTTCGATCCCGGTTATCACCCTAACGTCCCCTACGTATAACTATATATAGTAATCTAGGGAATTCAGATCAAAATAATACGTGAGCGTAATTTGCTTAATATAATTTGTTCTATTATGGTGAAGATTAACTGGAAACTCATCATTATTATTATTGGCGCATTGACCAGGAGATGAATTTCTCTACTATCTTTTTGGCCTACACGAACACACTTGTTTTTGACTTTCTGGTTCTCTCTTGGCAATTGTTTTTGAACTTCCAATTATAGGATATCCGTTATATCTCAGATACGGGTAGTAGTGCAACCATAAGAAAAAAATAGGCCATCGCAAAAATAGTTTCCAGTAATTATCCTCTGTCAGATTTACTAAAAAGATTTTCTTAAAATTATACCGTTAATATATACATAAAATTCCTTGCATTCGTCATAAAACTAAATTAGATAGAAATTGATATGATTTACGTATATAAGCCTGAGTTGATAGTCGAGAATGCTTATTTATAATTATTTGTTAAATAATCCACATGTGCAGTATGCTTCTTTTTAATATTTTACACTTATTGCAATTCATATCGAATAATAATAATTTTAATTAGAACATTATTTGATAAAAAAACTCATTCTTATAAACAAACAAAATACATCCACATACCACACAAAATAAAAAACAGCGAACGCATTTCAATAGCTAAGCTATCATCATCAACGGTCGACTGGGACGAATTAAAGAAATTTCTTATATATATATATATATATATATATATATATATATATATATATATATATATATCTTACTTCACCACATGTATCAGTAGTTATTCAAGTTCGACATTTTCAAAATCTGATTTTATAGAAGTATTAATTGAACCGTTAATTACTACAATTTTTTTATACCAATTGCTCCGTTCTCAGATAAGGCATAAGCCAGCATATTTGTATTTTCATAATATTAATTAATTTTATTTTTAATTAAAACCAAAATAATGCATTAAATGAACCGTTAATTAATACAAATTTTTCTAATATTTTTTATACCAATTGCTCCGTTCCAAGGTAAGGCATAAGCCAGCATTTTGTATTTTCAGAATATTAATTAATTTTATTTTTAATTAAAACCAAAATAATGCTCCCAAGGATCCTCACTTCCCACTGTATACCGAGCTTATATATACAAGGTACATTGTATTGCACCATTTTTCTTGCGTGTGCATATTGCTGAACACGTATTAACATCTGTAGAGTGGTATGAGGTATAGAACCATTTCCTAATAAGTGTAGAGAGAGATGTATAGAAAAATGTTATTATGGACAATAAATATTGCAAATGATTGTCAAAGTGAGACATCTTTAGCTAAACCTGCGTGAATTAACAGCCACATTTCAGTAGCCGAATTGCAAAATATATCGTACAGTGGCATTTTCATAAAGGGTCACAAAAACGGGAAGAAAATTTAATGCAAGATTTATATACTATAAACAGGTGGCATCTCAAACACTAAAGGGTTGTTTTAACCCTGAAAGTTATTTAAACAATTACAGACCTAGTTTTTCATTTCTTTGATAATAATAAATAAGAATCCACATTTGAATGCAGATGTTGGAGAGGGACTTACTACTTTAATTACTTTCAGGTCAAATTATAACTAGCTAGTAGGCGTCTAAGAGAGTTATGTCGTCCTCAGTTATTTAAACAATCGTTGACTTAGTTTCAAATATTTTTTGACGGTCAAACCAAGAGTAAGGGTAAAATTTTTACATTGTACAAACAAACATCAAAGAAAATAAAGTTATTTCAGTTGACGTATACGAATCTTGATTGTATTACATTATAAACAATATACAATGTATAAATTATTTAAACATAACAAAATTTGTTTATTGTGCATACAAAAAGAATTCAACAAATTAATTCATTAGGTACAGTTCGGGATGTTTGTGTGCAATATGAGATTTTAAGTTTCCTCTTACTTTACACTTAAAATTACATAGATTACAACTAAACTGAGGTTCTTTACCACACTCAAACTTTTGATGTTGCCATAATCCTCTTCTCCATTTATAGGCTTTGAAGCATGTTTGGCATTTATATGCTCTCAAGCATTCCTCATAAAAACCTGAAATAAAATCAGATAACAAACGTTTTGTCAAAGGTTGTAGTAGTGAAGCGTACATACATCAAAGTAAACATACAGTATATACAACAAATTATTTAAAGTCTATGCAAAAATATCAACATTCAGTTAGATTTAATAGATATTTTTTCATTGTTTGTTGAGGAAAACCTTATCTTCAACAGGTTTTAAGGGTACGATACTGGGTCAACAATAGCTTTCTAACTTGAAAAGACTTTGATTATATACACTACTTCCATAGCGCATTCTTTATGGTACAATCCGTTTTCCAAATATGTACGAAGAAGATAGCTCAGCGAAAACAAATGAGATAAACATACGTTTGTTTTAAATTGAAGTGCGCGAAGGTTAAAAACTGGAAGAAACGTAATGGCGTTATCGAACGTTTATTAAAACAGTAGGTTATTTTTTGTAATTATACAGGGTCCGTCAGTGAAGCGGGAAAATTTAAAAGAGAGCTGAAGTTAATAATAAATTGTCAGTTATTTAACGCCATGGAACAGTGGTCAGGTGCTCGTCGTGCTTTGTGTTAAATCGTTTTATAAAAGTGATGACTCCGCGACAACTGTGAAAAGATTATTTCGCAATCAGTTCAGTATTCCGCGTCATGGGCGGATGTCGTCTATTCACACAATTCATTTTGCTGAGTTTGAAGAAACTGGATCTACTTTAAATTTAAACCACAAAGTGTTAGAAAGCCAGAAAAGATTGATACACTTCGGACTGTCATAATACGTTCTGCGATTAAACGAAGTTAACTTGGTTTCTCGCATTAATTTTATTACTGGTGCCCACCTGTCAAGTACTGTTTTTTAAGAACTAAAAAGAACAGAAAACTGTAAAAACATTAATTTTAAAATAAAAACTTATACAGATACAGTAGTTATATATCTTCCTTCTTCACTGACGGACCCTGTATATAGTTTATGCCTTCAGTATTCGCATAATCAGTTGGTGCGTATTTCGTTGTCTTTTTTTTTTAATTTTTAATACAATACACTATTACGTAGTGCTTAAACAAAGCTTTTAGAGTTGTAACAGTAAAAAACTAAATTTTCTCAACATTGTAGAAGTAGAAAAATAAATAATGCGTGCGGAAAAATATTTATTTTGAGATTTACGCATTTACCACTCAAATTCAATCAAAATCAATGAGCAACAACTTAATATCACAAAGAAATGGTTTTGTCCACAATAGTTTATTTTTGCATGTCATCACTTGATATGATGCTTGGCATTTCCTTTCACCTTATATTTATATGTGCAACCAGTTGACAGAGAAAAAAAAACTTGGCCACTTCTCCGCATTCGTATTTCTTATGAGAGTATAAAGACGAAGGTCTGTAACTTCGTGCACAATCGTTACAAAGAAACCCTTTTACGTCGCTTGCCAAAAAAATTAAATTACCTAAAACATTAAATGTTAGAAAGCAAATTATTACAAATTACTAAATTCGCTAAAAAGCTTTTAAAAAAAGAATTAAAAACGGCAAAATGATATTATGTCTTTATTCACATTTTCTTACAATGGTTTTATAAATAAAAATTAAGGATGAAATACATCTTTATGCACTAATTTCATATGAGTACGGTAGTTGCTTTTCTGCTTGAATTTTCTGCCACAAAAGTAACAAGAAAATCGGGGCTCAACTCCACATTCAAAATTAATGTGTCTTATTAAATGTGTTTTTTGTTTGTAAGATGATTCACATGTAGGGCAAGGATAACGTCCGTAAATGTCCACTTTGTATTTGCTACCAGTCTGTCGAGTTTTACAAATATCTACAACAAAATTGTTATTTGTAGAATTAGGAAAATTGGTTTAAGAGAGCCGACAGTTACTACTCAGACACAGAAAAACTAAGGACATCCTACAGGCAACTTTCAAACATTTTCATGCCTAAAAACTAATCACTATTTTTACATACAAAATCGCAAATATATTAATTTGGCAGACCAATATAAATATTATTGTCAAACCCATTAATAATAACAAAGGGTAATAAATAACAAAATTTAATAATCACAGTTGAACCATCATTAGGCTTAATGCAAGCTTCTTAACTCAGTAACCTTGCGATAAAAATACAGCATTCTAACAAGGAATTTAAAATCATAAAATTTTGCATTGAAAGTAATAATACTAAAATGGTTGAAGTAGTTCAACTATACTTGATAAAGGTAAAATCATACAATCAACAAAACAAAAGTTGATAGAATAATACAGTCATAGTAAACAAATAATTTATGTATGTAAGAGTCACGTTGTCTGAGTTTTATAAATAAGCATTAAGTCGTAATAGTATATTAAGTATTAAGAACAGTAAGGACAGTGTACCGATCGACGACAATGTTTGGCGACTGAGCGAAGCGACAGTCGCCAATATTGGAGGAGATCGGTAAACTCCTTACTGTTCGAAATGATTATGCTATTTTTTGTGCGATCAACAATACACTTGATGGCAAAATGTAGGCAAACCACATTTTATTTTATCTCAAAATTTCTTAAAAGATGACCACAAGCCGAGCCACAAGCGTATGTATTGTTTCCTAAGTAACCTGAATGTTAATGTGACAGTTGTAGAATAATTGTGTCAGAAATTCTGCTAATCAAGGCGACAAAGTTTTGGTGAATTTCACTTACTGTTCGCTGAACGGTAAGTAAATTACTTACCGTTCAGTTAGACTTACTAAACAGAAAATGCCACCTACTGTTGTCAAAACAGTGACAGTAAGTTGACAAATATGAACGATCGCACAAAAAATGTATTAACATCCTTATGTTAGCCTCGCTCCATTTCGACGTTTTCAAAAAAAAACATCTTCATTTCTCATTCTCATTTCTCATTTCTTTATATTAAATGGAAAGAAAAGTGACAACGTCGAGATTTGGTGTACGTGAGAGAAATATAGTTCAAAACACGATTTGTTCGTGGTTAACCTACGACCAGTTAACATCGATGTAGTAATTAATATCCACGTTGGTGAGCTCATATTTTTAGTATCATACAGGTAGTATTTTTCTACTATTCTTCATCTGTGTGTACCTAGTAAATATGAAAATGTAGCTGTCACTGTTTCCATATATCATACAGGTATGGAAAAATATTATCGCGGGTCTGACTTATAATAAGTAAAACAAAGACAGTACAAACAGTTCACGTGCTAAGTGAGATAGAATACTCAAGCTAAAAGCGCTGATGCCATACATGCGTCTGTTGAGTAGGCTAGTATCAATGACACATTTAATTGCTACTGTCAACGAGAATTGAAAATCAGTGTTTTTACAAGTCCAACACAATATTCATGTATTCCACTGAAGAAAAAATACAGATTATTAAGTGATATTCAGAAGAAGAAATAAAGGGCAGGTTTGCATTTTTCTTTGAAAACAGGCCAATTCCATGACAAAGTACGATTATGCGTACTGTTAGTAAATTTGAAAGATGTGAATGTTTAAATAATTGTAGAAAACGCAGTAGCATTGATGGTAATGATGGTGAGCATCCTGCTCGTAACTTAAATTAAGAGCGGGAACTCCAAGAAATTGCAGTATAAAATATAATCTTGAAAAAAGTGTATTCTGTTCATTTTTAAAAATAGTTAGTTTTTCAATAACAATTATAATGCTAAAGTTAAACCTTAAACTTAAGTTATACTATCAATGTAAGTGTTATTGTTCTTATTTGTAGCTCTCGCAAAGTTTCTTCTTGGTTCTTCTTACGAGTAGTAATCGAACCATGTCATAAATTCGCAATTACAATAAACCTCGATGTTATCATTTAATGTTTAAGTGTAAAGTATTTACTTAATAGTTTCAAAGAACACGCGACTTTTCAACATCATCTTAATTGCTTTGGTTTCCTTAGAAATGTTGAAGCTAGATTGAAGGAGACAAGTAGTTCATATTTTGTCCCTACATGCACATGTGTACAAGTGAAAACATCGGTAAAGTTATGTCTCTCTCATACTCATAATGCTTATTATAGGTCAGACCCGAAATAATGTTTTTCCATACCTGATATATTGTGATATATATATATATATATATATATATATATATATATATATATATATATATATAATATATATATATATATATAATATATATATATATATATATATATATAATATATATATATATATATACTACAAAGTGTCAAAGTTGAAAAATAAATCACATTTTCTTTTATATCTTTCGACTGCTATGAGCTAATTTTATAAAATTTCTTATATGGGGGTTTTTTGGGATGAGAAATTCTAATTTATCGTCGATTTCGGTGTATTTCATAAAGGGCAATACAAGCAACTATTAGCCTAGGGCATGTTTAAACCCGCTACGACATTTTTGTGCTATACTCTAGGCCTCTTTAGTATGGAATAATAGTTTTCTCTACCTTTTCTGCTTAAAAAAGCTATACCTTCTTGATATCGCTAAGAGCACCGGTTTCCGAGAAAAACGCATCTAAAACTCATGATGCATGTAAATTAACCAAAACTATAATAATAATAAAAATAATTCATGAAGCCGATTTATTAAAAAAAATAAAGAAGAATGAAGTTTTTCAAGAACAATAATTATTGAAGAAAAAACAAAAACAATAATTAATAATATGAAGAATAAAATTAAACAATTAAATTGCATTATTATCAACCAAAAGCTAAATAAAAATTAAAAAAATAAAATTATGTTATGTAAATTTTGTTTCAACAAGTGCAATTGATGGACTTTTCTGGAAGGTATTTAATTTGCCAATACAACAAATGTTCAATATTTCCACCATTTTCCTGCATGCAAGTTAATTATTTTTAAAAAATTACATTGTACTCTGGACAATACTTCAGGACTATTCTTAATAAATTGGCTTCATGAATTATACTTGCCAACAATTCTTCTTGCGTATTACCTGGGGATGCATAAACTTTTGATTTCAAGGCACCCTACAAAAAAAATCGCAGGGTGTCAAGTCCAGTGAACGAGCCGGTCAGTTCGCAAGTGCGTCACCTCGTCTTCCAATCTAGCGCTGAGGATATGCCTCATTTAATAGTTGTCTTACATTTAAAGTAAAATGAGGAGGTGCGCCATCATACATAAACCACAGGTCACGACGAAGGAGTAAAGCAAAATCTTCCAATAAAATAGGGAAATTTTGTATTGAAAAGTTCAAGTACCTATGTCCATTCAGCCGATTTGGCAATACAAAGGGACCAATAATAAAAGTGTCTACAATTCCAGCACAGATATTTACTTGAAATTGATGTTGATAATGAAATACTTTCGTTTCATGAGGGTTTTCAACTCCGTAAACATGTTCATTATGAACATTGAAAATACCCGATCTAGTAAAAGTAGCTTCGTCCGTGAACAAATTTTTTTTACTAAAATTTGGATTTTAGATTCTTCTATGAAACTTAAATCGACAGAAAGCTAAACGTTGATCAGGATCCATGGACAATATGTCTTGAACTTTTCGAATATGAAAGGGGTGCAATAATTGTTCTTGAAAAACTCTATGAACTGATGATTTCGAAATTCCCAATTGCAATCCTACACGTCGTGTCTTTGGATTTATTTCAACAGCGTCCAAAATCTCTTCTTCTATTTCTACCGTCCTTATGGTTCGTCTGCGTCCAGAATTTACACGTATTGGTTGAAACTTGCCATTTTCGCGGAGACGTCTTTCGATATTAGCAAAAGTGTGCCGATTTGGAGTTCTACGGAAAGGATACTTTTCCCTAGAAATTCGTACACTTCTTCGACCGTTGTAATGGCAAAGTCCATAGACAAAAAGCATATCCACCATTTCAGAATTAGTGAAACTGTGAGCTATAATTATGGATCTTTATCAACGGAAAAGTGACAGAAAAAAACTAATGAGCCCGAGAATCCATATATGTAAAAAGATACAGGGTGTTCCATTTAAATTTTCAGCTTTTGCGTCATTTCCAGTGAAACCGAACGTTGGCCATATTGTTTTTTTATTTAAAATATCCCAAACTGGCACTAATACCTACCAAAATTTGAACAAAATCTAACGACCCGTTCAACAGTTACAGGGTATTTGATTTACTTACTATATATATATATATATATATATATATATATATATATATATATATATATATATATATATATATATATATATATGTTTCTATTTAGATTTCCACAAATATTCATGTTTAAAGAAGAATTTTCTTTAAAACTTGTGTAAATAAACGTAAAAATTAATTCAACGTTTCGGGAACGTCCTTTGTTCCCTTTGTCAAGAATTTATTTGACAATTACAGAAATTGAAATAAGGTAACTATTTTAACAAATACAGAATATGAAACAAGGTAACTAATTTAAATTTAATCTGGACGAGTGTGTTTGACTTCGGGTAGTTGGTCTAGTATGTGATGTAGAAGGTGCAGAGGTGGGGACGCCAGGAATAGTTGCAGCATAAGTGTTTGAAATTTCTGGAAGATTTGGAGTTGGTTGAAATGTAGAATCAACTTGTTTAATGATATTCTTCCAAATTTGTGGCATTCTAGAAGTGTCATCTCGTTTATTGAGGGCGTTTGGTCTTCTTTCAATTTCAACTGCTTCTCTAATAATTCTTGCTTGTAAGGTATATAGAGGTGCAATTAAACGGATATTGTTGGTATTAATTTTGCCATCACTCCTAAACGGATTCCGTAGAAAACATCATCACCAACGTAGAATACGCCTTAAAAGATACAGAATCTACGGTAGCTGACGAAATTAGACTCAACGTAGCAACGTGCAAACTTCCCAAACAAAATATCACCAAACAAGACCTCCAAATGTTACACCAAATCAAAATGACGACCAAATATTAATACTACCCGCTGACAAAGGAAACGCTACTGTCATTGTGAACTCTAAAGACTATCACCACAAGATGTCTGAACTGCTAACTTCTTCAGAATATAGGAAAATCAGTACAATCCTACCACCTACATAGAAAAAACAACAAAATCTGTCATTAATTCAACAAAATTAGACAAAGAAACAAAACAGAAACTAATTCCAAGAGAGAAGAGTTCAAGAATCCCCAAAATATACGGACTACCAAAAATACATAAGGAAAACTGGCCATTACGCCCAATCGTCAGTGCATTCAATTCTCCGACTCATGACCTTGCTAGTTATCTAGCCAAAGTTATACAACCGATTTGTGAAAATGCTGTATCCTACATCAAAAACTCTTATGATTTTCTACACAAACTCAAAATTGTACCCTTGGCTCCAAATAAAATTTAGTTAGCTTCGACATAACGTCACTTTTCACCAAAATACCTATTGAAGACACGATGAAAATTCTAGAAGAAAACACTCATTAAACTAAGACATACTCAAACTGATAAACCACTGCATGCACTCAACCTATTTTACATACAAAGGACAATTCTACAAGCAAATTCAAGGAACACCTATGGGCTCGCCACTCTCTCCAGCTTTTGCGAATGTATATATGGAACATTTTGAAACCATTGCTTTAAATTCTGCAGATTTAAAACCTAAATGTTGGTTTCGTTATGTTGACGACACATTTGTAGTTTGGCCCCATGGAAAAGGAAACTTGAACCATTTTCTAGGACATATTAACAACATTCACGACAACATCAAATTTACTATGGAAGTTGAAGAAAATAATTCACTCCCTTTTTTGGACACCCTAATAACAAGACTTCCTAATGGTAAATTTACACACAAAGTTTATCGAAAACCAACACATACGAATAGATACTTGAACTCTCTCTCGCATCACCATCCTGATCAATTACGTAGCGTTATGAAATCCTTGATATACCGCTCTTACCACTTATCTGACCAAAATTCTAGAACGGAAGAGATGAAGACTATTAATAAAATACTAGTTCAAAATGGATACAAAGATCAAGAAATATTGAAAATTACCAACGAAATAAGAAGACCAAGAAATAAGAACTTGTCAAACAATGAACGAAAGATTCCTGTTATTCTACCTTATATAAAGGGAATTACAGACAGAATAGCAAAGAAATTTCCCAAAAACGACTTCAGACCGGTATTCAAACCACATTCAACTTTGTCCCAACTTTTAAGAAACCCCAAAGACAAAATTCCTAATGAAAGCCAAGGAGTGTATGAGATACCGTGCAACAACTGTCGAAGAACTTATATAGGACAAACTAACAGAATATTATATGCGAGAGCCGATGAACACCAACTAGCAATTAAACAGCACAATCCTTCATCGTCTTTAGCTACACATCGTTTAGATACAGGACACCAAATTAATACCAACAATATCCGTTTAATTGCACCTCTATATACCTTACAAGCATGAATTATTAGAGAAGCAGTTGAAATTGAAAGAAGACCGAACGCCCTCAATAAACGAGATGACACTTCTAGAATGCCACAAATTTGGAAGAATATCATTAAACAAGTTGATTCTACATTTCAACCAACTCCAAATCTTCCAGAAATTTCAAACACTTATGCTGCAACTATTCCTGGCGTCCCCACTTCTGCATCTTCTACATCACATACTAGACCAACTACCCGAAGTCAAACACACTCGTCCAGATTAAAATTAAATTAGTTACCTTGTTTCATATTTTGTACTTGTTAAAAATAGTTACCTTATTTCAATTTCTGTAGTTGTCAAATAAATTCTTGACAAAGGGAACAAAGGACGTTCCCGAAATGTTGAATTAATTTTACGTTTATTTACACAAGTTTTAAAGAAAAATTCTTATTTAAATATATATATATATATATATATATATATATATAATATTTTACTATTCAATATATCGATTTACGCTTTTCGTTATCTAATATATATGCTTTTGGTGCACAATTTAAACATATTTTCAATATATACAGGGTGTCCTACTAAGAGTGCTGCACCAAACTTTTTTATGGAATGCTCGGTATATTTTTATTGGTTCAGTTTCCTTGTATAAGAATAATGAGAGTCATTATGGGTCTCCTTCCATTCCTGAACTATTCACATTTTTATTAGAAAAAATAGCTCACATTCGAGAAATCACTGTGAGGAATGCTATGGATATTTCTAAAAAAAACTCGCTACTAAAAGTCTCACAATAATTCCTAGTTTCAGATAAGACACAACTTTTTTTTCTAGTATGCAAACAATATACAGGGTGAGCTAAAAGACAAAAAATTTAATTACTTCATTTTTTCAAATAGAACATCCTATTTATTTTTTCACCATTCGATGGCATTTTCGATAAACATTCAATTGATATAAGGTTTGTCTGGTAATTTCTGGATATTTCTCTAGGTTTTAATAATAAACGTCTGTATTAAGGCCGGGTTCAGGGTAGTAATACATTTGGTAAAATCAAGTAGGCTAGTATCACTGGTAGAATTGTTAAAAAATGAACACGTGGACATCTCTCAAAGTAGTGTGAGCAGAATCATAAATAATTTCCAGAACATTTTTTTGAAATCATGTATGGCAGGATTGATGAGAATCGAATAATTTTAAAGAAAATATTGTTCACCGACGAAGCTATATTTGAAAGTGACGGCAGCGTAAATAGGCATAATATGCATTACTATTTTATTCATAATCCAAACTGGTTGAGAACAAATGATTAACAGAACCGATGGTGGCTAAACGTTTGAAGAGGAATAGTTGGTACAAAAGTGATCGGTCCATATTTATTCGATGGTATTCCTACTGGTGCCCAATATTAACTGGTGCACCATCATAGAGTGGTTCACCAATATCTGGATAGAACTTTTACTTAATGGATGGATAGGTAGAGCAAGTTCCATTGCTTGGCCATCTCGGTCGCCCGACCTGACGTCAGGAGACTTTTTCCTTTGGGGATATGTCAGAGAGAAAATTTATGTGGCAAAACCAAAAACACCAAAATACAATGAAATATCGTATTCGCAAAGAATTTGGGATAATTCAAGTCGAACTACTAGATAAGGTCAACCTACCATTCGAACGGCGATTGAGGATGTGTATCGCTCAGAATGGTGCTCTATTCAAACATGCGTTATAAAAATTTGCCGCATTGTATCCATTAATCTCTAACAAATTTGCCGTTATACTGAATGAAAAAATTAATCATGGTACTAGCCTACTTGATTTTACCAAAACTATTGCAACTCTGAACCCGGCCTTAATTCAGACATTTATTGTGAAAACCCAGAGAAATATCCAGAATTTATCAGACACACCTTATAACAACGGAAAGTTTGTCGAAAATGCCATCGAATTGTAAAGAAATAAATAGGGTGTTCCATATGAAAAAATGAAGTAATTTAACTTTTTGTCTTTTAGCTCACCCTGTATCTTGTGTGCATACTAGAAAAAAAATTGTGTATTATCTGAAACCAGAAGTTATTGTGAAGCTTTTAGTAGCGAGTTTGTTTAGAAATATCCATAGTTTTCTTCTCAGTGATTTCTCGAACGTGAGCTATTTTCCTAATAAAAATGTGATTAACTCTGGAATGGAAGAAGAATTTGGGACATTTAGCCATAATGTCTGTTAACATATATTCAATATGTTTAACATTTTGATTGCCTCGAGATATCTATGATTATTTATGTTGGTAGTGTACATTTTAATGATTCGTATAATTTATGTTGATTTCAATTTATTTATGTAGTTTAAAGTTTTCATATTTGACATTTTAAATTTAATATTGTACTACTGAGTGCAATATTTAAAAGTCCTACCTAGTCCAGCCATAAATATTGATACATGTGTAAACGTGGCGTTTGCGGCTGATAACCTTAACGCAGCCAAATGTCATTTTGACAGTTCTGACTGTGGACATGTGATCTACAAACGCGCCAAACATAGGGCTATAGCGTGAGACAAAGAGAAACGTATTGCTGTTATTGCTCTTCATAAGTGTGGAATAGACAGGGCTCGTATTTTAACTTATTAAAACCTTGAATATTACGTATTTTGTGTATGATACTGTTAAGTTGTTTGCTGATATTGGAAATGTAAACGACCGTAAAAGATCCGGCCGACCTCGTATGCCACAGGTCATCAATGCTGTGAGGTCCAAGAATCGTGAAATCGATATAGCGCTATGAGCCGTATCATTAAATAAGACTTGGGGCTTTCCAACGACAAACAGGACAATGTCTTACCGTTGAATGAAAAAAATAGGAAAAAAAGAAACATGTTGCTGCTGTACGGTAAAAGCGTTATAAAAAATCCTGTTTACTAACGAAAAAATCTTCACCGTGGAGGAAACTTTTAATAAGCAGAACGATAGGTTGTATATACGGTCCTCAAAGGAAGTCAGTGAACTGATACCAAGGATTAAATGAGGTCATTATACCGGCTCAGTGATGGTTTGGTCCTATCCAATGATGGCGTTACTTCCTTACATTTTTGTAGAGGGTGTTAAAACAGCGGAAAAAAACTATCAGCGAGAGATTTTAAAAAATGTAATGGAGCTCTTGAACCAAACCATGTTCCAAAACGAACCAGGGATATTTCTGCAAGACTGCGTCCGCTCATAAGGTCAAAACAATTCAACAGTCGCTTGAAAATCATGTACCGAATTTATTAGTACTGACTATTGGCCGTCAATCAGCCCAGACCTTAAACCGCTTGACTACAAACTGTAGTCAGTTTTAGAAGGCATGTTCAGCAGGCGTTGGTAGAAGCTGTGAACCATTTTGCTATGCATATCGTCCGTACAGCGATCGATGAGTGGTCTAACAGAATGTATCAATATTTATGGGAGAACTAGGTGTAGGTATAAAGAAAAGAGGTGTGTTCTTTTTCTACATTCTAATTTATTTTGTTGAACCCTCCCTTTTAGCTTTACTTATTTTAAATTACAAAATTTTAGGGTGTACACATAATAAATGAATTTTTATTATGTTACGGCTGTGTATATAACTCCTTCCCAAACTCATCTCCAGCATATTTCTTGCTTTGTAAACCAGAGGGTTTTAAGCTAGACGAGGTCACCATGTTTATCTATTTTTTTGTGGAAATTCAAGCTCCATGATCATATCTGAAAGTTCCCCTCGGTTTGAATTTGTGCAACTGTAAAAAACCTGCATATTTCATGAATCACAAAAGGTTTGTCTCATTAGTGGTTATGTTGTTTTTTTCAAATTGTTCCATATATTGTCTTTTTTTAAGTACCGAGTTTGGTAAAGTTTTAACACAATTTTATTTAAGCCACACTGAATAAACCATGCTCCATTTACCGAACAGAAAAAGTTAAGCTCTTCCTAAAAATTCTCGCAATATTTAACTGCAACTTTGATATTGGTCGCATTTTTAAAACCCGGAACACGAGCAGTTACTTGCTTTCAACCATTGTAGTTGGTGTACCTAGCACAACAGACGTCTCTAATTTGCCACTGCGTTTTGGTGTTTGAATGAGTGTGTATGGTATTTACATTGTCATTACTTGCTTCAATTTGCTGTTATTCTCATTTTTCCGAACAAAATAGTCTTTCTGAAGACTTGGTGTATAATGAATAGCCCCATCGTCCTTACAAAAGGATGCCCTATTTTGACCTAGTCCAAAACTTCAAATATTTTTAAACTATGTTTGTGTTACTTTATTTTATATAATTAAAAATAATTTGAAAAAAATAGTATGTGATGAATCTTTGTTTATACCAAGGCCTCTTGCACCTTCTTTAATATGTTCTTACGTCGTATTTTTACAAGTAAGAAATAATTTGAAACTGCTGTGTGTTAAAGTGCCAATACCAAAAACATGGCGCTTTGTAATTTAGTCTTGACAAAATGCGATTTTAATTTGTGGTTTTTAAATTTCCCGGTTTTTCATAATTATGTTGGTGTAAAAATTGTCACTGCTTACTTTGGCCAAAATTTAGTGGGAGGAGCTTAACTATTTCTGTTGGGTGAAGAGACTTTAGAACCTAGTAATAGTCCAATACGAATTATTCGAATTATTTGGTGCGCTTAACAGTTGTGGTAATCATCATTATTTGTGTAATAAATAAGCTAACCATCTTACGGCGAAGAAAAATGTGTGTGTTGACAATACTAAGAAAGTCAGGTGGTGACGTTGTGTATAATATTACTTGTAAGAAGTTAACCAAGTTTTTATTAGGGATTGGTGTATTTTTATAATGATATTTACATTTTACATAGATCTATACGTTTCGATAACAATTGCAGTTATCGTCCTCAGTAGTGGTAATATCTTTAAGAATTGTTTAAAGCTATTTTAAGTAAACAGATAAATATTTACGATCCTGCAACAAAGTTTAAACTCAACCATAAACCTAAGTTCACATAATATCAAAAGTTTGTTTTCAACATGTTTAATCTATTATTTACATTAAGTGCATATGTTACCGAAAATAAACCAATAAGAACTTATTCATTAATAAAAATATATTCCATTTCCTTAGATACACTTTAGCATAACTCAACTAAAATATTAAAAACCAATATGATAATTTTCATACAACTATTTGTATGTTGTCTGGCCATGTACGATTGCAGTGTAACTTTTGCTTACTATAGCTGCCATATCTTCAATAAAATTTAAGCTCGAAATAACCAATATGTCGAAAAATATTTTCTTCGATATTTATGTCCATTGTTACAGTTTTTACATAAATAATTGCTAACATAATTAATTTTTGCAAACAGAAAATGTTTTAGAACAATACTTAGGTTAGTTGAAACAAGAGTGTTGGTATTGTATTTAGCAATTTAATTATCCACAATTTGTTTGAGAAAGAGCTATAAAGAATACCATGCATTTTATAATTAAAATACTTAATATTTAAATTTTTTTAATGTACGACTTCTAACCAAAAAAAGAGGGTTTAATTATGAATTAGTCGTGAAATTTTAAATTCCCATACCATATAGCTGGAACATGCTTAAAATAAATCGCATTTGCAAAATTCTTCAGGTTTATAATTTTGATGACAAACAACCTACAAACACAATAAGTACGTATCAAAATATACACTCAAAAATCGGTTAATCGATACCAAAAAGGGCAAAAAAATATATACAATAAAATTTTTATTAAAAATAAATTGTTTGTAACATTATAATAAGTGATATATAAAGTTTTATTTTAGGGCATAAATTTTAGTTAAAGTGGACCTCTTCTATTAGAGTCCAAATTAAGCTGGAAAATACGGACTAGTTCGAAAGGGATTTGCTGAATTGTACCAAGTACAGAATACATGATCAAAATGTCTCATCTGTTGAAATTGTATCACCGGAGAATTGTGTCAAAGCGTTATATTTCAAAACATTTTTACAAGTTTCAATTAATATTCCTTTCACTTGAACATGTCTAATGTGCCTTTTTAAATGTTCTTTTCTTTTAAATTTAAACGCACAATGTGTGCACGGAAATCTTGGCTCCTGTCCACATTCGAATTTTGAATGTCTCGATAAATTATCCTTCCTGTTATATTTTCTGTGACATACTTCACACTCGTATACTTTTCTATCAGATGATTCAGGCAGAAATTTGAAAAAAGAACCTAAAATTAATGTAACTTTAAAATCAAATATTTTAATTAGTGTCTACTAAAAATATATTCCACCATATTAAGAATCACATACTAAATTATACAGTAATACTTGAATTGATACATTTACTAACACTAATAATATTTAAAAGAATTCCTACAATATCATCTTTATTAATTTCGCCTAAAAACTATATGGCCATGTGTATTTCATATTATATCCAAGATCAGGATTAGTTCCTTGAATCGGCACATAATTAAGGACCGTCGCCGTGGAAGAAACTGCATGGCATCGATTACATGCATGGGGATATTGCAGACCGGTAAGAGGCGTCAAGTTGGATAATGAAGAAGAAGCTAACTTTCATGATTCTCAAATGGCTTTCTCTTGCTACTCCCCAAAGCCTGTTCTTTCAGAAAAATGCTCAAATAATTACAAACGTGTTAAATAATTAATATCCCATGCAGTGGATTAAAAATCAGGTACCAATAATCAGTAAACAGAACGCTTCTACTAAGACAATCATTTGGGCAGATTTGAATCGGCTTGGATAGAATGCTAGACGGAATGGAGAGTACATACTCATTAAACGAATATAATAATAGGTAGGGAAACATTTACTAATCATATGGTCAAATGCATGAGCAAGTGTAAACATAAACGTAAACGTGAAAGTAAACATAAACGTAAACGTAAACGTAAACGTAAACGTGAACGTGAACGTAAACGTGAACGTAAACGTAAACGTAAACGTACACGTAAACGTAAGCGCAAACGTAAATGTGTCGAGTGCCACGACGAAATCCAACTAACGATTTACGCAAAAGTAGGAGTTTTAACATTCTGGCAAAATTTGGTGGTATAGTAATATTGATGTTGGCCATTTGGCTAAAAATGGTTGTAACAAAAGTCGCCTCTTAATTTAAATAGAACCTCCTATATTTTAAGGTACAAATATTTCGTAAAATATGACATATTCTAAACAATACAAAATAATAGTTGGTCGTTTTTTGTACAAGATGCTCGAAAACATGTTTCTCATATCTCATATCATTTTTTAAAATGGAAATGTCTAAATTTTACTCATGTTTGTGCTGAGTAATAAAGAAAAAGATACTTTCTATTTTAAAAAACCATACTTCAAAAAAAACTTTGCAAAACTTCAAACTAATTTACTTGTGCTATTTCAATTTATTTCTTACTTAAAGAGTGTAACGAAACTACAATAGTATTGCAATTTCAATTTGAGCATTATTCGTGATTCGATTTGTTTTCTCCAATTTTCCCTTGACTAATTTTTTTCGTTTTCAGGATATGTAGCAGCAAATGTATCACAAGTTCTTGTATACTTTATTAAACTCTTCGTAAGTAACTTAATTGAGATTGTCTTCGTGAGCACAATCAAGACGCCCAGAAAGACAACCGTGACTGTCTTTCAAAACAGAAGTAAACAGCTTTGAAGTTCTGTAAAATGAAATTATATTTTTTGAACTATTTAGAAAACTAACCATTTTAGGAATAGGGATTTTAAGGAAAAGTGTCGCTATTTTTAACGCTGAGAACACATATGACAATAAAATTAGGTCTTTCAATTAAAACAAATGACTTGTGGCATTTTTGACATGGATATTACAAAAATTCCTGCGAGCACCCTGTATAAAAAACAACCAAAATTTATTTAGTATATCTGGTCTCACTATGCGAATTGAATAAAAATTGCCATGTATTATACTATCTGAAAGTGTTATTTTTTACCAAAAATTTTAAATAATTTCAAAACCGTTAAACTAGACATATGACATGTTATACAAAATACTTTTAGTTTTGCTAAGTGTAGTGAGATAAAGCAGACTTTTGAAAAAAATGTGCGCGAATCGTCCCTATCGACATTAGTATACTACTAAATTTTCAGAATTTTAAAACATCAACTCATTGGTAGATCGATGTAGTATAGTTGGAATACCATGCGGTTAATTGCAAACGAACTTTACTTAAACGCCCTTAATGCGCCGATTTCGTTTTTTTATTCTAATTTAGATAGAATTGGCTTGTTATTCCGTTCTTTTTTTTATAAAACGAATATTTGTTTGTTTACGTATGGCTAACTCAGCCCCATTAATTACTGTAACCCCTTTTTATTTTAAGGTTTAACACTTGGGTAAAAATGTTAGTTACAACAGTTGCCCAGGTGGTATAGAGCCTAGGACGTGAGTTTATGAAGCTAACTTTAATAATGATCCAGTAAACTGTTTATTGGATTCATCCTATTTCTGTATATAATTAAACTGGATGTGACAATTTGAACATTTTTGATTATTCGCAAGTATATTTATTACTATTGTATGTGTATTTTATTCGAATTAAGTCTGAAATATTCAAGTTTACAGTACACCTTTAAAAGTTTAATCAAACAAACATTAAAATGTATAATTGTTATTCAAGTAATGCGCAAGAAGAAATTTTAAAAATGTTTTATGAAAATTGATTCAAACCTTTATTTTATTAGTTCTGCAAATAAATATAACTGTTACACGAAACTTACACGAGTAACAATCGTAATTAAAATACTGATGTTATCTTGCTTTTAAATACACAACTTTTGATTAAAAGAAGTATTTGAGATGAAAGTATTATGAAAAACAATTTTTACATAGGGAAACACGGGTGACTGAAAAAAAGCATGGAACAACATGGAACAAAGAGGGCATGCGGGTTATTGTATCAGATGAATGGAAGTATCGTGATAATTCTAGTTTGGATAAGCACTGAATTTAAAACTAATTTCTTATGCATGAAACATAAAGCATTAACAGAGAATGGGCTCCTGTAATTTTGCAGAAAGATGGCTTGAAAACCTTTTTAAACACAATACTTGAAATGTATAATTGTATAGCGATGAACTAAGAAACAAACTTAGAAATACATTTTAAATATATGAGTATTAAATAAGAATACAGATAGATAATGAAGTAAAGCATCAGTAGACTACTGTGTCCAAAAAGTTAAGACTGGTTTTTGATTTAAATTACGCGGGTACATCGAATCGCAGAAATATCTTTTTTTTACTGGGTAGCACTGTGACAGAGATGCACGCCAAATTTCACACGATAAATGTCGTTAATGTTTGAGCTACGCTTGGTTTTGTACCACGGAAGTGATTTCGGCGATTTTTACAAGGTGTGATTTTGTTGAGACAAAAAGTTGCATTAAATTTGCTACGCAAACGTTTAAATTGTTGCAGAAGGGCTTAAGTGAACAGACTTTGTCGGAAAGAAATGTTTAAAAGTGGCATAAACAGTTCAAAGAAGGCCGAGAATGAGTTGCAGACGAGGAGCAAAGCAGCGCGACCATCGACAAATCCAAAATTTGTTACTAAAAAACAGTCAATTAATAATTAGGAACCTTGCTGATGATATTCGCATTTCAAACGGATAAATCAACTCCATTTTTAAAGATATTTTGGGCCTGAAACGCGTCAAATCTCAATTGGTACCAAAAACACTCGGTTTTTTCTAAATAGACCGTCGACTTAAAATCTGTGAATAGATGATTTTTGGCTACCAATACGTAATAAAACACATTAATATAGGAGATGAAACTTGGATCTATGCTTATGATCCGGAAACCGATCAATGAGTTTCTTCCGCCGGGCCTAACTGTCAACAAGGAATATTATTTCAGTGTTATACGTCGTTTTTCATGAAGTTATTCCAAAAATAGGTAGAATTTATGTGCGGACAACTCTTGGTTTTTGCACCACGATAATGCGCCACCTCACATTGCATTGGTTCTTTGTGAATTTTTTGGAAAAAATTCAACTAATATTTCCCCACTACCACTGTATTCGCCTGTTTAGCACCGTGTAAATTCTGGATATTTCCTAAACTCAAAAAGAACGCTTCGGAGATATCGTTTGGAGTCCATTGAAGAGATTTAACGCACGCTTTGACGGCCATACCGGAAGGTGACCATTTGACATGTTTCGAGGATTGGAAAAAAAGGTGGCATAAATGTATTTTGTCCGGAGGGGCAGAGTTTGAAGGCGACGAAATAGATTTGGACGAATATGGTTCTGCAATAAATGCGAAGTGCAGCATTGTTATCGCCTAAGGAAAATAATGTTAGATGTCAAATTTGCCTAACATAGACAATGTATGTAACAATTAATTAAAGTTAATATTTATATCAGTAATTTACAGACAGACAAAAATTCGATGGACACAGTAAGCACCTCGCTTCCGCTGATACAGTTTGATGTTGAAAATGTAAGTTTCAGAAATAAGTTAATAATTTGTAATTACTATATCATAACACAATAGGTTGGCACAATTTCAACAGAAACTGCCACGCTTTCCACAAGCCAGTGGAAGCATGTCGCACCGAGTCGATTACAAAAACCTAGAAACATAGCACTGGTAATTTAAAAAAATCTCCAATAACAATGTTTGATATTTTATTGTATAATTCAAATCGTAGGAGGCCTACAGCCGTAATTGGGGCATTGACCTCATCCGATGTCTCTGAAAAGTATATGAGACTATTGGATAGGAGACTAGCTATAGCTGAGCTCACAGAGTCTCAGCTAAAACAAACAATGCAATATGAAGAAGAGAAAAGGGCGATGGAATTATCATCATTACGATTGGATTTAAATAATTAAAGAAGAAACGCTAAGAAAACTTCAGCATTCTACAGATTAGTAACGTTGTATATGGCCAATAGAATATAATAAAAACGATCCATTTTTTATTAAACATTTTATAAATTTGCAAAATATGTATTAATGGATTGAGTTCTAATATCTGCATTCCCATTGACCTTGTACGTTTACAACTCCAACCATTTGTCCTAATTCGATCAGTTATTCCAATTCATTTCCATTAATGCCCTCAGCAGGACGTGCTTCGATGTCGTTGCAACTATGACCGTCATAGCAGTAGAGAGTTCTAATCGTAAGCCATAGGCAAGAATTGGAAATCTCCTTTTCAACACTCCTTTCAAGTGAGTTGCGGTGCGGATATGTGCTTCATTATATAATTTCTCAGGCCTGGTTTGTGGATTTAGTAAGAGCGTTAAAAAATAAGGCCCCACTGAATATCCACTATCACCTGAAATAATGATAATCTTATTTATATAATCAAAATGTTATACTATACATACCTAGCAAAACGCAATTAGGAAAATGGCCGGCGTCAAACCTAGCTTTCGACGACAACTGTTAAATATAGTGGCATCATGTGTCGAGCCAGGCCACATAGCCACCAAATCTAAAATACGTAAATCTCCAATTACTTAAATGTTCAAAGAAAAGTACATCTTAAGATTTCTAAAAATCTCTCCTTCATCTTCCCCTAAAAAGAATGTTATTCAATATGTTGCGCTCTTCTATCACTTGTCTATCTGGAGATCTAATGTGGGCACCATCTACAGATCCAATAACTTTTGGAAAAGCTGCCACCTCGTAAAAATTTATTCGAGAACCTCCTCCTCGTTTTCCGGTAACTTAATAAATCCACCGTATAATCGAGCAATTGCTCTTGATACCCTATTTACAATCCGTGATGCAGTTGACACATGAAATCCTGCAAAATCAGAATATTGTCTGCAGATGTCCGCTTGTAGCAAAGAACCGCAAACAGATTAATAGTTGGTTCATTGAAGAAACCTTTGATTTCTGAAAAATATTAGGTATCACATTATTTTATAGTAATTTTAGATTGTCTACTTACAAGTCCGTATGATGTTCAATTAAACCAAGCAAATCTAATGATTGTTTCGAAAAACTAAAAAGGAGATCATTAGTATGCGACTAATTGTAATTTTTCTATTCAGTTTTTTACTTACCGGAATCTTTTATGAAAGCTCAGTTCATCTAGGGTATTGAAATGTTCAGATCTTTGATTTGTCGAGGGAATCCAAAATCAATTATTTCCAGAATATCAAATTCATTTTCGAACAAATTACCGTTGTCAATTTCTTGATAATTAGCCACGTTTTTCTACAAAAAACTGAAACGCTAGTTTATGAACTTATGCTTTAACCTAACCAAACGTCACATGCAAAGACAACTGTCACATTTCGCTTTGTACGCATGTGCGAGCTCTTCCTTAAATTTAGGCAATGCTTATTCGAGGGCTTAATGTTAAGTCGTTCTTAAACAGGAATTGGTAACAGTGCAAACGAAGTCCTAAACTTAGGCATTGCTTAAAACATATGGTGCAAACAGGCATAAGACTCAGTGTATTAGATTTTTTCCAAGCTTGAAAACAATTTGTCAGATTGAAGTATGCATTTACCTACAGGGTGTCCCAATAGTGCGGTAAAGTTCTTTTATAGCGTTACTACAATAGATACAAAAAAATTATAAAAGCACAATTGTTAAGTATCTCAAGGTGCATAATCCAAAATTATTCATAAATATACAGGGTACTCTATTACTTCAAACCTATCCAAACATACCTTTTTTTTAAATGGCATCACATATTTTTTATTTTATATTTGAGCTCGGCTCGTTTTTACAAATCTCCTGATATGATGTTTGATTGGAGTATACCCACGATTTTAAAAGTTATGGTCACTTTAAGGTTAAAATCGTCATGAATTCAGGACCCTGTATCTTTTTTAATGTAATCAATTTTCTGTATTTTATGACGATTATTTTGTGTAAGTGAGTTAAGTTTACCAGATCAATTATGTTTCGCAATTACGAGTATTATACTTTGTATACAGGACGAGTCAAAACGCAAATCTGTACTTTTCTCACTTAACTTAAATAAAACACCTTATATTTGTTGTGCTCTCTAGGAAGCCACTAAATAACCATTTCGTTTTTATTAACATTTCCTTATCCCTAACTTCGACGGTTTCCGAGATATTTTCCTCTTATTAACAAAATCCTGTTTTTTTTTATTTAATTTCTGATTTTAACAAGTTGGCTATGAATTACACGAACTTTTTTACGATCTGTTTTGGTAAAAATCAATAAATTGTTCTTTTTATCATTCCCTAGTTTATTTTAAAATACTTAACTTAAAATTGTAATAATATAAATACTTTGATTAAAAAAAAACTAAATAGGATTGTAATTTCACCACAATTGGAATCATTATTTAACAAGTGCTCTTTTTTGTGATTTTAGAAATAATAAACACATTATAAAATTAAATTTAATTTAAATAGAACTAATACTAACAGAAACTCATTAACAAATAATATCAAAAAATAAAGAAAAAAAAACAAATGAAAACTTTTAGCAGAAATGTTCAAAATGACCTCCATTGAGATCAATACAATGTTGCAGTTTTTCTTCAAAAGATCGTAGCACATTTTGAAGCATATGAACATTAATAGTTTGAAACAGGTCTCGTATTCTTTGCCTCATGTCTGGGTGCGTTTCGTGAATTATCTTTATTTTAATGTAACCATTTTTAGAAAGCTGGATCTAGGAGTCGGTCTATTCTATTCGTAAACCCGTTGTTCAGATAGTTATGAATTGGAGCGGTATGATGAACTGGTGCCCTACCATTTACTCGACCATCAAAGAAATGTGGTCAAACTACATAGTCGCCTATAATACCGCCCCAAACATTTATTGACCATCGAGTCTATGTCTGTTGACACACCCATTTCTATGGAGAGTGGCTTCGTCACCAATCAATACACAATCAACAAAGGAATTTGTCGATAAATTTTGTCTTGGGCTCATTCACATAAGTTTATTCTTCGTTGATAATCCTCATCTCGTAATTCCTGACAGAGTTGAATATGATAAGGATGCATATTGTGTCTTCTGAGAATTCTATGCACAGAATTTTTACTTACATTAAACTCCATTGCTATTTGACGGACACTGATATGAGGATCTTCTGTAACTTTCCAAATCACATTACCTTCATTTGTTTGATTTAATACATATTTTTCTCTTTCCCTTTTTTCATAAAGAAGCTGTACGTTTAAATCGTTCTATTAATTTTTTGAACGATTTTTTGTCTGCAGTCAGGAAATCGTTGTTTATACATTCTCGTTGCAAGTAGGATATATTCGTCACTTGCACCAAATACCAGAACCATATTAATCATTTCATTCATTGGAAAATTCATTGTGAAACTAAACAGTTCAGAACAACACAACACCACTTATAATACCAATAAATCTGATTGTTACCTAATTGTCAACGTTTTTTCGACAGTCAAACTGATTTAGATTTTGTGATGAAAATTATTGAGAAGGTTTAAATTCTTGTAATTTCCCATTAATAATTTTAAAATAAAATAGGCAAATATAAAAAAATAACCTATTGGTTTTTACCAAAACAGGTCGTAAAAAAGTTCGTGTAAGTCATAGCTAACTTGATAAATTCCAAAATTAAATAAAAAAACTGGATTTTGCTAATAAAAAAAAATATCTGAGGCTTCCTAGAGAGCACAAAAAATATAGGGTGTTATATTTAAGTGAAAAAAGTATAGATTTGGGTTTTGACTAGCCCTGTATACAAAGTATAGTAATTGCGAAACATAATTGATCTGGTAAACTTCACTTAGTTACAAAAAATAATATTTGTCATAAAATACAGAAAATTGATTACATTAGAACAGATAAAGGGTCCTGAATTCATGACGATTTTTTTACTTATAGTATTCCCGAATAGGCTAAGATTTGCATAACGTGCTAAAGCACTCAGAAACACTGGGAAGGTTTAGGGATATTGTTAGGTTGCCGAGAAATGTTTATGAATCGCTAGCTTAAATTGACTTAAGTTAAAGTTTGGAGGAAAACAGGAACTGGATAGTGCATTTCACAATTTAGCGCCGTGTGAAAAAATGTAGATTGAGCTCGTGTAGTGTGACGCGACGGAATTTTTGAGTGCGTAATGATGGTGTGAAACTGAGTTTTCCTAGCGAAGATGGTCTGCGAGGTATTAAGGAGTGTATTTCGGAGGCACACTTGCCATGGTAATAGCGATAGAACAAGGAAAGAACCGAAACTATTCTTCTATGCTCAAGAGGCTGTAGGTCAGAAGTCAGAGAAGCCCAGTTTACGAGCAGTAGTTTTGCCCATGAAAGGTACGATGATACGGACATCCCTAACATTGAAATAGAGTTTGAAAACTTCGAGTTCTAAGCGATTCATATTTACAACAGGAAATGATCGGTCTTTCTTGGAGGACACAAGGTAACACTGCGTTTTGTCGACGTTGAATGTAAGTAGATTATTCCTTCCCCTTTCAAGGACACGATCTAAGTCACTGTTGATTGAGGCTGCCATTTTCACCTTAACGTCCTGTCTAGACTTATTGTTGTAGGAAAACTAAGAAGTACTACAATGTGGAGTGCTGTCGTCTACACAGCAATGGATCGAGTTAGTTGTATAGCAAACGACGTGTTTTATGTATAGCAGGAAAAGTGTGGGAGCTATCACGGATCCTTGGGGAACGCCCGCGTTAATAGGAGTTTCTTTTGAAAAGAAGCCATCACCGACAACGCGTATACGTATGTTGTCAATAAAGCTAGATATCAAATTGATGAGCGTATTGGATAAGCCAAACGAAGTGAGCTTAGCAAGTAGACACTTGTGCCAAACCTGGTCAAAAGTTTGTGAAATATCTAAAGTTATTACGACTGTTTCACGGGACCTCTCTAATGTGTTATTCCAAAGTTAAGTGACATATGAAAGAAGATCACCCGTTGAACGACTCTCTCTGAATCCATACTGGTGGTCGTTTAAGAGTTTATTGGACTCGAGGAACGAAAGTAGTTGGTGGTTGATGGTTCTCTCCATAATTTTCCACAGAATGGAGGTGATAGCTATTGGTCGATAGTTTGGGGAATCGGTTTTGTCGCCCTTTTTAGGAATAGGCTGGACATTTGCCAACTTCCACGATGAGGGACACTCTCCAGATGACATGGAGATCGAAAAGAGTATCGAGAATACAGGTACTAGTTCGGGGTAGGATTTCTAAGGACGATAGCTGGAATACCGTCATGGCCAGTCGCCTTGTTTGGGTCAAGTTTATTGATAATTGATTCCAGGAACTTGTAACGAAAGTGGATTGGTTTAACAACGTATGGGGTAGATTTGGGCGACGGCACAGTTTTACCAAAATCATTGAGACATGAATTTAATGCAAAGTAATCGACAAAGAGGTTGGCTTTTTCAGCAGGATCAGCTACTACAGCTCCGTCGCGAGACGTCATGGGAGGAAAGGAGGATGTACTGAAGTTTTTACTGATGGCTTTAGCTAATGACCAAAATTTACGACCACCCAAAGGACATGAGACTAATTCTTTGCATTTACGTTCTTCAAACATCTTTATGGCTTTGGTAATGATGCTTTTGCGTGATTTTCGACAAATTTATTATTTGGTATAGAGCCTATGCTTTTGCGATAATGCATCAGTGCAAGCCCTATTAAAGCAGAATTGGAAACGGGCATGAACCACACGATTATGTTTTTTGGGAATGTATAACTCCATACCCATCAGGATAACTTCAGTTATTGAAAGAGCAATTTTTGAAGAGGAGGACCATTTAAAGCAATACTCACGCCAGGGGAAGGTTGTAAAAAAATCTCGCAGTTCGCTCCAGTTAGCTGATTTAAAACACCACATAGTTCTATCTGTTTTTCTAGTAGCAGTGGGGTTGGATACAGAGGAAGTTATTTCGATTAGGCAGTGGTCTGATTGACCAAGTAGGGAAAGAACTCTTGTTTTATACACAAGTGGGTTAGTTATAAGGAATAGGTCCAGGAGATGTGGAGTATGGTTAGGGTTGTCAGGGATTCTGGTTGGTTCGGAAATGATTTGTGTGAGATCACAGGATACAGCAAATGCTTCTGCACTATGACCTGCGGGGTTAGTAGTACATGAAAAATGAAGCCAATTGGAATCGTTGGCATTAAAATCTACCAAAATTGAAATATCGCAAGATGGAAACTGTGATAAAAGGTAGTCTATTTTCAGCTAATCAAAAAGATCTTAGAAGTTGTTATCATTAGGAGATCTATACAAACAGTAGAATTTCACAAATTGGGGCTTAGTATGTTTGAACCAAATCGCGTCAAATTTGTTATTTTCCAAGGTGGACATCCTCTTACAACCCACATTGTCCTTGGTATGCGCACATACTCCGCCTTTAAGGCGAAAGTTAGAGTGGAGGTTGTTTCTGGGAAATTTCAGGTCAGGAGAATCGGTGCTTCCAGGGGAGACTTGTGTCTCTGATAGAAACAGAACATCCGGTTGCACTTGTTCAAGGTGTTTGTGAATAGCATTAAGATTCGGCTTGATATCATGTATGTTGCAGTAATGAATCCGGATGTTGGTACTTTCGATGACCGAGGTCGCTTGAGTCCTGTCCTCCCGGGCATCCAAATGAGGCAGAATTTTATTCCTGGCAGATCTTGCTCTTCTTAGTATTGATTTTGGAATTGGCGAATTTTTGCCCCCCCCCCCTCCCAGAATCCTTGGGATGGATCGACCAATCGATGTGAGAGTCTGGGCGTCTCGCCCTACTCACCTGGGTTATAGCATCTGTTTTAGAACTCGTCATTTTAAGGGTGTGGCCGTTAATAGAACACACTTGGCAAGTGCGTGTTGGCAAGTACATAAGGAATAAAAGAGAAAGTGACCGGCAACCCTTACCGAGCTCAAAAAATTGGAGCATCAATATTAAGGAACCCATGGTAAAGGTGGTGGTATTGACCGGGCGGCATGGGGTATACATGCCTTCCTCCTATGAAGTTGTAGAATATTAGAGCTGAAAAGTAAGCATTAATTAGTTTACATTGCATCTTACAAGAAAAAATGTTTTTGTTTGTACGAATGCTGTATAAAGGAATTGTACTTAAAACAAAGCAGGATATTCATTAACCTAATTTAATTAAAAGGATCGTGCATAAGTTGTACAGTACCCCAATCTGTTTATGGTTAGTTTCGTAGGTGTTGACAGCATTAAGATTGAAATAAGTTGTTTACTTTGGTTTATTATTTAGGTTCCAACTTGCATATTATTGCCATTTTAAACTAATCAAATCTGTTTATTATTGTCGCGAAACTTAACATTTCTATTTTTTTGTAACTTCCTTTTCATCCAACTGAAGGGCAATAGTAAATAACGACAATGACCCTGTTAGCCCTCCCGACTTTAATTACCTACTTTTAGGGTCAATTAATTACACTTAAAATTAAAAACAGTAACAATGGTAAAAGTTAGATTACATTTCAAATTTGCTGTCAAAGTAAAATATAATATAAAACAATATGAAGTACAATGTTATAATTAAACCAAAATACCAAATATAAAATTGCAATCATAGATATTATTTACGCGCGTTTTTTGTTTATTTAAGGATCCATTTCACACATTACAAAAATTCTACTGTTTTGATTATTATTATTTTCGTTTATTATTAATATTCTAACCGACAAACATCTATTCAAAAGCGTGGTACTTCGTATTTAAATTAAATTAGGTTGTTCCCTATGCGACTTGCTTTCATTTATTTGAGAAAAGAAAAAGTATTTAATTTAGGATTCCGATTACAAATTAGAGCTAGTTATTTGTTTATTTTATCTATTCATAGGTTTTTCCTTTATACTTTGGATTACGGATTCGATTCAGTTGCCCATTTTTATGAATCACATATGGTCTATTTTCCCTACAGTTATTATATATATATATATATATATATATATATATATATATATATATATATATTAATGACTGTTTCATACTCCCCGTTGGCGTAGGATAAAATAAGTTATTTTGTCGGTTCTCTATAATTCATTGTTGTTGCAAAAATGTTTACCTGTTAAAGTTCAACACAAAAGGATGGTATTTGGCCTTTAACTTTCTAAAAATGTGTTTTTCGTTTAGGCCACAAAACGCCGAGAAATTAAAAGTGTTTGAAACTTTAAACCGATTACATAGCTTTCTCTTTATGCATACGTATACGAGAAAGCAATTAGTTAAATGAGGTTATAATATTATTAATAAATATTTTTTTCTTAAATGTAATAAGTCAAAAAACAAATTGTTTTTTTAAGGACTGAACCCACTTTAACAAATGAAAGCGTGCATGTTTTGTTTCAGTAACTTGTATTGAAATCTATACTTACGTGTGTTTTTTTCATTTCGTCAATTTTAATCATATCTCAAGAATAAAATGGAATTGTCCTTTGTTAATTCAGAGTTACAAACAGACAACTACCTCACATAAAATAAATCATTCAAAATTTTGGAATGCACAATGTTTACTGAAGGACTCTTTTAAAATGTTGCTATTTCTAGTAATCTTTCATACGCTAGTACGTAAAATGTATATAGGGAAATTTTAACAGAGTACATTAATAGCTTCTTATATTTTACACATAAACATATTAAATAAAAAAGCCAACAAAAATCAGCAGAAACTTATTTTTGAACATATATTACGGCTTAACTGTACGTGTATATCCATGAACACACACTAAATGCACCTTCAAGTTATGCTTCCTTTTAGACTTAAATAAGCAATTATCAAAATGACATGTATATGGACTATCTTTTCCACAATCGTAGTTTATATGTGAATAATATGAAATCTGCTTGGTGTAGACACGTGCACATCTTGGACAAGTATATGTTTGATCTTCATTAGTGCCTAAAAAGACAACTTTGTTATCAAAAAATATTTTCATACAAAAATTGATGCATTCACTTAAAAAAATGTAGATAGTTAAAATCGTCAAACTACAACAAAATTAAGTGTACATTAGTATTTACATCAATAATAAATTTGAAATCCATTCAGAGATTGTAAATGGTGACGAACCGCTGCTTCTTAAATCATCATCTAAATAACTTGAACCTAAGTAGTTGAAAAAGAGGCAGCACTTGTCAATAAAATTAATGACACCATTTTAGAACCAAAGAATTTTAACAGCCGTTGAAAGACCGTTTCTTATTAATAAAAAACATGTTAATTATACACATAACCTTTGCATCTATTTTATTTTTGTAAAAATATGATCAATGGAGACTATTTCTTAGGACGGGATAATAAAAATTGATTAAAAGTTAATATTATAATAGATTTTGATCGGGTAAAAGAACCTAATTAGGATGTCTAGGTCTTATAAAAATTATAAAATCAGAAATATACATTAAATTTAGCAAAGGGAAATAAAATTGAACAAGAACATATTAATTAATTTGTGTCAAGATAAAAATTTCAAACTGAAAATTGAAATTCTTTAGCAGTCAATCATTAAAAAGAAAGTAGCTTAAATCTATTAGTGGTTGTACATTATTGTTAAAAATCCCAACAGTCGTATAACATAACCTGACCAATTAATGAAAAATATTCTGTTAAAGCATTCAATTTAAACGAGTAAGGTTTAACACTTAAGTGTGCTCAATTTCATACCTCTTAAATGGAACAATAATAGACAACATATGACTGGAAATGCAACAAAACCTTTAAAATTGTGTTTAACGTAAACAATAGTAAATAATAAGCTAAAACTTGAACAATTTATATAGCTGTAAATTGAAATCGGCTAGTATTGTAACTGAAATGTGCTTAATTTATCACAAACATCAGTAAGCGAACACCAATGTAGAAACTGATGATTAAAGAATTATGTGTGCCTTAATTATCGGAAGGAAAAGAAACTGTTTATAAAGTGTGTGTATTCAAGAAAATGTACTTAATATTGGATTACCTATTATCAACTAAGTAGGAGATTTTTATCTTTATCATATAACTTTGAGATCAGTCAATGGTTACGTTTAAATATCAAATACATTATAAAAGAGTTACTTAATTAAGTGAATTAAGGGATCGGAACTTGGCCATTGAATGATTATCCACATAGCTTTAAGAGCTAGATACAGGGCTGTTAGGATTTATTTAAGTTTATGTTGATAATATGAAAATGTAAACTTTCACCATTAACACTCATAATAAAATACTTATCTTTTTTGGGATTGGCTTTATGTTTCCCAAACTGTTATACTAATAGCAGGCTTATGTTTATGTTTTAATTTTTCAAATTTGACAAAATTGTTTACTACATCTTTAACAATTTTTAACAAACATTACTACTGACGAAGATAACTGTAAGTGTTATCGAAACGTTTAGATTGTATAATTTAAAGTACACCATTAAAAAATCCCAAAAAAGTTAAGTATTTTTTTATGTTGATAACATCAGGTAAATAAATTGTTAAGATTGTATTATTCACTCTGAAACTGTGGTAATGTATTTACCCTTGTGATCATTCATTTTAATTTTTACAAACAAAGTAAATACCACTATTACATTAAATTTGGAAGAAACTCGCATGGTCCATCTTAGTTAATTTTTCATTGATTTAAGTCTGATTAAAAATTCCAATTGTATGTGAATTAATTGTGACGTTGATATCCTAACATAATTGGCAGTTAGGAAACAAAATTAAATTAAACATGTTTATTACCCTTTATAAATTCTTTGTTTATTAGAGTCATCAATAAGTAAATTTAACAGCCAAATTAGTTATTATTCTTAGAAAGAGAAACAGTAGTAGTGTAAATAATTATTAATTACAAATTGATTTAGTTACTTTGATCAAATCAAACATTAAGTAATATTATGATTTATCGGCCAGTGATAAATCAAATAAAGTTTTAAGGTTAAATAGAACATTATATGAACCGATAGCATGAGTGAGCTTAAAATATTATTATATCGAAGGATTTTAGAAATAAATTAAGAGGTTGATTTTATTTACAGTTAGAATACAGTTGATAAATTCAACCTTCATATTAATACTCAATATTAATAACCTTTAGCAGAGTTCACTTTAGAATTTATATTTACACGGGTTTACATAAAATCATATTGAAAAACTCGATTCACAATTTAAATTAGAAGCATCTTACCGGAAGTGGACAGTTTAATTTCTATTAACATTCGTGTATGCTTCATCATTAACTGATATTGTGCTTCCTACAAGTAAAATTCAGATTAAGTTTTCTTTTGCTGTTTGAATTTAAACAATTCATAGTGAATGTAGATTATAATTACATTATAATCATACATAAAAGAGCTAGCCTGGGTGTCGGCGAAGATTTGCTGTTTCATTACATTGTCTCTGAATAACAAATAAAAGTATTATGTAAACTTTCATGTTCTGTCACTTTTGTAGATACTAATTAAACAGCCAATGTCAAATTATACATTATACGCATGCTATAGAATACTACGAATAATTGAACCGACATCTAAATGTTATTCAAAGGTTGAATAACTATAAGTATAACGTACCTTAATTAATGACTAAAACATTTAGCCTTGTACAGTTATTGACGAACAATACAACAGTAAGAAGTATTAACTTTTAAATTCTTTATTTCAGAAGAACTCCATGCATTTCACACCGCTGCATCTGTTCTTAAACAGTATTTGGCCAGAATTCATATTATTGTTATTATGGTAATAACTAAATAACATAATGTTAGAAAAGACAAAATAACATGAATTTATTAGTCGTACGTTTGTCAATAAAATGCAGATATAGTGCTGTATGTAGCATTACGGTAACTTACAGAAATAAACAATTAACTGTACACAGTTAATTGATTAATTCATGTAAATTAATGACGCTTATAATGACATGTAAAAATAATTCCCATTATTGTTTGAAGTTTATTGAAACCTATACTTACATATTTCTTTTTAAATTTCGTTACTTTAATCACATCTCAAGAATAAAATAATATTTTGTATTATCCATTGCTAACAACCTTAGAAACAGATACCCAGATCAGAGCATTGCTGATTACAATTTTGCGCAAGAAATTGTGAAAGATAATGATGCAACACTGTTTATCAGGTTGATCTCTGTTTATTAATAGAAACGAATTTTAACTATAGTATGTGAAGTATTAAGATCGGTAAGGGTTGCTTTACTGGTCGAAGACAATGTTTGGAGACTAAGCTAAAAAAGTCTCCAATATTGTCTGAGGTCATATGAACTATTAACGTTTGTGATGCTTATACCATTTTTCGTCCGATCAGTCGTATTTATCAATTTTCAATGCCTATGTTTAGATAAGTACATTGACAATACGCTTTATAATTAGTTACTATGATTGTTAACAAACTTGACGGGTAAGTGTTTTACTTACCGCTCTACAGAACAGTAAGCAGAAATAAATATATTTCACGTTCGGAAACCATGACTACTGTACAATTTCGCTTTCTTAACTCAACCAAAGAAATTAAAAAAAGACATCGGACGAAAAATAGTATAAGCATCATGTACGTTAAGGGTTTATCTAGTTTCAGACAATATTGGGGCCTCGTTTCACTCAGTCTCTAAACATTATCTCCGACCAGTAAACAACCTTTACTGTTCTTAATACTTAATATACTACTTCCCTCGATGTGTTTATTTTTTGGTTGAGTTAGGAAAGCGAAATTATAGAATAGTGGTTTCCATACATAGAAATACATAGACCAAACACATGTGTTCTAACTGTTCTGTAGCACGGTAAGTAAACATTTACCGAAATCGTATGCTTAGCAACCAATTATCAGGAGTAAAGTCAACCTATCGATCCAAACGTAGGCATTATAAATTGATAATCACGACTGGTCGGATAGTAATTATTTGATTTCTCCGGATTCACTAGATTGCTGTTTGTTTAAAATAAACATGTTTAATTTCACTCGAAAAATATACAACAAGTGTCAATAGAGGCTATTAATAATCGAGGTATTTTAATGCATGAGCGAAGCAAACGCGTAAATGATCGAAATTATTAAATAGAAATTACAGATTGATAAAACAAATATAGCGTCTCGGGGTTTAAACCATGTTTGAGGATGTAAGGTGCATTTGACAGAAAGAAACTGGTTTCAAATAAACATCTTGGACTTGCATCTTGTGGTAACGTGCACATGACATAAAATGGTACGATGGACGTATTATGAGGTATGTCTTTATCACCTCAAACGGTTTAAAGCTAATTTCCATTCAATGCAATGGCATCCCATTCATAATCCTCAACTTCAGTCCTCTATACACTACCCCTAAAACATTTGATCTCCCCGAGCCGAAAGGTAATTTCCCTTACTTATTGGTGATAATCAGAAATACGATGGTCCTCTACTACAGATCAAACAATATTGCACGGAACAGTAGTCGTGTAAAAACCGCGACAAACTTTTAATATAAATCATAGGCAGTAAAAGTACTTAACTAAACTGGTGTTAAAAAAATTCTTTAAAGCTCCGAAATATTATATGATTTTATTTCTACTTCAATATACTTTATTATTAATTGTAATTACATTTAGTAACCCTCTCTCTACTTTTCTCTTTTCAATCAAATAAATATAAACAATTTAAAGTCCATTTCCGCGAGTAATCAATAGAATCCCGCTACCGAAAATATTCTATTTATTAAAATAATACAATATAATATAATCTAATGTAATGTACTATAATGTAATATAATATAATATAATATAATATAAGATAATATAATATAATATAATATAATATAATATAATATAATATAATATTAGTGTCGTGCAATATACTCTAGTGTAGTATAGTATAGTTTAGTGTAGTGTAGTATAGTGTTGTATAGTGCAGTATAGTATAGTGTAGTGTAATATAGTATAGTATAGTATAGTATAGTATATTATAGTATAGTATAGTATATTATAAGTATAGTGTAGTATAGCATAGTCTATTAGTACAGTACAATACAAGACAATACAATACAACAATACAATATTATATATAATGTAATACAATATAATATAATATAATATAATGTAATATAATATAGTATAATATAACATAATATAATATAATATAATATAATTAGAATATAATATAATTGTAATATAATATATAATATAATATATGATATGATATGAAATGATATATTTTATGTGAGATATATGATATGATGTAATGTAATGTAATATAATGTAATGTGATGTAATATAATATAATATAATATATATATATATATATATATATATATATATATATATATATATGACATGATATGATAAGATATGATGCAATATAATGTAATATAATGTAATATAATTATCTCACTTACAAATGCGATCACCTCGATTCTAGCTCTCAAAATCGCGTAAATAAATATATGGGTTGTGAGCTTTTCACTAATTTCACCACGCCAATATTTTACTTCTGACCCCCTTCTTGACTTGTTTTAATTTTATATGGGTTCATTAAGAGTCAGCAAATGAAATAATTAAAAAAGCCAACAAAAATAATCAAAAACTTATATTAGGACCAATTACATTAAGTCTTGTAACGTGTATATCCATGAACACACACTAAATGCACTTTCAAATTATGCTTCCTTTTAGACTTAAATAAACAAGTTTCAAAATGACATGTAAATGGTCGATCTTTTCGACAATCGTAGGTTATATGTGAATAATATGAAATCTGTTTGGTGTAGACACGTGCACATCTTGGACAAGTATATGTTTGATCTTCACTACTACCTAAAAAGACAGAGTTATTCATGAGCTGCTAATTTTTTCTTTATGTAAACAAATAGTTTATCTCAATTTAACATTTGGGTAAAGTAAAATAACTAAAGTTAAAGATCATTTTGTTGCTAAGACTAAATTACTAAACGACATGTACAAACGAACTTTAACAAATCAAATCAAAGTATGATAATGTCGTTGTATTTTTGTAATTCTTACGTTAGGATTTGTAGTCACCAAGTCAATATTTCACTGTTTCGTTTTGCCGTATTTCACTGTTTCGATGACGTCGTAAACTTTCATAATCTGTAGCTTCTCCTGCAGAGGTCATATTGAAATTGATTCTTTTGTATCCACATTTGCTAAAAATTAAAACTATAAACATTAACTAAAGTTATACTTTAATGTATCCCTAAAGAGTGCTTTTTTGTTCATCAAAAGTTTTAATTGCCAGCAATTCGACGCATCTAGCTACGTCTTTTTCCCGGTGTATTACTAACCCGCACCCCCACCCGCTAAAAAGATAACGCAAGAACATTCCCCATACCCAAAAATTGGTTAACCCCGTCCCAGAATATCGATAACCTCCCCGCTCCTTTTTTTCAGTTAAAATAGACAGATTAAGGTAAAAACACTCCCCGTACCCAAAAGCCCCAAAATTTCATTAAAATTGGTTCGTCCCTTTCCTGGTTTATCGATTACCTCCCCGCCCTTTTTGTTCAGACAAAAAATTCATAACGCAGTTAACAGACGTATGAACAACTCACCAAAGTTTTATCGCGTTCATTTTTATATGTAAAGATGATCTTGTATACACAATAAATGAACTTTATTTGGAAGATATGAAATATAATCTAATGTTTAATTCGTAAATGTCTATCTAACACATGACCATGTATGCTAGCACAATGACGTCTCAGATGATCTGTGCTTTTGAATCTACATGGACAAAACGGGCATTGTAATTTCCTCTCGTTTCCACATTCGTACTGTATATGCCGTATAAGGTTATAGCCTTTTGTATATCTTTTACCACAATTTATACAAACGTGTATAAGTCCATCGATGTTAACTAAAAAAAAAGTTTAAAATTCAGTAAAAATAAACGTACAAATTCGAACAAATGTTTCTAAATAGTTGGAAAAACTATAAAATTTGGATATCGGTGAAGTAAAACGCCTAGAGGGTATGTTGATGTAGAACAAGTCACTAAACAACGTAAGTTTTAAGGTTACACCTAATTACCTTTCAGATCTATTGAGTTATTTACATGGGTTTAAAACTGCGTTTAACTGCAACAAAGTTCCTCTGCATATATGTAGCGCTACATTAAATACAATTAAACATAAGGTGAAGTTTTAATAGAAGGGACTTGCGTCACAGTCAAAAACCTGGTTTATAAATCAAAGATCAAAATTGTTCAGTCTTTCTGAATACAACAGTTCAATTCACTCACCTAGTTTTATAATATAAATGTACTTAGTTTGTCTCGCCGTTAAACAGGTTCCGTCAACATGGCAGTCGTTTCAGTACAGTATTTTGTATACTATGTTAACTAATGTGTTTGTTAAAGAACAAAACATTCACTGACTTTGTCCTTGCAATATTTAATGACAAATTATGTTTAATCAAATATAAATAGCGAAACAATAATTGTTTTGATTTTATTAGCTTACTTATTAGCTTAATTATTCCATTAAAAAATGATGATGATGATGATTATGAAGATGAATACTGGTATGAGTAATTCTTTTTGTATCTACCTATACATACAGCCGTACTAATACATCTCTTCTATCTAATTTATAGTTTTAAATAACGTTCTAGTATTATTTATTTTAATATAAATGCCATTGTTCTTTTAATAAGGTAAATAATAAAAATATTTCTATAATTAATTTTTTTCACTCACTGTAAAACGTTAGTTTTCCTTACTTTAAAATAATGTGCTATATAACCAGTAGAAGTTTTAATAAACATCGTAAATAATATTTTATTTCACACTACCTATAACATAAATTATTCACACCATGCACGCCTCTGGATGTTGCGTTCGCGCGCACTTAGTAACATATTGAAACGGCGGCCATATTGACGGAACCTGTTTAACGGTGAGACAAGGTATATAATAGTTATTTCTACCAATAGGCCAGTAATGGTAGTTTGGGAGTTTCTGGACGTGCGACACATACAACATATGTTTGAAAAAAATGTTTTTTTCTGAAATCGGCATGAAAGTTGCTAAACGCTGACTAATTTGAGTCACGAAAGTTTGATTTTAAAGTAAAACTTCCATGCCTAGTGATTTTTATTTTCCAAATTAGGTAGGTTGATATTTTTATAGAATGAAATAATAATAGACAATTTTGTCAACAACTTTATTTTTTAACAACGAAGTACAAGAAATATTACTTGATATTAACTGTAATTGTTGAATTTTTTGAGATAATTATCCGAAGTAAAGCAGAACTTTTTAATGAAGAAACGACAGCAATATTTTGCTCACAATTTTCGGTTCTCGACTCTTCCGAAATGAGCAACTCGTTAACATAGTCGGCTACATAACCTTCTGCTACACTGGTAGAACACCATCCACTATGCCTTTTCAGATCTATTATATATTATATCGCCACCAGCGTCCACCAATAATGTTGCCGACGTACGGGGTAACCAGTCACCCGTATACTCCGTGCAACTAGACAAACCAAGAAAAGACGCTATTTTGGTAGGTATTTTCCCAATGGTATGAATCCGTTTTTATAATTCACAAATAAACGTCTATGTGGTGTATGCGTAGGGCGTAGTGCTATATAGTTTCGGTACAAGCCGATGTTGATATGCTGCTTTCCCTTTCCATCAACGATCATAAAGCGCCTTGCTTTATTAGTTTTTGAATCGGAAATTTGTACAATTAAAACAATACCCTTATCTTCTATGTCATCAAGTGTCATTTTTGTTAACTCGTCACAGCGACATGCAACCCAAATAATTAATACAACCTGAAACGAATATAAGTATGACATCAATTGAAACACTTTTAATTATGATCCCTTACTTTCATTTTTAAAAATTCATCATCAGGAGCTTTTCGAAGTAAATCGTCTACTTCGCTTCTTGTAAAGACTCTGGACTTTTTTGCTTGGTATCCTGTTGATTTTCTTTTAAGATACGTTTTCAAATTTGGAAAATTACATATGTTTAAGTTTTATTTTATCAAAAGCATCGCTTTTAGCATTGAGTAAGTACTCCAAAGAGTCGATAATGTATCTCTGACTGCCTTCCGCAATGTATACCAGAAGAACGTCTTCAGTAACTTTTTTTATGCTGCGCCACTTTTTAAACGTTTCATATTCTTTTTCATACCTCTGCCTTAATTTGTTTGGAAATAACTCCGCCACAACAGTCGTTGCAGCTTCCGTTATATTCATTTCAACATCCATTTCACAATTAAAGTCACTTAGGGACATCGTTATTTATTGAAAACTCGCAGAACGGAAAGGAAAGGAAACACCAAACCGCAAAAACTGTTTCACTAATTTTTTGTTTTATTTGCTTGTCGTTAAGATAACACGCTTTTAATTGTTGATATACATTTGTCAAAGCTCTCTGATTAATTCATCTCTATTTTTTTAAATAATTTTAACAATTTTTAATAATTTTCAAAACGATTTCAGAAAGGCGTTGAAAAAATACTCGGATGCTAGCGTATCCTCGTATTTTTTCAGTAAGCCTTCTCGTCCAACAAAATGCCACGTTCATGCCGTGTAATATAATATACTATTAATATATATATATATATATATATATATATATATATATGACATAAACACCAGACACTGCCAGACAATTTTCAAAACCATGCCGGTCCTTTCCTGAACATAAAGTTTTCTAATAAATTGAGATTTACCCAACAAGAATAATGGAAAACACGACTAACATAAATGTCAATAATTTAAACAACCGGTAGCTGTAATCGGAGTTACGTTTTTATTCATTCGACTACAGCCAACTAAATTTCGTTATTTTTAATGGAACGCCCTATATATTGTTTAAATTTTGAAATCTCTGATCAATTTTATGTCAATTGTTTTACGCGTCAAAGTGTGCGAAATAAAATTATGAAATCTCAATTTTTTAATTGGCAACGTTATATGTTTTTTGATCCTTTGTAAAATTTTAGGGTGACTCTTATTTTTTATACTATTTAAACTTAGAATTTAGATCAATTCTACTTACATAAAGACAAAATTTACATCGATTGGGACTTGTCGCTCGATAGCTCAGTTGGTTAGAGCGGTACTCTAGCAAAGTACATGTCATAGGTTCCAATCTTACTCGAGGTAAACTTTTTATTGTGTGTTTAATAATAATTTTTAATTACATCTTTGCTTTTGAACTTATTCGTTCATAACAAAGCTTATAATCATTATAATAATTTAGCTTGAGTTTGGTTTGGAAAGTTTTTGCAAATAATATTTTACAATAATTATCGAAAACTAATAAACAAATAACAATAGAAAAAAGTAATAGAATTGTTACTTTAACAAGTGTTCAAAATATCGTCCGTTTACTTCCAAGCATTTTTCCAGGCGTCTACGAATTTCCTGATATATAGCTTTTCTTATACCGTCTCTTGGAAGTTCATTAAATACTAGAAGTACTCTTTTCACAGTTATCGGTGTTCCATAAACTCTGAATTTATTTACACCCTAAATGTAAAATCGAATGGTGTGAGATTTGGTGGCCAATGGAAGGTCATTTATTTCCCAACCACCTATTTGTTTACCATCCAATGCATATTGATTTATGCACCATAATTTCGTACTATGTTAAAGCATTTACAGCAGGTTGAACTACGTCATTAATAATAAATGGTTATTTCTTCTATTAAACATGCCATCTTTGTAAATTTGTCTTCATTTCTCTAAATAATATTCGAAAAAATTTCTTCATCTTCTTGGTTCTACTAATAAAAATTCACTATTGCGTGGAAACTGCGTTCTTAGAAATTTTGACAAAGACGAAGTGCAAGTTTATGTTTAACTAAAATGTTATGAAATTTGGATATTGAAATGCCAGAAAGCGCTTCTGCATCTCTTATAGATACTTCAGAAAACTGAGCGAAGAAAGCTAAAATATTTCTTTCTTTCGCACCTACATTATCATTAACTAACCCTGGATTTGGTTGCACTTGCGGATGTCGAAATTTCCCATATTTCAAACAATTATCTCCTTGCACATTCTCTTGTTGGAGTGGGCCTTTGCGGATACCGATCTTGAAAAGTTCTAAATGTTTGAATTATTATTCTCCCACCATCAATATTTAATAAATTAAAATATTTATAAAACATGTTCGAGCCTTTTGTAATAAACTACAGAATGGTCACACTTATTTAAAAAAAGTGATATTCCAAAGCATGGTATTATTGTAATTTAAGTGGCATGAAGTTACACGATTTTCTTAAATTCACGATTTCTCGGTAAGAGGTTAAGTCGTGGATATAGGACATACTACAAGTATTACCAGAAAATTTTACGAAGAATCCAAAAATCTACAACTTTAACAGGGTTGCTGTTTAAAAAAATTTCGTGTATACCTAGTACACCTTCTATACATCATTTATCCACAATATTTCTTGTTGTCTTTACAGGGAGTGATCTTATATGATTTAAATTGCGACATTGCAGAGACCTTTTATGATAAAAATTGAAATAATCCAAAAACAGTTAAAGCAGGGTATATGCAAAATTAAAAAATATACACGATGTTCCATTAAAGATAACGAAATTACGACAAACTGAAGTTCAATAAAACCGAAAATATTTTGGTTGAATCACACGAAGGCGAAAAAAATCAAAAAATTTAAAGCTATATTTTTATTAATAAGCCACAAACATCCAATGGGAGCTCGGATTGGGACACCCTGCATATGTTTAAATATAGAAAACGGTATAGTAACTTACGATGGTAAAATAGAATAAATTACAGGGTGTTCTATTTAAAGAATATAACTTTGATATAGACTTTTTTGGTACACGGTATAATTCAAAATATTTTTGAACTCTGCTCCTCAGTTGCTTAACTAAAAAATTAAAGATTTTAAAGTGTTCCATACAACGACCGACGCGCTGCACTACCCTGTATAATTGTACAAGGAATATTTCATTTCATCAAAATGCGTTTCATTGAAGAGGGCTATATTAAAGTATTGCACAAAAAATATTTGATAAGATCATAATTAATATATTGAGTACCTTGTAAGTTTGAGTAAATCCGTAAATCATGCGCAACCAAAATCAAATATTGACGTATCTTAGGAATTTCCAATAAAATGGCTAGTTTCGCCGAAAACAAATTACTTCGAAGTAACTAAATGTACTTTATTTATTTCCTATATCCTTAGTTGGTCAGATTTTCTCCACAAACTAGCAGAATTTTTTTTTCTTATGGTATTCCAGAACAGGCTAAAGTACTCAGAAACACTGCAGGGTTTAGGGATATTGTTAGGTTGCCGAGAAATGTTTATGAATGGCTAGCTCAAATTGACTTAAGTCAAGGCTTGGAGGAAAACAGGGTAGTGCATTCCACAATTTGGTCGAAAAATGTAGACTGCGCCCGTTTACTGTGACAAGATGGAATTTTGAGTGCGTAATTATGGTGTGAATTGGCAAACCTAGCCAAGATGGCTTGCGAAGATATTAAGGATTGTATTTCAGAGGCACACTTGCCATGGTAATAGCGATAGAACAAGGAAATAATCGAAACTATTCTTCTATGCTCAAGAGACTGTAGGTCAGAAGTCAGAAACGGGTCAATTATAACCCTTATAGCGTATTGAGGAGCGCCGACCCAGAGGTGGGAATTGTATTCCAGATGAGGTCGTATTTGAGCCTTATACAGTAAAAGGAGTTGTTACTTCCCCATTTAAGGACACGTTCTAAGTCACTGTTGATAGAGGCTACTATTTTCACCTTAACGTCCTGACTAGACTTATAGTTGAACAGAAGAACTATAATGTAGAGTGCTGTCGTCTACAAAGCAATGGATTGGGTTACTTGAGGAAATGAAGTCATTTATGTATAGCAGGAAAAGTGTGGGAGCTATCACGGATCCTTGAGGTACGCCCGCGTTAATAGTAGTTTCTTTCGAAAAAAAGACATCACCGACAACGCGTATACGTCTTTTGTCAAGGAAGCTGGACATCCAATTGATGAGCGTATCGGATAATCCGAAAGCAGTGAGCTTATCAAGTTAGACACTTGCGCCAAACCTGGTCAAAAACCTTTGAAATGTCTAAACATACTACGACTAATTCACCTGACCTCTCTAATGTGTTATTCCAAAGTTGGTTGACATATGAAAGGAGATCACCCGTTGGACGACTGTGTCTGAACCCATACCGGTGGTTAGGAGTTTATTGGACTCGAGGAACGAAAGTAGTTGGTGGTTGATAGCTTTTTCCATGATTTTCGACATAATGGAAGTGATAGCCATTGGTCGATAGTTTGGGGAATCGGTTTCGTCGTCCATTTTAGAAATAGGTTGGACATTTGCCAACTTTTACGATGGGGGAAACTATCCAGATGAGATGGAGATCGAAAAGAGATTGGACAATACAGGTACTAGCTCGGGTTAGCATTTTTTAAGGACGATAGCTGGAATACCGTCAGGGCCATTCGCTTTGTTTGAGTCAAGTTTATTGATAATTGATTTTAGGAGCTTGTAACAAAAGTGGATTGGGTAGGTTTAGGAGACGGCACAGTTTTACCAGAATGATTAAGACATGAATTTGATGCAAAGTAATCGACAAAGAGGTTGGCTTTTCAGCAGGATCAGCTACTACAGCTCCGTCGCGAGATGTCATGGGAGGAAAGGAAGATGAACTAAAGTTTTTACTGATGACTTTAGCTAATGACCAAAATTTACAACCACCCAAAGGACATGAGACTAATTCTTTGCATTTACGTTCTTCAAACATCTTTTTGGCCCTGGTAATGATGCTTAGGCGTGATTTTCGACAGATTTATTATTTGGTATAGGGCTTGTTTTTGCGATAATGCATCAGTACAAGCCCTATTAAACCAATGTTGGGAACGGGCATGGCCTACACGATTACGTTTTATGGGAATGTATAACTCTATACCCATCGAGATAACTTTAGTTATAGAAAGAGCAATGTCTGAAGAGGAGGGCCGTTTAAAGCAATACTCACGCCAGGGGAAGGTTGCAAACACATCTCGCAGTTCGCTCCAGTTAGCTGATTTAAAACGCCACATAGTTCTATCTGATGTTCGAGTAACAGTAGGTTTGGGTGCTGAGGAATTTATTTCGATTAGGTAGTGGTCTGATTGACCTAGTGGGGAAAGGACTCTTGTTTTATAGAAAGTGGGTTAGGAATAGATGTGGAGTATGGTTAGGGTGGTCAGCGATTCTGGTTGTTCGGAAATGATTGATGTGAGATCACAGCATACAGTAAATGCTCCTGCACCAAGATCTGCGGGATTAGTGGTAGATGAAAATTGAAGTCAATTGGAGTTGTGTTTCTGATAGAAACAGAAGAAACAAAGCACTTGCTCAAGGTGCTGGTGAACAGCATTAAAATTGGACCTGATACTACGTATGTTTCAGTAATGAATCCGAATGTTGATACTTTCGATGACCGAGGTCGCTTGAGTCCTGCCCTCCCGGGCATCCGAATGGGGCAGAATTTTATTCCTTGCAGATCTTGCTCTTCTTAGTCTTGATTTTGGCATTGACAAATTTTTGCCCCCCCCCCTTCACCCCTCCACCCCATAATCCTTGGGACGGACCGACGAATCGGACGAGGCGTCTGGCCGTACTCACCTGAGATATAGCGTCTGTTTAAGGCTTTAGCCGTTAAGACGCCACGCTTGGCTAGTGCGTGTTGGCGAGTACATAAGGCATAAAGAAGAAAGTGACCGGCAGCCCTAACTGAACTCAGAAAATTGGAGCGCCAATATTAAGGAGTCCATGGTAAAGGCTCCACAAAATCCTTCGGCCGTTTTGCTAACGGAAGTGATGAATGCAGTTGAGGTTTTTCTCCTCAAATGATGATCAACGAGTCAAAACGAAATATAAGTTCGCTTTTGTCCATCTAGACGATGTGTTTGGCCATTCGAAATTGTATAAATAAAGCGTTTTTCATAAATTCCAAAAATCATTAATTTGTTCGTTTTGTCCATCAAGATAATGCATTTGGTGGGCTTTTTCAACGAAATTGGTGAATAGTGTTTTTGGGTATTTTTTAGTCCCAAACGATTACAAACATATTATAAACTCATAAATCGAAATGAATGATTTATTTGCAATACAGTTAAGAAACTCAAATTTTGCCGCATAACTTTGGTTCCTGGGGTCTGGTTTGGAATTGTATTTAGTAGTGATCAACTTGAATACGAAATCAGCCAACGCATTTTGGATATTTCTTTGCTCATACCTCCACACGCAGGGACGGACAGACATCACAATCTTAACAAGGTCCTAGAGCTAAAGCTTTCTCTAGTAAATTGCCGCTTTGACCTTACACGTTATACATGAAGTATTACTGTATTTTTGTTTTGTTTGCATGATAATATGATGAAGTTTTTGTTACCTTTGAAGTGTATATACGAAAAACAATATTTGAAGTAAGTACCATATTCAAATCTAACTTACTTAATTTTCAACTTTCAATGGCATAATCTTAATCTTGAAATTGAAAAGCTCTCATTACAAACGGTAATGGGTAATTTGCGGCCGCCGTAGTTAGATAATAAAGACGCACAATGCACATAGAATAATATAACATATTTCAATTTACGTTGTAGGCGTGTACTCTTAACAGGTCAGTAACTCTTTAGGAACCAAAAAAAGGTCAGTAAATCTTTAGGAACCAAAAAAAACCGATCCGGTTTTCAGTTCTTTTACAACTCGGCCTAGGTACCCGATACAAATTATGTAAAACTAGAGCGTTAAAGTTGGGAGGAAGACTTAATAATCGGGAGTAAAGATTTTTATAGAATAAATCTTGTTCAACTATAAAGAGTAAAATGTTTAGCTCACAAAATTTTAAAATCTAAACACAATGAAAGTTTAAAGAAACATAATTTAGTAAAAAAAAAATAAATAATTTACTCAATAAATAAAAATGATATAAACAATATTCAAAACAAAAAACTTAAAAATAAACATATAAATATAATGGTCTAAATTATAATAGAATATATTGTGTACATAAACAATTAGTCAAACATAGATAACACAGTTAATAATAGTACGGTTTGTTGTACATAACTAATACAAAACTAATACAAATAATTTACTCCGTCACCATCTACAAATAAAACAAAACAATATAATTTATTAATCAAAAAACATTTCCCAAAAATTGATGTAAATGATAAACATGATACTTCAAATGAACCTTTTGCTTAAAAGTCCTCTCACAAAATTTACACACAAAAGAGCCAAGTTTATTGCATTCGTAACGAACGTGTTTCAATAAATTTCTTCTATACTTATAGCGTTTTCCACAAGTTTTGCATGGAAAACTGTAAAGTGTTGAATCGGGTATCAATCCTATAAACAAAAAATTGGAACCATAAGTTTAATTACTTAAAATACTTCACCAACACCCTTTTTAAAATTAAAGTTATGAGTTTTATATTTACAACAGTATACCACCAAAAGCTCGTAAAAAAACAGTTTAACAGAATCAATGTATTTAGACAAATTAACAATTACGGAATCATCAATATACAGTGTTTATTACGTAAGTGATTTTTAATTTCATTTCTTCTATGATTTTTATAATCACAATACGGACAAATATATTGCGGTTCTTTTCCACATTCAATTTTTAAATGTCTCACTAAATTTTTTCTTGCACTATACAACTTTCCACATTTTGGGCACCAATAACCATTACTTGTTAAATACTCAGAACATGGTAAATTTTGATTTTTACGTTTTTTCTTCTTCTTTGTCACTTTATTGTCCTCTTCGGTAAAATTTTCAAGTGGTATTAACGTATCAATTTCCGATATTAATGTTGAGCTTTCCGGAAAAATTACTTGAACAGTAGTTTGGTTTTCGTGAAGCAGTGCAGTTTGAAATTCAAAATTTTGATCGGCTAACGATACATCTTCCATTAATCCTGTAAATGATTTTTAATTAGTACAAATAACAACTTACATAACTTTATATTCTTATTATGTGAATTTAAAAATACCGAGTTTTGCGAAAAACATACCTGTATATTTATTTTAATTTTTGTTTATTTCAAACTATCACAATTTAACAACCATTATTATAATACAAACTGTAATACATCAACAGACCGTAGTAATACTCATGTCCATCTTCTGCTGTCACTGATTATTTTCATTAATTTGATACGATTTTCACAATATAACCGAATGTGTCTCAAAAGATGACCTTTTTGTTTATATCTCAGGTTACATTTACTGCATACGTAACAGTCTTCTCCACTTCTTTTAATATGGTAGTATCCTACAATAAGTGAATATGTTTATACAAAAAAAAATAGAACAAAACTTAAAAAACAAAATGCAATGCTTAAGAAATAATAATCACATAATACTTATGAACGTTAAATGTATACAAAAAGGAAACGTACAATAAATTTATTTATCGTGCTGAAAAAAGCACATCCTCTATTAATAAACGTGTATTGTATGAAATGGTGAATGCATATCCATCTAATTTCTTGTTTCTAAAATCAACAATTTGATGGTGCAGGGAAAACTTTGTTAGCAACCGGTTACTTAAATTACTTCCCAGTAACGTTACAAATATTAAATACAACTAAGAATTCAATATGCTTTTAACTTCACCGTATAACATTCTTTTTTATACTCGTGCCTCCTCAACATTCATGAATGTGACATATTCACTGTTTATTGCTTCCATTATTGTTTTCCTTCGTAGCAAGTTTTTTTACGAGTAAAAAAATGTCAGCACAAGAAAACATTTTGACGTACTGTAGTGTTATATTGTGAGTATTTTGTTCCTAAATATTGTTTATTTTACCTGTATAAAAAATTACATAAGGAACTTAATCTAAAAGTACATTAAGATTTCATTGTAATTGTTAGTGTGAAAGAAAGAAACATTATTATCTGTTCATATATGTCCAAGCTTAAGTCATTTGTTGTCTTAATATTAAAATCCTCGCAACAATTTTTTTTTTTGCAGTCATTTAAAGTAATTATAAACAGAAGGTTTGAGTTAAAGCCTCGCAAATGATCTGAATTCAGTTTTAATCAATCATTTAATTTAATTCACAATTCAGACATTCAACTTGAAAGATATTCATCAACAAATTGATTTGTCTTCAAAATTTGATTAATTCTTTTGTGCGATTATATTGGTTAAAGCTATTGTGTCTTTTATAAGAAATTTTATATATATATATATATATATATATATAGTGTCCCATAAATAATGGTACATAGAACTATGGTAGAATCCTGACCTAAAATTATGACGATTTGCTAAATATGACCTTAATAAAATGTTGATAATTAAGAAGTTACAGGGTGTTAAAGTTGAAAATTATTAAATTGCTAATGGCTCTAACTTTGTTAATACGCTGTATTTTTGTACTAAATCTAGTGGAAAGTTTTATTGACCTAAGACGCACCCAACCGTAAAACAATATATTAATTCGCTTTTGCCAGTGGCGTACAACATAAATGATAAGCCCCTTCACCCCTCCTAAATATTACGCCACAGTGCAAATATCAATCTCAACTATAAATTCATATTTTCCAATATCTTGTACGTAAAATATATACTCTTGCCACTGGCAAAAGCGATTTAATATATTGTTCAACGGTTGGGTGCGCCTTAGGTCAGTAAAACTTTCCACAAAATTTAGTGCAAAAATACAGGGTATTAAAAATTTAATCATTTTCAACTATAACACCCTGTAACTTCTTAATTATCAACATTTTATTAAGCTCATATTTTGCAAATCGTCATAATTTTAGGTCAGGATTCTACCATGGTTATATGTATCATTAATTATGGGACACCCTATATATATATATATATATATATATATATATAAATAAATTGTGTTCGATTTAAACGAAACCAAAAGTTAGAAATGTAGTGTTGTTTTGATAAAAGAGAACTCACACAATTGGAGGTAGAGACTAGCGGTGTTGTTCAGTGCCGTTCATTTAAAAGATATTGAATAATAGTATTCAGACGTTTAATTTTTAAAGAAGCAAATTCACGTTTTAAGCTATTTATGTTGATTCGTTTTAGCAATATTATTTTCTTTTTACAGATATACGATGGTAAACATGAGAACCAAAATCTACATAATTCTTAATATACCGTTGAGACTGAGAGTTTGTGACATAACATGTAAACATTATTTACATTATCGAAGAAGATACAATTTGAAAGAGATCTGGAGACCAGAATTTTGTTGTATGTTCTCTATATTAACATTGTAGTTTAAAATGAAATTAAACAAAAGCCAAATATGTTATGATCAAACCAGATGCGAACAGGAGTAGAAAAGAGATGGAAGGTTAACAGAACAATATTGAAGATACACAATAGAGAACATAACAACCAAAAATTATTTAATATATATATATATATATATATATATATATATATATATATATATATACATATATACACATACACACACATGTATATGTACACAATGTATTGTTACGCTAGAATTATATGTGAACCCTACATAATGGAGAGAATCGCGTCCTTATTGCACTGATGTAATAATGAACATTCAGAAATATTTAGTTTTTATCGTGTTTGTTATATCAGTGACCATTGAAATCGTTATGATATACTAAATTATGTTGTTAATTAATAATGACGTTGCCAGATTTTTCATAACTATTCTGCAAATTCACTTTCACGGGAAAATAATCTCAACCGTACCATATTAGTAATACAAATACAATAATTACATTGCTAGTAAATTATAACTAATTTCAAAGTTAATTCAAGTTAAGTTGTTCACTTTGAAATTGTTAAAAGCGTTGATAAATGTTTTTTACGTCAAAATTATAATTACCGGCGCAGTAGTGTATGTTGGGCGTATGTGTGTGGATATATATATATATATATATATATATATATATATATATATATATATATATATATATATAATTATGGTGTTAATAGATTTTCTATTCAAGTTCTGCATTATATAGAAAAACGATAATTTAATGAAAAACTTGTCAATATGGAGGAAAATTGGCAGTCCTCGTAAATTTGACGTGACAAGATATCACGAATAGGGAAGATTTAAGCTTTTTACTCATCAATTAATTTCATTGGGTGGATTTAAATTTAGTTACAAAAATGCTACCTACGAGCTATCACGTGAGAGATATAAAAACAAATTATGTTTAGAGAAAGTCTTCAATCCCAGGATAAGCTAACTTGTTAAAATCCGCTTCATGAATTCAACCATTTTTCGCACATAGCAAAGATGTTCACTATTTATTACATGATGGGCAGGGAAATTCTTCTTCTTCTTTATAAACCATAATTTTTCCACTGCTGGAAATAGGTCTCTCCAAGCTCTCTCCACTTGTCTCTATCTTGTGTAGTATTTGTCCAATTTTTCCTGCTACGGTCTTCATGTCGGAACCTATATTTGTTTTTGTTCACTAAATGGAGTTGGTATGGTAGATTCATAAGGTTCTGTACAGAAATTCTTAATTTCGTTTTTTATTTTTTCTTTGTCTGTGACGACAATTTTCCCTGTTGTATCTCGTATTCTTATCATTTTAGTTTTACCTCGTGACATTTTTGATTTTAGTACTTTCATAATTTTGTTTTCTTCAATTGTGCTGTTTATTAAGTTTGTGTTATATTTCCTTATGTCCTTACTTGTTTCTTTCCTTATGTTCTTAGATAGCGTTTGGTATTCATATGAGTCTCTTTCTTTCATTCTTCTTTCCTCTATCATTTTTATCGTGTCAGAGCTAAGTTTGATTATTTTTTCTTTTCTGAATGATAATTTTCGTAAAGCGATATGGATGCTTGATGTTATCTTTTCGTTTAACTCGTTCATTTCCTTGCTTTTTAAGGAGGGTAGTGGTTCAAGTTTACTTTTTAGTGTTTTTCGAATTAGTTGTTGATGTTTCTCTAATGTCTGTAGTTAATTTTCTTGCATTTTAAACTTTTTTGAAACTCTTAATTAAGAATTTCAAAATTCAAGATGCTGATTAGCAATGTCAATAATAATTTAACTTGATGGATTCCTCTGGGAAGGTTGGACGGAAACTATTCAACAAAACACTTAATGCAATCATCAAATACAAGGGGCTGTTTCGAGTCTAGACCGGGAACTCGTTTTCATATCACCTCGTCCGGATCAGTTATGTAACAAGCAAAAAAAATGTTGGGTTATAACAAGAAGACAGGTCCCTATGTGTGTTCTGCGTTCTCAGTTTAATTGAGTAATCAACTTTTGTGAACTCAAAATGATTATTAGCTTTGTGTGCATTTGTATCGAATACATCAAATCAAATAGTTTAAATGTTCTTTGGTCCAACTTTAAAGATTTCAAACTCTAATTAATAACATAGTATTTGGAAGTTTGTAACAATAAAAACAAATATAGATACAGTGAGAATCTCTTTTATTCAGATGGTAAGACTTGAAACACCACCAAAACACAGCAATGAATTCCCCCATAAAATGCATTGTCCCAAATTTTTGATTTATGGCACATTATGTTTTGTTGAAGTGTGTAAATGACACATTCGTGACATAAACTATCGTAGTGTACAATACCGTCATCAGAATGTCAAGTTTTAAAAATGTATCCAGCTAATGAGTTTCGTATTTATTATGAAACCGTATGCGTAGATGCGTTTGTCGTGCAAATTCAAATTAAGTATAATAAAAACATCTATCTTAATAAATGTTTCAAATATATTGTATCACCATAATATACACCTTTCACAATTTTGAAACACAATATAACTATTGAATAAAATTATTCAATCATGTAACATATAAAAAGTTTTTACATTACAAATATCTCTTATAACATTGTATAGGGTTTCCGAGGAAAATGCTTTTCCATGTGCATTTTTAAATTATTTCGCCGTTTTGCCTTAAACGTGCAATCTGCCACTGGGCAAGCCCAAATTCCTGGAATTCCACAATAATACTTGACATGACAGTAATAAGAACATCGTTTTGTAAACATTTTTTCACACTTTTGACAAACCCATGATCCACAGCTTGATGAATCTAAAATCAAAATTATTACACAACATTTTAAAAATAAACGTATTTTCGTAGTAATTAAAAGCATTTTTTAGTTAGCCCAGTTGTGGTAACATTAGTAAACAACATTCAGAAATATTTATTATTAATAGATAGGTCATACATTTACATACTGCCACTCTGTGGGTAAATTTTAAGGCATCACCCTGTAGATAAGTTGGTTTTGTTCAAATTTTTGGTTAATTTCGAGGTAAAATAGTGTAAATTTTGCGAGTTTTTATTTGATTACCTTTTTTTTTGGGTTTGGAGATATTAATGACTGGAAACTTTTATTTGTAGAATCACGTTTCGTTCACAGGTGACAATTAGAGTATTGTTAGATTAGTTTTTGTTAGAATAAATGTTCTCGTTATTTTTTATATTAGTGTATTTGTAAATAGGGATCTATTTGTAGAAATAAATTTCGTATTTTAATTTGGTTAAATGAAGTTGGACTTGCATCATATAAAAAATTTAATGAAAAAACCATATTCAGATATTACATTGTAAGGCACATCTTTTGCAAAAGTTCTAGTTAGCCGGCAGACAGGCACCATTTCGATTGATAAGAGATTGCGTTTAATAAATTGACTTTAGGTACATAGCATTAAGGTCTATTTTCAAATGAAAATTCCACTTCATTAAATATCAAATTTCTCAGATAAGATTTCGTATAGAAACAGGCTTTCTAACAAAACAATGTTTTTCGAATTTAGGCTTCGTGTATGCGTGGAGTGGTATATTTAAGTTTTTTGGGCAAATTAGAGTGGAGGTGGTTAAAAAACCAATGCGGAGGATAATGAATAATTATAGCCGGCCTAGTTAGGAATGTAGCACTAGACTCACGTGTAATTTGTTTACGGTCAACACGATATCCGCAAAAGGGATAGTTAAGTAGGGTTTGGAAGGAATTACGCAGACTTAGAGTTGTATCGAGTTATCGTGGAGAAAATGATCTCCGCTTCCAATAAAAGGGATAATATGCTGGCTCACCACACCCTAAGTTATTCTTTTGGTTATGTATCGTTTGTCATAGTGACATATTTGAACGTGGTTTTCGCGTGTTTTATGAAGTGCTTAGCCATATTCTATGGACCTGCTATTTCGCAATTTGTGTTTTTTTTTGCAGATTAAAGTAAGAAGTTCCTCTTTAAAATAGTAACTTTTCGGTATACTGCTGACGTCAAACTACAACCTGCTGTAAATAAAAGATTTTCGTCAAATAAGTGATAGTACTTGTACATAGTAGCGTAATCGAAGTTTTATAGAAGTATTAGTGCAATTGCAACTAATTGTAATATCAATCAAATGTATGGAAAGGAAGATTCACGATTTAAGTTATGCTGGAAGAAGCGAGTGTAGTATCAATCCCGTTCACATTTCCGTCGCCGTTGAGGCCATTTTTAGGTATCAAAGATGTTTGTATAACAAATTTAAGGTAAATTCTTTTGTGCATTTTGTTTTGCTGTGGATGACAAATTTTAATTAATTCTGGTATTTTTTTGTGTTATATGTGAACGTTTGAATAAGCTACCTTAATTAATGGATGCGTACTCATTCGTTTTATGAATTATAAATTTATCCGAGTGTTTTTTTGTACGTAGAACTGATGTAAATTCCACATATAATAAGATTTATAATAAGATTACAGTCAAATTACTTATATTAATGGAATGTGAACCTGCAATATAGCAATAATAATAATCTTTAATTGCATATTTACTTTTGAACTTATTCGTTCATCACATGAAATAAAACTAACTTTAAAATTCACAGTATCTATTAAAGAAGGCATACTATTTTAATTGCAATGTAACAAAATATTCATTACATTTAGGTTATTTTAACTTACGGATTTATTTCTGCCACCATACTAATCGATGTATTTAATTATTTTTATACTTTCAAAGCACGTAGCAGACAATTATTTACAATTTTGTGTTTAGTAAAGGCTCAGCTGCTACTACTATTTAGTATAGAATTTATCGAAAGTGGCAAATTTAAAAGTACCATTTATGATTAGGAAGCTTCCTCAAAGACATGAAACCCACATATGTATGTATGCCATTTAAAAATCATAGTCCATTATCGTAAACTTAAAAATTTGTTCAATATATTTTCCTAGGTCAAAATACAAAAATATATCAGTACCTCCTTTAAATAACACATACTACTTAGTATTTTATTTAACATTACTTTAGAATAAGAAGTTTTGACAAAATAAAGTTTCATACCATCAGTATCCATATATGAAGTGGAGTTAATTTGTTTAATTTTAAGATAGCTAACAAAGCCAATTTTTTTGTTCGAAATTTAGCTGTAACTTTAAATGTGAGAATTGAAATGAACCGTACAATCCTATAATACTATTATACAGTAATTTATTTTTTATAGGATCGTTCATTACAAAATTAGATACGTGTATAAAAGGTAGTAAAAAACGTATTAAGTAGTACTTCCGTATTACATATAGTCTATAGGGTAGAAAAAGCGTAGTACACAACTCGGGTGGTAATACTATTACACACTCGTTTATATTGCGACACGCGCTCGTAATCGTAATAATGCACTCGTGCGTAATAGGCTACTTACAACCCTTATTATATAATATACTGTTAATAAAGGTCTCTCTTAACTGCAGTGAATTGTTTGGTTTCTGATAAAAAGATAAAAATATAGAGAAGAAAAGATAACTTTATTTTTAATACTTTATCACATCCAAAAGGAATTTAATTTTTTCCCTACATTAACATAACGCAAATAGTTTCGCTATACTTTCCGTAAGAAGTAAAACCAAATATATTAATTATTTTATAACCAAATAAATACTATCACTACTAATACCTCATTGTAATCAAAGAGATTTTCAAAACTTGAAATTCATTAAAAATGAGAAAAAAAGGTCCATTTGTTCAAAAACTTAGTATATACCTTTTTCAACAATTGGTTATCTAAAAATACACAACAAAGCAATACACAATTTAATAAATGATAATAAACATTCTACTAACATCATACAGAGGATTTAAACATCGATTAAATTGTGATCTATATTTTGATGTTTTTGGAATATTTAACATGTTGTCTCAACACATCTTTACGTTGACATTTGTAACTGCAGAAAGGACATTGAAGAAGAGCTCGTTTCCCACATTCATATTTTATGTGTCTATTTAAGTTTCCTTGATGCTTATACACTTTCTTGCACATATAACAACCGTATATGGGCTCGTGACCTAAAAAAAATTATATTAACCATTAAAACAAATATTAAAAAAATAGAAACTACGTTTTTCAATTTTTACTTACTGAAGTATTTACCATTAGCTTTGTTCAGGTATATAATAGTTATTCATGTATAAAGGGCGTAAAAGAGGCGTGTATGGACCGCAACGTGTAAGTAAGAGCTCGAACCGTCAAGCGACGGCTATTAACACGTAAGGTTGTATGAATTTTATATCCCGATATTATCAAAACTCGCCCCTGTAGAATAATCTACCAAATAATTTGTATTCGTTATACAGAAAATAGTTATTCTTATTGCGACTAGAAGATGAGAAAATAGTAATCAGTATACATACGTTCACGTTGCTATAGCAACTAAGTCAATAAGACAAGAATAGGTGATCGCCATCTTTATCTAAACACTAAACGAATTCTCAAAACAAAAAAAAACGACTTTACCGCACGCGGGCCCTAAAGTGGTTTGAGGGCGCTAAGTTTACTCATACAATGTAATTTATAGCCCGATCTTGCATAAAGTATTTTTTGTCCACCAAAATCTACACCTTTAAAAGCAGGAATAGTAACTTTTAAGCTCATGCACTAAAATGGCGTGTCCAATCGTAAAACGCACAATTACAAGATTTTTGATAGAGCTTGTTATTATAGTGATATTTTGATGCTTATAAAAATTACACTAATCTTAATGGTGTAATTTAAAAGTATTTAATAAAGTAAACAGTAACATTGTTATGACTGTTATAGTGATTAATATTTTATAAAATAATGTTAATCACAATGTACTGCTGTTTCTCAGAAGAATCAATGAATACAAAATATATTGCGCATGCACGCATGTGCCCATGTGCGGATTCTCATTAAATGGTTAGTATTAATTTCTTTTCTGAATCATACACATGCTAGAGGCAGTAAGCAATAGTGGAAGAAAGATCAGCCATGAACATTGAATAGTCATCTACAGCACACTCTCTAGTACAATGACATTGTAGATATTATCAATTAATACGGACCCATCTATAATTTACAACATCAATTCCCTTACATTGATCAGGTAATACTATTATTATAATATTGAGTCATTAAGTCTAACATCTTAAAAGCAGCACCGTCAACCTCGTCCACAATGGCTTAATTATTTTAAATATTCTAGGTTAGCCGGTAGGTGTCCTTCAAAAGGAGATCAAAACTCTTGGTAAGAACTTTATCTAAAAAAGGACACAAAATGTAGCAATACAATAAACTTTCGAGATACCAATTAAAAATTTTCCAAGTATTTCATTAAAACCGATTAGCCCAAAAAAGTTACACAATTAATTATAATTTCTCTTAGTATAGAAGGTGTACTTTATATCTATGTGATCCAAAAGACCACAACGTGGCTAAATGTGATGTAGTAAATTGTAACAAAATTTTAAATATTAGATAATTTGCGAATCAAGTGTAACTAAAGTGAACTTGTAACCATTCAACATGGATGAAAACGCCATAAAAGCAAATAAAAAGGAAGCGCCGATCTCAAGTAGAGGTAATAGAACCTCAATAAGAAATAAAGGAAAATAAAAATGGCCCAGCGGAACGAAAACTAATCCTTCATTATCCTCTAATCCTATCATTTTAGAGATTCATTCTTCACTTAGAGGAAGGATTTCAAAACCATCGCGTAGCGATCAAAAGAATAATTTTAAATATTTCCACTCCAAAGTAACCTCTGAAGAACCCTAACCAACAACGGGCAGAGGTAAAACTAACTCAACGCTCAACTGTAGCTAGAAAGATCATCCTGAAACGTACATAGATGCCAGCAATCCGCTCTAATGGTTGACAGCTAACGATGAATGTACATTCCAAAATAACCTGGCTAATGTATTTGTTCCACACCTGAGAATCTCAGCAATCCACAATAACAAGGTTACTCTAGCTAGATCACATGTGAGGACAACCACTCGCTGTAATGACTACAAAACGGTGATTAGTAACCTCCCATTATTATAACTTAGAAATCATCCGGTAGAATGATGACTTCCCAAGCTTTCTCGGCACTAAAATACTCAAGGCTTTTGAGATGGTTAAGTGACGTATGAAGGTTCCCGTATCAAGTGTAGGAAGCTACTGCGCATTCCACACAGTAGTAAAAGGTCAACATCAAGGCTAATGGTTTACAACGGGGTTTGTAATCCTGTAGAGTAATTTTTGAAAATGAAACCTTAATCTATCAAAATCTAGAAAATAATTAAAGTAGTTGGATGGCATAGTCAGAATATTTATTAAATTCACTAGACTAATAGTAATAGGACAATAGAGCTATTTGAAATAAAATCCTAAAGCAGAAATTTTGATTAGTATATATACACAATAAATAATTCATTTATTCAATAGACGACTCAATAAATCAAATTAGAAAGTAATTGGAATTTGCAGTAAATAAACACTAAACAACTTGCTCTTACAAATATAAATTTAATTTTTATAAACCCGAAAATAACTTTGTTAAAAAAGAATCTACATGAAATAAATTAATTTGTTTATTTTCATAATTAAAATAAATGCAAATTTAAGAAAAAAAGATTTATTCCCGTTCCACGAGACTGACAAAAAAATAATTGAATGATTGCCCGCAAGAAGCAGTTGTACATCACAATATATCAACCCAACGCAGTAATTGTAAGTGAAGTTTAAAAACAAAGTCGTACATAGACCGTGGAGCTCAAGAGTGTGCGTAATAGGTTAGCTAAAGAAATATTAGCTCACATTAATGCGTAATAGGATAGCTAAAGAAATATTAGCTCACATTAATTTAACACTAAAAATAAACCCGACCCTCTGAGCAACCATCAGTGGTATAACGTTACTTAAAAAAAATAAATGTTCGTAGCCTTAAGCTTCTACCTATATAAATGTTTAGTAATTATACGTTTATTTTAAACCCAATAAGGATTATAGCAACGTCACAGGTAGTTTAGTCACCGGGACTAACAACAATAACACAAGTAACGGTATGCGAGACAGCTAATTTATAAACATAATTTGACAGCTTTAACAAAACAGGTACATAATTATTAAACATAACTTAAACTCGAATAACATATATAAATATAGAAACATTTATTAAATTTTCCAATAAAAAGCCGACAGTGCAATTCGACGGAAGCATTTCTATGTATAATGCAATGCATGCTCTATACCTTGATAAAACCGGTTGCAGACTAACGTTACAGAATCGGCTACCACATCCTTGAGTACAGGATGAATATCCGATGGAACAATGTAAGCTTTACTGGCCTTGTAGCGATTTTCACTATACTGGCAAAGCAAGCCAAACGCATACTTTTTAGTACCACTAAGTGTAAGCACTCTTATAACATATCCATTTGATTTCAATGAAGCTTGTAGTTAAAGTTTGTGTGTAGAAGGAAACGATCAATTTGCGTGCTTTTTGGTTTTTCTAAAAAAAAAAACAAAATTCGAGGTCCTACGTATACCGCTAGATGGCATTGATGAGGTATAATTTGAATTATTAGTAATTTGGTACATTTCAATGTAAAAATAAGTAAATAAATGTAAATTAGAAATGAGTTAAATAATTATCTGCCTCAGTAAAGCAGAAAATCCTAATTTAAATAGGAAATATTTACTATGACTAACACAATATGGACTTATCTAAGTTGAAATTTGTACCTATGTATATTTTACACAAACGAAGAATGTGAAATAAAATATGATACACTAAATCATGCACATCACCGATAAGAGGGCATGTCTAGTCCGATTCAATTGAAAAAAGAAATCCGGCTAAACTGGGTTCATTTTCATACAGTCACAGTGACTCCTATATATTTTTCGAAGATATTGATTTTTTAATGAAGGTGTGTAAACTAGAAATTATTTAGATAAAAGTAAATGTTTTGCATATTTCCGCAATTTTAGGCCTCTAATGGAATCATAGATAGTGATCACTATCGGTTAAATATTCTAAATGGTCATTATCGCTTTGAATGTTCAGTCCTTTTGCATATTATAGTGTATATAATTGAAATTTAATTCAATGGGTAACTATATAAAAGTCTGTACTACTTTCTGCGCTTAGAGGGTGTTATATAAAAATTTGTTCATTTATTTAACCAAAGCTATATTACAGAATAATCGTGCCGTAATAAAAGGTGGAGTATCTAATATAATATTCACTAATTTCATACGTGAACGATGTATAGTGAACTAGTAGAGAAAAGTCATTTAACTGGATCACTCAATTATTAAAATTTCAATGAATATTGATTATACGTCTTAATTTATTTAATCATCAGGCCTTATATAATAGCCTTCCTCAATTCTTAACAAGCATAGCCGATATCTATCGATTAGATGTGTCTTGTAGAATTATTACGCGATAAGAGATAAGTATTGATTATTATGATCGATACTCTAATTATATTATGCGTTTTTAATTTATTTTATTGTAATGGGAAATCGTTAAATATCTCGAACACATAATCAATCTTGTATCGAGTACTAAATGTTATCTTTTACAATGTTTTATAAATTGTACTTCAATTTATTAACAATTTGGATCAATGTTCTAGAACTTTCGATTCTGACGTATTATGTTTTTGTAAGAAATAGGAAATAGTTTTTTTATTTTTCTAATATTACCGGATCTTATGGTATGTAAGATAACACTCGCATGCTTTAATCATTCTGTCGTCAACTTTTGATATAATGACATCTTTATAAAAGTAGTAATATTTTACTATGAAGCGCAATAATTGCACGATAGCAATTCACTGCAAATTCACGTTTAGACTGATTTTCGAGTGTCACGACAGAGTAGACCAGGAAGCATGCCGATAACATAGCTACTGTTTGGTGTCTACCGTCGGCTTTTCCAATGTATTATGTGTAACTTAATACTTCTAACTTCACTGGCCCACCTTAAAAGATCATATTTTGCAAAGTACTATTGAGAAAGAACCTACGCTTTCTCTTGGACACATCACATTCTTAGTGAGAGGTCTGCTCTGAACTGTTCAACCAGTTTCTTCTCCATTTTCTGCATTTTCTCTCACTATTAATAGACTATAGTAACGTGCTCCCGTTTGCTGTCGGATACACTACAGTTGAAATGTCAGTGTATTATATCCATCGCACACGCAATCACTCACCCACCGTTACATACATCATAAGGTCCCCGTGCTATGTATCAAAAATCTTTGTTAAATTCATACATTTAATTTGAATTTTGGTTGTCAGAAGCCCGACAAAATTCATTAAAATGGTGCTTAAGATTTTGTTTATTTAGTCCACTGTATTATTTTAAACGTGATGATTGGAAATGAAAAAATAGTACTTAAAGTATAAGTGGACAAAAAGGTCTTTCAACACGCGCGAAATAGAGTAAGTATTTTAAAGACCAGTTATCTACGATTACTTTACGCTATTTCTTTTATTGGTGCACCTTGAAATCATAAATACTAGTATTATACTACAAAAAATGGAAATAAGAACTAATAATGCATAATATGTAAATAAAAATTAATATATCTAACAATACTAACTGTACTTTCTATTTTCATTTATTTATTTATAAAAGTGTTAAATAATGTTTAAATAAAGGTTTTGAATTTGTTAGTAATATTTTATTTGACGTTACAAGGTACCTCTGTCAGATCAATAATCAAAAAATTGTCATTTAGGCTTCACGCTTCTTGGGTTGTTGATGTTGCCATGGTAACTTTAAAAAACGCGCGTTTTTGAAAGTTCGATTTAAACATGCTAAGGCATGCTTTAAATGGGGCACCAATAAAAATAAGTTCTTTGGTAAATTAATCTAGAAAGTGCTAATATTTACAATAAATACAACCCGCGATTCAAAGCGTTTATTATAAAACGATACATAAAGTTACTAACGTATAAAGTATAAAAATTTATTACTAATAGTACTAAATAATCAGTAAAAAAAAAGTAATTAAATACTTTTGTCAGTCTCAAAAGTAATATCCATTTCTGATAAAATCGCATAATCAATTTCCTTATGTAAACGATCAAGATGTCGAACCAAATGCATTTTTTGCTTCGCCTTATAGTCACAATAAGGGCATTTAAAACGTGGTTCCTTGCCACATTCCCACTTTGTGTGGTTTCTCAAAGAACTCTTTAGTTTGTAAATTCTACCACATTCAGGACATCCATATCCTGAATCGTCGCCGGTAAACAAATTATTTTTGATACGTTTAGGTATTTCCAATATGTCCATAGATTTGCTTACTTTCTGCATAAATTCGAAGTCTAAAATCAATGTTGAGATTTATTTACAGATCATAAATAATAAAAATTTTCTAAAATAAAGAAAAGAAGCAAGAGTGTTAATTTTTATAGTAAGTAGCAAATCACCCATGCATTTCCTTGCTTCTACAAAATAATATTTAATTATTATTAATTTTATTGAGTACATGAAATAAAAGCTTACCTCGAGTAGGATTTGAACCTACGACCTGTACTTTGCTAGAATACCGCGCTAACCAACTGCGCCATCAAGGTTAAGGCCGCAATCGATGTAAACTTTGTCTTTATGTATGTAGAACTGATGTAAATTCTAAATATAATGAGATTACAATCAAATTATTTGATTGTAATCTCATTATATTTAGAATTTACATAAGTTCTACATACATAAAGACAAAATTTACATCCATTGGGGCTTGTATCTCTATAGCACAGTTAGTTAGTGCACTACTCTAGCAAAGTACAGGTCGTAGGTTCAAACCCTACTCGAGGTAAACTTTTTATTTGTGTATTAATAAAATTAATAATAATTTTGAATTAAATATTTCCTTTTGAACTTATTGGTTGATCACAAAACTTATAATAATTTAATATTTAATTAATTAAATAAGATTTAAAACGCGTTAAATGTATTTAGGATATTTGTGAAATGGGGGCGGCTTTGGAAAAGTTGGCATATCTATTCTCGTGTATGACATAAAAACCTTATTGTTGTTTTCACGACGTTGCCTATTTTCATTATGAACGTATTGCACAAAAAACACTTTATTTCATTTCTTTTAACTTCCACTTACTAGGAAGGAAGGTCGTACGTTATTCCACTCCAGAATTTTTTTTATACAAACAAAATGGAATAGTAATTACCATGGTAACAGTTACATAATAGTATATATTTATCTTTGTATGACATCAAGATCAGTTTATTTAAAAAATATAGGTATAATTTGAAAATTGATTTTTATTTAATCAGAAGTGAGTTTTTACAAGTTTAGACTACCGTCTAGTTACACTATGCATATATAAGTTATTTGTACTTCGACTTTTGCTGTTAGCTCAATTAAAGAATCCCGGTTGTCCATTAATAATTGTGCAGTAAATATATTTAATTGAACAAGAACACTTTGCTTGTACATCTTCAAATCAAACTAAATGTATAGCGAGAAATTGCCAAAAACGTACTGAGACAACAAATAGAGCAAGAAATAAGCGACAAAAACATTACTCTAGGCGAGTCAGCACTATGGGTAACCTTCAAACATTTTTACTGTAAACAAGTCACATGGCAAAAATTAATAAACAAGTGATAAGTTTAGGTAATTAGTTTACAAACAAAAAGGGTTAAACTGTTTACAAGCGTAGCTATATTTTTTTCGAATTGTATTTTGGTAAAACATTCGAATTTTTTCTGTGTAACAAAATTGGCATTAATATTTATACAAAAGCAAGTTCAAAAAGGGCAGTGTAATAACAATTACACTTATTTAGAATGCAAATGGTACTTTAGATAATGTTTTTTCAAATTATCTTTCCTCTTCGCTTTATACAGACATCCACTAACAATACAAAAAAATGTTGCACGTTTACCACATTCGTATTTTTGATGTTTCCATAGGGATGAACGATGTCGATAAATTTTTCGACATTTTTGACATATGTGATGATTTTCCTGGAACAGCATATCTAAAAAGTGTGTGTATTAGTATTAAAATAAAATATTAACAGCTATCTATAAGCAACAAACTCATACTCATACTCATATTTCTACTATATACCTTACTATTAAATTTCCGTTGGTTTTGAAAAGTGAATGTTCTTGAAACTTAACGATTGCCTACATTACTACTAGATCGTCATTATTCTTGAACCATATAAAACAATAATGGTACAGTGCCTAAAACACAAATATAACATGGTATATGGTAAAATGGAACGGTACCGATAACTCATAAAAATTTTCCTCATCTTCCGCTTGAAAGCGCTAATCGTAAACATGGAGACCTTTGCAAAGCAAGTAATTTGTAGTTTACAGTTTGCAGAGAGTGAATATGTAGTTAAATTTCAACATGTGTTTCGTATTAGGTTCCATTGCAATTCTCCGAATAATAACAATGCTTGTCTTTGTCCAGGCATACATGACGTGAGGTGACATTCGAAGAACGTGTTGAGCGAGAGAAACAGGTTTTCACAAGTAGCCCCACAAAATTGTTAGAAAGGCTAACCGTAACTTATCAATTCCAGCCGCGTGGAGAGTTTTAAGGAAATGGTTACAACCACGTCCTTATCGTTCACAACAAGCTCTAAAGCCTGGACTACGGTGTTAAGTGCAAGCGAAATGTTCTTGCATGACTGGATAAGCTACAACGATGTGATTCCCAATCGCTAGATTAGTCGCCAGAAACCGTATGACAGGACTTGTTTCTTATGGCCTCTACGTCCACCCGATCTGAAACCATGTGATTTTTTTATTTGCGATCATGTATATGCGTTTTCTACTCTAGGGTGGGGATTGAAACAGTTGTTGCATCAAACGACTAAATATGTACGATCTGTCAAATTGTGCTCAGATTGAACACTTTGTAGCAAAAACTGTTTGAATTGCTGTTTCATTTGATGTATCATTTATCATTGTAATTCAAAGGGAATAAATACTACAGAGCCCGTTTTTAAGATTTAATAGTGTAAAAAATTATTAAGGACTTTGAATGTGTATAAGACGATGATTTGTTGTATACGTTTAAAAAAACAGACAAATACAAAATTGTTCATCGGGCGTGGTTGTTATCGCTCCTTAGCCACGTTATCACTTAACGCAGGCACTAATGTAATGACAAAAAGGGAAGATCTGTCAAACTATTAGGCTCGATAATCTCATTTTGTACTAATTTTGAATTTAACACCGATGAAAGATTTTGTAATATAGAATAACGTATATCAACGATTTTGCCGTTATTTGTAGGCTAAAATAATTTTTATGTTCGTTATTAATCAAAGTCGTGAAAAGAAATTTAGACCATCTGTTGGCGAAATTCCTGGCGCGATGCTGCTATTGTTACGGGCTGAAGTATTTAAACACAATTTAATTATGGCACTCCTACTTTAAACATGTAAGTTAGTAACTAGTTCCTTAAAAGCAATAGCTCTCCGTAGGAACTTTCGACCAAGATTGTAACTTAAACAATGAATTTGAAACCTGAAGGTTTACACTAATTGATCATTATACTACATAGAATTTGTCCTACGCATTGTTTTTTTTTATTAGATGATTATCTCCAAAAATGTGGTAACTTTTTTGAGTTACATAAACGAGAGGTGGGAGTTAATTGACGACGAAATTGTTATAACACTTTAATTAAAACATTTCTATTTTAATAAGATCGTGTTATAGACAGTTTTAAATAAAGCGACAGGAACTGTAAAATAATTCGAGTGTAATATAGCATAAATAGTGTTTAAAAGGTTCAATTATGTCACGTATAAGCAAGAAAATGGGTGTAAATCATAATTCTCAACCAAAATATAGCGTAAAGAACTATTTGTAATGTTAATCAAAAATTAAGAAATTGTACTGGAGACATTTTGTGTAGGAAACTATTGTATGTGAAAGATTATGAATATCTGAATTGATGTCGATTAATGGTGTGAATTTTATCAAGCGTCGATAAAGCATACTGTGGCCAGTTAACTTTGGTGGCCGCCTAACCGTGTGTTCTAAACTATCAGTTGGCTTTTTAAAGTGCCCAAACCATTTTGGATATTCAGTAACCTTTTATTGGATATAAAACGACTCGAGTAAGAATTCTGATGTTGAACATTATATTTAAAAAAGGGTTTAGTATTCAGCTGCTAATGTATTGCGTATCACAAAAACGAATAAAAACTGAAAGTGATAGTGCACCACTATGCTAGCGCGCTAATTGCGCCATTCTCTTCGTAGTCAAAGCTACATAACTAAAACGGGCGCCGTAATGTTATTTATAACAGTTTTAGTAACTATATTTTACAAAAATGTTTAGTGATAAAGATATTATATACCGTTGATATTATTTTTGATGAACTTTTACACTTTTCTAAATCTAATTAGCAATTGTTTGTTTGGTACTGTGAAATTAAATGTATTGAATGAGCACATTTCTAGAACGAATATTTTTAAGAAGTCAGAAAGAAAGTGAAAGTATTTGTACTATTAGTTTTGCTAAGTGTAAATGTTTGAGGTCATTTTTCACCTAATTTATATCATATGACAACCTACGGCCCGCACCATTGGTATCCCGCTTATTTTATAAACATACGCGACGCCTAGTTCAGTTTGATCGAGTAACAATTATTTCTTTAATGTCATTCAGTTTTGTATTTATATATTTTATATATATTCTTACTTTAATAATATAATGTAAGACGCGATTATGTTTCCTTTCCTTCATTACATTTAGTATAACGTTATTTTTTATACACTAATAAAACTGCATGTTTAGTGGTTCTAATTTTTCTTTTACATGAGAAAAGAGTGTTGATATTATAAAATTTTACTAAAAGTGTTTAGATAAATCACCTTGAGTTTTTGACGAGTTATCGAACGAGGGGCGTTATTTAAATGATTTTACTAAATATAATAAGGTATTTGTCCCGATTACAATTTTTATTTTCTCAGGACTCATCTTGAATCACCACCTTGACATTAGTGTTTGGAACTTTCACCAAAAGATTCCTTATAGTAAGGGTCTCTGTACGATAAAATATCTTGTTTCTGGGTCTTTCGGTCAAAAAATTAGAGCCTTGAAAAAGCCCATATACATTAAATTATCACTTTGAGGAGGCTTTGACTGTGCACCATGTGAGATTCTGATAGACCAACTAAAGCATTAAGAAAAAGTGTTTAAATGTAAAAAAATGCGGAGAGAAATCAGACTGCATTCTATAGCAAATCGTCATCAGAACTTCGCAATATATCACATGCTGTACCTCAGGGTTGATTAACAGCGCCCCTTTTATTCATTATTTACATTAATGATTATTACATTTTCTCACACCCAAGTAAATGTGTTTTATTTGCTAATGGCGCCAGTCTCATTAATAACATCTGCAATCTGAAAAATAGACTAGAACAGATTACCATGTGAGTGATAAAAGAATATTTAAAACTATATATATATATATATATATATATATATATATATATATATATATATATATATATGTTACCTTGTTTCATTCCCGTATTGTGTATGTGATGGATTATGGGGCAATTCGTCAGAGTCATACGAGTAATCAAACTTCAAAAAAGAGTTGTTTTAAGGCCTCGATGCTCTTTTTGCTTTACGTATTATACCATTAGCAGCTTTATTTAGTTATTATAGTCATTTAGAAATCCAGACTATTAAAGACTCATTACTCAATGTTGCCATGGTAATAATGCATAAGCCTCTTCCCAATTTTATTACAGTTGAATTTGATAGACGCTAGCTCAAATCGGCATTAAAGTATTGACACTGCAGTATAAAGCTACATATAAATTCTCTTTGTGTACAACCGTCCGAAAAATGTCATTTTCCCCTCCACGCAACGACCGCAAAATGCAACTTTGCGTCCGTTACTATGGATAACGGATGCAAAATAGATTTCTCTGTTGCCAAAGGCAGCGGACGCAAAATACATGTCTGTCCGCTCAATTACTTCTAGCAGTGTAATAGATGGCACTTTGTGCTACTCTTTTAGCAACTTTGTATACAAATAAATGTAGGTACATAACATCTTTTGTACCGAATTATACTTAAATGCACAATGCATGTTGATAAATAATTTTCTTTGTTGTTTCACGTATCCGCGTTGCTAGGTAAATGTTATTCTGCTGCACATCGTAGCACACTAAGAATTTTAGTACTGATTGCACAACTTGAATTTAATTGTGTATTCATATTTAATTTAACGGTTGCACATACAATTTTGTGTACGCCACGAACGCAAAATGTCTTTGACGGCCGTCAAAATAGTTTTTTGCGTGTTTAGTATATAATCAACTGTTTCTGCCTTATAAAATATATACAAACTGGTACAAATTGAAGAATACAAAAAAATAGTGTTAAAAAATATTTATTAATAAAAATTTACGTAATACAAAGCCTAAAGGTCAAAAATTGATGTAAATAAGTAATAAAAAATAAAAGAGATAAAATTTCAGTACGTAATTATTTGTGTTGTAAACGCGAATGTAATTGTAATCTATTTTTATGCTTAAATCTTCGATTACAGATATCACAGCTAAATTGCGGGTCAACCCCACATTCGTATTTGATGTGTCTTGAAAGGTGTCCTTTTTGTTTATATGACAAACCACATTGTATACAGACATATCTTCCTTCACGATTTCTAATATACAGAAAAGTACGCCTTCCTAAAATAACATTTTTAATTAAAAATATACACAGCAATACTACAAAATACGACTACTTTTCAAATATACCATCACAATATTAATATAACAAATAAATTTTTTTCTATTGCATTTATGATTGCAATCACTGCAATGAGTTTTGTTTTCTGTGCAACTTTGTCGTTTTTACACGACGCGAGTGGTGAAGTAAAACCTACACTATACGTTAAAAAAGAGATTCAATTTAAATACATGCGTTAGAAGAAGATGCAAATGTGCATCGGCATACATAAATATTTAAAATGTTACAAAGTTAACTAAAATAAATTGAATAATTCTCATTTATTTAAAATATGGATAAATGAATTCATTAGGAGCATATAAACAATTAAGTTCCTAAAGTACCTAAACAATTAAAATAATTTAATTAATAATCTAATTGCTTAATTCGGAACCTTCAACAAGACGCTTAAATTTTAAATTATGATATTTTTTACAAATTGAAAATTATTATTATTATCAGTTCTACATACATAAAGACAAAATTTGAATCGATTGGGGCTTGAATCTCGATGGCGCAGTCGGTTAGCGCGATACTCTAGCAAAGTACAGGTCGTAGGTTCAAATCCTACTCGAGGTAGACTTTTTATTTATGTATTTAGTCAAATAAATAATAATTTTTAATTATTTTCAGTTAATATAATTGTACACAAAAAAAAATTCCAGTTAAGATAGACATTTGCATGTTCTTACGTTTTAACGTACAGTGTAGGTTTTAATTCACCACCCACGGGGTTATACACAACAAATTTCTTTCCGTCTTCGTCATATAACATGTGTAAAAACGACAAAGTTGCATGTTCGACCGTAGTGCTTCAATAAAAGCGTTTATCCGATATCGGAATTCTCTCATAATTTCAACTATATTACTGCCATTAATATTTTAGATCCAATCCAATCAAACTTTTAGACGAAGGTAAATAAGTGATATTTAAAATAAACATTTTATTTAGCACATCAGTGATATAAACTCGATTAAGCATAACAAAACAGAAAATAAGTATTTAATTAAAACATTCGTTTCTTAGGTTTTAACTCGTTCGCCAAACGTTGACGCGCATGTTTAAGCCATGTTTTGATACAATTACAGATTTCAGTTTCACTAGCCCCTGAAGAAGTAATTTGTACAGCCCCTGAAAGACTTATTTGAAAAATCTGACAATAACAAAATTGTGTGATCACTTACGAACAGCAACTAATTTTAACTGTAACTTCGAAAATGCCTTTTTAGGTGGTCTTGATCCATAAAAACTAAATTCTTGTGCAACACCATTACTAATCATTTTTTTAAGAATTATATTTGTACGTGAAGTGACATCCCTTCCCCCAAGCGTAGAAAAATATGTGCACTAAAAAGAGCAAAGTATTAATTACATTTAATCGTTAGTCTTTAATACAAACCAAAGAATCGAACGCATCTTTGTTTTTAAGGTATTCTTCCATAATATAAATATCATCCAGGGTTTGTACCGGAAATTCTGTTGGCAAATCAGCGGGAAGTTGAGAAAGATTAGGGATAGGAATCATATTTTGTTTTCTTAAAATAGAGAGGATTTGGTTATTTTGTTCTTTGATGTGCAATAATATTGACATGTAACCTGAAACATAACATATAATTTACAAAACAATCATGAGAATAATGCTTACTAGTATCTTGTTTAATAGGAAGATCAATGGGTTCAGCAACGCTATTCTTCAATAAGCTTTTAATTTCATGAAATCCAGGTGAACGAAAATCGTCTAAAAGTAAAATTTGTGTAAACTGTGTATTTCATCTTAAATATCACATAAATATAACTTATTTATACGAAAATCTAAATATTACCCCTTTAATATTCCAGCAGTTTCTGAAGGAAAACTATATATTCGCTACCTACTTGCGGAACAGCAACCTCCCTCTTAAACGTTGATACACCACCACATTCTGTAATGGGAACTACTATATATAAGTTACAGCGTATTAACTCATTCGATACCAATTTTTCATTTGAATTGCTGTTGGTAGTTTTGTTTGCATTCGCTCGACCACATCCTGTATATATGATGTGCAATTAAGAAATTAAGATTGGTCCAAACATACTTTTCCAAACTTAATATAAAGAAAATATTTACTTTATTACTTTATTTTGTTACCAAATTGAATTAAACCCTCAATCAACGTAACATAATGTTACTGTTTACTAAAATTTCAAATTAAACATTACAATTTAACAAATTTATTAAATAATGTTGTAGTCACATACATTTGTAACTTCTTACACTATTCCTATCAACCCGACTACCTAAAGTGTAACTAAACGTTTCAATGGCACGCGGCTATTGTCTTTACTTCAATATAAAATATAAAAAATTGCTTACTTATTTGATAGTAATCCAATATTAGTTAGATCCTTTGTTCTTGAACGCGTCACTGTTGCACTTATGTTATATTCCAAAGGAAGATGATGTATATATTCCAATATCTTGTAAAATTTGATTGATTTCGTCACTAATCAATCACCGTTTTTTTTCTTTTTTATAATTATAGCACGCTTTAAAACTCTGTAATCACACAATAACTGCCACACCGTCCCAATACAATGCATACTAACACAAAGATTGTATAACTTTTTATTTATTAAGTTTTAAAGAAAAATTAAACAATCCTGTTGAATTGCCAGTTGTATCAAATCACTTTGAAGTTATAACATTCAGCAAATCATTCAACTAATTTGGCACTTGATTGATGGGCTGCGTTTATTACCGAATCTTCTGGCAATGGATTGCAAGTTGTTTAAATGCTCACCCAAGTGTGAAATAAATATACAACCCTATATTTTTTAAATATGGTCACACATCAATAATTTTTTCGAAATAAGTTCACAAAGACACATAGATTTCAACCAATCACGTTATTTATTAACTGACAGTGTGAAAAGTTTAGTTTTTTGAAAATAAAAAAATCATATTTTATGTTGGTACTTTTGAAAATGGTCACGCCAAATCGTTTATCATCAGACTCGCGTCGATATCAATTGAGGACTAACTAACCTCTTAGGAAAAAATTCTTATATATCTCTATACTCTCCTTACGCGCTTTCCTTTAACATATCCAATAAAAAAATTTCAATCAGGTAACATGACTTTCAGTAACTACCTTCATGTCCAGCTGGGAAAACTTTAGTTCGCCTGATTGTATCTCAACATCCTAATTGACTATAAATCTATGAATTTTTTAATCTAATATGAAACGTTAATTTGATAATTTATTTGAGATTTACATCCCTGAATACATATGACCTATCCCTTTTTTCGAGCATAATCTATTATAAAATAAATTTTTAAATCGATGTTCTATTAAATTTTCAAACCCGCCCTTATAAGTAGTATCCCTTTACTAGATTTCCACAAAAATAAATTAGGCAAATTTTATATGTAAAACTAATATGTAATTTTTATTAAGCAAAATGTGGGTTGTTTTATTTAAATCCTTAGTAATTATTAACAATTTTAGAAATAGTTTTATTGACAAGTGCTGCCTTTATTTTAAACATTTCAACTAATATTGTACCAAGGTTTAGCAGTGGCGGCTCGTTACCTTTTACAATTTACGAATGGAATTTTATAATTTTCATTGATGTAACTACAGTTTATGCTTCCTTTAACATTATTTAACAGTTTACACGTGTTTTCATCTACATCGTTCTTCACTGAAGCTGACGTTGCTCTCATTTTTGTCGAATAAACAAATTCACCATTACGAGTGTTGCAAGAACAGGAATGTAGTAATGATTTACGTTTTAATTTATATTTTCATACATATAAAGGAACGTAGTAAGGTTTTAAGTTTTCATTGATATTTTCATACATATGAAAATATGTGTTCCACTTTGGTGCCGCTGTCGGGTACTGTTGGTAACCATTTTGCATATCGAGTTAGTGTAGAAGGAGGCTTAAACAAAGTGAAAAATGACTAAAAAAACGTAAACAAAGGAATTGTATACAAAAATATGAAGCATTCCACTTTGACTGCCGCTCCCGTGGACCTGGCGGCACGCATTTTGCACATCGTAAACAAATGGTAAAAAACTGAATTACATACAAAAACATGAAGTTTAAAATGCCTATTCAAATGTAAACAGGCGATAAACGAATTGCGTACAAAAACATAAAGTTGACCACTATGGGTGAAGCTTCAGTGAAGCTGGCGACACCTCTCTGCATATCAAGTTAGCGTGGAAAGAACCCTAAACAAACGTTAAAAATTGTTACACAAACGTAAACAAACAATTTCCATATAAAAATATGCAGTCTTCGACCATGAAGCTGGCGGCACCCATTTTGTACATCGAGCTAGCTTAGAAGACCTCAAAAAAAAAACGTAAACAAACGAACGTCATACAGAAACATCCAATATTAAAGATAGATGCCGTCCTCTTGATCATTATCACAACACAGCAAAAGTTTGAGCAAAAATTCAGATACGTACGTAAAGTGTACGGGTAAGTACTATACATATTAATTAGAATGAGAAACAATACAATGCAATCTTGCTTCGCAATTCTATCTCAAAGTTCTCAAACGAATCCTCAAAAAAATATAAAAAATTGCTTCAAAGTGAGGTAGGTCTGAAAATAGAGAACAATTGTCACTGAACACAAATTTAATAAAAGGAAGGAGTAAGGGACAACGATTAAACTACTCAAAATGTTCGATTATTTCCAACGTGTCGAGAAGCAAAATAACATATTGCCCGGAGTAAACAGTACTGAAACTAAATTGGCGATGTCTCTATGCACGCGCCGTCATATCCGCCTTAGCTAGTGTAGACCTGTCAAGTAAACCATAAACGATTGATTAGTAGGTCCTAATTGTTAAAAATGGTGTTAAGTACAGAGGATAAAGTTTTTCTGGTAGAGGATTATTTTCGTTCATATGGAATCGGCCTACTCAATGGTACAAGTCTGCGGTAGGTGTGTGATCAATTCACACAACAATTTAATAAACATTCTCCGAGTAAAGCGGTAATTTTAAAGGTTGTTGAAAAGTTCAGAAATACTGGCAGTGTATTGTTTCAAAGAAAAGGAAGCTCCGGGCGTCCTAGGACAGTTAACATCAACAGTAACCATGAACGCGTTTTTTTTTTCCTTGCAAAAAATTCTGAAGGAGCTAGGTATTTTTCTCGCGTTATAGTATGAACACTCTGAATTTTTAAAGAAGGTGTGGTTTTCAGGCGAAGCACATTCTCATTTGTCGGGGTATGTGAATCGATGCACAAATCGATTTTTGGGATTTGCCAGACCAGATGATATTCAAAAAAAATTCAAAAACCAAAATGTCAACATTTTAGATTCGGCTTAAAAAAATTGCTTTGTATTTATATTACGTTGCTTGCTGCAATCAACGGAACGGAAATTGAAGTGATTCGTTTGGATTGGCGAGGATACTACTCACATTACTCCAATTCTTTAAATAATAGTCACTGATTTTGTTTTACCACTCACAGATGATGTACCTAAAGCTGAATGCTTTAAAGCGCTATCTCCAAATGTGAATCAAACTTATTTTTTATAAGATAGCCAATTACGCTCAGACAATAATGTTGCCAACTTTTTTATCATCTTCCACAGTCATGTGTTTAACCATCTTTATTACGGGTAACTAAACATGTTTCGTCTAGAGTGGAACTATTTCAAAAAGAAGAACAGCATCAAACCTTTCTAATATCCGACTCTATAAATAACGCTATGTGCAAGATTCGGTACATATACGTCCCAATTTAAGAAAATTAAAATAGGTGGTCAAGCAAAATCGGTAAATGCGTCAGATAATCTAAATCGCTGTTTTGAAATAAATCCTCTCTTTTCTTCTCGCTTGATTATTTTGGCCCGGAACAAAAAGATAGTCTAACCGTAAAATAAAAAAATTTCCTAATTTATCCAAAATACAATTTCCCAAGGTCCATAACAATATAAAATCAATTGTTGCAATCCTCAAAATACGTAGATAACAAGTCATAAACAATTTCTAAAAAGGTACGCACAGTAAACCCATACTATTAATTCGAAGCCCACTTATAAATGATACTTGTGAGGATGAACACTTCTGTGTAACATGGTATAGACGTATTGAGCACCGATATCTCAGTTTCTTTCCAACACATTTAACCTGTTCATCTCTTGGCATCGTTGACTTCCATCCAGCTCCGTCTAGTTTAAATTTATGCATAACGTTACGGAATGTGGATTTAAATTCGTGTGAATGATTTTTGCTAAAAGTATAATAATACGTTTTCTTCAGGGAGGAATTATAGAGTTCAAAACCGAAAATTGTGTAATTACAATTACCATTTAAACAAAATGGAAATATTTTATTAAAAAAATATATATACAATAGTTTTTGATCTTTTTATACAGTATGTCACAAAAAACAAACGATTTAAAAAGCATTCACTAATATATTTTTGAGTATTTAAAAAATATATATGTAACACAGAGCATTTTCTACTAATATCTAGATATACATTATTTTGCATTAATGTACAAGTTTCATTTCTGAATGCATCGATCGTATGTGTTGCTTAAGAGAATTCTTTTGTGTATAAGCTTTATCACAAATAGGGCAGCAAAATCTAGCAATTCCATCACATTCATATTTCACATGGCGGTATAATGTCGACTTATGCATATAAGCTCTAGAACAATTAGAGCATCTGTGTGGTTTTGAATCTAGAATAATAAGAATAAATTAGAAAATGTGCGTTAGTATGAGAATCATGCAGCTACGTAAGGAAGATCTAAAACAAAAAGAAAACTACTAACATTTTTTCCAAATCTAAAAAATAAATTTTAGTGAACGAGCATTAACTACATTCAACAATTCTATAAACAAACAACTTGCTTCCTAAAAAATCAATGTTATTTACCATTATAATAGTATAATTTCCTTTACAAAAATACGTCGAAGATAAACATATGCAGGGTGGATGACTAAGAATATGGAGGAGCCATATATCTGTACATCCAAGAAACTCGAGAAAAAACTTTTTCATAACCAAAAATAACTTTATGCAAGAAAATGTATCATTGCCCTAAAAAAAATATGTAAATCATTGGCTACAACATTTTCTAATATTTTTGTCTTCCACATTTTTGTTGTTGAATAACAACTGCGGATAGCTTTAACTGATTGTAATTATTTTGGACAATGTAGATAAACACGCGGTTGAAAGAGCTACTACAACTTTTAAGGTAATGCCACAGAGAAACCCTGAACGCACTCGGTACTCATTGTTCAAGTATTCTCTAAAATTTGCTCAGGAAAAGAGATTTTCCCAAATGAAATGGAACAGTAAAATCCGCAAAATCAAAGTCTATAATACTTTAAGAGATACATTAATTTTGTTAATGACTTATTTCCTTTTATAAAAAATATCAAGTTAAGTTAGTCTACGGTTTGTCTGGGAAATAACAATAAGAAAGAAACAGAAAATTCACTGAATTTAAAGGTTTAATCCATTAATTATTTCACGTGACTAATGATTTACATTTATGTTTTATGTCAGGGTTAACGATCGATAAAACGTTCTTTCGTAATTTTATTATCTAAATCTAACAGTACTTTATTTTAATAAATAAAGGGATAGAGATCAATTATTTTAGATAGTTCATCTTCGTGATAATCGGGTTTTAAAACGTAACTGTTTAATTTTTCTTTACTGTGTGGGTTTTCAACTTGAATATTATTCTGACGAAACAAGGTGGGTTTTAGTATTTTACTAAAGGAGGATTTTTATTCTACGTTAGTGATTTATAATCGTTTAATATTTGTAAAAAAGCATTTAACAAAAATGTTTCGTTTAAATGGACTTTACAATTTTTGTTGAATTACTTGTGCTGGCTTTGAAATAATTATATTTTCAATGTAAATAAATTTTAATTATTACTTAATTATTAGGAAACGGAAACCGAAGGTAATTTTCATATCAGTATTTGAATTTAGGTAAATGGTTAATTGCAGAATCGGGTAAAGGGATTCTGTCTTTGAGGTCCTAACAATTAACAGACATGTAAAATGTGTTTATTCTAACGTGTTCATAATCCTGCTATAATATCAAAAAGAACACGCGTGGAAAAAATGCCCTCGATTTCATTACTCTAAGTATTTAACTAACAATTAAACCATGGAAAACCTTGAATTAGTACTACATGTTAAGCATTAATTTTCAGTGCTTTAAAATATAGTAATTCCATCGAGACAACATAAGGTAACCGATCTACGAAGAAGACATAATTCTAGAGAAGTATTCTCAAGATTAGCTAGAAATTGGGGAAACTCGCGATGTATATCGTATTCGCGTTCCTATACGAGTTCGTAGATGCTGCAATAAGCAAAATATTGTTAACGTCTTGCCTTATGTTCAGGATGACACCACTTTATCTACCATAAAAAAAAATTACAACTCATTTAGGCATTTCAAGAGCTTAAGGCAAAATATACTTCGGGATAATAACATGCACTCCTACCAAATTATTTTGCATGAAGAACTAAATGAGAGGGATTATGATAGTAGATTGAGTCATCGTCATTAAGCATAATTCGGGAAGAAACAAGTTACTACCAAAAATCTTATGGACGGATGAGACCACGTTTACAAATACTGGAAAAGTAAACCTGCATAATATACATTGTTGATCTCAGGAAAATTCTCATAGGATGCGATAAGTTTATCGTCAACATTGGTAGAGTATAAATTTATGATGCAAAATCATAATGGGGAAAGTTATAGGCCCACATACTTTTCTAGGAAACCTAAACAGAGTTAGATATTTGGAATTACTGAACATCAATTTGTTCCCTCTTTCAGAAGACGTTCCCCTGGAAACTGGGAGAACTATGTGATTTTAACACGAGGGAAGTATTGATGGACATCAGTACTTAAATGAACAATATCCAAGTAAAGTAATTGTCAGAGGAGATATATGTTCATGGTCAGAGCGCTTGTCTGATCTTACTTGCTTAGTTTTTCTTTTTGAGGTAGATTAAAACATCTGGTTTGTCAAGAAAGATTGACAGCCAGAAACAATCTGAGGGAAAATGATCCAGACTGCAGATAGAAACTTGTGAACAGCAGAGATTGAGGCAGCTGTTTTGTCCACAGAACGCAGAATGCGTAGGTGCCATATAAAATGACGGAAAACATTTAGAGTTTTGTAATTCTAATGTATGTGTTGTTATTTAGGGTTAGTGCCTACTGATTGTTTTTTAACCATTATTTTTCTCGTTGTCGTTTATGTTCGTTTGGACCCTTGGCCTTAAAACACGCTTCAAATACGCACAACGCAAAATTTGAGTTAGTCCTAAGCCTAGGTAAAGTGCACAAAATTGCAAAAATTTGAATTGCGTATATTCACTACACAATATAAAATTTGTAAATTTTATGTACCGTAATACACCTTCCTTAATAATTAATTTTTATAGTTAGCCATGAAATAAACAGACACCATTGTTATTTTAATATTTTTAATTAAAAATGAGCATTGGCTGCGTTCAGGGTCACCCTGTTACTTTACCTAAAAAGTAGAAGTAGCTCTTCCAACAGTGTATTTACTCGTGCATTGAATTCCCTTTCAGTCGAGTCCTAAATACTAATATCGGTTAAAGAGTTCCGCAGTTATGTTATTTTTGTTAAACAAATGTAAAACGCTTCCCTCGCCTATTAATGAAGACACAACAAAAAAAAAAAACAGAAAAAGCAATTAATCTTCTAAATATAAAAATAAACATAAAATTAATATTATAATTACTCTCTAGATGAGGAGGAAGCAGAAATGTTTTTCACTGAGTCTCCGGGATGTATACCGAGATATAGCGCTCCGTCTCCTTATCCGGCCACCTTGTATAGTAAGGCCTCGTTAAAAAAAAGAGAGGTGCAGTACAACTATTTAAGAGGTGATTTTGTTAAACCAAGGCACACGTGGTGGATCTATCCGTTTTCTGTTACAAAAATAAAGCTAAAAACCTAAAAAATTTATTTTGTAGTTAAGGTTTGAGACAAAACCATAAGTCACCTTTTATGAATTTTTGGAAAAATGCCAGTATTTAATCTGTGTAGTTTAATTGCCCACCATATGATGAGTCGATATCCAGTCTTATACAACGATTAAAATAGATGGTAATAAATAGAAGTTATTGATGAAATTTGAACGATTTACCTGCAAAACATTAATATGAATATACCATAAACAATATTAACAATTATACTCTCCTTAGTCTCTACTGTACAGGGTGGTTCAGTTTCTATGTTTTCTTATGGGAAGTGCCCTTTCTATTACAGATAGACAAAAAGGAATACGGGGTCCTTGTGCTCGATTTTGGTGTTAATTAAGATCCAATAGTCATAATCAGGATATCGCTGGCCGCTACTGCGCAATTAGCCAAAATTGAAAAAACGTCGATTTTGAAACGCTTGAATAACTTTTTTATTTCTAAGTGTATCGACAAACTGTAAAAACATTCTTAAGGCACTTTTTTAAGTAGAATCCCTTAGTGCATTCACATGTTTAATGCCTCCTTAATTTAAAAATATATGACATAAAGTTGTATTTTTTGACATGGAAACCATAGTTAGTTGGCTATTACATTTTTTTGTCCTTTTCAAAAATACATATTTTTAAATGACATTTTTTTTGTGCTTTTCAAAAATATAACACTTCTATAAAAAAAATTTGCATGTTAAAGTGTTTTACATTATTCGAAGGTGATAAGAATGTGGCATCGGAATTACATTTGCAAAATTTTCCTGAAAGGTAGCAACCAAATAAAAATACTTTTGAACGGTATAGTTAATAGAAATTAAAATTGTTGCTAGCTCAAAACAATATCTTAATTAATTTTAGGTTACAGAAAAATTTAATTGAATTCGGTTCTTTTAAAAATCCCAGGTCAAAAACTTACTTTAAACCAAATTCTGAAGAAAATTCAATGGTCGCCTTAGAACAAGTCGAATCAGAGCCAACAACTTCATCTACACAAATGGTTAATCTAGGCGTGTCTCGATGCAAAGCCCTTCGAATTTAAAAAAAACACAAATACTATTGCTATAGATTTCGGAAAGAACATTTTTTGACTATTGCATGGTCAGAAGAGGCGCATATCAGTAGCGATGGTATTTTTAATAATCACAATTTACCTTACTGGGAAGATACTAACGCTCATGTCCGCAGGAGGCAATGGAAATTTGGAATAAATGCGTGGTGCTGCATTAAAAACGTACGTTTTTATTATCACATGTATGAAGGAACATTAAAAGCAATGTAATATCTCGATATTCACGAATTCATTTGGAGGGATTTCTAGAGAGTCTCCCTTTAGCACAATATTGCAATGACATATTTCAGCAAGACGGGAGCTCCCGCACATAATTCCCGTGTAGTTAGTCACTACTTAAATTTACGTTTTCCTAATAGCTGGATGGAAACGACAGCACCAATTTTGTGGCCTGCTCGTTCACCCGATCTTTCGCCTCTAGATTTCTTTTTATGCGGTTTTGAAAAACATTATATACAAAAGAACTAATAATACTGTGAATGAGTTAAAAGAAAGTGTTCGTCTGGCTTTTACACAGTTAACACTATTATCTATACATAACTCTATAAATTCAGTTAGAAGACGATGCATCCAAAAAGAGGGCAAACAGTTTGAAAAATATTTTTAGTTTTAGTGTGTATTTTTGTTCGTTTATAGAATTAGATGTTTACATACGCATAAAAATTGATTTGCTGTTAAAGTAAATTCAGAGCTATGTGGCGGTTATAGGATTATCTTGTCAGGTACTAAAACCCTCCCTCGAAGTACTCTCCGTCTTATACTATGGCACGTTATAAACAGAGATGGTTATACACAATGTCCAAGATCCAGTAGTTCTCAACACAATTCCACCAGAGTTTTGTATTTTATATTCGATTACATAATATTACGTCTTTGATAGAAAGTGAATTACTTAAGGGGAATTACTTTCAACAAATTAACAAAACTAAAGTAATGTAATTTAATATGCGTAATTGTTTCTATTTCATGCTATTTACATACATTTTAATTACAACTTTCTACTTTTCATTTTGTAAATGATTTCAAATGAAAATTTAATGTTAATAATTAATTTCTAATAAGTACAAATTCCATAACACAAAATACATAATTACGGTAATTATCGATAACGATGATTGTGTACATATATAAAGAGTGTTTCTCATTTTATAATCACTCTTATCGAAATTGTTATTTATTGGTGTAATTTACACAAGTTCAAAATTTTTCAAGATGCCAAAGAAGTTCAGTAAACAAAGCCGTGAGTTAGTGCTAAACGTATTGGACTATTTTGCTAAAGAAAAAAATAATGGCGGTCCTCTACTATCTGTATTTGCAATTCAGCAAAGAACCGCGGACACATTACAAATTTCGCTTAGAACAGTAACAAAGACTGTGTCTTCTAAGAAACGATGGTGTTGATTTGGAACCAGTTAAAAGGAATTTTACTAAAATCCGTTCAATCGATCTACCGAATGCTCAAAAACAAACCATTCGTGAACTTATCTACGAAATGTATGCAAAAAAAGAACACGTTTCCTTGGATTCTCTACTTGCTTTAATGAAGAAGCGATGTGTTTGTGAAATAAAAAGAACTAGTTTATTTTATTTATTAAAAAATATGGGTTTTCGATTTAGGAAAACAAACCATAGACTGGGTTTGTGCGAACAAAGTCATGTTGTGTCCATGAGGAACGTATTTTTAAGAAAATATTTGAAAAATATGAACTCTCAAAATCCAAAGCAGTTTGTTTTTTTGGATGAAACATGAGTGTTCAGTAAAGGAACATGTAAACGTAGTTGGCAGGATGTAAGTTCAAAGACGTTACAGCAACCAACGAAATCATCAAACGGAAAACGTTACATAATTGTACACGCAGGCAACTTAAATGGATTTATTGAGGGAAACAGTTTAATTTTCGGTACACACAATAAATCTTATGATTACCACGACAATATGAATTCAGCATTATTTGAAAAATGGTTTGAAGAATCCGTATTGTGCAGATTAGAAGAACCATCTATCATTATTCTAGATAATGCAAGCTACCATTCTAGAAAAGCCGACCAAACACCCGCGGCTTCCTGGAATAAAAAGCAGATTATCGATTGGTTGGTTAGCAAGAATATAGAATTTGACAATTTCATGTTAAAATCCGAATTACTTCATCTGGCTAAAAATAGTGCATCCGAAGATTGCAATAAATACTTCGTCGACAATTTAGCTTTGTACTATGGTCACGAGGTTCTACGTTTGCCCCCATATCATTGTCAATATAATCCTATTGAACTAATATGGGGCATTTGTAAGGAACATTATGACAAAAATATCGGCGCTACATCCGGAAGAGAAGAACAAGTTTTAAGTACATGGGATGACGCACTAAACAAAATAACCGCCGAAACATGGAAAAAAAGCATCCAGAATACTGAACTTTAATAAAAGATACTTTTACCCGTGAAAAAATAATTGATGAAGTGCGACCCCTTATTTTTACTGTCAACGGTGAAGATAGTGAAGACGAAGACATTTTAGACAATTTCAGTAACTCTGATGAAGAGGATTGTGCAAGTGAGTGATATATAATAACGAATAATATGTAAAAACAATTTTAAACTCACTATTTAGTTTACCTATAGGTATTATTTTAATTTAGAATTATGAGTAATGTTTTATAAAAAACTTGTACTTATTACAAGTTAAATATAAATTAAATTTTGATTTGAAATCATTTATAAAATGAAAAGTAGAAAGTTGTAATTAAAATGTATGTAAATAGCATGGAATGGAAACAATTACGCATATTAAATTACATTACTTTAGTTTTGTTAATTTGTTGAAAGTAATTCCCCTTAAATAATTAACTTTCTATCAAAGACGTAATATTATGTAATCGAATATAAAATACCAAACTCTGGTGGAATTGTGTTGAGAACTACTGCACATACGTATACAATAGCAGGTGTCGCCTTGGGCATTGTGTGTAACCATCTCTGTTTATCACGTGCCATAGTATAAGACGGAGAGTACTTCGAGGGAGGGTTTTAGTACCTGACAAGATAATCCTATATCCGCCACATAGCTCTGAATTTACTTTAGCTTTTCATAATGATGTTATATTGTTTATTTTCATTTTATTTCAATTTGCATTTGAGATTTGTTGATAATTTTATATTCAATCTTTAGATTTTATAATTTGTTACCATTCCACAAAATAACATAGAGGTGTTATACATTTTTAAAACACACAAAAAAATGTCGTTTAAAAATGTCATAGCCAACTATGGTTTCCATATAAAAAAAATACAACTTTATGTCATATCTTTTTAAATTAAGGAGGTATTAAAAATGTGAATGCACTAAGGGATTCTACTTAAAAAAGTACCTTAAGAATGTTTTTACAGTTTGTCGATACATTTAGAAATAAAAAAGTTATTCAAGTTTTCAAAATCGCCATGTTTAACTTTAACTAAACCATACGAGAAACCGTAAATCTGTAATGATGAAAAATATAATATGTTAGTAAGTAAAGCCAGTTAGTTCACCTTCTAACGATTACTAGAAGCAAACATTAACACATGAATTAAAGAACAGCATATGCAACTATGAAAATGTCAACTTTCATGGTTATCACGCATAATTAAAATACTTATCTTTGCTATGAAATCATGTTTTCTATTTATCTTTTATACAAATTAAACATTTCGATAACAATTACATTTATCGTGCTCACAAAATGGTAAACACAAATATAAGCACGCTATTACAACAAAAAATTGATACGGAATTTAAAATCCAGCTATGGAATCTAATTTCATTTTAATACACTACAAATAAAAATCCTATTAAACGTGGACATTGTGTTCTTAGTCTACAATAACAATTACGGTTATTAATAACCGACAACTATTTATTTCTTACATTTGACTAGATTACCAATGCATAAACAGCGGCCGGTGGACCGCGTGCGGCCCGCAGTCGGTGTTCGTATGGCCCTCCAACGAATTGTAAGAAAATACGGGGATTTAATGGGGTAGAGCTCGGATGAGTTCGTGTTAAGAGCGTAGCGTGACGATTACTAGCGAGTCACTTTAAATAGTACACGTGCATTGCAGAACTGTGTATGTTTTGGAAAGTTATTATAAAACGGCACTACGTTTTGTGTGAAAGTAAGTGTTGTGACAGTTGTAGGCAGGTATCAGTATCTAAAATGTTACTATCTTATAATGCAATTTTTACTCGAATATTCTTTGAAAGGAGTGAGTTATTTACTATTTCATTTCATGGTTAGGCATCTGCACATATCAGTGGTAATTGGCGCATTATCAATTTCGCTATGGATAAGTAGGACCTAGCAAAAAGCATAAAGTCAAAGATGAAAATCAGCAGTTTAAAGACATTTGGACTGAGAAATATGTTTTTTGTTGCGTCACGTAATAATATCATTGGTTTGATTTGCAAGAATTCTGTTGCCATTCCAAAGCAATACAATGTAAAAAGACACTATGAAATACAGCATCCTACTTTTGGGAAATTAAACGGCGAGTTACGAAAGCACAAAATTTTCTATAAAAAGGAGTCTAGTGGACCAGCAAGCCATCTTTACAAAACCCATTCAAGATGCAGAAACTCCCACTGAAGTTAGCTTTGAAATTAGTCGTATAATAGCGATTTTATTAAAAATTTGACCATTAAAAGAAGAAATACTGATTTATCAGCTGATATAGCAGACTAAGTAAATACAGACCAAACCAAGAGAAGTGATATGCTCAAAGGCCTTTTGGAACAATGTTCTAAAATGGTATTGGATGTATTGAAATTATTTGAGTTGTAACTGAAGGAGCTCCTTCGATGGTCGGGAATAATTCTAGGCTAATAGTAACTCTGTTAAAGCAGCATTTGCAAGGACAGAACATATACACCGAAGAACTATTGCAGTTCCATTGCATTATACACCAAGAGGCCCTGTGTTCAAAAAAATTGGTATTCGAAAATGTAGTGAAGATTGTTGGTCCAGCAGTAAATTTAATAAAATCCTGAGTGCTCAATCACAGTCAGTTCAAAAATTTTGGAGGAAATTGAAAGCGAGTATGGAGATTTACTATTGTATACTGATGAAAGGTGGCTTAGTCGGGGATTGACACTGGAACGATTCTTACATTTAGTTGAAGAAATCTAAATATTTCTAACTGAAACGAAGAAGGACGCCCTGATCTCAAAACTCCTGACTGATTAGGTGACTTGGATTTTCTAGTAGACGTCACAAATCACTTGAATATCTTAAATACGCAAAGATCAACTGATACAGAAAAAATAGATATTTTGATACAAGCTTTTACAATTTCACCTGAAAATGCACCAGAATCAATGTAATTTGAATTGATGGATATGAAAATGAGGAAAATTTACGCAACGAATTTAATGAACGCAGCTTACTTAATTTCTACCGCTACACAAATAAAAACGCATATAGCGTTGCGAACAAAGGGATTGAGATGCGCAAATTTATTTGGATCCACGTATATATGTGAACAAGCATTTTCAATATTAAATGTCAATAAAACCAAAAATCAAAACCATTTAGCAAACGACAGTTTGGAAGCAATTTTGCGTGTGGTGACAAGTAATCTGGAACCAAACATCAAAAAACTTGTCAACTCGATACAATCCCATGTATCGGATTAGAAATTAATTATGCATGTCACATTCTACCGTAACCCGTAACGTTTATCCTGTAACCGTTTTATACACTTTTATTTGATTATTTTAATTGTGCAGGGCCGCATTTAGCTCGAAATCTGTCCGAGGGCCTCTAGTTCTAATAAGTCTGTGCATCCCTGGACTAGATCTTCAATTGGTAGTTTTTGTTTATCAATTTCAAATTAAGTTTCTCATAATTTTACACTTAGATCACAATTTGATTAAATATTAAATTATTGTTAAATTGTTTTGAAAGCTGAGTCAGTTTATAAAGCTATTACCATTTACTAAAGACGATAACTGTAATTGTTATCGAAACGTTTAAATTTGTATAAGAAATAGCTGAAATAAGAATTATTCAATTTAATTCAACATGGAGTCCAATTTAAATTAATTTAGTCTGTAACATTTTAAAAACAATATAAGTACAAAAATTTGTACCGCTGTGTAAATGATTTTAAGTCGATCTTTGCCATTTATGTAAAGACATGCCTACGTACATTTGCATCTTCTAACGCATGTACTACGTTTTAACGTACAGTGTAGGTTTAAGTTCACCACCCGCGGGGTTATACACAACAAATTTCTTTCCGTCTTCATCATATAATGAGTAAAAACGACAAAGTTGCGTGTTCGGCCGTAATGCTTGTATAAAAGCGCTAATTCGATATAGGAATTTCTCTCATAATTTCAACTACAGCTAGAAAGTACACTATTTCATACCTAAAATTACAATATGCAACTTAGTAAAATTCTATGTATTTAACTTGTTGGATACCTAACACAGGGCCGCTAATACAGTGTAAACGTAATGAAAGTAGCGGTTCTGTCTATAAAATAATACGTAGATCATACGACAATATGTTGAGCATTTCTCAGAATGAGCGCACTACTAAGACAACCGCTAGGAGAACACCATACGCATATTTTCAAAATATCAGAAATTCGTAGAGTAATTAATTTTATTTTGCTATGATTGTACGGCAGTGCGAAAGACGATCAACTACAGAAATGATGCAACAATATATATATATATATATATATATATATATATATATATATATATATATATACGTTTTCTTTTTCAAGAATTGACAATTTGTCATTAATGCGTTATGTTATCTAGTTTGTAATTTTTGATGGGTCCGTTGTAGGTAGATGTAGTTGGAACATTTTGAACACCAGTTGTAATTGGTTGATCGTCGGAACTCTCGCTAGTGTTAATTCTTTGTAATGGTGTATCCCGTTTTTTATAATAATCTTCCAAATAATTTGAACATTTTGAACACCAGTTGTAATTGGTTGATCGTCGGAACTCTCGCTAGTGTTAATTCTTTGTAATGGTGTATCCCGTTTTTTATGATAATCTTCCAAATAGGTGGTATTCTCGAAGTATCGTCTCTCTTGTTAAGTGCCAAAGGCCTCTTCTCAATTTCGATGGCCTCTCGTATGACACGTTCATTCAACGTGTAAGCAACAGCGAGTAATTTAATGTTGTTTGTGTTTATATTGTGACCAGTATCCATGTGATGGCAGGCCAAAGAAGAAGATGTGTTGAACTGTTTTATTGCGAAGTTGTGCTCTTGTGTTCTCATACTTAATCTTCGATTCGCCTGTCCTACGTAGGAGCGACAGCATCCAGAACAAGAAATTTCATATATTCCTTCGTTTTCACCAGGGATATGATCTTTAGCATTTCGGAAAAATTGTCGGAGATAATTATTAGGTTTGTAAACGACTCTGAATTGGTGTTTGGGAAATTTGTTACCAATTCTGTCAGTGATCCATTTTACATAAGGCAAAACAACTAATTCTTTAGGTTCATCAACAGTTTTTGAAGATTTTTGTGCAAGATTTGTATATTTCTTGATGATGGTATTAATTTTCGTTAAAGGATAACCGTTTCGTTGTAATATTTGTCGAGTTTGTCATTTTTTGATTCTTCGTCAGATAGACGGATGGTTATTGTTAAAGACTTGATTATCCCGTAAAGTTGACATGGATGGTGGTGTGATTGGGCATTTAAGTATCTATTTGAGTGAGTCATTTTTCTATATAATTCGTGTGTGAGTGTCCCATCATCATGTCTTTCTATCAACACGTCTAAGAAAGACAGTTTTGTTATCAGATTCATCTTCCATTGTGAATTGGATGATTTATTTCGAACGTGAAATTTGTCCGGTAATTGAATTGAAGACCAACTACGTTATAGTATTACATTTATATGGTTTTAACGAAACTTTCTTCGACTTGCAAAAGTGTTTGCTAATGATGGGTTTTCTTAACTCATATGGGACACAATTAATCTTTTTCAAATTCTTTCATATGGAACACCCTATGTATCATATTTTTTAATTCTTCGTGTTTAATGAAACATTTTTTGTCATATAAAATATTGGTTGAAATTTCACAATTTTTGAGATATTTGAGCATAACGATGGTTTTGATAACTAGGCAATTTCTCTGTCATTTGAATAGTAAAAACTCGTATGTTTGAAAGGAAAAACGGTTAATTCTACATTAACTTAGTATGATCGTTCCCATAAAAATCAAGGAATATCATTTTGTTGCTAGATGTGTCAAAATAATGAGCATAATAATGATTATAGTAAATTTTGTTTTAATATTCATTTTTGGGCATAGACTACCTAGAGTGCCTATTAAGGTTAGTTTATGCGTTGTAAAAGAGTTGAATCGCGCGACCAGCAATTTTTGGTATTTTTGCAGCCGGTACTCCAATACACAATTTAAAATTATTAAGTTCTTAAAACTTTGCGATTTCCTCAACCTTATTTAAGAAGGCTTAAATATCAGATACTTTCCTTAAAAATGCCATTATCTTTATTGTGACGCCTATGCCTTTTTTGGGTAGAAATTCTAACCTTTAATTTTTGCTTAACATGTCAACATGTAGCGACTGAAGAAAAAGAATTAGAGTTGTTAGTATGCGCTATGCAGCACATCTACGCTGAAAATCATTTATGACTATGTTAAGTTCAAAATGAATGACAATGGTTAATGAATTTTTGATACAGTACTCTTTACAACCAAATTATTGGTCCCTATTTTTTTTGAGAAATCTTTAATGGAACGCAGCCATTTGAATTTCTTACGTGAAGACTTGTCTCAGTTGCTTAAAAAATGTTTGAATTTTCGGTAAAACATGTGGCTGCATCAGGATGGCACACCTCCACATATCTATCGCGAGGTCCCCAAGTTCTGAGATCAACAATACCTAGATAAATGCATTGAGCTATATTTCGTGGCCACTAAGGTCATCCGATTTATCCTGTTACATTTTATCGTCTGGGAATTCATAAAAGACCGCCAGAGAAGACGTGAAGGACAGAAACTTGACGAAAACGGATAGATGTGTGTATTAAACAAGACGGCAGTCTATTTGAACATTTATTAGAACGGTAATATTGAATAAAACTTGACAAGTAGTATATTTGGGATGTAATATTGTTGAAATAATTGTAATCATAGCTCTAAGCTCCGATGACAGCCTATTGTGGCATGCGTTTTCTGTAATCGGAATATCTCAATAATCGATGAAGATTGGTATGTCAGCGAGGATATAAAATAAGTCCTCCCCCCCCCTATTTCTGGAGCCATTGAATATAGTAAACAATAAGTTTACGACTTTTTTGACGTCAACGTCAACATTCCAGGTGGCGGTTGAAATTAAGCTCATTTGAAAGGTATTTGTATGTAAATATAATTTAAATTATTCTAAAAGTTATTGCCATTTGAATATTAAAAACTATTTGTTTTAATTAACAATAATTTTATTATTAACTTAATTCATAACTTTATTGACATTCAAAGTAATTGCTCAATTCGATCACTTTGCACCACCTGACATAAATAAACGCATCATTCTATTTCGCACATTTCTGTTTCCAGTTGAATACTTTGGCACTCTAAAATTATTCTTCGCCTTAGTTGTTCTAAAGCATTTGGCTTGGTAGCAAAGTCTTACGATTTCAAATATCCCCACAAGAAAAAATCAAGTGGATCAAATCGGGTAAACGGGCTGACCACTCGATTGGGCCTCTGCAACCTATTCACCTGTTGGCGAAAACTTCGAATAAATAATCCCGCACCGTTCGAAAATAAAGGGAATGAGCGCCATCTTGTTGAAACCATACCTTCACAGTGCCTTCATAAAACGTTCATGAATTGTTGGTAAAATTTCATTTTGCAACAATTGTAAATACAGTGGATTGTCTAAAATTTGTTCAATAAAATATGGACCAATAATATGGCCCCCAAGAATGCCAGCCCAAAAATTTGGTTTTTGTGGATACTGCGTGTTTGTCTCCCGAATCCATAATGGGTTAGTATCACTCCAATAGCGCAAATTTTATTTTTTTACCTCCCCTTTCAATAAAAAGTAGTTTTCATTCATAAAGCGCAAGAAATTAAAAAATAAACGCATGGCCTGGAAACTATGATTTCGGTCATTCTTTCTGCGAGTTAATTTCTTCGATCAATTGCTTAGTCTGCTTAAGAACTTAGTTAACTGTTATTTTTTTACAAACTTCATGGTTTTCAGCGATAACGCGCATTGCCAAATTAGGATTTTCTGTTAAAATATCTATTTTTAATTCTCAGAAATTGGAGGCCTGCGATTTTCTGAATTCGCCTTCTTGAAAATAAGTTCCGTTGTATAATACGGTAATTTATATTATTCTTTCTAAACGTTATGTACCAGCAAAAAAATAAAAGTTGGAATAGCTAGTACGTATAGAAATATTTAAATTTTTTTTAAATATTCTAGGGGAGTACGCTACATTGAAATATCTTTCGAATGAGCCAAATTTCAAGCGACCATTCCATTTAAAAAAATGGCGTCACTTGACGTAGCAGCGCCTCAACAGCTTAAAAGGTCGCAAAACTTTTGTTTACTATATTCCCAAAATTGAATTTTGATATCTCTAATGGTTTAAGAAATATGGGGGGGGGGGGGAGAGGGTTTACTTTATATCCTCTATGTATACCAAAATGGGAAGCCCTTTATTTGGAATTTGGAAGGTTATAGTGATCACCCTGTATTATAAATTACTAATATTAAGCATGCATTAAGTTAATATAGGATTAATCCATTTTCCTGCTAAGTATAAAATTTTTTCTATTCAAATGATAGAGAAACTACGAAGAACACTTTTATTTTCATCGTTAACCTCCCTAGTACCGGGTGGGGTGAATCGTCAGCCCAGTTTAACTTATTTTGTATATTGATTGTATTTAAAGCATTATATTTGGGTCTTTTTAAATTGTTCATTGAACATTAAGTACCAGACGAAAACACGGCTGGGCTAAAATAATTCTTTTTGTATAAATGTTCATTATATAGGTATTTATGTCACTTCAGGAATGTTATGTAATTGCTAGGAATAAGTAATAGTAATTTACTAAAACATAATAATAGGTTCTTCCACGTTAGTGTGAAGACTGTCAAACGATTGCGTGCGCTTTGACAATGTCAAATATAGTTTCATCTCGAACGAAAAGGATTGTTGACTTGGCTGAAACTTCTTATCATTCCGGTGAGTAAAATTATCCATGCCAATTTTACACAGTGCTAATTGTTCTATATGCTTGTAGATGAGGAATTCGAGATCTGTAATCATACTGATCTACATATGGACGATGATTCATCATCTGAAACGGAAAATAACGTCGAGGAAACAATTGAAGTCGATGATGAGATGATGATCGAGTCCAATGATGAAGACGAAAGAAATAGTTCCTCTTGACGTACAAGATATGTTTTTCACCAACGATGGAACAGTTTGGCTAAAGGAATCTGTCAGTAGGAAACGACAGTGATCAAAAAACGTAATAAAAACTCCTGAAGATGACGCACAAATCAAAGAGGAGCTTACGAAATAGACAAACATAACAACGGCGAAGAGGGTTTGGCTTGGAAAGATGTGGAGGAAATTGAAATGTACGCCTACATTGGTTTGCTGATATGCTCTGGAACAGTAAAGAGCAACCGGGGACCGTAGTCATGCACTGGCAAATGGACTCCTGTTTCCAACATCCAATGCCGCGAACGATATTTTCTCAAATTTCAAGTTTGACGCGCTTTTACGATAAAAACACCAGATAATATAGAAGAAGCAGACAAAATGGCACCTATAAGAGACGTATCCGATAGCTTCAAGAATAACTACCATTCTGGAACTCATTTGACGGTGGATGAACAACCAATGGGATTTTGAGGTAGGTGTCCACTCCGTGCATATATGAAAAGTAAACCTGCCAAGTATAACACGAAAGTTTTGGTTCTCGCGGATGCAAATACATCATACTCCAACAATTTTCAAATCTATCTCGGAAAAGAAGAAAATTCTCCGGAACGCGACCAAGATAAACGAGTAGTGTTAGATTTGATTTCGGGTTTGGGCTCAAATTACGGAATCACCACGGATTATTTTTACTTCTTTGGAGCTAGCCGACGAACTACTGGACAGAAATCATACCTTGTGCGGAACACTGAGAAGAACGAGGACATTTTTACACGCACAATTTTTACCTTCTCGAAATTGCGCAGTGTATTCCTCAATTTTTGCTTACCGTTCAGAGGAAAACTACAAATGATTATACATTATAATTCTACTCAGGGCGCACCCTCGACAAAATTGTGGCGAATTACAGCTGCAATAGACAGTGAAAAAGATGACCATCGGTTGTTTTCATGAGTTTTATAGATGTTGCGGCAGTAAATGCTTTTATTTTGTGGGTAAGACTACAAACAGCATTGAATGCCCAGCATTTAGATAAGAGGAGGTTGTTCCTTCTTGAATTAGGAAAAGAACTGGTAGAACCCCATATGTGAATAAGGATAGCCAACTCGATTATTCGATCAAGATTAAATAAGAAGACCATTCAAAACATTGCTAAATTAGATGACATTTTAAACCAACCTAATGCATATCGGCAAGAATCAGTGCAACAAGTGCGTGAAGCTACAAACAGAGGAAGGTGCCAGATATACAGTAGGGCTACAGAGAAGAAGGTGACATCGAAATGTGCAGGATGTAAAAACTTTGTATGTGCATCCCACGGCAAGTCGACAAAAATATGTCAAGAATGTAATATGTAAGTTGTAACATTAAATCTCATTTAATTTTTATACAGGGTGAGTCAGTTTTTTGTAGACAAACTTTAACAGGAGATAGAACACATGTTTCTAAAAGAAAAGTTCCTATAAACATACGTCGTAGAAGGCTTCGTTTCCGAGATACAGGGTGTTGAATATAATTTTTTTCTCAAATTTTCATTAAAACTCATAAACGAATGCTTAGATTTTTATTTATTTATTAATTAAGGGACATAAAACAAGCGATAAGAATGTTCACAAACTTGCACAGTGGCGGAGTGGAGGGTGCTCAACCCTTTCATAAACAGAACTTCTACGCCAATGACTATTTCTTAAAAAACTGTTATTTTCATTATCTACATACAGTTTAACAAAAATAATGTACCTTCTTCTGTTTCGAAATACCTGTGCGTTTCCGAGTTATTTTGATTTTAGTGTTTGATGTGGTACTAAGTTAAGTAATGTGCTTTATGCGAATAATTGAATATAAAGTTTTTAATAAAAAGATATAATAAAACATTTAGAGCCTAACGATCGTTTCTTTAAAATTTCAAATACATTTTCATTTATAAATAGGTAGGTTATCGGTTTATTTTAGTATCCATTGTTATTATCCTCGTATAAAACAAATGCATAATTATTATTGTTATGCGGTCAATACTTTCTGTATAATTATTATGTATCAATTTCGCCATAAACATGTATGAAGTTTTTAAGTGAGATTCTAATAAGTTATAGACCGCTGCTCACTTGCTCTCATTAAAGAGCCGCCACTGTATCAAGCCATACTCAAATACAAGACTTTTGTAAATTGAAATCTGTTTAGTACACTAATTTTAACAATCCTTATTTATTATTGTAACAATATTTAATTAATAATTGTGAAATTAATAAGAATTCTTAGCAATAACGATTTATAAATAAATAACAATAACACTAGTACTGTATAATAAAATTAGACACTGTTCAAAACGTAAACCGTTCTTTTCAATACACATTTCACAGCGACGTACAATAGAACGTCTTAAGTTAATTAAATGATGCGCCCTTATTTCATTGCAAGCATCTCTGATTGTGAAGTTCTTCAAGTGTATTAACCGGAGTGGTATACACTTTGCCTTCATGAATCCCCATACAAAAAGTCAAGTGGCGTTAAATCGGGGATCTAGGAGACCACGCCACTGGACTTCCACCACCTATCCACCTCCCGGGTAGTTATTGTTTAGCCAATTTCTTACATTTCTGCTATAATGGGCCGGACATCCATCAGCCTGAAGCCAAGAATGTCCTCTTAAATTCAAAGGAATGTCTTCCCACATATTAACATGTTCTTCTTCTAAAAATTGTAGGAAATTTTCTGAATTTACACGTTGTGGCAAGAAATAAGGTCCAAACACGTGGTTGCCGTAAATTCCAATCCAGACATTTGTATTAAATTCATGTTGAAAACTTCTTGGTCGAATGGCATGTGGGTTTTCATGTGCCCATATATGCAGATTGTGAAAGTTTACGATACCACGACGAGTAAAACAGGATTCATCAGTCCACAGTATGTTGGATAAGAAATCTCTATTATTTTGAATGGAGTTAAGAACCCACCTACAATAATTAAGTCTTCGTTCGGCGTCACCTGGACATAAACCATGAACAGGTTGAAAATGATATGGGCGTCTGTGATCCCGTTTTAAATCCCGTGAAACTTTACTTTGGGAAATACCAAGAGCAACAGCAGTTCGTCGAGTACTTGTCGTGGTTCCTATTAAATTCACGCAATATACCCTCTCAATTCTATCTCGTCCACGGTTGTTCTGTCGGCCCCCATGTACATTTTTCAAACCCTGGTTAACAAATCGACGATGGATACTCACAAAAACGGAATGATGAGGTTGTCGTCTATTTGGAAATCTTCTCCGATACTCCCTAGCTGCGTACCTTGAATTCCCATTTGCGAACCCATAAATAAAATGAATGTCGGCTTGTTCGCTATTTGTAAATGTAAACGGCATGTTACACTAATTAAAATCTGGCAAATCAAATGAAATAACTTTTGAACTTAAAACAATAATTAATAACAGTGAAATTATTCAAGATAAAGCAAGTGTTTGTAAAAAGTCAAACTGTCGTTTCAAAATATAAAATTTAATACTTACTTGTTTTACAAGGAGTATCATATTTTGTTGCAATGAAATAAGGGTGCATCATTTAGTTAACTTAAGACGTTCTATTGTACGTCGCTGTGAAATGTGTATTGAAAAGAACGGTTTACATTTTGAACAGTGTCTAATTTTATTATACTAGAGTTAGTTATTTATTTATAAATCGTTATTGCTAAGAATTCTTATTAATTTCACAATTATTAATTAAATATTGTTACAATAATAAATAAGGATTGTTAAAATTAGTGTACTAAACAGATTTCAATTTACAAAAGTCTTGAATTTGAGTATGGCTTGATACAGTGGCGGCTCTTTAATGAAAGCAAGTGAGCAGCGGTCTATAACTTATTAGAATCTCACTTAAAAACTACATACGTGTTTATGGCGAAATTGATACATACATAATTATACAGAAAGTATTGACCGCATAACAATAATAATTATGCATTTCTTTTATACGATAATAATAACAATGGATACTAAAAACCGATAACCTACCTATTTATAAATGAAAATGTATCTGAAATTTTAAAGAAACGATCGTTAGGTACTAAAATGGCTCTAAACGTTTTATTATATCTTTTTATTAAAACTTTATATTCAATTATTCACATAAAGCACATTACTTAAATTAGTACCACATCAAACACTAAAAATCAAAATAACTCGGAAACGCACAGGAATTTCGAAACAGAAGGTAAATTATTTTGTTAAACTGTATGTAGATAATGAAAATAAGTTTTTTTAAAAATAGTCATTGGCGTAGAAGTTCTGTTTATGAAAGGGTTGAGCACCCTCCACTCCGCCACTGTGCAAGTTTGTGAACATTCATATCGCTTGTTTTATGCCCCTTAATTAATAGACATTATCCCCCAACATGAAAAAATCTAACCATTCGTTTATGAGTTATAAAGAAAATTTGAGAACAAAAAATTATATTCAACACCCTGCATCTCGGAAACGAAGCCTCCTGCGACATATGTTTATAGGAACTTTTCTTTTTAGAAACATGTGTTCTATCTCCTGTTAAAGTGTGTCTACAAAAAACTGACTCACCCTGTATATAAACGCATATTTTTCAATATTTTAGTTTTTATTACATAGAAGGTAAACGTAATTAATAATCATATAACATGTGTAAGTAGTTAAGAAAAAGTATGGGGTGAAACTTCACCCCACGTGGTATTGGACATTTTAAAAATCACCTGGTACTAGGAAGTCTAAATATCTCAAAAAGGATGAAATTTCAACCCATATTATTTATCTCTAAAAACGTTTCATTCAAAAATGAAACATAAGATGTTCCATTTGAAAAAATATTATTTCGTGTATCACTTTTTGGCGCATAATTTGCTCTATCGTTAGACACGGTATAAAAAACGGTTAAATGTAGATTCTTACTATGTAAATAGGTATACTAAATAGGTCACTTTACTGCACATGAAAGTTTTGATTTTCGTGATATAGAAAAAAAAGCCACTTTGCTTTCTTTTGCGTCTTGACTTGTAGCGTATGCAAAACGTCATACAGATTTTCCTGCAAGTAAATAATGGGCCCGTAAAAACCAAAAAACAAACGACGCAATCTGTAGTTCTTAGAAAAAATACAATCTTTCCTAGCGATTCCTCTTTATTATAATTTTCTTGGTCTTGATGAACCCTATATTTCTGGATGAGTTGTTGGTAAAGAATAAAAGTGTAACACACAGTTTTACTCATAATTTTTCTAGAACTGAAATGTGATAGTAAGTAATAAATGCAGCTGTAGTTAAACTGAAACTATGAACTGCCGAACAATATTTTCTATTTGTAGGTACCAAAAATGTTCATACATAAAAAACCAAAAATTTATTTATATAAAATCAATCTAATAACAATATATGTCTACAAAATAAAAATAAAAAATTAACAATCAATCTTATGAACCATTCTAACGTGTTGTAACATTCTACAATTAATTTTAGCTTTATATGTACATTCTCGAACTGGACATTCAATATTAGCATCTTTTCCACACTCAAATTTTAGGTGTCTTTTTAATGTACCAAAAGATTTATACACTCTTTGGCAAGTTTGGCATACATAACCTGATGGAGTCACAATATATCCAGTAATAACTGGTTTCGTTATTCGTCCACAGTCATATTTAAGATGTCTCTTCAAAGAACCCAAAATTTTATAGATGTTTCCACATTGACGACATACAAAAATCTCATTTCCTAAAAAATGTTGTTATAATATTAATATAAATGAATACAAAAAAATAAAATTGAAGGTACTTATTTACTTTAGTACATTTCCCAGAAAAACGTTAAAGTATAAACACGCATTTGTGAGTAAATATTTTATTAAAAAGTAGTACAGAAAACATGCATTTACTTACTAAACTTACGCTATTATGGCAAACAATAATTTTAACATAAAAAAGAAAAATATAAAAAAAATGGTAACGATTGGATACAAAAAGCAAGACTAGGTCAATACTAACTAATTAGGCCAATATCTCATATCTCACACTTAAAAATATAATTATGGCATATTTACGTTTACAAAATGGAGCTCATACAACACAAGTTTTCACAAAACTGCAATAACATCTGTAGGTGATCTGAAAATGGTTCAAAATAAAGTGTGTAAGTGATAAACACGCATTGCATGAACATTAATGGTTCACAAAAACTTAAGCTATCTTAAAAGCAAAGTTAGGTAAAGAATGTTTCCTATCGCCATCGTTTTTATGTTGAGTTTCGCAATGTCTCTTCAAATTAGAGAGCTGATGAAATTTACGTGCGCAGTACTTACAAGTAAACTGAGCTTGTTTACCACATTCATAAGCCATATGTCTGCGCATATTTCCGCGATGTTTATAAACCTTGCCACAATTTTCGCATGGAAAATAATCTTCTTCTTCCTCTTTAAAAATCGCGGTTAGATGATACCCCAATTTTCCTACTAAACAAAAACGATTACATTTTTATTCATTATTACGTGCAAGAACTAGCATTTCGTACACGTGCAACTATATTTAACTTACACAAAAAAAGATGCTACAATATCATGCACTTGTAAAAATACTACGTGCTACCAACACAGCAACCTTCCACTCTTCAAGTTTTGCACCATTTTGGACGGCAAAACCATCTATTAAATATTCTGTTGTGGTTTCGTCCTTTCTCTGCAATTATTTCCAAAGGTGATCTTACAGGTGAACAACTCGCATAGACTAAAACCAATGGATAAAATGCCGCAATCTTCATTTGAAAACGTACGATCTTATTTCAAAATGGCGAAATTGAATTCCTTCAAAATAAAACTCCGTATGATAATATTATGTAATGCGAAAACTGCACAAGAAACATATACACGTAAATCATGTCATTAACAAACATAGTATTATTATATAATTGTAATTATGCTAAATTCCTGAAATACAAGAATCTTTTGTACAACAATAACACTATTAAAATACTTATCTTTTTGGGTTTTTTAAATGGTGTCTTTGTATATTTAAGTTATACAATATAAACGTTTCGATAATACTTACAGTTATTTTCGTCAGCAGTAATGTTTATTAAAATTATTAAAGAGGTTGAAACAATTTTGTGACATTTGAAAAAAAATTTCAAATTCCACAAATCGTTTCATTTTTAACAATTTTGAAACATACTATTACTACTAACGAAGATAACTGACTGTAAGTATTATTGAAACATTTAGTTTGTATAACTTAAATATACAAATACACCATTTAAAAAAAAAAAAAGATATGTATGTGTAGTAAAGGTGTAACAAACTTTGTATATTAAATTGAAATTTGCAATAATGTAGGCAACTTCGTTCATTTTCGTGTCATGTAAATTGCAAACCTTATTGACTAAAAACATGCATTAAAATTATTTTCGTACTGTTTTGCACTTACGGTTCGGGCAGGTCATGCGCAAAAGATTTCATTAGCATCGTTTTTTGGTAGATGATTAAAAGCGAGAAGAGCATCCATTTGGTCTCTTAAATATTTTGCTGAAAAGTGCTGTATAGTTTTTACAGTAACAGCTATTTGAACCTATTTTACATTGTTTGAGATTTACCTTTTTTAACAGTAACTTTTCCTTTTTGCGTATTTTCATTGTACAACTAAGTTTGCCGTTCATTGTACGCTATACGTTTGAATTGATCGAGGATGGCGCAGTAAAAGTTTGTTGCTGCGCAGAAGAATTATAAACAAATGTTACCTTAACCCGTTTGGCTGCTTTCTAAAGAAATTTACATATTTGGGATAAACAAGTATCAAAACCCTGTTATATTTCCATTTCAAGAATGATTTCACAACCAAATTTGAAAACGGGTATTCGGCAGCATTTAGTTATAAGTAACAGTATAACTGTGAAAACCAAAAGGTAAACGTGCTGCAGGTACTTCATTTCAAAGCATTAATTCATAATTAATTTTTTTATTAATTTAGATTTATTAACATTACTATTTAGATTTTCTACTTTATAACTTGATTTGAAAAAATATGTATAATAAACCTTGTTATTGTTTTTAGTTTTAAATTTATTACATTTAAGGTTTACTTGTTTTCCATAAAATAAGTTGGCGTCTGAGATTTTTAAACATTTATTTACTAGGCGAGCTCATTTGTTGAAAGCAAGGACTAATACAATATGTATTTAATTAAAAAATCAAAATTTAATCTGCCGAAAAGGCTCAAAATCTTCGTACTTATATTTTGAATTTACGTGAAACCAAACATATTTTTGTCATCTTTTAAATATTACAAGTTAGTTACATATAATTATTTGGTATTATTAATCAAAGATTTAATTAATGTATTTTTGTGATTGATGAAATGCAATATTGTAAATTATACACTATTTGATTTAATTATTCTATTAGTCTAATTTAGTATAAAAAATTGTATTATATTTTAGATATTGTTTAAATAATAAATATGTTTATTAAATTATTTATTGACATAATAATAAGTACTCTGAAATATATTAATATTACATAAAATTTTTTCAACAGTTTGTTATATACATTCAAAATTTGATATTTCAAATTAAAAATCAGTTTTTAATTGCACCTAATATTTTTATTTCATTTATCAGTTAAAAATTCTATCATTTTTGTCAATATATCCATACTATTTTAGATAGTTTTCGAGAATTTCGATTTTCTCACTAGCGACGTTACATACGATACTTATAACATTATTGTGGATCGTGGTAGCCATGGAAAACAATTGCGACGAAATGTGTTTATTTTGACAAGTAGGAAACCTTTGTATCTTAGTAACGCAATTATTATTTTCCATGGCTACAAGATCCATGCAATGCAATGTTATCGAAAATAAAGTAGCTATGTGAAAACTCGAAATTCTGCTAAAACTATCAAAATAGATATAGGATATATTTAACAAAAATGATAGATTTTTAATCCTGAATAAATGAAATAAACATATATGAGGCAATTAAAAAACTGATTTTTTAATTTGAGAATTTTCAAATTTGAATGGTTATAACAAACACCCTGTTGAGAAAATTAGAAATACTAATCGGTCTAAACTTAGTATAATATCACTCATTTTCACGAAATATCAATTTTTTTTATTGAAATTTAAACAATTGCATTCATCAACCTCGAATGGTTATAATAATCTTTAAACGTAATATCTCAAGAACTAAAATTTTCAGCCAATCTGTTGTATGACAAATATTTGTGAGCTACAATTAAAACTAAAATCAAATACGATGTTCTATTTAAAAAATCATATATTTCACGTCTGTCGCACTGTATAAGTCAAATTTTAAATAAATGCACATTCTTACTCTAATGGTCCATACAATATTTACACAAATAATTCTAGTTACAATAAACTTTTACTCTATCGTTGGGACACCTGTACCTGTGGTTTCATATTAGTTGAGTTCATCGGCCTATTTCCAGTTGCTTTTATAGCGCGACGTTTCGGAAGCAGACTCTGCTTCCGTCATCAGGCTTAGTCCTGCGAAGGACTGTTTTCGCACTTGAATCGAATTCATGTGATGATTTTTTCCCAAGCACTTGACTACTCTCAGATTCGAACGTGGTACCTTTCACTGACACCTTTAGTAAACACCACTGATATATATATATATATATATATATATATATATATATATATATATATATATATATATATATATATATATATATATATATATATATATATATATATATATATATATATATATATACTTTTAGAACTGATGTCTACTGCGTGGACGGAGGATTTCTCCTTAACTATTAGAGATATCAAAACCAATTTTGGTGTGGTAATACACGATCATTAGACCTAAATTCTAAAAATATTTAGGTATATACAGGGTGATTGACAAAAATATGCCAACCCAAATTTGTGTTTTTTAATGGAACACCCAGTATATTTTTGCATTTTTGGATTCAGATACATTTAGAGTAAAAGTATAGAAATTTGTATCTGTATCACTAACCGTTATGCAGATATCATCAGTTTAGTACCAAAATAGAGTTAACTTTGGAACCACCACGATGCGAGCGTTGTCACCCGGATTTTGTAAATCTGTTTATACCGTCGACTATCAATAATAACAAACAAACCAGGAAAATTTTCGAAAACATGTAAAACGATACAGAAAATTGTGAAAAATTACATTTCGTGTAAGTTAATAACGTGAAATGTAATTTTTCACAATTTTTTCAAATGCAACACCCTGTATATTTTTTGACATTTCGATTCCCCGTGAAAAGTAGATACTAATTGATAATAGGTTTCATAGCCATAAGACGGACCCTTCTTGAGATATTGACGCTTTTACGTAAAAATATTCTAAAATACGAATTTACTATGACAAAAGAATTCAACAAAACAAATTGCATTTATTGTTTTGACGTTTGTATAATCATTAAAATATTGTTCCATTAGTTTGTGTGTTTTTGGATTGTCGTTTTGTCAATTTTTGTATAAAATGAATTTTTCCTAAGAAGAAACGGTCGATATGATCTTTATTTAAGGCGAAGCTCAAAGAAATGCTTTGTTGGCTACCCCTTTGTACTGTGAACAACACCTAGAGAGATGACAGCCGAGGAAAGAATCGTTTATGAATGTAGCTGAGAGATCTATAAATTCTGGAAGTGTGTGTTATCCGAAGTGCGCAAAAACAAGCCCAAATGAAGAGATTGAGTTTCAAGTTATGGCATCTCTTATAGAAAATCCGCAAATTAGTACCATAGAGCTAAGTACACATCTAGACCTAAACAGAAATACAGTTCGCAGCTTTATTAAAAAACAAATTGCACCCTTATCATATCAAGCAACATCAAGCTTTAAGTGAAATAGATTTTCAAAATCGTGAATATTTCTGCCAATGGGTAACTACTAAAGTCACTGAAGAACCCAATTTTGTTAATAACATTCTATTTACGGGTGCGGCAACTTTTCACAATAATGGCAATATTAATACACGTAACTATCATCACTATTCAGATACTAATCTACACATCTTAAAGAGTTGCTGATCACCAACATCGATGGTCAGTTGAGTGGGGAAGTATAATCAATTTTAATGTGGTTGGTTCTTTTTTCATTGATGGGAGTCTTACTGGAGAAAGATATTTACAGTTTTTGGAAATCACTTACCCGAGCTTTTGGAAAATATCGAGGTAGATAATATTCGTACGACGTGGTTTCAACTAGATGGCGCCCCTCCACACGACCTTAGGCAATATCTCGATAGAAATTATCCAATGAGGTGGATAGGACGAGGTGATGTGCAAAACTTGCCAGCCCTTGATTTCTTACTTTAGGGCTACGTTAAAGAAAAAGTTACCAACATCCTCCCACCACAAGCGAAGATATGACAAATAGAATTAGAGCTGCGTTTCAATCAATTTCGTCTCTAATGTTGTTGCGAGAAAATCTTTGGTTTACCGAGCGAATTGCGAAATGTTTGGCTAGGCGTGGTAAGTATTTTGAACATTTAATTTGAATTTATGGTTTTATTCGTTCATGTTTACTTGTTCAACTTATTATTAGGTGTAGAGAATTATTGTATTGTTTAGTTATTAATTAAGTTTTCCTATCACTTAAAGAATTTATTTGCCATTCGTATTTTCTTATTGCCTCTGGATTTTGTTTTATGTGTTCTTCTTTTTCAAACAAAACGCCAATACCTCAAGAAGGGTCCGGCTTATGGCTACGAAACCTTTTATCAATTACTATCTACTTTTCACGGGGAATCGAAATATGAAATATATACAGGGTGTTGCATTTAAAAAAATCAAAAAAATTACATTTCGCGTAAGTTAATCATACTATATAGTCTTACACGTTTTCGAAAAATTTCCCAGTTTGTTTGTTAATAGACTATTATTAATAGTCGGTGGTATAACCAAATTTACAAAATCGTGGTAACAACGCTCACATTGCGGTTCCAAAGTTAAATATTTTGATACTAAAGTGACGATATCTGCGGTTAGTGATTCAGATACAAATTTCGATACTTTTATTCTAAATGTAACAGTGAATCCAAAAATGCAAAAATATACAGAGTGTTCCACTAAAAAAACACAGGTTTGGGTTGGCATATTTTTGTCAATCACCCTGCATATACCTAAATATTTTTAGAATGTAGGTCCAATGATCGTGTATTACCACACCAAAATTGATTTTGATATCTCTAATAGTTAAGGAGAAATCCTCCGTCCACGCAGTAGCCACCCGCCCTGTATATCGGATTGTCAATTGCCTAGTGGCTAACAGAAACTGGAGGTACGTTCATTTAATACAGCACATAAATTTTATTTCGTAATGAAGTATTTACAGTTGCCTGTATGCAATAAACGTTTCAAAAAGTATATATTGAATTTTTTCGTGGTTGCGCAGTAGTTTATTGCGCATGCTGCGCCGTAGCCTATTGCGCAGCTGTTTTGCGCTTAAGCTCTTCGCGCATTATTGGACTCCATATGGAGTTTCATTTCCACACTAGCTTGGCTTATTGGATTTTCTGCTAGTGCGATGTACATTTTAACAATAATATTAATTAGTGAAGAAATTTACCCCTTTGGTGAGGCAATAAGTTTTTGAGACGAATAAAGTTTTTTTATTTTGAGTAGATAATAAACGAGGCACCACTGTCTTCAAGTGCTTTAAAAGAAAATTAAAATATAGACCCAGAACTTAATAAAGATATTGCTATATTTGAAGTCACCTTTTAGTGATTGAAATGAAGTTATACGCATTCAGTAGCCCACGTCTTGTTTAGTAAATTCACAATATTAGTACTACGAATAACATAGAGTTTATAGTTATTTTAGTAAAGGAAATGTCAAAATAAAAGTTATTTTGTCGGCGTAGCTTTTTCTGAAGTACATTCCTTCCTATGTTTTCAGCAACGTATATTTTAATTTCATATAAATTATTTGGCGCATTTATATAAAGAAGATGGGTGTCAGTCTCGAATAAGCTCTTTCAAATTATGGCACTATACAGGAAGTGAAAATTATTCAACCGAATCGCATTAGGGGTATTCTTCAATCTTCATTCTGGCGCGAGAAAAATTATGGCCACATTGTGAAAAATCCCACATTACAATTGAACATATTGTAACTTTATTATTAAAATTACAAAAACTCGTGATTCAGCTTAAACAGCAAAAACTGTGCTAAAATCTATTACTTGCGATGGGAAGTCGTTTTAATTTTAATGTAACGTTTTAATTGATTAATGTTTAAGTAACTTTGCAGATGTAAACAAGTTTACGAATTATGCAATCGTCGTGATAAAAAAACGGTATAGCGTAACGAACATTTATTTTAAATTCACGTTTCAAAGAAAGTAGGAGTTGATGCCCTTCAGTCTAAAAAAATTCTGATTGTACATAAACTAACATTCTAAAACGATGTAAATACAATTGTCGGCATTGTTAAAAGTTTGTGCTGACAGATGAACGATATTAGCTGAACCTTTCGATAGAAGTATAATTGATTGCGAAAAGTGATATCGATAGAAAACCTTAACCGAAATTCAGAACAACGGATTTACGAAAGTATGCATAACAATGAGAATAATCACCTCACTCTTATGAAGTGTGCACTACCATTACAATTTTACATTAAGGCCTTTCGAACGGTAGACAAAGACTTAAAATCGAAGAGGGCGGTACACTGTTTTAGTATTACAGTAAGAAGAAGTCATATCGTGATAGATTTATTACTTCTAAATGGCCTGTGATTTGCGCTCAACATCCAGTTACACTTTCTAATCATGTCCACGCGGACCAGCAAAAGAATCCGGCAAGTGGTTTGTGTTCATTTATTGAGACTGAGGTCGAGTTAGAAAACTACGTTTTTTTTTTAAATTAACCGTTGTAACAATTTAAGCGTTTATTCTAAAATTCTGATTTTTTGTATACCGATACCTGAAATATGAGCGGTCTAATAGCAATTCAGGAATTTTGTAAATTTACAAAAATAAAATTATCAAAATCGTATGTCCATGGCGCTTGAACGCGACTGAGGACCATTGTAATAATTTAAGCTTTTAATCTAAAATTCTGATTTTTTGCATACATATACCTGAAATATGAGCGCTTTTCATAGCAATTCAGGAATTTTGAAAATTAACTTAATTAAATAAATTAATGAACATTAATAACGTCGATGCTTCGACATGTTTTGGACGAATTTATTTTAATTAACTAGCATATTTACTAAACTAATTGTTTTCAAAAATTACATTTCAGAAAATGAAGTTTTGTAATCTTTTTTGGAAACGCACCGCTACTCTACATTTATAAATATTCTTATTTTATTTCTAAATAGAAGGCTAAGGTATATGATTTCTAGAAAGGTATGGTTCCGAGAGCGGCTAGTGGCGTTCTTGGTTAAAGCGCGCGTTTTAGGACTAGTGGGTAAAAATTCATATTTCTGCAACTACTAAAGTTAGAGACTTAATTTTTTTTTTTAAGTTTTCTACGTTTTCTGGCTACATTTGACTCGATATATATGTATAGAAATTTTCAACAATTCACATAGCTTGCCGCAGGGTGAAGTTTGAGATGCACGATTTTGACAATTTTATTTTTTCAACTTTATTTTAAAAAAACTGCAAACATTTTCAAAATTCCTGAATTGCTATTAGAAGCGCTCATATTTCAGTTATATGTGTGTAAAAAATCAGAATTTTAGATTAAAAGCTTAATTTGTTACAACGGTTAATGTTGAGAAAAACGTAGCGATTTTACTCCACTATTTCTGAACGAACAAACAAAAATTTACACATTTACCTAGAATTCACAATAAAGTAGTTCAATTTATTATTAAGGTTTTATATATTAATTAATTATGAATCATAGTACTGTTTAATAATTATTAAACAGTTTTACAGTTTTTAAACTATGAAAGTATGTTCTAACCACCATTATTTTAAGTTGCTCCTTGAATAAATTACTTGCAATTCTGTTTTTAGTTTATCTTGTAAATATATTGAAAACTAGTTTTGGTAGAAAAAGATTTGTGTAAACTCGAATATCTTATAAATGTCGACATTGTATATGTAAACATTCGCCACTTTCGGTAGTTTCTAAAAGTGAACATGTTCCGAGAAGTCGAGGACAGAGTCATAAGCTCCAACCGGGCTCTCTTCGTAACGTTTCATGATATACTTTCCGTGGACAGTTTGAATTTTACTAACATGGTTTTGTTAATTTTTCTAGGTTATTATTAACAATATATATTTGTGAAATTGTGAATTTTTTATTTAAACCATTTTTTGTAGAAATAATGGCATGATCCCTTCCGGTATTTGATTTTTATATACCGTACAAAAATAAATGAAATCCGTTGAGCCATAAAGGAGAACTGCTAACGAAACCTTTTAATATGGTGCGAAATAAGCCTCAACTAAGCCTTAACCCCCAGCAAGGTATCTTTAACGTGTCGAACATCACGTCAACACTGCACTTCACAGTTTTACTTCCTATACGAAAAGAAGGCATGTTCTGTTTTTCTCCGCTTATTAAAAAGACGGGATCGAAACGGTGCTTCTCGGGCAAAATGTAAACACACTTAACTTTACACAGCCGAGAAAATTAACGCAATATATTACTTATTAATTAGGTGAGACGTGTTTTGTGTTATTTGCTATATTTTAATTTATATTACAGCTACCTTTTCCTTATCACATGGATGTCCAATTGTGGATATTTTCTATTTCTTTCAAGCAAGCACGCCTTCCCGAACTGCCGAAGCAGTGCTCTACCAAGCAATTCATTCAGTGGTTACTCTACACCTTTTTATATTGGAACACCATGATGATGCACAGATTTAACATTTTTACTATTTCAAACGTTGCATAAATTTTATAATTTAATTTAAAAATTGAGTTTCATGTCAAATGTTTAATCTATTACAGCTCATTAAAGGTACTAGGAATGCAATACTCTGTAATATTGAAAAATCAAATCATAATATATGCATAACTCATGGTGTAGCTCAACAAGTATTTATATTACATAAAAATTCAAATTTTAAATGCATAAACTAATATAAGACCTTGCATATGTTTAGTAATGTACCGGGTGTCCCTATAAGAATGGCTCTCGGCCATATATCAGAAACCCCTTATAGTACAGCTTCAAAAAAAAATGTTTATAACAAAAGTGGCCGCGAAAAAACCTAGAAATTATTTACAAAATAGTAGGACCACCGCTAGAGGGCGTAACTGAAAATTAAAAATTAATAAATAAAAATGTTACAAATTTCGCCTGATTAAGAGGCATTGAAAATACGATCATTATATTCTTCTTGAAATTCTACGTATGTTTGGTTTCACAAGTTTTGGTCCATCTATTCGAATAAGGCGTAGAGGAGTTCTGCTTACTCGATCTTTGCAAACTTAGTCTTGTAGAAAACAGCTCTTTTCCACTAATGTGAGAGTAATAATTTCGACACAACCTAGTAAGTAATATGCACGCTATAGGGGGATATTTAGGAAAAAATACTTACTCTTTGGGTTTTTTATGGTGTATTTTTATATTTAAGTTATACAAACTAAACGTTTCCATGACACTTCTATTTGCCTTCGTCAGTAGTAGTATAATCTTTGAAAGTGGTTTCAGATGTTGAAACAATTCTGTGAAATCTGAAAAATTGACAACATAAGCCTTCCATTAGTATAACAGTTCGATAAACGTATAAATAAAGCCTTCGACTGTTAGAGGGTGTTCTGATTTGTCGTCTTCAAAGCAGTTTAACAATATTTAATTAATTAATGTTCCAGTTATTCTTTACTAAAATAAAATTAGATTCCATAGTTGGCTTTATACGTTTATCAAACTGTTATATTAATAGCAGACTTACGTTTGCGTTTTCAATGTTTCAAAAGTATGTGTAATAATGGTGAAAGTTTACATTTTCATAATCCTTATTGTACTTTTTAATACTTTATATGAATCCACTTACAAAACTAAAAAGTTTAGAAAATTCGACATTCGGCGTATAAATATAGAACTTATTTACTTTTGATGGGTCACAATGAGTTACTGAGGAGGCGGTAAACAAAGGAACATAGGATGAGGATGATGCCCATGTGTGACGTCATCTATTGTAGGATAATTAGATTAGATAAACAAAACTACTATAACCTAAGAGAAAAAAAAGTGCACGAGCCGGGAATCTAACCCGCACCAAAAGTGTGGAACACGACTCCTACCGCTACACCACCAGCGTTGTAGCAGTTTGACATTGAAAGTGTTATTTAAACCATTTATAAAATACCTATTTACATGAGCTATGATGACGTCACACATCCGCACAATCCTCATCCCTATGCTCCTTTGTTTACCGGCTCATAGTTACTGATAGGTTAAAATACTGTTGTATATAGGGCTTCCAAAAATTATTTATTTATTTGACCACCCTGTTTATATAACAATAACTTCCTAGGAATAAATGCAGTTTTGATACAGTCTGCATACTAAATTATTTTGAACATTTTCAACTTTGTAATTAAAAATTATTATTAATTTTATTAAATATATAAATAAAAAGTTTACCTCGAGTAGGATTTGAACCTACGACCTGTACTTTGCTGGAGTACCGCGCTAACCAACTGCGCCATCAAGGTTCAATCCCCAATCGATCTAAATTTTGTCTATAACAGATAACTTTGTGATGAAAATAAGCGTTAAGTTAAAAGATATGCGGATTTTGTATATTTAACAGGTTTGCCGCCGTTTTCCTTGAGTATTTTTTATTTAATAATAATACTTAACAATAAGTCGTGATAACTGCCTAATTCAATACTTAGAAATACGTAACAACTATCAAATACTAATGTATGTGATGTTCAAAGTGATTGTAAACTAAAAGCAAGACAATGATAAAAGCATTGAACTAAATTTCGTAAAAATTATGTTTTAAATTAGCATATCTTGAACGCGTTGTATCTATGAGGTCTTTTAAGTTGTTAAACTTTTAACAATAAATAGTTATTTGGCGACAGATCTGGTGATCGGACTGTCCCAACAATAGATTCATACATTCCTAATCAGCGGCCAGGATATATTGCATTTAAAAAGTCTGTTAACTATGTAGCAGAATGAGGTGTAGCACCATCCACTTGATACCAAATATTTTCAGTTTTGAATTTGTGGCACAATCTCATAATGAAACAACAATAAAAAATTGAAATTCAGATTGTCATTAGCGAAAAATAGACCGATCAAAGTAAGATCAACCTTCCATGGTGCTATTCAAATTTTTCGTAGGCAACTTCGTTCATTTTCGTGCCATGTAAACTGCATACCTTAGTGGTTTAAAATATGCATAAAAATTATTCTAATTTCGTACGCATATCGTTTGAGTTTCAGACAGGTCATGTGCAAGGATTTCATTTGGATCGTTTTGTAGTTCTTACGTATTTTCATTGTACTATTAAGTTTACCATTTTTGTACGCTATACATTTCAATTGACGCAGTAAAAGTTTGTTGCTATGTAGAAGAATTATTAATAGATGGTACCTTAACCGGTTTAAGTCAACTAAGTTTGGCTGCTTTCAAAAGTAATTTACATATTTGGGATCAACAAATATCAAAACTTGTTATTTTTTCCATTTCAAGAATTATTGCATAACCAAATTTAAGAGCATCTATTCAGCAGATTTAGTCATCAATAACAGTATAACAGTGACAACTAAAATGTAAATGTACTACAGGTATTTCATTTCTAAGCATTAATTCATAATTACTTTTGAATTTAATTCAAGTTTACTAACATTAGTATTTAGTTTTTCTACTTTACATACATACACACACACACTATATATATATATATATATATATATATATATATATATAAATAATAATAATAATAATAATAAACCTTGTTATTGTTAGTTTTAAATTTATTACATTTAAGGTTTACTTGTTTTCCATAAAATAAGTTGGCGTCCGAGGTTTTTAAATATTTATTTACAGGTTGAAGCAACATCAATGTTGGAAAGCGAATATATCTAACAACGCATTTTTTAAATTAAAGCAAATCAAAATTTTAAGAATCCGGCCCATCCTTTTTTAAATAATACAAACGGCCCACTAAAGAAAACGCCAATTTAAAAACTATAAAACTTTATTAATAAAAAATTAAGTTTTAATAAATCACACTTAAAGCGATTCTTTCAAAAAAAAAAAAGTTGAGGTTTACAATGGAATCTAATATGTACAGTCAAATTGTATTTTCGTTTGCATCTATATTTATAACCATCCATAATACAAAGAAAAGTAGGTTCTTTTCCGCACTCAAATTTTGTATGTCGTACTAAATAATTGGCGTATTTATAACTGCTTCCACAATCGGCGCAATTATACATCACAAAGGCTGAAACACATTCATTATTAATAATTAAATAAAGAAGTTTTTGTTTAAATAAAATAAGTTGAAAGAAATATAAAAAATGTAAGAGTATATATCATATTAGTACTATAACGACAATGTCTAAATCCCGTATACATCTCAAATTAAATTTTCTAAGTATTCCTTAATTTTCTTTGTTTTTTTCATGTGACGATTAATGATGTGAAGCTTCAAACAATGCTTTTGCTTAGTGACATGAGGACAGTAGGAACATTTGAAAGAGCCGGATTTTCCACACTCGTGTTGGATATGCCGCTTCCATGTTGATTTATGCTTATAAGATCTGTTGCATGTTTTACAAACAAATCCTAAAAAAAAGTTTGAATTAGTCGAAATTTACAACTATGTATCCTCTCATAAAAAACTACGTTTTTTATAATTCTCTTTATTGTGCAGATGCAGTTTTCTTTACAAATTAGCGTTGTGTAACAACAAACAGTGTGTTTTCAAAGTATCTTTTCTTTTGCATTTATAACAGCACACAGGGCACTGAAACTTAGGGTTTTTCCCACATTCATTTTTCATATGCCTGGATAAATTGTAGCTTTTGTGGTAGGATTTTCCACAATCCACACATGTGAACAGTATCATTGCTAAAAATAGTCATGTCACATTATACACAATAACAATATTAACACATAAAATTGTTAAATCCGTATTATTCATGGTAAAACATTAAATTAAAACTTTGGCAATTATGTCACTTTAGAAAGTATGGTAGTATATAAAGGGAGCAGCAAAGTAAAATTACAATTGAACAACTGTACCCCTCATGATGGGCGCTAAATTGTAATACAAGCCCCCCCTTTTGGAGCCAATTGTAATGCAGCATTGAGTGAAATTCAGTAATGAAGATACGCAACTGTTTTTTACACGAATCATTAAACACCTGTATTCGCTTACAGATATAGGAAAGCTTCACGTAAATTTGAACTTCACTATTTATTCGGTACTACTGTCCCAATTTAACATGTATTTACTTAAATGTATTCATCTTAGCATTTAGTTAAGTTCTATGCAAATCTTCTGAACTTACAGTTATAACCAATTAATTGTGCACCATGTTAATTCACCATTTAATTAATTAAATTTATAAATTATTATACCTGTTCCTTAAAAGAACAATGAGTTTAGCACGCATCTTTGTTAACATTTACTTGGCTAACTAAAATGCACAACACAATATTTATTTCTTTGGTCAGATCTCGTAATTCGACGCTTAGGCCCTTTTAAATCTAATATACAATCACTAATAAATTTAAACAACCTTATATTTAATAATGGCCGACGAAAAAATTTCAATTATAAAATTTTAAATTTTATACAATTTCAAACTACATAATAAAATTGGCCGTAAAATTAAAACTGTCTCTTTCTCAAGACCACGTTTGTTTTATACCTATCGCCTCTCCAGCGTATCAATACATTTAATACACTCTTTAGATGATCGTGATTAAACTTATTTGCTTGTTTCCATTTAATCCATCAAATAACACAAATTTCAGGATTATTTGCTAAATCTGAAATGTGAATTTCCAATTTAATAATTTTTAGAAAACTTAGATATCCTAATATGAATCAACTAGGTTTTTTACCCAATCAAAATCGATTATATCAATTTTATAATTAATTTTATACTGATTTTTTAATCCGCCATAAGAGGTAGTCTCCGTTGAACCTATTTTTGCAAAAATATAAAGTACGCGAGAATTATTTGTATCATTAATATGAAATCTTCATTAACCAAAACATAATCTTTCAAACGCTGTTTAATTTGTTTAAATTCTTAACAATTCCTATCAAATGTTCTAATTATTTCATTGGCAAATGCTGCATTTTTGTCATTTTCAAAACAACATAATCAATGTTGTAAGCAGCAGCGGCTCGTTATCTTCTACAATTTCTGAATTGGATTTTAAATTTGTTATTGATATGAATACTAATTTATACTTCATTTTAAAATGTTAATTAGTAAAACGTACTTTGAAATTGAATATACTATTCATGATATATTTACACAAAATGTTTTAATAAGTTTGCAATTTATTTTTAACCCAGTGTTCATATACGAATAATGTTTATTAATTCAGTGTATATTATACTAATGTAATAACAATCATAAAACTTTCTCTGCAGATAAACTTAGTAATACTTAAAAAATTAAATAATGCTCAATTCGGAATAACAAAAACAAAATCAACGTAACCAAAATATTGTTTCACTTCACAGTGTTATAAGATTAAAAGGTTATCAACATTTTGTAAAAAAACAAGATAAAAAAACGGAACGATATCTTAGAATCGTATTTCAGCTTGTTAGATAAGTGTGCAAATATGATTAAGAGTTAATTAAGAATAATGAGTATTAAATGACTTATAATAGGGCATTTGTACTAATTGTTTTTCAATAAAACAGAGATGTTACAACCATAAAAATAATACCATAACGAATATAATAAATAATGGCATGTTTTAAAATTATCATAATACATTAAAATATGTATTTAAACCTACATTCATATTTTTACAATAAAACCATATTCACAGAAACAACTATTAGTAACCATATTTGTAAAGTTCAACTATATCTTTAGTTTGATGATTCCTTTTCGTTAAAAGATGTTGCTGTAGTACATCTTTACGGTAACATTTATAATTGCATAAAGGGCAGGAAAATTTCGGTTTTTTGCCACACTCATACTTCTCATGACGTAACAAATGGGCTCTGTTTTTATAGCTTTTCCAGCATTTATCACAGTTGTATCTTAAGTTTCCCATTTCTAAAAATATATTGTTTAGTATAAAATCGAATAAAAGGAACTGACAATAAAAATTAAACAAGGCAATACCCCTTGCCGTCCCCTCCCCCCACATCAATTAATTAAACATGTGAGACATGCAAAAGTACTTACCAATTTGATTCCTCAATGAATACCTGCCATTTTCCAACCACTGTTGTCTGAACAGAGATTTGAACTCGAGAGCGAGGTGTCCGTGGTGAGTCGATTATCTTACTGAAGTACATTGGTTGTAAGATGTAGGATTTTGAGGATCTACATTGGTTCTTGTTTAATCGAACTATATTTATACCATAACTGTAGATTGTATTTAAAAAAATGACGTTTAAGTCGAATATTTGGTGTATGTATTACGCATACATTATTCACAAACTTCAGGACACGCCCTTACCATGAAGATTACACGTTGTGTTACGGTCAGTCTATACTAGGCGCAATAAAGAAGGTCGTGGACGATAGTAAGTTGCTAATTAACTAGAATAATTCTTAGCTCAAAATTCGGTAAAATAGGGCGTAAGCGAGCCACAATAGACAAATATTTATATGGGAATTAGGTCATGGGCAGCTGTAATCTTTTGCTCGACTATTGAGTGTGAAATTAGATATAATTATCAATAAACTCTGTAATAGATATAATTATTAATAAATTCTTGAATTCGAATTTAGCTTTATAAAGTTCGATAAAACATCAATCATTACATTAATTTAAAAAACGTAACGATTCAAATATAGTACCTTAAGTGTTTGATGGTTATTAAAGGTTTTTGTTAAACAGAGTCGGTCCAACCTTCTCAGATCTATTCAACCAAGTTTATTAATATTGACATATTTTTATATTATAAACGTTAATTAAAATTGGAAACTTTTAATTGCCCAAACGAAAATAAAATATTCGATATGCTAAACACTTCATCTGAAAATCTTTAATCGTGGTACAAATTTTATATTTGCCCACACATCAAGGAAGATATACGTTAGTGATTAACTAATTATCCAAAATATGTCACTTAATCACATAACCTCGTTAGATTGGCAATCAATTTAAGTATATGATATTTTATTCATATAAGTATAAATTAGATGTGAATACGTCCAAATGTTTATTTTCGAACCACTTCCAAAAGAACAATGAAACTGGAATGGAATTAACTTCATCACCCTGTAAATTCCCTACTTGAGATCATTTTTGAATAATACGTTAAGCAAATAAAGCTTACATTTAAAATCTCAACAAAACCTCTCTCAAAGAACAAAATAAGAAATATCGTTAATGAATTAAATACGTCTCTTAACAAATTGGCAAATCCGATTCAATTACTCTGTTCTCAAGCCAAACGAAAATAGTGTTTTATTTTAAAATTTGAAAATGCCTATGCACATAACTATTTACTGTTTTTAACCGTTGGTCGAAATTTTGTAAAATGAACTACATTACGTTAGATTATGGGCGCGAGAATAGAGGTCAGTTTCGCTTAACTTCCATGCTCTAGTTGCTTTTATTAGTCTTAACCACCTCATAAGCCATAAAAGACCTTTTTCGTAGCAAATTTAAAATTCGACCTATAGTAATAAATCGAAATTGGTCCTATCGGGTTTCCTCGTCCCTTCATGTTGATAAAGACAATCGATATTTCTTTCATACTGACAAATTTTCAATTTAGTATATGAGACATAACTTAGATCGAAAATCTACTCTCTCTATGACTTTCTAGGTAATTTAAATACTTAATATTTAATTTCAATCCAATATAGTTGATTTAGTAATTATTTAAACAGTTCTTACTGAAACGATTCTCCCTTTTTCATGTCATCAGTTTTGGTTGTTACGATAAATTTACAATTACTTCTTTAAAACCACAATTATATGCCTAAGCATATAAATAAGTTTAAATTAAAAAAAAAAATTTATTTTGAGCACTAATTTACATAATTTCAAAGAGTATCAATGACGTAATCGTTATTTCATCTATCTTGCATTGACGTTAAATGCGTAATATATTGAATATCTCACAATTACCATTAGTTGTAAAACCGATATGTAATACATATTTAGTATGATACACGTATTAGGAAACATTTAACAGTAAACTCTATAGTATGATAGAACTCAATGCTTTGTCCAAACATCTTAGTTCAACATCAGTTAAGAATCTTAAATGAAAAAGTTTTATAATAAATTTTTCTTTATTACAAAAAATGATACAAAATCTTGTTATCACTAGGCCCTAAAGATAAAAAATAAGCGCATGCTATATTGCAAAAAAAAACTGTAAATATGCACTTAATTATATAAAAAATTTAACCATAAAACTAAGCAGAGCTAAACAAATAATAAAATTGTATGTATATGGTATATAATTGTGCATAGGAAAGTTTATTGTGAAATTTGGCATAAAATATATAAATATAAAAGGAACTGGGTATTTAAAATGATCACTGAAATACATCACAAAATTGCTCACGAGTATTTTTAAATGAGTTGAAATACTTTTTTTTTTAATGACAACCATCACCATATATATTAAGTTACTAAATATATAAAAGCAATTAAGTTATCAAAATTGTGAAATTGTAATAATATCAAAACATTTACTAACAATATATAAAATTGAATGAATATACTTAATAAAAATAGTTGGCTTAGTACGATTTATTCTTTATACTACTATCACTTGTTGTTTAAAGACACATTGTATATTTTTGCGACCTCGCTTTTCAAAGCTAGTTCCAGATAATTAAAGAGGTACAAAGTGTTTAATGCTATTTTGGCTTTATTACACTTCTGCGTATGTTATAGTTCGATATGTTAAACTTTATAAAAGTAGATAATCACATACATTTTTTTAACACTTTCTATAACTATAAACCATTGTCATGAAAAATTTGGCTAACTCTTAAACATTATATATTAACAGTCTGGTACCTACTACACCTACATAATAAAATTTCAAAAATATTTTCAGAGTGCAATTTCTTTAAATTCGTTCCGATTTGATGGCATATCAATTTGTCTACACCCTGTATAACTATGACAATGTGATTTTCTACCTAAAGGAACTTCAAACCTGAGGCACTATTAACGGCATATTTTTGTATAAACACTAACAAATTATTGTATAAACGCTGCCGTACACAATAAAACTACTTATATACTAAATCACAAGTAAATAGTTTAATAAAAAAGTTTCAAGTGCGCCATGGAAATAACTATCCTGAGAAAGTATTAATGGAACATAACCTATACTAAATCTAAGCTAATCACCGGTAGTTTCAACTTCATTTTTAACAGCCGTATAATCAATTTCTTTATGCATTCTTTCCATATGTCGTGCCATATGCATTTTTTGTTTCGCTTTATAACTACAATAAGGACACTTAAATTGAGGATCTTTCCCACATTCCCATTTCTGATGATTACGCAAGGAACTTTTTAATTTATACATACGACCACAAACATTACAAGCAAAACCAGTCACATCTGTTGTTTGTGGATTTGAATTTTTTGGTAATTTCGACGTAATACTAAGATCAAGTGAAGCATTTGTCATTGATAATATTGACTTTTTCATATTTTCGTGCATTAGAAGCAATGGCAAAGAAAGATGGGATGGCCAATTTCCCCATGGTCGATTTACACGTAAATCTTGAGCTGAAACAAACATGTGTGTTACTACAAAATATATTAGCGTATACATATACTACGGAGAATAGCAACTGCATGCAAAAATACATTAAAAACTTGTAAATATTTATTTTGATGAAAGAAACAATACAGCATCATAAAAAACACATAAAAATTTTAAACAGAAATTATATACAGATAACTTATGAGTAGCTACAGTTGGGCAGTTTCTAAGTAAATCCTGTTTATTGTAATGTAACTCTACTCCTGTCAAATAAATTACCTTGTTTCATATAAGATGTATAACAAAAATATCGCTTATTAAAGGATGCTAAGCAACAATATTTTGCTTGTAGTGATTCAAAGTACACAATGTATAGTTTATTAACAAACATTAATAAATCAAACAATTCATACATAATAAGAGTGAAGGCAGACATATATCAGCGTCACAATTTACATTAAAGTAATAAACAGTAATCAAATACACTTTGCAAAATATAATAAATATACTTTACATGCAATCTGTACCAAAAATTCAGTATAATATACCATCATGCGTAGAAACTCTAGTAGAAAATTATGATATACGTAGTTTATATAGATAATAAATTTCTTTGTTGTATATTGAGTACAGGTGACGTCATGATTGTTTGCTTTGTGATTATTTCTTTTTAAGGTATAATTAAATATTTATATCTAAGTAAAAGGGCATATACCACCAATCTTGAGCTCTAGAAAGTGCTTTGGTAGGTGTAATAGAAAGAATTTTTTTATATTGTGAGATTTAAGGAGAGTTTTACTTTCACATCGTATTCGGCGATAAAAGCTTTTATTTAATAGGTTGACATTGATTGTGAATTTGGACGATTATTTGTTTTAAGTAATTTAAAACATGTTTGTTAAATTGAATTATTAAGTTTCCTTCAAGTGCTAAATTTCTTTTGTAAAGGAACAGTATACAGATAAAAAGAGGCGTTCATCTTTTCTTTGTCTGTACTATTTATGTGTTGTTCACGATTTCAATACTGGAGAGATTTTTTCGTTTTAACTTAGCAACAACATTCAAGTGGAAATTTAGTAAAAATTAAAAAGTTGAAGGGCCAAATAGCTAGATCTTTAATGTGGGTCTTTGGAACATGACGTTTCAGAATCGACCCAGGGAACCGTTGGTGGCGATCAAAAAGGTCCATGTTTTATGCTAGTGCACCCATTTTCGTTTGCATACATTCTACTCGGATTAAGACAGGGTAGCTCTCAATGCATTATTTTATCAGACTTTCTGTTTTGTCGTAACTACCTCACGATGAGCAAATCGGTCCATTCAGTTATTTACCGTGCGATGTTCTAATGCCGTTTGAACCCTTTACAAAGGTAAAAATGAGATACCACCTCAACTGAGTTTGAATTAATTCAATAAGACATAGATCCTTTACTGAATATCACAACCAATGTATAATAATATACAGTGCATAAATTCGTTGATTAGTGAGATCTTGTAACGAATTCCCTGTACCTATTTATTTAGAATAGCATAAACACAACCAATGCTTCTCTTCACTTGGTATATGGCTACATAAATTCCAAATATACACTAACAATAGTTCTTACATAAAAAAAGTAAATTCCCAATAGACACAACCATACCTATAAAAATGTAAATCAAAAGTGGGAAATAATAAATCATCATAGAGTAGATTAAATCTGGCTTAATTTAAAACGTGACCAATCACTGGTGCCACGACCGAACAGACATACTTCATGCAGAAATTCTTTAACGAAATGAAAACAAAATTTAATTGTTATGTTACTGTAATTATCAAAATTGAAATACATTAGATTCTATAGTGATGGTACGTACTCTATCATTAATGAGCAGTTCTTAATTACTTCGTCTAAAGTAGTAATAGAAAAGATCTTATCAATATATTTACATAGATGTAAAAAAATCTACAACAATGGTCTAGGGTTTACGGCAGTGTAATTTATAGCTATGAAACTTGATTTTTCCGAAACCTTCATTAAAATGCCAAAATCTTGCCGGTACTACAGTTAAACTAGGTCGAGACTAACAGTCGAGCGAATAACTGTCACTAATCAAGAGCTAGATTTAAATCAGTAACCTATTGAGACGAAGAATTATCAATACGTAAGACATATATAGTTTGTATTTTGTATTACAATATAATAACTATTAAAATGGTTAATGCAGTATGTGCAACCTACGAACACTTACTGAAAAGTAAAAGCCTATGGAATACAATTTTATTTAATAAATTAAATATTGTAAATGTTAATAAAATAATAACTTAACGTCAAGTCTAACATGAACTAATGTTCATAATCAAAGAAAATTTAACAAAATTTAATCAAATTATAATATACGTGTAAAATAGTGAAAAACTAGAATTTGAAATTGATAAAAGCATTCACAAATATAAACGACATCAATTAAAAAAAACCTAGTCAAATCTAACAAAGAAAGATTTGTTACTAATTGTAAGTGTTATTTTACAGTGAAAACACAATGTAGTACGTTTAATATAATTTTTAATTTTAATTTCAATTTCAACTACATATGTTAAATTATTATAGCGCTGTGGTGACTCAACATATAATTGGTAAAGCATTTGCCTCAAGATCTAGGAAAAAACGCAGCAAAGAAACCTAGACATACGATATGTCACATACCAAAAGCTAAACTTAAAATTGAAACGTACCATTGTGCCTTTTTTAATTAGAAGATGCCAAAACGGAGATTTTCTTCTTGCCTATTGAAGTTATTAGGATGTTTATATATCTCAAGCGCGTCACGTTGTAAATGAACATAATATTGAGTTTGTCTTGATAATTTTTCCATATTATCAAATTGAATGTCATGATTTAAATTATTTACAGCATGCTGGGCTACCGCAAATTTCTTTGGTTGACCTAATCCACAAAATCTCATATATTCTTTGTCTCGTATCAACATGGTTCCAATGTATACTTTTCACAAGAACGTAATTGAGTAAAAAAAGCCAGGGCTAATAACCTTGTTAAAAAATAAAACTACTTTATTCTGCGTAACCATATTTAATAATAATCAATTCACATAAATTACGTTACAAAATGATTTAAAATCAATTTTTGTGCTGTATTAACTTTTAAGTTCTTGATAAGGATCAGTTATATCCCAGTTACTTACGGATGGGTTCACCAATAAACTACCTAAGTTGAACCGTTTTCGGTGATAACATTATTGATGAAAGTCCATTCCAATTTTAAATTATATGAAGTGTTAGTTTAAGGAAAAGTCTAATATTCACTTTTATGTTAAAGACTAATTTTAAACATTATTTATAAAGAAGGGTTTTAAATAATACTATTAACATTTTTATGGAAAAAATGCGATATACAAATTTGTGAATTTGTAAAACTGAGATGTCACAAAATTTTAACCAGAATAAAACCCTTATGTGATCACGGTATATTTTTTTCGATCACAATGGATTAAGTTGGTAGGTAGTTAACTTATTACATAACATCGCTCTGAATGAATTATACTTGCTACACGGATCCGGTATATGTACATAACAAGTGCATTGAAGAAAAAAGGGGCATTTCAACAATTTGTATTATCTATTGCACTCTGAGGATATCAGTGTAGTAAAGCGGTGGGGTTAAATCGGGCACCATTTCTTAATTTCGCCTAGGGCAGTAACAAACCTAGAAAGGACTTTGCACTTACACCATATAAAACTTACACTTAGCTTTTTATTAATTCTACAGTTTTGGTGTATGATCAGCAACTATGGATTTCAAAAGATAAAAATGTAAATAAACCTACAACTAAATTCAAAAATACCCTTCACAGGAATTCTAATGCATTGAGTAATGATAGAAAGAGACGCAAATAGTTTTGTCGATAGCAAATTTGGCTAAGAATTAAAGTATGTCGTATGTGACCGTATGAAAGACGGTCACGTGATACTCGTGCCGCTTAGTTCTGGTGCAATTTTCTATCGACAAAATCAACATTGCGGCTCTTACTAATCATTACTCAATGGTAATAAGTAAAAAAAATCTGTAAAAATTGTTGCTAACCCTAAACGTAAAAATTATTTTACTACTAAATTGCCAACTTAATAACACAGCAAAGAATAATAGCTATGGATATCATAGAAAGTACGATTAACAAATGATATATTTATTTGTCCAAGCACCGAACAGTACATAAGTAAATATAATGTTTCTTTATTTAATTAATTTAACATGTGTATAAAAACATAGTTAAAGCATAACATATATTAAAGCATTTCTTAAAAAGATGACTAAAAATTGCAACCATCTTATAATAACAATAAGGCACACTGATTTCTAGACCTCGAAAAATACATATATAAAAAAATAATTGTCATTGTTTTTCCTCTTCGCCCTGATGATGTTTTCTGATATGAACACCTAAATTTCCTTTTTGCTTGGCTTTGTAAGGACATTTGGGACACTCAAAACTAGGCTCTTTATCACCACATTCGACAAGTTCATGTCTTCTCATTGTTGATTTCCAACGATATCTTTTCCCACAATGTCTACATGCAAATTGGGATTCTTTACTATAACCGGGACGAATAATTTGATCCCTTAATATTTGAAATTTTCTTAAAGAAGTCCCGGAATCTTTTTTGACTTGCCCATCGGAAGGAATACTCAGTAAGGCACGAAGGGTTGCGTCATTTTCTATAGATAAACAATATTGTGCTGCAGTTTCTTTTTTAAATTTACCATCGACGGAATATTCAATAAGGCACGAGTGTAGCGTCATTTTCAATGTTTAAACAATATTGTGATGAATCTGGAAATAAAATAAACTGTAATTAGTAAATTATGCACATTAGACGTACTAGTAGTATATTTTAGTTATCCAAAATGTTCAGCAATTAAAGTTATATTCAAATAAAAAATACTATACTAATTGAAGAATCATTTTGGAACACAGTACAAGTATATTAAATTATGACCTTCGCCTTCAAATCAACAGATTAAGAAACATGATTTGTTCAAAAATTTTCCAAATAAACTCACCCAGGTTTATCTACTAGGGCTGGACAAAAATATCAATTAATCAGGTTCTGATAAATTTTTATGAATAATCGATTATTTGATTAATCGATTACCTGACTAAATCGATTAATTAATCGATTATTTGATTAACAGATTATTTGATTAATCGATCATTTGAATAATCGATCATTTGAATAATCGATTATTTTATTATAGATTACTAAAAAATCGACTATTTTCAGTACTCTATTGTCAATTGTTCAAACGTAATCCACATTAAACTTTCCGCCCATACTGCCCTGGTTTAAATATTATATTTTACTATGTTCTGTATTATTTACAGTAATTACTTAAATACATAAATAAATTTAACTTTTACCTAATTATATTTTTAATGCATGCATTGTTATTTTCCGCTAGACTGACATCCAATTAACTATACTTGATTAATCGATTGTTTGATTAATGGATTATACGATTATTTGTTTAATCGATTATTTGATTAACCTATTATTTGATTCTCGATTAATCAAAAAAAATCGATTATATTCAGAAATCGATTATCAATTGTACAGTAAATCGTCCACCGCCATTATCTACCTTTCTTTACATGTTAACCGACCGCCATGATTAGTTTGAAAATCTCCTACACCAAAATTGTCAAACTGCATACCATGCAGGTATTGGCAGCTAGAATAAACCACACCACTTTACAAAACCCTTTATTTACACAATATTTTACAAATTTGATAAACATAGAAAACTAGAATTTATAAGTTATGCATTAAGTTATCATTAGTATAACGTGGTACAAGATGGAGAGATCTAATATGGCTGTGAAGCCGATGTTTATGGATAAACATTTGCCCGCATATATAACATTTATACGTTGGATCTTTGCCACATTCTAACCTCAAGTGCCTTTGTAATGTATACTTCCATTTATAATGTTTTGCGCAATTAGGACAAGTGTAAACCTCGTTGCTAAAGATGTTTTCTGTTAACTCCAAAAGTTTGTAGGATTCATTCGACATTAGCTTTCCTAAAAAAAATTAACAACTATTACCAATTGTATGATACATTTACGAACGAAGGGATCGTGAATTAAGTGTACTTTTGGGCGTCATATCGGTGCAAATGCAGTTGGGCATGGAACATATGATTTTAGTGGTAAAATGAACAAAAAAAAACTGTTTTAAGTAAAAATATTTACGTAATGTTAAAAATTTGTATATAATTGGTATAAAAAAATTATGCCCCTTTCCCTTTCTTTTTTGTATTGCCTTTTCTGTATAGTGGGCAAAGGTTACTCCCACTTAACCCACTATGCACTTACAAAGCGGGATTCGAACCCGAGAATGAAATATCAGTCAGTTGAAAACCTCACTGCTCAGTTATCTATCTAGGCCGGCATTTAACCATGGAGCCATAAAAAAGAACTATAATAGGTAAAATGGATAAGTTTAAAAAAGTATTAGCCCTTATATTAACACTGCTCTTGAGGTTACACGTCTTTCTCGTTCTAACACATGGCATTCATGTGGGTAAGTGTGTATCCAGTTTTTCTGACCGCGGACGGAAAGCTAAGAAAAGCACGTTTTATCAAAAAAGATGACAATAGGGTAAAGCACGTTTTACTTATTTGTATGTGCATACAGAAATACACATTACATGCATCATTAAAAGAAATTTATATCGGCACATAAGTAGTACTCAAAAATATAGGTAAAATATTTTCGTATAATTACAACATGACGGAGCTATAACAAAGGGAAGATCACTAGTATTATTTCCAAAATATAGGTTAACGTAAAGAAACTAATTTCGCGATGACTCGAACCCATGACCACTACTTATCTAGAGTAGGGCTCTTAAACATCTGAGCTATCGAGGGAGCTAGTTCCACTCGATTCAATCCTACACTATATGTAATCTATTAGTTTTGATGTTATATAATTCATGTAACCACTTTTGTGGCAAAGTGTCTGCAAGTTTGAATTTTTCAAGTTTCATACAGACCCACAGGACTGGAATATACGGTACATACAGTATAGGATTGAATCAAGTGAAACTAGCTCCCTCAATATCTCGGATGGTTAAGAGCCCTACTCTAGATAAGTGGTGGTCGTGGGTTCGAGTCCCACTCGAGGCAATCTTTTACTGCGTGTACGTCGGTAGTTTAAATAATTCGCAATTATTACTATGACTTTGTCATCATTAGCACTTAGATGCGTTTAGTTTGTAAGTCTGGTACAAATTCATAATTTCCAAAATAATTATTTTTGGAAAAATCTCTCGCGCAGGTCGATTTTTATTTTTTGTTGGGCACGTTTTAGCATATAAAAATTTAACCAAAAACTCAGGATGGCGGTCACCCACCATTATGCTTAAAATGGAAAGGGAGGTCATCATTGGAAAGCTTTTAACAATGGGAATTCAAATCCCAAATTTCAAAACAATCTATTAAGGTATAACAAAATGGGGACCTTTTCAATACGTCACTTTTTTTACTTTCTGGAACGCATAACACATTTGCTTACTGTTGAGCGCGAAATTGGTGTATGGTTTGGATTTTCCGTGTTGAACAATTGGCAAGCTTCCGCGTGGGTACACATTCGGTCCCAAAAACCAACCAATAATGAGAATTTGAATTCTGTCTTTTTGACGTAAATAAACCATTCTTGCGATGCACTTTCAACTGTTGTCTTAATCCTGAATGTAAAATGAATGATTCTGTATGCTTAGGTTATTTAAATGTTTCAAAAAAACATTAACTGTCATTAACTTGATTTAATGTCATAATTAGTATTTAATGTAAAAATGTAATGAGAATAGTTTAGGTGAGTGCAAACTAATCAATTGTTTTAAAATTTGGCAACAGTTTGAACATCTCCGGTGATTATTAGCTGACTTATCATACGTCTGATTACTTTGTTACAGAAATAAAACTTCGAAAGTGTTTTTTTTTAATTTGTTATGCGTTCCAGAAAGGAAAAAAGTGACGCATTGAAAAGGTCGCCATTTTTTTATACCTTAATCGATTGTTTTAAAATTTGGGATTTGAATTCCCATTGTTAGAAGCTTTCCAACGATGTGCCACATGGCCCCCTTTTCCATTTAAATTTTTTTTACAAAATGGCGCGTGGCCGCCATCTTAAGTTTTAGATAAAAAACAAATGTACGCTAAAATGTCTCCAACAAAAAATAAAAATCAACCTGTGCGAGAGATTTTTCCAAAAATAATTATTTTGGAAACTATGAATTTTGTTCCAGACTTTTGGACCACTCTATATATTCACCTATGTTCGCACACATGGTTGAAATCACATTAAATACTTGCTCCATTTATCACTATTGCATATGCGTTTGCATAAATTAACGGTTTCCTTTTAATGGATAAACGTAAGCGCTAATGCACTGTGCCGACTATATTAATAATTTTAAGATAGTTTAAGAACGAAGTGATCTAATGTATTAAGCGTTATTTTGGTGATAAAATAAAAAGCACACTTGTACATAAAAAAATCTTTATTCTTGTACCTACTTTTTATTTACATGAATTAGTGCTTGAGTTTCATGTGAACTGTCAAATCGTATCTACGTTTAGTTTTATAAGAACAAATACCGCAAGCAAATTGAGGTGGTAGCCCACATTCATATTTAATGTGTCGAGTCAAGATATGTTTGTACTTATAATCCCGGTCACACTTTGGACACCGAAATCTTGAAATATTCCCAGTCAAAATTTCTCTGATACGACTTTCAGCAGTTTCTGAAACAAACATTTCAATATTAACAACTAATAATCAAATTTACATATAATTTTTTTCTGGAAGATTTAAGCAAGCAAAAAAGCAAAATGGGAGATACGTTGACTAGGGCTAATAATTGATATAAACTGCAATGATGTGCTTTCGTTCGGTCAGAATTGTCAAAATAGACAGACAATAATTTACACTAACCTTTTAAACTAAACCACGATAATAAAGATTCGATTATCCTTTTTTTTACATTGACATCACATATAAACAACTTGTACCAACTAGCCCGCTGTCCTGTTAGACCCAACTAATTTGGGTAATACTAGTGACCGGTTACTTCAGGAACCATGAGATATCATCGTTCCATCTCTAACACACATGCATGTAGTACTAAAGTGCAATAATTATAAACAATTGTGTCAGTTGGTTAACGAAATTAACAAAATGAATATATAAGCAATAAAATGATTTAATTAAATACATAATCGTAACTATGGTTTGTCAGGCTGAAAATAACGTTTTTCGCCTAATGGGGATGCGGACATTCTATGGCTTCCCGCAATAAGCCTCTACTACATCCCATGCCGGAAAACAGTTACTTACAATATACCAAGGGTCAACTTTTTTCGATAAAATTTTCTCGACAGATTGTTGATATGGTAACAGCCCGAAACCAAGATTCCGAAGCGCGCAAGGTTTCGTTGAGGGATGTTACCCAATAGCAACAATCTGGAGACAATTTTCCTACAAAAAAAAACCGTAGTGTACTCGATAAGGCTATTTCCCAAATAAAGTTTGTTGGAAGTGCTAGACTACTCATTTTTCCATTATGCTGATGTATAAAGGTTGGAAATAATGCTAATATGAAACATAATCTATAGAAGGTGAGTCAGTTTTTTGTAGACAAACTTTAACAGGAGATAGAACACATGCTTCTAAAAAGAAAAGTTCTTATAAACATATGTCGTAGAAGGCTTCGTTTCCGAGATACAGGGTGTTGAATATAATTTTTTTTTCTCAAATTTTCATTATAACTCATAAACGAATGCTTAGATTTTTTTCATGTTGGGGGGATAATGTCTATTAATTAAGGGGCATAAAACAAGCGATAAGAATGTTCACAAACTTGCACAGTGGCGGAGTGGAGGGGGTGCTCAACCCCTTTCATGAACAGAACTTCTACGCCAATGACTATTTTTAAAAAACTGTTATTTTCATTATCTACATACAGTTTAACAAAAATAATGTACCTTCTTCTGTTTCCAAATTCCAGTGCGTTTCCGATTTATTTTGATTTTTAGTGTTTGATGTGGTACTAAGTTAAGTAATGTGCTTTATGTGAATAATTGAATATAAAGTTTTTAATAAAAAAGATATAATAAAACATTTAGAGCCATTTTAGTACCTAACGATCGTTTCTTTAAAATTTCAAATACATTTTCATTTATAAATAGGTAGGTTATCGGTTTTTTTTAGTATTCATTGTTATTATCCTCGTATAAAAAGAAATGCATAATTATTATTGTTATGCGGTCAATACTTTCTGTATAATTATGTATGTATCAATTTCGCCATAAACATGAATGTAGTTTTTTTATTTATGGGTTCGCAAATGGGAATTCAAGGTACGCAGCTAGGGAGTATCGGAGAAGATTTCTAAATAGACGACAACCTCATCATTCCGTTTTTGTGAGTATCCATCGTCGATTTGTTAACCAGGGTTTGAAAAATGTACATGGGGTCCGACAGAACAACCGTGGACGAGATAGAATTGGAGAGGGTATATTGCGTGAATTTAATGGGAACCCCACGACAACTACTCGACCTACTGCTGTTGCTCTTGGTATTTCCCAAAGTAAAGTTTCCCGGGTTTTAAAACGGTATCACAGACGCCCATATCATTTTCAACCTGTTCATGGTTTATGTCCAGGTGACGCCGAACGAAGACTTAATTATTGTAGGTGGGTTCTTAACTCCATTCAAAATAATAGAGATTTCTTATCCAACATACTGTGGACTGATGAATCCTGTTTTACTCGTCGTGGTATCGTAAACTTTCACAATCTGCATATATTGGCACATGAAAACCCACATGCCATTCGACCAAGAAGTTTTCAACATGAATTTAGTACAAATGTCTGGATTGGAATTTACGGCAACCACGCGTTTGGACCTTATTTCTTGCCACAACGTGTAAATTCAGAAAATTTCCTACAATTTTTAGAAGAAGAACATGTTAATATGTGGGAAGACATTCCTTTGAATTTAAGAGGACATTCTTGGTTTCAGCTTGATGGATGTCCGGCCCATTATGGCAGAAATGTAAGAAATTGGCTAAACAATAACTACCCGGGGAGGTGGATAGGTCGTGGAAGTCCAGTGGCGTGGCCTCCTAGATCCCCCGATTTAACGCCACTTGACTTTTTTGTATGGGGATTCATGAAGGAAAAAGTGTATACCACTCCGGTTAATACACTTGCAATGAAATAAGGGTGCATCATTTAATTAACTTAAGACGTTCTATTGTACGTCGCTGTGAAATGTGTATTGAAAAGAACGGTTTACATTTTGAACAAAGTGTCTAATTTTATTATACTAGTGTTATTATTATTTATTTATAAATCGTTATTGCTAATAATTCTTATTAATTTCACAATTATTAATTAAGTATTGTTACAATAATAAATAAGGATTGTTAAAATTAGTGTACTAAACAGATTTCAATTTACAAAAGTCTTGTATTTGAGTATGGCTTGATACAGTGGCGGCTCTTTAATGAGAGTAAGTGAGCAGCGGTCTATAACTTATTAGAATCTCACTTAAAAACTACATACATGTTAATGGCGAAATTGATACATACATAATTATACAGAAAGTATTGACCGCATAACAATAATAATTATGCATTTCTTTTTATACGAGGATAATAACAATAGATACTAAAATAAACCGATAACCTACCTATTTATAAATGAAAATGTATTTGAAATTTTAAAGAAACGATCGTTAGGTACTAAAATGGCTCTAAATGTTTTATTATATCTTTTTTATTAAAAACTTTATATTCAATTATTCACATAAAGCACATTACTTAACTTAGTACCACATCAAACACTAAAAATCAAAATAACTCGGAAACGCACAGGTATTTCTAAACAGAATAAGGTACATTATTTTTGTTAAACTGTATGTAGATAATGAAAATAACAGTTTTTTTAAAAAATAGTCATTGGCGTGGAAGGTCTGTTTATGAAAGGGGTTGAGCACCCCCTCCACTCCGCCACTGTGCAAGTTTGTGAACATTCTTATCGCTTGTTTTATGTCCCTTAATTAATAGACATTATCCCCCCAACATGAAAAAAATCTAAGCATTCGTTTATGAGTTATAATACAAAATTTGAGAAACAAAAATTATATTCAACACCCAGTATCTCGGAAACGAAGTCTTCTACGACATATGTTTATAGGAACTTTTCTTTTTAGAAACATGTGTTCTATCTCCTGTTAAAGTTTGTCTACAAAAAACTGACTCACCCTGTATATTCATACCATCTACCATTTTATATTCGGTATTTAAACATTAGAGGATTTAGATGTGAAAACCCCATAGGGAAATTGTCTTTCTTTCTTGTCGATATTTGCCCCTAGGGAATTATTTCACTATAATCAGAACGTGGTTGGTCGATACTTTAAATTTTGGAATACGTGATTGATGCAGTTTGAATGCAGGAAATAATCAAACAAACACATAATTGAAATTACTAACGGCGATCATGAAACGCACTAAAGCCCTAGTTACACAAGGGTCCGCCTATTGCAGGCGTAAAGAACCGATCTTCATGTGATTGGAGTTCAATACATCAACACTAATAAAAGCTATTAGCTGTGCTAATTACTGGGAATCAACAAAATATTAAGTTATAAAACCGTATGAAAATCGCCATATCTTGTCTTGTAGAAAAAGATAATAAGAATAGATCTCTCACGCAAAATATCGCCTAATGTGTGACGATATTAAAAACCAACAATATTTTTTGACCTTAAATGGTTCGAAATGTTAAAACTCCTAAACAATACTGAATTTCCCGTTTTTACGTTGATTCATCATGAAAGCAAGCTCAGTAGGGAAAGTTTTATACTTTAGGAAAAGATGGCACTGAATAATATTTATCAACACTTTTAAACGAATCAAACTGAAGTCTGAACAAAAAAACACTACAAAAATGCGTAAACAAGTCATTAAAAGAAACCAAACTTTGGTCAAAATGTAAGAAGAGTTGTAAAGAAAAAGTACTTATGTTAAAAAGACAAAAGTCAAACTTGATGCTCTCAAGTGTTACATTTGACTAACCTTGAAGTGCTTTTCAGAGTGCTTACTTATTATGGCTCTATCTGAATTTTCAAAAATATGTGGGTTCATTTTTTTTATGCATTTTTCAAACTTTGTTCGCTGTAGAAACACTAGTTTTGTAATTTGCTTCTTGAATAAATTACGTGTAATTCTGTCTTTAGTTTGTCTCGTAACTATTTGTGTAGAGTGGAATATCTCATAAATGGCGACATGATACATGTAAACAAAAAACTGTTTGGTCTTAAATTTGTTTGTATTTACCTTCCAACCTACACATACATATGTAGGAAGAGAAGGTTTTATGCAATCGACTTTTTTTTCACTACACCTAAACCGACTTATTAGCTCATTTTGTCTGGATGTCTATGTGTGTGTCTGAGTGGATATGTGTTAGTATCCACGATAACTCCAGAACGAAAATACTTACGTACTTAACATTTGGATTTAAGCTTGTTTTCATTTGGCTTAGAGCTGATTAGATTTTAGGAGAAATCCAGCGGCGGAGAGGGGCGGTTTATTAGGGTCAGATATTGGTTTTTATCAAATATTTCTAAACAGCTGCATATTTCAAAGATATAAAAATACCTAAATATAGACCGTAAACATATTGATTAGTTATGTTCTATGCAATTTTTTGATACGACGCGTAATTTCGCACCAAAAAAATTCCTAAGGTAGAATTTAAGTGTTAGTTCAAGTTTTTTCTATATCTGAATAACGATTAATATCACAAAAAAAGTGTACAAGTATTTTTTAAAGACAATCAAATTGTACATAAATTTTCTTTATAATGTTTTTATGTAAAGCGAAATAAATGTAAAAATTAAATAAATATGATTGAAAATGCTAAAGCTGCATTTTATAGAAGCGGGCGGCGTTGAAATTTTTTTTACGTTACATGTATTTATGTCTATGAATCTCTGACATGAATTTTTATATGTCATTCTGAAATACATTACTGTTTGTGTTTTAACAATGTTGCCTGTTTTCGTTATGAACGTATAAAAGAGGCTGCATAGTTATCTAAAAAAATTGAAATCAAAATTATTTCATTTCTTTTAATTTCCATTTTGTAGGTCGTGTGGTGCTCCACACAAGATATTTTACAACTGTAGTCAAGTAAATTTTGTTTGGCGGTTTTTATTATTAGATTAGCAAGAGTATCTTTTATCTTTTTATACATGACTGACATAAGCAATTATTGAAATTATCAGACTGGAATAAAAGCGAAATAACGGCAATGATTATATTATTAATGAATGCCTATTTAATTATTCAAACTATTTAATAACATTACTGAATGATATAAAGATTATGTCAGTATTACTTGCAACTTCTGAAATAGCTTCATGTCCCAGCAATATATATATATATATATATATATATATATATATATATATATATATATATATATAGCTGGGACATGAATACTATTGGAAGCCAAAAAATGGGGTCCAATTTACCTTTATACCAAAATGTAACGTTTGTCCATGAGAATAGTTCAAAGTTTACTTAAAAAAATATATTTTTGTACGCTGTACAGATATGCATGGAACAAATGCAATGAGATGTGGTGGAATTGCATTTTACAGAATCAGTGTCATTCGAATAATCGAAAAACAATAACAGAAATAGCAATTGAAACAATAACGGTGATCGCGATAAAAGAAAACAATACAAAAGCAACTAGAAGTGAACGAATTATTGCAATATTTACTATCAGCAATAGCTGGCACAATGAATCTGTTTTCTGTCAAAATCATAACTTTTGTGTTGTCTCCAGGTCTACGACCAACTAGATTTTGTATTGAAATTTTATTAAACTTGTCCTTAGAATATCGGTTATCGGTGTTTGAGAAAACATTTTTTTCCTTCGAACTATGCGAAATACGGAGTTTTTACAAGATTCAAAAGTGAAGATTAGCAAACCTCGTTGAAGAAATTACCAAAAGTGAGGGTGGTTTTGACTCTTCTACAATTTCCCCTGGCTTTTTTGGATTATTAAAATGATGGTAATCCTCTAAAAATTTCAAATTTCATTGAATTTGTTCCACGTACGTTTGTACAGCGTACAACAAAGTAATTTTTTAAATAAACTTTACTCTTCTCACGGACAAATGTTACATATTGGTATATAGGTAAATTAGGCCCAATCAACTTTTTTGGTCTCCACAATATGTGGTAGCTCCATGTCCCAGCAATTTTGGGACATCCTGTATATATGATATTTATGTAACACATTTTTAAATACATGTAATAACTTATTCTTTTTTCTGGTTATACTTGGGGGCCTAGGGCCCCAGCCCCCACTGTATACAAATAAGTTTGTCTTTTAAAATTTCCTAGAGTTAATGTAGTTTTTTAAATTTTATTTAAAATATAATAAATAATACGTGGGAATAAAAAGGCTCATTCTGGTAACGCATATTATATTATATCGGAGTTTTATAGAAAATAAACCGCAATTATTTTAAACATCGTGAACGGAAAATGGTATGAAAATTGTATAGTAGACACACGATAGTACTTCAATCAACTTACTACAACAATTTAACCTTCAATCATATTTAAAAATGCTTAATCAGTATGCTACAATCCAAATAAATCTTCAGTATTTAACCAAAAAAATTTGCTGCATTTTTATCTAAAATGTACAGAAGTGGTACTGAAAACACGATCTGCTTAACATTCTGGAGGTAATGGGTTCGATTCCCGTTACCGTCTCCTTATATCACGTTTTTTAGGGTAAAAGCTAGGGTAGTAACCTTCCCCTGAGAACCGTAACACCGTTCCTTACACATGTATCCTTAGTGCCACCGTGGCTGAAGGAGTTTGGAAAGCTCAAGCAGCCTGCTTGAGAAGTAATGGAAGACGCCACCTTTTCTTTTTTTCTCTAAAATATGGTTAATTCTTAAAAAAATAACTATTTGGTACTTATACACTTAATTATGCTTAATGGGTCTTAATGGCTTATCAATAGTACTTTATCTTATTGGCCCGCTTAGTTCCTTTTCCATCTTTCTAGCCCTATTTTTATCATCTTCCATTTAGTCCAGAATTTCAACCCCTTCGGCAGGTTGCATGTCTTAAAGAGATAGAGCTTACGTATATCTTAAATGCTTTTTATTGATCCTTTTTTTTCAAGTCTTACTTGTGTGTGTCGCTACATTTACTTCTAACCTCAAAAAAAGAGATTGAGAGAATCGGCGCATTAAGAGAGAACGAAAGAGATGGGAGACTTTAGATGTTGAAACCGTTTTCAGAATGTTGAATTCTGTCAAAAGAACCTTATTTCAAGATGCTAAAGGACCTTAGATACAGAAACAAGATCCAAGATGCTGAACAGAGATGTCAAATTCAGCTAACAGTCCTTAAAAAATAACATGGTGTCAAGCCAAAAAACACGAACACAATGAGGGAACAAGTAGGCGGAAAACCAAAAAGGTACACGAAAATAAAGTGGTGAAAAACCGAAAAGGCATACGCAAGCTAGCTCTGGCTATAAAACGTCACTTTGGTACTGTCGTAAACGTCAAAAAGTGTCACTTTAAGGACGCTAAAAAGTTAATTAAGTAAAAAACAAACTTTACTAAACGCAATTTCTATTGATACATTGTTACCCGTATGTAGGTACGTTCCTTTTATTTTTAATCAAAAAATTGTAGTAGTTATTAAAATAACCTATTGACATTACATATCACAGAGGTATATCGATTAAAATAAATTGTAAATAAAAACTTTCTACTGAAAACTGTCTATACAGGGTTGCTCAATAGTGCGTCAATGTGTGATATCTTAGTAAATATGAGTTTTAGAAAGAAATATTTCCTATCCAAGTTTTGGGTGTTTAAGAGGTGCGTATTTTAAAATTATTTTCCAATATACGGGGTGCGTCATAAAAGTGTGATAGTAACAATTTGTTTTTTTTAAACAGAACCCCCAATTTTTTTGCCATATTCGGATTTATCGTCAAATTGTAATGTTAATTTATGTAAGATGTTTAAAATGTACCGTTTTCGAATTATTTGGAAAAATATGAAAATTTTGACAGCGCAACAATCGGTGCTGTGCCCTGACCTCTGCGAATTTCGGAATCGGTATTCTGGAGTTCTAAGAAAACTTATAAGCTACGTTTTGACGTATTTTAATTAAAAAAAGTCCTCTAATACCCCCGAAATTTTTAGCCGAAGTTGCATGATTTCAAACCTCAATACCTTGTTTATTTCAAATAGAATACCCTCATTTTTATACCGTTTCGGATTTATAGCCAAATCTTAAGGTCAGTTTATGTAAGGTGTCCTATCTTTAAAATTTACCGTTTTCGAATTATTCGGTAAAATTAAACAAATTATTAAATTTTTATTTTGATCAAGTCAACCGCTACATGTTGACAATCCAAAAATGTATTAAGCTGCAGAAAATTATTTTTAGACAAATGAGGTATTCATAACAGATTCTCAAACTGTCCCCCATTTCCATCATAACACAATTGCAGTCTTGCCAGATAAGACCTATTTATTTCTCGTAACACGCTTACGCTATTGTCTCATATCTTCTGCAGTAGTCGGAACAGTTTGGTATAAGTTTTTGATGTGACCCCATAAAAAAAATCTAGTTTTGTTAATCTAGGCGGTCAAAAAACGGGACCGCCACGGCCTATCCCTCAACCTTCAGATTCTCAATTTAAGTAGTCACTGACATTTAAAGCAAAGTGCGCGGGAGCACCGTCATGCTGTAACCGCACAATTTGCCTTAAAACAACATGAATGTTTTGCAAAAGTTGGGGCACATGATTTTGCAAAAAATACAAATATTCAGCACCATTCAAACGTTCGTTAAAGAAATGTGTCCCAACTATAAAATCACCCATAACACCACCCCAAACATTTACAGTCCACTGTCGCTGCGAATTAACTAATCTTTACTATTTTTGAGCTTTCCGTTGCATAATAGTGAAGATTATGACGGTTAGGGCGGAAAATAATAATGTACATTTTGGAAAAATGTTATTCTTTCCATATCCAACCCCCATTGGCAAAATGTTCTCCTAATATCCAAATCAGGACACAACAGTTCTTGATGGAAGGATATACTGTAGTCATGATACCTATTCCTCTTTAAAATTTTAGTAACGGTAGATCGGAGTATAACGGTTTCCTTGGATATTGTTGCCGAACTGGTAGTAGGCTCCGAAATTACATACAACAAAAAACGTTCAATTTGTCTTCGTCGCTTGTCCTCTTATTCTCTTTTTCATAATTCACACTGCCTGTTGTTACAAACCTTTCTTTAAGTTTTTCTAAACTTCTAACTTTTATCGGGATATTTTTGCACATAGATCCATTGAGTTAGCAAACAATTTTGATCAGCAGGGCCCATAACGAAGACCATGTCAATCAGTTCCGTTCTTTCGAAATTCATCGTATTTGGTTAACTACAAACATTAATATGGGATAAGAATGAAACATGCAAAACGAGTGCGTAACTACTCACCAAGTGGATAATAATGAACAACTTTAATAATTGTGTAAGATATTTTAAAAAATATGTCTTTGGATTCAAAAAATAAGAAATAACGAACGTACAACGTAATACTATGTGTCTCTTACAAACAACTATGACATTTAGGATATTTTCGGGAAAAACGCATCAACAGAAATAAACAAACTTTTTTCTTTGTTTCTATGTTAACATGTAGCCGGTTGACTTGATCAAAATAAAAATTAAATAGTTTTTTTTAATTTTGCGGAATAATTCGGAAACGGTAAATTTTAAAGATATGACACTTAAAATTCGACGATAAATCCGAAAACGGTATGAAAATTAGGGTATTCCATTTGAAACAAGCAAGTTATTGAGGTTTGAAATCATGCAACTTCGGATGCATATTTCGGGGGTTCTAGAGGACTGTTTTTAAATTAAAATACGTCAAAACGAAGCTTATAGGTTTTCTTAGAGCCCCAGAATACCGATTCTGACATTCTCAGAGGTCAGGGCTGTCAAAATTTTCATATTTTTTCAAATAATTCGAAAACGGTAAATTTTTAAGGTAAAACGTCTGACATATATTAACATTAAAATTTGACGATAAATTCGAATATGGCAAAAATTTGGGGGGTTCTATTTAAAAAAACATAACTTGTTACTACCACACTTTTATAACGCACCCCGTATATTGGAAATTAATTTTAAAATACGCACCTCTTAAACACCAAAAACTTTGATAGGAATCATTTCCTTCTAGAACTCCTATTTACTGAGATATCGCACTAATGAACAACCTTGTATATATTAAATATTTTTCAACACCTAAATTTCAGTTTCATAAGTGTATCTTTAATAATTCAAATTGCAATTGCAAAAAAAAATATTTTGCAGGATGATAAAACCATGCAATTACTTGCAGTTCAAGGGAGTTTACAGAAGCATCAACCGCTTGCGTAAGTTTAATTTGCACCTTACTTGCAAATGTAAACCTGAAAATGCACGAAGGATGTATTTGCAAGGAGGACTTGCATGCATTTTTTGTTTGCGCAAGTAATATCTGCTTTGACAGATATTAGTGACGTAAGTAAAAACTTCGCGAAAGCTCCACTTGAGCGTAAGCTGTACTTTCCTGTGTAAACCTGTCACTTGCAGGCAACCGAAAAGTCTGGTTTTGAATTTTATTTGTGCAGTAGTTCAGTGAGCTGTCATGAGTGATTCAGACGTTAATGTGCTTGACAATAAAGAGGACATTACAGTGATCGAAAAGGGAAAAGTAAAGAAAGAAGTGAAAAAAACCAAAAAGGTAGATAAATGAAATTTCTCAACCATTGAAAGTTTTTTCGACCTTTATGAAAGAGGCCCTTATTTGTGGGATTTTAAAATTCCTGAGTACAAAGACAGAAATGTTAAATAAGAAGCCTGGTTAAAGATTGTAAAGCAATTAATTTAAAAAACTTTGATGTAAAAGAAGCCAAAGGCAAGATTCGTAGCCTGAGAAATACATATTCAAATGAGCTTATTAAGATATCCAAAGTAAGTCTTCAGCAGCTGCTCTGGATTATATGTACACTCCGACGCTTAGGTACTATCGTGAAGACTAGGGAGATCCAAGCAATCGGAATTTCAGAAGATGTTAACAAGGTAGGTAGGTCTAAGTTAAATATATGTATATGTATATGTATATGTATAAGTATATGTATTATATATATATATATATATATATATATATATATACAGAGTGTTCATGTAGTCATGTGTCAGTAGGCTTACACGAAAACCCTTGATAAATAAAATCTATTTATTTATTTATATTGTTCATTTTTGAAAAATTTAAACTGCTGATACCATCTGCTTCCGTAATGTAGATGTAGTGGAATAAACCCAAATAAAGAATTAAGACATTACAGTTTTATTCAATTTATTTGTCATAAGTTAAGTTCAATTACATTATTTAAAGTGTTGTGGTACACGTCAATGTTTTTGGTTGTGGACCAACTTTAATTGCCAGCGTACACAACCAGCTGCCATGAACCAATCTGCCAGCTCATCCCTCACCTTCTTCGCCTTTTTAGAAGGATCACGCACGTTTTCTACATTTTTCACACTAGGTAATCCTTCTCCTTTCACATTTCTACGCTATTCTCCTTCAACATTTTCTTGATCAACACACAACCTCTGAAAAAATAAACCCCTAGGCTTGTAATACGTAACCAGTTATGTAATGCTATTGTTACTTTTATAATTGATGCCAAGATTTCACATTTTGCTCTTTTACAGTAGGGTTTAAGTAAATATTCCCTTAGAGGAAATGCATCCTCTACTGCGAACAATGCATTTGAAGAATAAGCGTTTTGTTGTCTATAGCATGTTGGAACTTACTAGTTACAAACACTCCGCCATCTGATGAAGGACCGTGTTGAAATTTCCTTTATAATTGTAGTAATCAGACCCTGAATCATTTGGACAACGGATTTGTATGTTTGCCATCAATGTTACCACATCTAAGGGAAGATCCATCGTGTTCAAAAACCTCTCATATGTTCACATCGATCTTCAGATCTCCATATAAATATCATAAACAATTAACAGTATAACAGTTAATAATAATAATTGTTATTTGTTCACAGGATCAACGACATGATGTGAAATCCCAAAGTATTGATACCAAAGTCCACGAAGATCCAAGACCGCCTATGAAGAGAAAGCTTACACAATTCATCTCATAGTCTTGATCCTCAAAATTGCAACCTTCATGAAATCCAACTTGTTTCGCAGAATAACCTGGTTTTCTCCTCTTGATTTTTGAAAGTAATTCGTTTGCCTCTTCACGCAGCTCGTCAGCTGTAACATAAACTGCAACTCTACTGCCTGAACGTCTTGCGTATAATCTAACATTTCTAGCACCAGGCGAAGAAATACACTCACTACAAACAAGTTTCACTTGCAATAAAATCTTTTACCTTAACATGAATGCAACTTGCATGTCCTAACTTACAAGATTGGTTGAAAAACTACACCACGCCTATATCAGTCTGGGTTGGTCGCGATGCTAGTACGACACAGTTTACTTATAACTTACTGGTCTCCTGGAGCAACGCCCTGTATTGTATAAAAAGATCTTTTCCCACCCTACAAGAAATGAAACATTTGTCATGTTGCTTATACATATACATATCGTTATACACAAAAGTCCGACCTTAGAATGAATAAGGTATTTAAGGGCTTTCGGTGCAAGAACGCACTTTATATTTCTAAAATTCTCATTCGTATAAAACACACAAGTAAAAATTTAAACTTCACCACAATCTACAAATAACTAACACAGTTGTGTCAGTATTACATGCTACCAAACACCAGATTAACATAAGAATACAACATTGTTCAGAAATTATATAAAAGTAATACTTTCATAATAATTTATAACATTTTAATATATCGGATAAAGCCCTTAAAAGTTAAAATACAAACAAAATAGGAACAAATGAAACAAAAAAAAGAATTAAAACGAATCTAAAAGGCTTGAAAAACATACAAATAACCGAGATATTAACTGTGTTAAAAAAATTCGGAATTTTACTTTAACACATGGTTAAGAGACGTTTTAGTGCTCATTAATCACTAATTCATCATTTTCTGAATATTTTATTTAAAGTTGTTTATTAATTTTATCTATTATCTCTTGTACAGGGTGGTCCAAAATGGACACTTTCTTATAGAAACACCCTTTGTTTCAATAGATAGAAAAAATGGACCTAGGTGTCTGGAGCTCAAATTTACTGAGAAAATCACTGGCGCAAACAGAATTCAGCTATCTCTAATCGTTTGGCCCACAGGGGGCCTTTCTCGAATTTAGTCGATTTCTGTAATGCCCCATGCCAAATGCCAAATCTTTCTTAGAGCACTTTTTTACGTAGAATCCCTTGCGATAGGACAGTTTTTATACAGGTTGTTGTTTTTTTATACGATCCTAAACTACATTTTTTCATTCATACCACCCTGTATATTTTAGGGTTTTTTAAAAACGTAAAATTTCCTAAATGTTGATGTAACGCTTGTTATATTTAAATTTAAATATTATTTGCAATATTGCATTTTATGTATTAAAATATTTTGCTTGCAGATATCTAGGTTTACTTGGCTAACAAAAGCATAATTTAAAACCACAATTTCTTAGTTATCTGGAAAATGTTATTGGCTCCAAATATTTTTAATTTGAAATGACAAACAAAAAACAATGAACGTGATAGAAAAGTTATATGACTAAAAGAAAGGAGTATTATAAATAACATAACAAAAGTAACTAATTAATACTGATCTAAATATACTCTGTTAAATAGTATCAGTAAAACAAATGTCAAAACAAAAATTAATAGAAACATATGTTTAAATAACATCAATGTTTATTTACTGGGATTCTACGGCATCTCCAGGCAATAATAAAAATATCTAGTAGGCAGCTATGATATCTTCCTTTTGTTTTTTGAAATCTCTTGGTTTATAAATATTTCAGTTCATTGAAAAACGCAAGATCAAAATTTTGCGTTAAATTGTATTTGGACGGACGAGGCCTCCATCAGTAGTGCGGGAATATTCAATAGATATAACGAATAGACTTGGTCTGGTGAAAATCCTCATGTTACTGTGGAGGAAAGGAATCAAGGGAGGTTAGTTTTAATGTGTGAGTGGGTATCTACCTAGGACCATTTAATGGACCATATTATATATATATATATATATATATATATATATATATATTATATATATATATATATATATATATATATATATATATATATTATATATATATATATATATATATATATATATATATATATATATATATATATATATATATATATATATATACAGGTGTCCAGTTTAAGATGAAATGCATGGGGATATTGGAAACCGTTAGAGATACGAAGATGGTTAAATGGAGAAAAGTTGCGTCATTATATGCCCAAGAAGTAACCATGGTTACATGTCAAAAATCCTTCCATTTACTAGACACAGGGTGATAACTGAAAATATGCGTTTTCTAAAATCGCTGTATCTTGTTTCTTGCAAGAGATACATCCACGATTTTTGCAGGATAGGGGTAACAGGTAGCGAGGATTTCAAAAATGATTTTGAAAAAAATCTAGGCCTACTACATTTTGAGATAATGCACGCAACTTTCGATTTTCTTATGGACGCCATATTGGATTTTTGCATTTTGAATTCTTCATAAAAATGCTTTTCAACCATATATCATATGTTTATAATCTGCCAATGAGAAAGTGTCAAATTACACAATTAAATTTATATCAAAGCAACCTTGACATATTATGTATTTTAATTAAATGAAAATTTAATCTACAAATTAAAACTAACTAACTTGAGAACAATATTATTGATTATTAACATAAATCATAATAATAAAAGTGACAAAAACAACAAAAATAAAATTTAATATTATACTGAATTTTACTATTAATTAATCAAATGCTCGAATAAACCTGCATTCTCCTGCAAACACCATCTGCATCGAGTTAGCACTGCATCACAAGAGTTCCTTATCATCTCGCATTTTTGAATTCTTCATAAAAAATGCTTTTCAACCATATATCAGATGTTTATAATCTGCCAATGAGAAAGTGTCAAATTACACAATTAAATTTATATCAAACTAGGCCTTTGCCAATCAACCATCTATTCAATTATTGCAAGAGAATGGAGGTTTATTCGAGCATTTGATTAATTAATAGTAAAATTCAGTATAATATTAAATTTTATTTTTGTTGTTTTTGTCACTTTTATTATTATGATTTATGTTAATAATCAATAATATTGTTCTCAATAGTTAGTTTAATTTGTAGATTAATTTTCATTTAATTAAAATACATAATATGTCAAGGTTGCTTTGATATAAATTTAATTGTGTAATTTGACACTTTCTCATTGGCAGATTATAAACATATGATATATGGTTGAAAAGTATTTTTTATGAAGAATTCAAAAATGCAAAAATCCAATATGGCGTCCATAAGAAAATCGAAAGTTGCGTGCATTATCTCAAAATCTAGTAGGCCTAGATTTTTTCAAAATCATTTTGAAATCCTCGCTACCTGTTACCCCATCCTGCAAAAATCGTGGATGTATCTCTTGCAAGAAACAAGATATAGCGATTTTAGAAAACGCATATTTTCAGTTATCACCCTGTGTCTAGTAAATGGAAGGGATTTTTTGACATGTAACCATGGTTACTTCTTGGGCATATAATGACGCAACTTTTTCTCCATTTAACCATCTTCGTATCTCTAACGGTTTCCAATATCCCCATGCATTTCATCTTAAACTGGACACCCTGTATGTATATATATATATATATATATATATATATATATATATATATACACACACAGGGTTTTCAAAGTTAAGTCTGCACTATTGCTAACTTTCTTATTAATGGAGCTACGAAGTACAAAGTAGTGTGTTTTTTTACGCTGATTACGATGGTAGAAAAAGAAAAACAATTGAAAGTTGCATTCTGGAAAAATCGACGAAAACATACTTTTTTCTAATGGAACACCCTGTATACAATATTCTCAGTCGGTAGAGAATCAAATTCTGAGCAAAACTTGTCATATGCATTTCTATCATACAGTAAAAGATAAGGGAGATTTTGCCGATTTTTTAATTTCATCAAGTGTTTTAAAAACAATCGTTTGTTTTTAAATGTCATAAATACATTTGTAACAGTAATTGCATCGTTTTGAAAGCTGTGTTGTTTGTGATAACGATTTTTTCTGGAATTAAAAATGCCTTTTACACATTTAGCGAAATGTGATATGCTGGAGAATGATATCGTTTGTCAAAAAAATAGTAAACGAGCTCGTGAACGGTACAATGCATTGTTTCCTACGCGTAACCAGCCAGATCAAAGGTGCTTTTTTATTTTATACCGTAAGTTTAGGATAAATGAAAACACTTCCTAAAAGTAGAAGGAAAAAAGAATTTATAAAAAGTGAGGCAACAGAAATTAATGTATTGGGATATTTTGAAGCACATCCAAATAACTCAACAAATGACTTAAAGCGTGGTAGTAGGCTATGTTTGGGGTCTATTCATAGAATTTTGAAAAAGCATAAATTTGTGCCGTACAAGTACCGTCCTACACAGACCCTGCTGCCAGGAGACCAGGAAAGACGCTTGGAGTTCTGTCAATGGTTCATTAATCAGGTTAGAAATGATGGAAACTGTGTGCAGCGGATTTTATGGACCGATGAGGCCAACTTCTCCAATAATGGGATGTTTAATAGAAAAAATAATCACTACTGGAGCAGAGAAAATCCATTGCTTACCCATCCTTGTAACCCTCAAAGAAGGTTCAGCGTGAATGTATATTGTGGCTTGATAGTATCAAGAATCGTGGGTCCTATTTTTTACGAAGGAACCCTAACAGGTGCTCGGTGTACCGAAATGTTAACAAGCGTACTTGATGAGTTTTTAGATGAACTTCTTTCAACAGGATGGTGCACCGGCTCACAATTTCTACAAGTTAATAATTTATTAAAAGAACTTTTTGGTAATAGATACATATTATTCATATTATTAACAGTATTGATGCTAGAACTATTTTGAAGGCCACAAGACGCGTTTATAAGCACGTAGAAAAATGTATGGAACAAAGAGGACACCTTTTCCAGTATTTAATTTAAGATCTGTTAATTATTTATTATTTAGAGCGTGTTCAAATTCATAAAATAAAGGATTACTTTCGAATCATAGCCGACTTCATGAAATTAAAAAATCGCAAAATCTCCCTTATTTTTTACTGTAGGATAGAAATGCGTATGACAACTTTTGCTCAGAATTTAATTCTCTATCGACTGAGAATATTGTAACAGGGTGTTCCATTAGAAAAAAATATGTTCTCGTCGATTTTTCGAGAATGCGACTTTCAATTGTTTTTCTTTTTCCACCATCGTAATCAGCGTAAAAAAACACACTACTTTGCTAATTTAACCGACTTCCTAGCTCCATTAACAAGAAAGTTAGCAATAGTGCAAACTTAACTTTGAAAACCCTGTATATGTATGTATGTGTATGTGTGTGTATATATATGTATATATATATATATATATATATATATATATATATATATATATATATATGACGGAGCGCTGAATTCTCAGCAATATTTACAAATTTTACAGGACCAAGTTGAACCGTTTATCGAAGACATACCAATCAAACACGACGGGATACCATCACATTGTGCGGGAATCATCCAGCAATTATCTAAATCGGCAGTTTGGAGGAAAATGGATGGGGAATCAAGGGCTAATCCAATAGCCCGCTCGGTCTCCAGATTTAAACCTCCTTGATTTTTTTTCTTCTGAGATAAAATCAGAGACCTCACATACAAGCAGGATTTTAATATCAGGAAGAATTAGAAGAGGCGTCGCTAGGTGCATTTAACCAAATCCCACATTTGGAATTAATAAATGCTGCAAATGGGATAAGGAAAATGCGTAGAATCTGTTTGGAACAAATTGGGAGACAATTAAAACATTTACTAACACAAATTGTTTTATTTTACATTCGTTTTACTGTTGCTATTGATCTGAGTACATTTAAATCAGTATTAATCAGTTACTTTTGTTATGTTATTTATAATACTTGTTTGTTTTATTCCCATAAGTTTTCTATCACGTTCAGTATTTTTTGTTTGTTATTTCAACTTAGAAATACTTGGAGCTAATAAAAATTTCCAGGTAACTAAGAAATTGTCATTTTAAATCATGCTGCCGTCTTTTGTTAGCCATGGATACCTATGCAAATAATATTTAACATAAAAATCACAAGTGATACATCAAAATTTTACGCTCTTTTCAAAAACCCCAAAATATATAGTGTGGCCCGATGAAAAAATGTAGTTTAGGGTCGTATATAAAAAACCAAACACCCTGTATAAAAACTGCCTACCTCATTGGATTATACCTAAAAAGGTGCTCTAAGAAAGATTTTGCCAAAATCAATTATCTTTATGTTATGTTATGTTAAGTTATGGGGCATTACAGAAATCGACTAAATTCGAGAAAGGCCCTGTAGGGGTCAAACGATTAGAGACAGCTGAATTCTGTGATTTTCTCATTAAATTGGAGCTCCAGACTAGGTCCATCTCTTAAAATAAAGGATGTTTCCAAAAGAAAGTGGCCAGTTTGGACCACATGATACACTACTAAACTGTTTTTCTCTGCACATCTCCGATATTTTATTTCTTATCCGGAAAATTTACAATTGTGTCATAAGAATCAAGTTCAAACTGGTAAATTCTTATTACGATTAAATTTGCACTGGAGCATATGTACGGTACATTACTGTCGACGCAAAAAGTTTGTAGGCTCGAGTTTGAAGCTTATTAAAAAATAACCATTGGTCCGGTCGAATGTCTGGATTTACTTCTGCGTTAATTAGTCGTAACAAATATTTTTTTAAAAGCATTTGAACAACTATTATTTGGCCCGAACGATGCAAAGTGCCCTTTTTCGGAGTTTGAGGTGCCATTTTAGTACGTTATAAATAAATTTAGCTTAAAATTTGGATTATTATTGAAACTAGAAACGTTTTCGTAAGACATGCGTAACAGAAGGTCGCACGATTATTTGACTTAGACGAGTTTTCGTTGTGACAATAATAACACAACAAGAGTAATTTAAAAACCAACGTTCTGTTGTGTTTTTTTAAAACATTTTTTTATTTATTAGGTTTTTCATACAACGTGTAAGCTAGCGGAGAGCGGGCTCTTGCCTGCTGAGTTAGAATAACTTTTACCTGTTATTGACATATGAGCTGATTTAGAAGATTGTGTTCGTTATGACATTAACAACACAAGAGTAATTTAAAAACCAAAGTTTTGTTATGTTTTTATAAACAATTTTTTTATATATGGGAGTTTTCCTACGGCGTTTGAGCTAGCGGGGAGGCTGGCTCTTGGCTGCTAAGTTAGAATAACTTTACCTAGTCTTGACGTATGTACGAGAATGTATCTCTGAATTGAATAACTATTGATCATTTTCTGCGCTAAATAGTTGATAATAACAATTACAAAAATTTTCAAACGCCGCACAAAAATATCCGTGAAAAGGAAACAGGAAAGTTGACAGATTTTTTTGTTAATAACATTCAGATAACAAGATAATGAGCCAAGTGAAATGAGTATGGTACAAAGTAACTTATAGATTAATAATAAATAATTCTACTATTATTGGGAAATGCAATCGAAGTTATTTTCGAATAACAATATTAACTAATGACCTTGTTAATAAATTTGCAATTATTTGTGAAAGTGAAATGATTACATCACTCATTATCCTGTAATCTGAAAACTATTAAAAAATTCTGGCAACATTTCATGTTTCGTTTTCATGGATAATTTTGTGCGGTATTTCAAAATTCTTGTAACTGTAAATAGCAACTTTTTTGCAGAGAAAATAATTAATTCAGAGATACATACTCGAACATATAGTAAATTCAGAGCTATGTGGCGGTTATAGGATTATCTTGTCAGGTACTAAAACCCTCCCTCGAAGTACTCTCCGTCTTATACTATGGCACGTGATAAACAGAGATGGTTACACACAATGCCCAAGGCGACACCTGCTATTGTATACGTATGTGCAGTAGTTCTCAACACAATTCCACCAGAGTTTTGTATTTTATACTCGATTACATAATATTACGTCTTTGATAGAAAGTTAATTATTTAAGGGGAATTACTTTCAACAAATTAACAAAACTAAAGTAATGTAATTTAATATGCGATAATTGTTTCCATTTCATGCTATTTACATACATTTTAATTACAACTTTCGGGCCTCGTGATGGTTGTTAAAACGCATTTAAAAAATAATTGTGACGCTTAAATAACGCAGAACTAAACGAGGTTTAATTTGCTACCGAGTTCATTCGAATCGGGCCAATAGTTATTTTTTTAAGCTCCTAATGAATCTTTTTACATGGGAATGTACGGAAACATACTTAACACTTAGCACCCCTGAAATGATTACCCAGAAGAACTATTTTTATACATTAAAAGAAATTGTCATATAAAAGGCTGACTACCCACCAATAAACCAAAAAGGGAAAGATATAGCTCGCTTTAACAATAACATTGCAGGAAATGATTTCTAAGGCACCGTAAGGATCTTACTACAAGGATCGCTTCCAACATAAAAAGAAAATCAGCACATTGATGTGGAACCACATGACATTTTTAACTGTGACCAGACGAACTTAACCAACGATCCCGGACAAAAAGTTGTTAACTAAATGTGGAGTGAAATATCCCGAACGAATTTGCAACTAGCCAAAAAACTATGTCCAAATCCAAGCATTTGTGAGATACTTAGGATTGAGAACCGTCCACCTGCTACACGTTATAGAAATACTGCAACTGGTTAGTTTGAATTACTGACCATCGCAGATTGGTCAGTTGGCCAGTTTAAAAAAAAAACAAGCAAAAGAAAGTTCTTATATGGAACAATTTTTCCTCTCATATTAATCTTTTGGATTTATGCAAAAAATATAACATTCATTTACGTGTTTGCATCCAAACAATACATATGTCACACAACCTCTAGATGGGGCATTATTCACCACAATGTAGAAGTTCTGGAGATAAATTCTATCGCAGTACTAAAAAACTCATGTAGGTGGTAGATTAAATGTTCTTGAGATTCATTTTCCTTTACTTCTATCATCGTTATTGGAGAGAATACAAAAAAAATAGTCACCAGATAGTACGCCATGCTTAACAACAAAATCATGAGTTCAACATGGGATAAATCAACGACACATTAAATTTTTGGAGGAAAAACGACAGGAAGAAACTCGATTTAAAATTATAGGAAGAAAAATAAAATATATATTCCTGCTGGACAAAGTATTGCCCATTCGGAAACCAGTTTAAAGGGCCTGAAATATGCATCTAACAATACATCACATAATCAAGTGGGAGATCTGATAAGAAAGACGTTAAAAAGGTTACTGGGGTATGCGTTTTATTTTCATATGAAGATATTGTATACCCTAGAGTCATTGCAGTAGTAGATGAAGATGGCGTAATGATCAATACAATGGTAAAATCCTTTACATTTCGGAAACGGTCAGAAAGACGACAGGAGATATGATTTTCTTAGAACAATGTAATGAGATGCTCCCTAACACATTTCTAAAAGAGGGTGTGTAGCGTTATGGAATGTGACAAGTTGTAGTGGGATTAGTTTTAAATGTACCGACCTGTTTATATTAAGATTAATATTTCATTTATTATTATTATTAAGATTAGATATTTTTCCAAAGTTTCTTTGACTTAATAAAGCAATATGGTTTATTTTGTAATTTAATTCTATAAAAAAAGTGTATTCACCGTATAAAACTCTTAAAAACATAATTACGTTTTTCTATCGGTGCAGAGTGTTAAATTCAATAATAGAAGTATCGAATGGTGCAAAGTATACCCGTTATGGGGGATATCGATAATCAAATGATTATTATAGCTATTTCAAAGTATATACATTTCTGACTTGTTCGCAATCACGAAGATACATAGCTATAAAGGGAAAAAGTCAAAATAGTAGCACTAAGTACCCTCGTTTTACAGTACCTACATTAAAAATCAAAGAAGTTTAGTAACATTTTGTTTAAGTACGTTTGCATTTAGAATTTTTATCGGGTTCGTGAGAAAATAAGCCCCTGCTGCAACAACTAAGTTCTGTTGTTCGATATGACTCGATACCTGAAGTATAAAACTATTTGCTCAATTTAACTTTTTGGAATACACCACGTTACTGCATTTTCCAAAATATTATCATGAGTAAGTTTGTTGAAGAAAACTCCATAACAATAAAAACTGAAGCAGGGATTACTCCGAGACCAATATATGACGAAGCTCCAATAAAAAATCAATAGGACATCTCAACCAGAAACGTGGCATAAGAGTATGGCATATGCCACGTTATGTTATACCTTTATGTGAAGCCAAAATAAAATAGCAAAAGTGGCAAAGACCAAAAACAACTAGTCGATAAGGTAGAACTTCAGTCGACCTACATTTTGGTTTAAAACTTTAACCATAAACAATCTAAGAAATTTAGCTTTTTAGTTTGTCAATAACCAACAATTAAATTGTCCTGGAAAATGAGAATTAACAGATTTTTGATAAGGATTAGCTTGCAGCATTTATGAAAAGAAACCGGAGGATGGGTACAGGAATGCAAACGTACTGTTCTACCACTCAACCTTGGTTTAATAATAAACAAAATAACTGAGATTCATTAAATACAATATAATTCAACAATTTATTTTATATAATTATTATACAATAACGGTGAGTCTATTTTCTGTGAAGTCATAAGGTGATTATTAAATATCAGAATTTGGCATAATTTGATTTCTCTGAATGTTTATATTGTTCGTTATATCTAATATCAAAGTTCCTATGTGTTTGTGCAATATAAACAGAATTATAAAGTGTGCAGTTTAATTTATAAATACCCAACCTCAAAGTGTCGGCAGTTGAACCTTTGGCATCAAATAAACATGTAAGAACATTGGTGTTAGTTCTGAAGGTTACTTTGTATTTCTTGATCTTTTATAATATGTGAGCTACTTTTTCTGATATTGTCTCAAAATATGAAATTTATATGTATTTGTTGTATAACGGTTTATCAACCACTTTGTAAATACAAGGTATTACTTAATTTGGGTAAGCGGCCCAACCTATACATTGATATAGTAATTCAACTCGGAAATATTAGAGAGGTTGAATTTACGTCGTCAACTGTCACAATACGTTAGCAATCGAAGAAGGTGTAAATGAAGGTAGCAATGCAACAAAATAAGCTGCGAGTCAAAATGAAAAAGTCTACTGGAGGACGAAGGTCTAAAAAACAACATAACCGATATTTCTGAAAATCGGTTGTAATTTGAAAGCAGAATTACGAGAAAGCAAGTGAAATTTGTTTACGTGGACAATCAATTAATGTTTAAAACTTCATTTTGTCGAAAACTACACACTCAATGTCTTAATGAGTTTTAATGATTAAACAGAAATTATTTTTTGAATTATTCCACGGCACAAAGTATTACTTTGTTTTTGTTCTTCTGCCCGGTGGTACCAACACAAATCTTAAAAATCGTCCAGAACGACATTATTTCAAACCTACGTTGACATAACCTTAACATTTTTAGTTCGGCACCACTGATTTTTCGTACATTTTTTTGCTTGCAGCTGTTGTTTTTAATTTATCTGTAAATCTATTACAAACATTGTTCAAAAGGATGGAAATGACTATAAAACTGTTTTTGGTAGAAACATGTTTGTTTAAAGTCGAATATTTCATAAACGTCGACACGGCATATGTGAACAGTAAACATTTGTCTTATATTTGTTTTGTTTTTTAAAATTGTAACTGTCACTGTGAAATACAAATAAATAGTAACTATTTCATTATTCGAAACTATTTAGTAACAAAATTGTCATGTAAATAATTACATGCTTCTTGTTCTGAAATAGCAGTTGTATGCTAAACAAACGAAGTAAGATGTCGCTCGGTAGTACAATTACTTAGCAACTTCAGTACTTGAGGGTCAAGTCGCTAGAGCCACGGTAAAGTCAGAATTACATCACTCGCGAATCTGCACGTTTCGGACGAATTGGCGTTTCTCGATTTAAATACGATAGAAAGTTGTGCATCAGCATTTTAAAGATACTTTTCGTTAAAAAAAGTGTCGAAAATGAATATAGTATAATACTTAAGATACCATACGCTGTAAATGTTATAAGTAGTTGTAATATTATTACAATTTATTGCGCTTTACTAAAATATATATTCATGTAATATATTTTTAACTTCATGTAATACCTTAATTTATTTCTGATTTCTGAGTGGTGTATTTTCATTAAGAATTAGAATCCTTCATTGTTATTAAAGCACATAGAGCAAACTTTCCGTTTAATACTTTTTAAAAACTACTGCTGACATTTGGTACCCGAAGGTTTAATGAAGATCTTGTCTCCTACTATATACTAATACTGATATAGACAACTAAACCTAACCTTAACTAAGTTATGAGTAAATAAAACACCACAATTTTAAAAAACATATATTATTCACTCTAAAAAATTATCCGGTAACTCTTAAAATAGGAATTATATCATATCTAACCTAAACAGACAAAATTATAAAATACGAAAGGTAAAATAAGAGTCTAATAGTGAAGCTAATATAAGTACAACGATTAATTAAAAAAATAAAATATATTTTAACTGGAACAAAAACAATAGTTTTTGCACATTGGTTCATTCAATGAGTAAAATGTAAATTGTTTAGATTACTTAATCCTCATTCTATTCGAGAGCATCAAACATATTTCTCCTTGTGGATCTTTTGTGGAAAACACTTTTTTTTACTGAATAGTGTATCTGCGTATCGCCGAAACAATCTAGAGAAATACTTATCTTAGGGGTTTTTAAATGGTGGACTTTAATATAAATTATTCAAACTTTATATGCTCGATAGCATTGCAGCTGTCGTTGTCCATAAAAAACTTCGAGATTACCTTCTGGAATGTCATTTTCGCGAGGGTTTAGTAATATTAATAATAAGGATCTGGTTATTGATCGTTACTAAAGTAAGATAACATTCAATAGTAGGCTTTCAAATACATGTACCTGATTGTTGTTTGAAGCTGATTCTTCGCGGTTTGCATATTTTATAAACTTGTTTGACACTTTAATATTAAACTTTTCTTCCTTTACTGACGACGATAGCTGCAATTGCTATAGAAACGATGGAAACCAGCATAGACAAACAAAAATATGAAGAATCCAGTAGACTATGCAAAACACAATTTGTTGTACTATGCGGACTATGTATCAAGAAGTATCTCGGAAGTAAAAATAAAATGTTAATAGTGAACAGTGTGCAAACAATATTGTTCAGAAATAAAGTTAAACGTAAGAATTTATTTTAAACCAACGCCATGTTTACTATTCATATGTCGAACTAAGTGATACTTCCTTCTAAACATATTTAGGCACAACACACATTTAAACCGTGGTACAACATCGATACATTCTTCCTTTTCATGACGATATAGATGTCTCTTATTTTTATAACTTTTAGAGCATTTTGTGCAATAAAATCTGCCTGGAGTAAATGCATTATTTTCTTTATTTAATTTTGATGGAACAATAGGGTAAATTAGCGTCCCAGTTGTTTGTCTAGATTTCGTATTCGTAATTTTGTATAAATTTTCATAATGTCTTCGAAAATATGCTGAAACAAAACTTTCAATTTCAAACTGGAGCAAAGATATAGCCAACCTACTTCGTTTACAATTCTAAATACCTACTTTCAAAAACTAAAAACTACAAAGCTAACTGCTATTTTACAAATAATTAAAAAATAACATGCGTTTCACGTCGTAACACTTGCACTACACATATTACAAAATATCCAAGAAGTCTGGAAATTCAGAATCGGTGTAAGATTATGAAAAAATTGTACTAATTTTTGTTTTCATTTTCATGCTAGAAAACATTTCTAACTCTAAAATACAAAAACTATTATACGTTTTGATGAGTCATTAAATGTGAAATTATACTACTTTTATGTTTGGCTTTATAAGAACAAAATTTACAAAAATATTGAGGTTCTTTTCCACATTCCACGCGTACATGACGTTGTAAGGAAGTCTTGTGACTATAACGTTTACCACATTTTATACAAGCAAAAACTCCTGTTCCACGTGGACACGGTCGTATATATACAAGGTCACCTGAAAACATAATAGTTAATGAACAAGTAAAATGTGTTCCAGCATTTTCTTTTTCCATAATTCTACGTATGAATGATTACTGTATCTTATGTTCAGTAACTTGTCTTTTATAGCGCACTTACTTAAATTTAAAAAACGAACTATTTTGTACAATAGTCTATCTGTTCCCGTTTCTAACAAATATTAGGATATTTTGGCTTTTGACGAATCGGGGAACTATCACGGACTATATCGTAACGTTCCATTCTATTCGTTTAAATGAGTAGTTACGAGATTTTATTTGTTTTGGTATACTTTACGAAGCGTGAGACCTGTTAGGCCACTGATTATTTTAAACATGTCGTGTAATACAGTAAAAGTATTTGAATATTTAAATATTGCTTTTGACTAAAGTTGTAAAGGGTAAAAATTCATGTTTGCTACCAGAGACTTGTAAAGTAAAAGCTTGAAGTAATAACATGCACTCACATTTGTTTGTCGAGTAAATTTATTCATTGTGTTTTCGCACATATACCTTAGGATTCATGCTGTACAATGGAAATTTTTATAATGAAAGGTAGAATAACGATTTTTGGAGAATAACATAATCTAATAGCCAGAGAAATGTAGAAAATTTAATGCCTGCCTTAATATGATGCTGAGTAAGTTTGACGATCTTAAATTTCCTTTATAAAAAGATGGTGGCTTTCGGTATTTTATTAGGTAGTACATTGACGGTTCTTGAAACATTTACATTCTCAATAGTATAGGATTCAAATTTAGGACGAAATAAGTCGAATTTATAGAATTGTGAAATAAGATTGCCTTCATAATGAAATTAGATAGTTTATTGAAATTTCTAGTTAAAACTTGGTTTTTAGTTCATCTACATTAATCTAAACCAATTCATAATTTTCAGCTTTCGTTACTTCTAATTTTCTAATAGGTTGATTTTAAAACGCTAAAATTACTGTACTGTAGAAATACTTTAATATGTAAGGGACAGCAATCTGTTATGTAGGTACCGCTAATACAGGCAAGTAGAAGACGATACTTAGGGCTTTATACTAAAACAAAAGGGATTAATGAAGACTTCTCGTATACGTATGAAATTTGGTATTTATTAAGCTGTGTCGAATGTTTGAACATGAAAGGGGTGTAGTTTTCTTAACTAATTATTTATACTTATTTTGGGTGTAGATTTTAAGGTACAGCAGGATTAAAAAAGATAGCGCCTAAGTAATAAAAAGATGTAATTCAATTTTTCAATATTTGTATAAAAAGTTTCCCTTATTTTTAATGTTGACGAATTCCAGAAACTGCGGATTTAGAGGAATAACCTATTAAGTCCTGTTTCAAACATTACGAATTATTCACCTAAAGACGTTTAATGTATAAAACTGTATTTACAACGTTAATTGAAGGTCAACACAATTAAAATTTGTATATAAAATTTTCACAAGTTCTCCCTCTAACATACCTTTTTTTTACCATGAATATAGTTTCGTTATTATTTTGTTTTACACGAACGCACAAACCAGTAGTCTGGATTGCTGCATTAATTGAATATTTGAGTGCACGGTTTATTAAAGAAAGATTACATTTTAATTACGTTTTTTTAAAGAGAATTATTTGAAACTGACACTGCATTACATTTCTCTTCTTTCACGTCATTTGACGAATACTATAAAGCGATTAACTTAAGTGATGTTTACTTTTTACGCACAGTCATATTTTTTTAATAAATAAATCAAGTAATTTAGGCAGATGCAGGTTGAACAAAAGCTTATTTTACGAGAGGTAATTCATTAAAATTAGGAAATAATACCCTCTACTGCCTGCACAATATCTCATTCCAGAATTCTGCGTCAAAATCGATTCATGCAGTTATTGATGGAAACATTAGGTAGCGTTGTGAATGGTTTTAAATCTTTCTGGCATCAAAATTTATTAAGGGACTAATCAATATTTTAGGTTCAAATAGATTACTGAAATTATGCAAACCAATCTTAGCGTACTTTCTGAAATGTAATGTGGTGCCTGTAACATTTATAATTGTGAGTTTTATTGACAAGTGAATTTTGAAGGCCAAAAGTACAGCCTCGATGGGCAAGAACAAAATTTCATGCTTGTATGGTGTTTAGTCATCGCTGGGTACTAACGATGTCCAAAATGTCTGTTTACCAATTTTGTTATGCCAAATGCAAGAACTTATTTATATGATTTTATTCTGTTGATACCAAATATTAGATATGTGCGAAAAAATGCACTTAGTCTGCATAAATCACGTGCACAATTTTTACTTGTTTTAATTTTATAATGTGGTAATCAGAGCAAAGAAACGCAAATAAAAGATATAAAAAACACTGGCTGGCCACTAGTAAAAATTTCATAATGTGCAGAAATGAGTTTCACAACTATAAAAAAATTGCTAAATTGCCTTCTTTTGAATTACCTCCACAGTTAATCTAAGCTTTATCTCAACAGAAGTAGATCAGGTTTAATGACTTCATTGAGTCCCCTCACACAACCTCCTTTTCCGTATACAATTTAAACAAAGGTAATATTGAGAAAAATCATTCCAAACTCTTATTATAATCGCTATAGAATGAATGCTTCGTGGATCTTTCGATACATTTCATTCCACACTTACTCGTAAAAACAATTTCTTATAAATTTTCTTACTTCAATAAATTCGTAAAAGGTTTAATAGCATTATTATAAGTTTTTCTAATGAACGAATAAGTTCAAAAGTAAATATGTTAAATACATATTAAATAAAAAGTTTACCTAGAGTAGGATTTGAACCTACGACGTCTATTTTGCTAGAATAGCCCTGTAACCAACTGAGCTATCGAGATACAAGCGCAATCCATGTAAATTGTCTTTATGTATGTAGAACTGATGTAAATTGTACATACATAAAGACAAAATTAACATCGATTGGGGCTTGTATCTCGATAGCTCAGTTGGATAGAGCGCTACTCTAGCAAAGTAGATGTCGTAGGTTCAAATCCTTCTCGAGGTAAAGATTTTATTTGTATTTAATAAATTAATAATAATTGTACATAGCATTTATTTGGCGTGATAATAACACAAACATGGGGAATGAATCCTAATAATTGGCGACAAATTTAAGGCTAAGTTATGTAAATATGAAAACACGTATTTTTGATATTTTTTGGAAATGTATGGTTTTCTTTACCAAGATACTATTAAGTTATGCGTAGCATATCTTATTTTCGTCTTGACGGCCTGATTCGGAATGGGTTTCTCACAGGTGTTTCTATTACAATTTTTTTCGCCAATCGAATTATTAACGCCTTCATAATAAAATACACATACAACACAAATAAATGACCTAATATAGGCCACCGTCCACTCAGAACAATCTTTGTATAGCGTATCAGTGTAAACGCCCCCTAGGCAAGATTGCATTTACAGGATACGTTAATTCAGGTAAACTTGTTATGTAGTTGCTTGGCCCAAAGAGAGTTTAAATTTCCGGAAGTAGATTAATCAGGCTGGATTTCGCTGGTATAAAAGAGATACGCTTAAAATATGTAATTTATGCTTTTAAAAGGATTGATTTTCAATTCCTCGAAAATGTAGTGAAATCCGTTTACGCAAATAAATCAGATTTAGTCTCGCTAAGATTAAAGAGGTATGGTTAAAAGAGATTATTATAAAAAATGTTAATTATCTCATGAAATTTATATCTTATAACGCAATTGATTTCCACTATCTTGATTGTTTACTAAATTAAGTATAAACAGTTTCTTAATTCCAATAAAGCATTAAAATGAACAAAAAAAAAAATGAGTTAACATAAACTAAATTATGCTAAATCCGGGGGAATCCAATTAAAATCCTCATTCATGTATATTTTAATTACTTCCGGTTGTGTTCTGATTAGTTGCTTTGGATGTTACATGATCATCTATATAACACAATTTGCATTTTAATGAATATGGGAGAATCTCGTTAAAAACCTCATTGTTTTTTTAATTACTTTTGGCCTGGGCTTGGATTTGATTGGTTTTTGATGTTACTTCACACTCTTCAATGAGAGGAAAACCCTACAAAATTTTCTAATTACACTGTATCCTCTAATATGCTACATTATGTATTAATATGTATTAATAAAGCCATTTACATTATTTAAACAAACTAAAATTTATACAATAATGAAAAAAACAAGATTAATAATAAAATATGGATTATGACTTATGTTCGTAATTAACTATACTTTGGGTAAAATTTGTTGGTTTAAAAGCAGATTTTACAAGCTTTAAGCGTTTCAATACCAATCGCTGCAGTGATCCTCAGTAAAAAGAGAATAAATTATGAAGTATCATAGAGGTTAAACTGGATTGAGTGTCCAATCTGCCTCGTACACTATACAAATTAAAAACGCACGTTGAAAAATTTATTTATTGATTTATTTCTTTAAAAAAGTATTCTATTTGGCCGGTGGTACTCGGAAGCTATTGGTGAGTGGACCGGGTGTGATTTTCCACAGACTCCAAAGACTACTACGGGTTGCTTTCTGGACAATCCTGATCTACCTAAGATCTAAACGGGGTTCTGCGTAACAGAAGTGGAGGATGTCTCCAGACCTCAGAACGGCCGGTGGCGAAGATGTTTCTAAAAATCCGAACTAATTGGGAGGACACGGAGAGTGAGACAAAACACGTACTTTTTCTTAAGCCCACACTTAGCTTCCCTAAAAACATTCTAATATTTTTACAGTATGAATGATGAAAATTAAATTGAATAAATACACGCTCTATTAATAAAATAAAATGTAGGCGTTTACTCAATGCTAAAGCACTGTCGATTAAACAGTAGGGAAAAAGGCAACGCTGCAGCCAGGAACTCTAGGGTTTGCATTAATTTAAATAAAATACTTACCATTTTACGTTAATGATATGAATATTTGTCATATTATAATGGCTACTTTGAAATAAAGAAACTACTTTTTACGCTTAACTACTTTTCTAGAGGCCTAATTAATATTTTAAACAGTTCTATCGATTTAGATTTTCCAAAATACAGTAGCATGTTACACATTTTGCATTGTATGGGGAAAGTTTAAATACACTGTGAAAATAACAATGACGTTATGGCTTGAGTAAGTAACGGTTTCTGTTGTCCACAATTGTTTTACAAGGTGTTCTGGACAATAACTTTAAAATTATCTGAATTAACTGCCATCGGTAGTAGCAGAAAAAAGTATTTAAATGGTTAATTTTTGTGCAAGAGATATGTGCCGGGTGGTCCATTAAAAAAGCAGGTTGGCTGTATATGAGAAATTACGCATCGCACAGTTTCGGGAAAAAACTATTAATAGTAAAAGCGACCGAGAGAAATTGTTAGAGATTAGTTTCAAGTTCATGCGATCGCCGCTAGGGGGCGTACACAAACACTACATTACAAAATTGGCTTTTTCTCTTAAATCGCATTATCAAGATATGTCCAAAATAGTTTTATAAACGAGATAAGTCTAGAAGAAATGTTTTTCTAACATTTTTCTCTATTTTGATAAATAAGGGACGGTGGAGAAGTAAACGTTTACTTAAAGAAAATATCTTCTTTTTACCTTAACCAATTTTAATAAACTTAGTCTCGTTTGAGAGAGACTGCTTGAGTGCTTCTAATAATTTAATTCACATTGTCGGTTTAGTTGTTTTCTAGTCGGTAGATGGCGTTTTATGACAAAGCCGTAAATGTTTGCAATTTTCTCGAAAATTTTAAACATGGGGTACAATTATTTTTAACTCACAAAAAAAGTGTGAAAATATAGAAACTTCATGTCGATATCTTCCTTAGTTACAAAGATATAAATAAAAATAAATGTAAAAATATATTTTACATGTAACAGAATTAGAGAACACGGGTAACTGTCATGAATTGTTACAATTTATTAATTAATAAAAACAATAGGAATAAAAATTAATATATTAAATGTCCCCTGGGGGGCGTATCTTTAATTTAGACGGGATAATAAAATCCATTTTTTAAATTATTATGTTGCATTACGAAATTCCTTTTTATAATATCTGTGGCGTACAACAGCCCTAACACTAAGAACTAATGACGCCTCTAATATTCAAATTGTCACCCGTACTGTTCAACACCAAGCAGTAATTTCTCACGTATAGATAAAATAGCAGTCTAGTAAAAAAAGGTCTTGAAGTGCCAAAAATAACACCAAACAATAGCCACTTTAAATATTGCTTTGCGTCTAAATAATATTAACTCCATTAAAGTTTTTCGTGTTTGATTAACGCAGCCTTGTTTTCGAAATGCAGTTAACAAATGAAATACCATTTGATATGCTTCCTGTATATTTTGAATGCATGAGGAATTAAACTATTGCTGCAAAAGTTTATGCTGCGCGGTATCCAGAAAGACATCGCTATGAGAAAAGTTTTAGAGCGATTGGCGCGGCGTTTAAGAAATACCGGAAGTACTCATCGTCCCGTCTTTCCTAGACGTGGTAGAGGCCGCACCGATACAAATTTCATAAACGTACTAACGTATACAAAGTTTAATTCTCATGGAAATACTAGAGATATTTCTATCGGCTTAGGTATTATTACCCAAACTACCGTTAAACGGATTTTAAAGGACCATAGGCACCTACCTAACAATGCTTTGAAATATATACCTTCTCCTATTAATATCGTTTAATCAAAAAGTTTTATTTCAAATTTATGCTACACCCATGCCATGCAGTTCTCTATCAGGTATTAACACCCCTCGATTTCGATAGAATGTTTGCTTATTGGCATTGGTTGCTGAACATGGCAGCTCAAAATCCTAGACTATTATCAAATATACTATGGACGGATTTTAACAGCGATGGGCACGGGCACGTGAATTTGCATAACATGCATTACTGGTCGCAAACCAATACTCATTGGATGAAAAAGATAGAACATCCAAGCAGGAGGAGCGTAAAAGTTTGGTGCGGTATGTTGGGAGGAATGATCATTGGGCCATTTACATTGAATGAAAAACTGACCGGTGAAATTTAGCTCAATTCCCTGACCAACCAATTACCAGTTCTTTTAGAAAACGTGCCATTAGAAACACGCCAAATCTGTTTTTTCAGCATGATGGGTTTCCTGCGCATTTTTCGGCAAATGTCCGTCAATTTTTGGAAAGAACATTTCCTGACAGGTGGATAGGAAGGTGCAGATAATTTCCGTGGCCAGCCAGATATTTATACTAAAAAAACGTATAGCATAAAAGTAGAAGAAACGTTTCAATTTCTAGTTCACCTGATCAGACTTGTTTGGATTTTTATTTTTGAAGGAAGTTGAAAGATACTGTTTATTTAACCTAACCAACTACCAGGGAAAATATAGTAGAGCGAATAGGGAACACCATTCGCCGTACTCCAACGGCAGAAGTAGATACTGCTGTTTTGTCTACGCGTGAGAGATTGCAGCCCTGAATTGGGCAGCACCGGCGACAATTTGAATATTTGGGGCGTCCGTAGTTCTTCAGTACTAGGACTATTGCACACCATCGACCCTTTTCGGGACCACAGATAATATAGAATGAGACAAAATTTAATAAACAAATATTATTATTATTATCCACTCTAAATTAACATCAACACACTAGGTCTTGTTCGTATTGTTTCAATTGTTTAATAATTAATAAAGTTTAATAATTAATGGCAGTTAAACGTGTTCTCCAAGTGAGTTACTTGTTTTTACATTTATTTTATCCATATCTTTGTAACGAAAGAAGATATCCATTTGCGGTTTACACAGAAAAAAAATTGGACGGGTTTGTCACAAAACGCCATCTACCAACTAGAAAAAAAAACTAAAAGGACAATGTTAATATTTTATTAGAAGCGCCCAAGAAACCTCTCTCAAACAAGACTCACTGTATAAAAATCGGCTGGGTTAAAAATATTTCTTCCCGAAACTACGATGAGTAGTTTCTCGTATACAGCCGGCCTCCATTATTAATGGACCACCCGTTACAGTCGGTGGGAGATATCGTATTATTTCAAATAGCGACTCTCTCATCTTACACACTTTGTATACACAATTACTATATATATATATATATATATATATATATATATATATATATATATATGTATGTTTGTTGCAGAGCCATTTTAGGGAAGCAAAATTAAAATTTATTAATTTATAGACAAAATTAAAAATAGTTTACCATTTACATATAATTATCTAGTTACCATTTATATCAACTTTGATTAATAAAAATTTTATAGTTTTCTAAATTTTAATACTTATATAAAAATAAAACTATTATGAAGTAATTAATTTGAATTATATAAATATTAGGATCACAACGGTATGTCTATTTTTATATTATGTAACCCATTATGATTATTGCTGTTATGCTTGTACCTAGTTTTCACTGATGAGAGAGTTACTGTCGAAATATATTTGAATACAATGTTAGTGTTGTGATTACTTTATCCTTGTGCCCCTTTTGCCTAAAAATCCCACATCCCCACCGACGTTAATTTCAAAAACATCTGAAGTTTTCTACGTCTCCCTGTTCAACAACCAATCGCAACCCGATATCAACCACCAGAAGCCGAACCCGTCAACTGCGGATCCGCAATAAAAACCGCGACGCGCTACCGAAGGTAGAGAATCCTGACCGTGCGTGTACCGCTCTTAGTCTCATTACTTTGTTCCGCCGACCTGTCGATCTTTGCATTTGTCATAATATCCATCTGTTAGCGTCGTGCATCATTTGTCAAGATACCTCGACAATGCCACCTGAAAATCATCTCCATATAACCGAGCTGCTGGTCGATGTAATCTGAGGTTAAAGGCACGTAAGTTTTATTGCACAACATTACACAATACGCAGATTGAACGATGTCACGCCAGGCTGAACGCCCGTACTTATCTTTCATTTACTCCGTTTGAAAGAAAGGCTCTCGCCTTAATTCTACCAACCCCCGGAAGTCTCATTTACACAGCGCAACGGGTTAGTCCCAGATTCTTGTAAATGATCCTTCACTCTCAACATCTATTACACTACCTAACACCAATACGCCGCACACGAGGCAATATAAATAAAAACCAGAAGTGCCAGAAACTCTCCGCGTTTACGTCCGGAAGTTTCATATTTAATCTCGCCAAACGTGAGTAACCACTTCAATGTCAGATTGCAATTCGCGATAAATCCGTCTTAAAGAAGGAATTCTGCTTTAGTAAAACCGCATCCGTAATATATAAACTAAAATTAATAATGATTTTTATAAACTATCACGTTTCCTGAAGGTTTAAAGACCTTAAGTTTCTTTATATCTTCGTTTGCAAATTAATAAACCATACAAGTTATATTTTATTAAAGGAAATATAAAAGTCCGTTTCATAAAAATTAGAGGTAGAAAATTGGATTTATTACCTCAAAATTCTGTATATAAGAAGACCAGATCTATTCCGTTCGAATGTAATAATCGCATGAGCATAAACTCTACTTCAAAATATTGATTTTTCTTATTGACCTTCTAGCGAGCATTACCCCCATTATCGGGTTACGCAACCTTGCGATACTGTTAGAGTAACTAACTGTATGTATACACCCGGGCTGCTTCTTTTTACAGGGCCGGCATTAAAACATTAGATAATATTAACAGTCACTTTAGTTAGGAGTGTTGATATATATATATATATATATATATATATATATATATATATATATATATATATATATATATATATATATATATATACAAAATACGAGTCGCAAATAGGTTAATTGAAGGTAGTATTAATTCTATTTTCACAGAAACGTCCCAGGATCAAGTAACCGGAGGACTGGAACTCAGAACCAAACCCAGACCAGGCGTCCCTCCGCAGACTTCTTTTATTTGGTATTATGTTTAGTGTTGTAAAATTGTTTAGTAGATTAAGTGTGAACTTTTTAGCCTGTAAAAAAGGAATAGGTAATATAAATATCAAACCCTTATATGGCTATAATTCATTGTGTACAGGGCTCGCCCAAGCAGAATCCAACGAACCACGTCCCTTTTTATCAATTTATAATCTGATTGAGCTAGTCTGAATCAAATTAAAGTAACCTAAAGTCAAGTCCTTTTCATTCAAAGAAAGGGATTTATCTATCTATATATATATATATATATATATATATATATATATATATATATATATATATATATCATATCTTAATTGGTGAATTATATCTAATTCCTGAAGATATTTGGTAGATATCGGTTTCACGGCAAATTAACGACACGCAATGCTTCTTGTACGAAACTAATCACAACTAATCTTTGAGTGTTAAAATTTTATTTATTTAGGAATGTAATTAAAAAATTATTTACATCAGTTCTACATAAAGACAAAATTTGCATCGATTGGGACTTGAATTTCGATACCGTAGTAGGTTAGCGCGGTACTCTAGCAAAGTACAGATCGTAGGTTCAAATCCTACTCGAGGTATACTTTTTATTCATGTATTTATTAAATTAATAATAATTTTTAATTACATATTTACTTTGAACTTATTCGTTCATAACAAAACTTGTAATAAATATTTAGGAATGATTTATTAATTTACACTAATTTGTGTCGCGCATTCTTCTAACAATAAACATGTCACTTTCGATTAGAGTATTTTGTTGATGATGTAATTTAAACGTTACCAATGAAAATAATAAACCCGCTGTATAATATGATGAATGTTCTATTATTTTTAATAATGATTAACTACAACCTTAAGAGATTATAAAATCACATTCTATACACTCTACGAAAATATGTGGAGGTTCCCGAGATCGGTTGTTTGTTGTAAAACGTAAAAGTGAAGACGGTTAGTTCCTACTAAAAATATTGCTTCTAGGTATCATTCTGTGCAATTAATCTTCACATTAAATTATTATATTCTAAATCGATTTTGATTATATGATTAAAAGTAATTAGATGTATAAAGTCACACATAATACCAAAGCCAAATCAGCCCTGAGTATGATGCTAAATGTAATTAAAAACATGGATTGATTCCATGTCTAGTAAAATACAAATTGTGCTATATAAGTAAAAACGTAACAACTATGAAAGCCAATCAAGACAAAACCTTCCGCTAAAATGACTATAGTAAGAAATGAAATCCATCAGATAATGGACACATTTACCCCAATAATCTCTTCTAATCCTAACGAGAACAAACCTGATTAATAAATAAAACGACCATAGTATATTTTTCAGATGTGATGATCAATCCCTCCCAAAACACTATAGTAAGAAGTAGATTCCATACGACGAACTATATACTTTAAGCATGTATCTTTAATTTCACTGAGATACAGTCTGGTCTGGACCAAGCAATTAGCTGACGGCAAAACAGTAATTACAGGAATTCCAAGATGTCAATAAAATTCAATTCAAACGCATTAAGAAATGTACCACAAGATGACGACGACATGTCTGACAATTAATAAGGGTCATTTATCAATGTCTTTTCTTTCACCAAAATGATCATTCTAGGCACCGTATCTAGCCACTGCACTTTATAACTAGAAATCAAGAGGCAGTTTTTACATTGGTACGGGCGCGACCACATGGCCAGGATCAATCCTGAATAGCATTGTAGCTATAACGAGAAGATGGAGAACACCTGTTTAGACCTCTATCGGGTAAGGTACTGCATTAAACGCCCGTTAAAAAATGTTCAAATTACACCCTGGATGTCATAAGGAAATATTTTGCGTGGATTCGAAATAGTATTTCGTTCTACTTATCACAAATTCGTCACGAATTGAGCTCAAAGTATCTGTTACTTTGACCTCAATTCGACCTCCAGCAATTGGGGTGGCGATCTATATCGTTGAGAAACTAGTACTGAAAATGACAGAAGCATAAGAGTTAATAACTACTCAGTTTCAGTAGTTGATTTAAATTTAATTTAACACAATTTAGGATCTGCAAACGTTCACGTTTCATTAAGCTTTTTATTACTATTTATAGAAATTATGACTAATCCAAAATTAGTATAACCTTAACTTAAGCGGAAGTAAGTTACTCAATTAAATAAGATGTACGGAAGATAGATAAAAGAATGTGTTGCTTTAGAGGTAAGAGAATACTAAACGCATATCAAGATAAAAAGGCCCATGTAGTGAAACAGAAGAAGCAAATAAGCAAACAAATCTAAAATGCGTCAAAATAAAACTGAAGAAAGAAACAACTGCAAAGATCAAAACTAATACTATCCTATATAAACTGCTTGGTTCGGTTATAAAAAAAGAACGTCGTTAGGTTTGAGGTCGTTGTCTTTAACGTATCTAATGTACCAAATTAGTTTGATTATATAATTCGTTGCTTAGGTTTTCAATTAAACAAAGGTCCTTTAACACATAAGCCTTTAAAGCAAAAGTTTCAAAATTGGAGTATAAACTTCCAAAATAATTTTTTTCCACGATATTGGGTTTTTTTATTGATGAAGAGTTGTATTAACCTTTTGTCAGGAATACAGAAAAAAAATGATTCACTTATTTAAAATATTGATGCACACATGAAATACGCATACGAAATTTTAGAAAACTAGCTTTAATAATTAGGAAACCGTTAAATTAATTTTAGTATATAGACATTACTTCATTATGCCTTCTTATAAGTTGCTGAACGAAACATGAAAGGAATTATGGAGACGTATGCACCTGAGTACAAATTTGCTAAAATTTTTACAATTCGTACATAGTTTAAATCTTTATTATAGTTGCTTGATATGTTAATTTTAATTTATTAATTTCGCCTTCACTGTTTAAAGATTCCACTCTTTCCAAAAACGAACTTTTAACAAATAGAAACATTTTGTTTGCCTCGCCTCGTTAATGGTTTGGTTTCTTAATATAATGTTGTGGTACGGATCGCAAAACGAGAGGAAGTATGCATTTAGTTTGCCAGAACTGTGCTTCAATTAGCAATGTTTTACAACCATAATCCGTTTTTAAATCTCCAAATGACGTATGCATATTTGAAACATCTAACGGCAACACCGTAAGAGCAAATACATTTCGTTCATAAAGCTAAGATAGAAGCGGAGTGTAAAAGACAGCTGTATAAAGTAGGCCTGATCTTCCGATTATCAATATTAAGACAAATCGATATGCTCGGATAGACACAATTGCAATCTGTTCTAACACAAAGTGGAATATTTTGTTATCGAACATATATAATAAACAATTGGAATTGAAAGGCTACTTTTCTAGTTGCCTCGATTGACATGTATGATCATGAGTCTGGTTATATAGCGGATACAGATGCATAATACATGCTGACAATTGTCAACTAACTCAGAAAAAATTCAGCGAGGTTGAGGTTTAAGCAGTACTTACATAATGTACCGCTTAAAGTTAAAACCGAAGTATACAATCCTTCCTTAATTTGAAAGTACAGCAGTGGTGTAGAACTACTGAGATAGTGCAAAATTGCCAAGTAGGGCAGTGCGTTTCTTTTAAGTCTCTCAGAGGATTCGACGTTACGGCTCATTAAAATGTTATTTTTCAATTGGTCAATGAGTTTGCTTCCTTAGTCAGTTAATGCCCAGAACTCAGTGTGAAGATGGACATTATCGTGACAGTTTAGCTAGTCCGCGGAGCCAAGTGTCCCTCGGTTTTGACATATATGTGTTAGACGTTTGTTGAGCAATTTAATGTTTCACGTAAAGCGGATATGAAAATTTACGAAGCTAACTTACATTTTTATCTGTGTGGGACTTTTTTTGTAAAGTTACGGAGTGCCCATGTTGGCGTTGCCGATCTGATTAGATACCGCTTAGAAGGGGGCCAACGTCTTGGTGCAGCGCTTCTCGCTGTTGTGCATTGTCAACGTGAGAAGATAATCGTGTTGCCGCAAAAATTAAGTTACAGAGATGAATTTACGGATAAGTTTAAGTTTGATATGAGAAGTCTAAATTGAAATTTGGGAAACTTTTATTTTACTATATAACACTAACAATTTAATTAAATCCAAGTACTGATTGCTCCTGTGGCACATTTTGTTTTGTATTTTTTTGTATTGCTACGTAAAAGGTTACCGCTAAGGAATGTAAAATCGAAAGCGAGTTATTAATACAAGTGAAAGCTGGCGTCTGGGTGGTATTACAATTTGTTTATACCGTTTTTTGTAATATGATCATTCAGTTCAGATTTTTGCTTAGTGTGTATTGTGGTAAACCGGAATACTTTTTTATGGTTCGTTGTGATACGTAAGAAACGAAAATGTTTACTTTACAATAACGTCAGCTGAAATTACGTCAATAGATGGTTATTGTGCAAAGTTGCATTCCTTTTTTGTTTATTTTATGCCTGGAATGCTCAACTATACACTCATTAGCCTAAGGATATCATTTTGTTCCATTTAACTAGCTTTTTTGATTACTTTTTTATATTTTTACATTCTATTTTTTTATTTTATTCAATATACGACCTATATAAACCGTATGGCCTATTTGTGAACACCAACTCCTCAACCACATTGAATAATATTCAAGTAATTCGCTAACCAAGCTCAGTACTAGCATCCCTGAGCATATCATAAACACTATTGAAACGTTTAAATGCTCCTGAATGGGTCGGATAGGAATAATAATTTTAGTAGCCAAGTGCATCCATTATAAGTCAAATACATTAACATATGGCACAGTGTAGTGATCAATAAGTAATTGAGGTGTTAAGAAGCCTATTAAAACAATTTTTAACGGGAATGTTCCTTTATTAATAGGTTAAACTACTATAACTTATTTTGTATGTATTTATTACTAATTACTACTACTATATTGCTAATTTATTGTAAATTTTTGGGATGAATTATCGCATTTTGCGGACGTATCGAGAAAGCTTACGGCTATTCCCGAGTTTAAGTGACCTACATAAGCTATTTTGAAGCAAATTTTAAGTGAATAATTTGCATTCCTGCTCTATGCAAAAATTTGATAAAATTGAATAAAAACCACGCACCCTCCCACCGCCCATTAAGCTACGTCGGAACCATGTGCTTTATCTGTACGAGCTGATGAGCCATTATACATTTTGTCAGTAACAAAGGTGAATCTCAACAAAATTTTCAATTGATAACATACAGTAATACGCGCGTCATTCAAAAGCATATCTTATGAAGAATTCAAGTACGTATTTCTTTAAGCTGAACACCTACACTATTTCTTACAAATTGAGGTCAAAGGTTAAAGCCCGGGTCCGCCATTTCAAAATACAGGGTTCAACCTTTTTCAAGTGTGTCTACTAATTGATAGGATATCAATTAAAGCGATGGTCCACGAAACGTTCAATAGACAAAATATCGCATTACGGGTAACATTGGAAAGCATTTTTCGTGGATATTTTAAATATGTACTTAATGACCTTTACACATAACTTATTTGTCATATATTGGGGTCATAGGTCGCGATTATAGACACCGTATAAGCGTCATTCGATGAAACCATTTTTCGTGAAAATTCCAAATTTTTCATATGCCCTCTACTCATGACCTCATGGCTGATCGTCACAAAATGTCAAAGTAACAGGCATTAAGCAAAGGAAAAAATGTGTTTCATTCCATAACCATAAATTCCCAGCATACACATATATCGTTACAATACGAATATATGGATGGTGGGATTAAGGATGGGTGCGGTCAGGAAAGGATCGGATGGAATAATTAGAGTTCTGAGGGGGAAGATACTACTCCAGTATTCGCCTAAATAGCTGCACATGATTCATGCCGCTAAGTGTATAAGGAAAACCCCCTAAAAAAAGCTCATACAAGGTAGATGGATAACGCGGATCGAACACATTACCTCTCGATCCGTAAGCCGATTTGTGATACCACAAATACAACTAGCTTGGAAGGCGTTAAGCTCGACATTTAAGCAAATAACGCGAAAACTTCTCATAACCTTTTACATTGTTGAGATTTATTGAATATATATTCTGAATGTCGACGCGTATAAAAACCAAAATAATTTTCCCACCACCAGTTCATAATAACTCCTCAGCCACGAGGACGTTAATGGAGTAATTAAGTTGCCTCAAATTTTAACAACAAATAACATAAAATTTAAATACTAAAAAACGAGAATTTAATCAACATGGACAGAAGAATAAAAGTAGGCAAGGACTTGTGGAAAGCCCATAAAGTATTCACAGAATTGGCGCATACATCTGTGAGCTCGGTCCAATTTATCGTTCACACATTCAGTCCAGCAACGAAAGGCATAACCTCCACAGTACAAGGTTGATTGATAATTAAAAATTAGTTTGTGTTAATTATTATTAATTCAGTAACAAACATTGGTATTTTAACCACGGGAGTATGTGCGCTTCGCGAAGATGTCAAATTTCAAGTAAAACATTTTTAAAACTTATTTTCGCTTTGTATAATATCGTTAGTGCCAAAACGGTGTTCCGGCGAAACGAGATCTCCCAGACATCGTTGTATGTAAAATGGGCTTAATGCCCCTCACGTGAGCCTTTGTGCCAAAACAAAGCTAAATTCAGTAACGGTGTGAACAGGACAAAATACACACTGAATATGTATAAAGAAAAGCCGAAAGTATGTATATTTAACAAAAAGCGAACAATAGGATTCCCAACAATTATAGAATACAAACCTAATGCAATAGAAATATCAGAAGGGATAAGTAACATCGTCACGCTAATAGTTTTAGTGTATTTTAAACTAATAATCTGGGTATACAAAGTTTGGTAATTTTGCTACTTAACACACCAAATTGTTTCGCTCATGACCTTTGTTGCTCTATATTATGTGTTGCAAACACATAATGGGAATCTTTGTCCGTCCGTCTATCCGTGCGTGGTTTTTAAGCCGAACGGTTTGACGTAGAATGATGTGGTAGCAACTACGGCTACTAATATAGTTGACCGGGAGGTTTGCAACACATTACTGCACCCGACACACGGTTTATTTTGTTTATTTATGATTAAAGGTTTAACTTACTGACACTTGAAACGACATAGATGAATGTAATTTACACAAAAAAATAGAAATGTATAAGCTTATATGAGTAGTTGTTTTTCAGGAATAGGCGATATGCTTGAACTCATATAATTATATCGGCACTGTTAAGAGGTTGGTTTATAAGGAAAGTGATGAGATCAAAATAGATTTTTTTGTGCCAATACAAAAAGTGGATCAGACTTTAAATAATGAAGTGAATTTTGCTGTTGTATCATATTGTTTGCCAGAATTAGTAACACCATTAAGTAAAACTACAAACTCTGCAATGATTTAATAAGTCGCGATAATGAAATTAAAGATTAAGGCAAACAAGTAAAAAGAAATGTAAAATGCAACACTATGATATCAGTTAGAATTAATGTAAGCAGACCTAGACTGTCGGAAAGTGTTTAGGTATAAATGGTTAGATAGCCAAATCGATTGTTTTGTGTTAATTGAAATTCGTTTCAATGATTTTGCAACTACAAAAATTCTAATAAATTATATCGAAAGCATAATCCTACCACGTGCTATTGTCAGAAAATTTTGTTAGATTAAACAAGTCATTATCATATTACCTTAATTATCGTGAAACAGTGCAGCCTTTCAGATGCCTTATCTTGGTAAACATTTTTATTATGTTGCATGATGCTCGGTTTCAAAATTAAAAGTTCAAAGGACTGTCGGTGAAAGTTCATTTGGATGACTAGTGCAAGTATCTAGGGTTTGAGAAGTAAAATCTGTGCATTTTTTTTCTAGATTGAGAGTTTATGCAAGAGTATCTTCCTATAGATTTTGACGTTACAGCCTATAAAATGATTGGTAGATTAATTACTATATTTAAGACATAGGAGAGGGATATTTTGGAAATTTATGAACCTAATATTTTTTTCGCATAGGACTCTTAGTTATTTATCAAGCGCAGTTTACAGAGTGCCGATTTTGGCGTTGCCGTTCTGTGTAAATACCGTGTGGTATTTTTCCTAGGGTTTCGTTGGATGCCGTAATGATTTAATTACCGTAAACAAATTCCTGAATGAAAGCAGGGGCCGAGTTTAATTTTGTTTGGCCACTAAATTAAAATTTGGAAACTAAATTGGTGATACAATTGCAAAAGCTTCGACAGTCAATTAAAGTTAAGCATGATTTCAACATGCCTTTTCGTCAACGCTAGTACGAGCCAGTCGAACATTATATGAGACGTGCTTGAAATTTTGGGTAAAAGATCTGTTGTGTATTTGTTCAAGTTTAGATACATTGTGTAATGGAGGCATTAAAATTAAACATTTGCGATCAAATTATATGACATTATCAGTTATCTGCAGACCAATTCATTTATTATGAATTGATTGCTACATACATTATATATTAAGTATATTACTGTTGTAATGGAGCATTAGAAATTGAATTCGAGCCATTATATTGACATTAATGGTTATTATATTTGAAATAACTATTTAAGATATAGCGTGAGCTAATTTGCGATGACTATTTGCATGTAAAAGGGAGCAAGCTTTAAAATACGCTGTAATTTGCGGGTATGATGTTTAGTCAAGTCGCCTCTAATAAGCTGCAATTTAAATTGTGAAATTATAACGAAAATTCAATTGATATAGTGATAAAGAAATATAGAGATATTTTCCTTATTAAAGCGAGTAAAAGCTAAAAAGAATTAAAAGTGCAAATGTTGTCAAGTCGGCGATAATAGTTTACAAGTGTTTTAAGTGCGCATTGAAAGTGTTCCAAGTTGATGTTTTGATAGCGAGTGATAAATGTACAATAAGTCAATCGACTCAGTTAATATATCGATATATAAAGTATAATAACTAAAAAACATTGATAATTAAAGCATGGTTTTTCATAGCTAAAAATCATTAACTGATGAAAGAAAATTAGAATACTACTCATGTCCAACAAAGATGCAAGGATATTGGAAAGAACAAAGAGAGCAAGGCGGCAGGAGTCTATAACTTACTTGAGGCCTCTTCACCGGTCCAAGGAGCGCAAGTATTACGTCACCACTTCGAACAAAGTGATAACAAGTAACAACCTTTTCATAGTATAAATAAACGAAACTTGGTGTTTTATTTATCTTTAAATTTATGTTTAGATACAAATGCTGAACGTGATATTTCGTTGATCATTTGTAAAGGATTGTTTTTGTATGTTAATATTAAGAAAAATACTAACATAGAATCATTTTTATATAATGCTCTAAACAAAACAGTCTGCATATAGAATTTGACTTAATCAAATATCACTTTTGATTCATTTTATAATTGACTGTTGCAAATCTTAAAAGCTTATACAAACACTGCAAGTGTAAATACTGAAGAAAGCAAGTTCAATTAATTGCAAAGTACAGATAATTAATAACATCAGATTGAGGATAATTTTGATGAATGATAACGATAACCATACCCATTTGTTAAGCTAGCTGGAGCGTCCCGATAAAAGGAAAATGGAATTTGTTGAGTAATTATTAAAGTTTAAACTTACGGCGTTTATTTTTTCCCCAAAATTTTAAAGCACGATAATCACATTTTAAAGTAATTGTGGAGTTTATTGCACTATCAATAGTGCTGTTATGCCATTATTTTGAACCGAATTTCAAATTATAGTATATTTACTTAGAGCACAACTTTTGTTTATATTGTTTAAGAACGTCAAATTATTAGTTGTATTTAGTGGTAAATAATGAATAGTTTTGTACTGCAAATTTAGAATTTCAAGTTAAAGGTTAAGGTCACATCAATTTGTGTTACCGACTTTAGGATAAATGTAAATAAGATTTTCCGAATTAAAAATCGAATACGATGGATTTATTAAGAAAGTTTAAAGCTTTTCGTGGGCTTTTAGATAAGCAATTTGAAGCAAATTTTACAGGTTAGTGAATTTTAAGTTGAATGAAGTTGACATTCCTTTTATGAAAATAATTTTAGATCGTATTCATGACGTGTCCCGTTACAAATTTGAAGCAAGTGGCACCAGAGAAACGTATATTTCCAGATTTTGACGTTTTTGCTGAACCGCGAAGAGTGCGCTAATAAGTATGTACTTGGTAATAAGAATCACGGCCCATCGCACTGAGCTCGTTCGGAAACCTTATCTGTGCGGGCTAATGTGATACTTTACATTTCGTCCGTTAAGGCTATATGCTACTGAATCTATTAATCCTCATGTATAATTATGTTATAATGAATAGAAGTTAACCCCATCATTTGATAATACTTTAGTTCATATCATGAAAGACAAAAAATATTCTGTAAACTTTACACAAATTAGATAGAAACGTTCTCTAGGCCCGATTAATTTTCATTTCTTTTCAAGTTTTATTATCGAGTTTTTATTTTGAAGTAATTTTTTTTTATTTTCAATGCTGCTTTAATTTACGAGGTTGCAATTTCAGATGAGATTTGTCCGCCAATAAAGCATATCTCTGGTAGGAGGCCAGATAAAAATGAGAATTTATACATGTTATAGACCAGATGAGTTTCTTTTTGTCAGGATTAGTATTGTGGAACCAGCAATTTAGACAGTGCAACGTAGCTCCATGTTACCCTCAACTCTTATTCATTTTTTCAATTTATTTTTGACTAAGTGGAAGCTAGTTGAAATTTTGTCGATATTTGTATTGTGTGAGAAGAAATACTCCTAATTTTAGGGTTGCTCCCCGTCTACCCTTTAGGATACAACCCCACCGTCATTTATTTTTTCTTTCTTTCTAAATTAAGACAAAAGGAATTAGTAGTAGTAGTAAAAAGATTCTCATACAGACTATAATTTTATACAATAGTGATTTGTATTACAAGCCCAGAAAATGGGTGTTTGCGAGTATGAGTAAACTTTGCAAGCCGAGACGAAGTCAAAACCCGCAAATGTATGAGTGATCGCAAAGCATTTCATGGCAGAGCGATACACAAGATTTTGTGTGCAGACGTCAACAATTATTATTAAAATCAATAAACAAATTTGTTGTACTTTTTGTACTATTCATAATTCTTTTGAAATTAAGTTGGCAATACTGACAACTAACATTTTGAAAATATAATATAATACGGACATAATAACGAATGCGTGCACGTACCCGGTAACGCGATTAGGCTTTGTCTATTATGGCGAATTTTCTATCAGTTCTGTCACTACAACAAATACCAACTGTACTTTATATTATTTTTGGCGGTCTAGGCCAGAAAACGCACACTTTCCGGACGCATTTGCGGTCTGCATATGCCTATTACAGAACGAAGTCACAAAAAATTCATTTTCTTTTACTCATTAATTTTGCTTTAGCGTTTAACCAATTAAGATTAGATACCGTTTCCGAGACTTTTATATGTGAAAACGGTTTAACCTCATAGTCGATACAAGATATTTCCTTTTCAAAGCCAGTTTTAATATAGTCTCTGTTCAAATCACAGCTAGTAATGAATACTTTAATCAGATGATAATTTTACATGAGACAGTGGAACAAGGTATTCCTGATGTATGAAAGTACTTCTGTAATTTTTAGACAAATTGCAATAAGAAAATCACATTTTTGTAAATAATTGCGGTCCTCAACAGAAACTAGAGAGTTCCAGAGTTTAGAAGCCGTGTAGAAGAATGTGGATTGGGCCCGTTTGGTACAAGTTGAGATTTGTACTGCATACTGATTACGTCAATTAGCGAAACGAATATTCCTAGCAAAGGTCGCCAGAGATGGTGCCAAAGAGCGTAATTCAGCAGCGGTCAACGATAACAACAGCGTGCAGTGGGGCAACCCAACGGTGAGAATTTAGGCCTTATACAGTAGAAAGTTGTCGGGAGGTAAAGTACTGCTTAGATATGTACAAAAAGCCTATGTTACGGGCAGCTGCTTTAGTAGCTGACAGACGATGGTCAACACATGATAGATTTGAAGATACAGTCATTCCCAATATAGTAATAGTCTGAAAACTTAAGATCTGAGTCATTGATGCTTGCAACAGGAAATGATCGTTCCTTTTTGGCGGACACAAGGAAATACCGAGCTATATTAGCATTAAACTTAACTAGATTGTTACTTCCACATTCAAGTATACGTTGAAAACGCCATTTCAGCTTTATGGTCTTAATTTGATAGGTGGATTACCATTATGAGTAGACGGAAATGAACTGCAACGAAGAGTGCTGTCGTCAGCAAAGCAATGGACCGGGTTAGTCGTTAAAGAAATAAGATAATTTATGTACAGTAGAAAAAGTGTAGGCTATATAACTAATGCCTGTGGCACGCCCGCAACAATGCCAAGTTCTTTGGAAAAGAATCCATCAACTGCGACTCGTATTTGTCTTTTGTCAAGAAAATTAGAAACTCAGTTGATGATCGTATCGCTTGTCCCAATCGACGTTAATTTGGCAAGTAAACGCTTGTGCTAAACTTGGTCTAATGCTTTAGAGACATCTAAAGCGACTATAACGGTTTCACCGGATTGTTCTAATGTATTTTTCCAAACTTGAACGATTCTGTCTAAAACCATAATGGTACTAAATCATATTGATGGTTAGTAATATTTGGAAATGTGTACGTGTAACAATTTGATAGCGTACTAAGGGAATTTTTCAATGTGAATATGGGTATTGGTACGATACTTTTTGGTCTTAAATAACATGTAATTCTGATATCAAGAGAAACATTGTAATCGTATTTAAAATGACAAACATGTTCAGAAGTATGAACCCTATCAAGTAATTTCTTCAAAGCAGATCAAACATGTCCAATCTCTAAGGTCAATTTCATGTTGTCTAAGATGAACTGTGGTGCAAGGTGTATCAGTACAATAAAAAATCAATCTTGATATCTGCTTTAGTGGTTAAACGGTTAGAGTGCTTGCCTTTTTGCACTCAATCGGCCAAGAATAGAGGTAGGCGTATTTCTAAAACGAAGAAAAAAAAGCACTCCTCAGATAGGTAGTAAAAACTATAGGTCCCGTAGCAATGTTTGGCACGTTAAGAGGTCCCTTACTAAAAAGTGAAATCCCTTTAATAGGCAAAATTCTAATAATGGATAGGTAGTGCTAATAACCATTAGTAGTTGGTGCGCATAGAGCTATGTGACATTTCTGTCGATGTCTTGATACAAACTAAATCTAGATATCTAGCAACTTCTCTTACAAACCACCTCCATAAAAGTATGAATTACAAACTCAAAAGTTTCAGTGCTCATATGTAAACGTAAATTTTCTCCATTTAAACTCACAAGTAAAGATACTCATCCTTTTTAATATCGTGCATTTCAATACAAATCCTAAAATGGTATATTTTTATTTATATAATTCTATATGTTTCGAAGACACGTACAGTTATCGTCCTCAGTAGCAGCAAAATCTTTCAGAATTGGTTAAGGTGTTAAAAAAAATTTAGTTGTGTTATCAAAACTTATAGAATTATACAAGTATCCAGAAAGGGTAGAAAGTTAGAATTTTTTATTTTTGGGTTAATTTGTAGACAAAGTTTTGGAAAATTATGTGGAAAGGATTGTTGTCCAAATGTTGACTCTCGCAGTGTTGGAACTCTAACTGAAAACGGAAATTAGCCGCCACATCTGTCTGGAAACGGCGCCCATTTCGGTGCGGATGTTGTGCCTCAATTGCAGTAGAGTTTGTGGTTTGTTTGCATACACTTTCTGTTTAAGATATCCCCATATGAAATAATCAATGGTTGTGATATCGGGCCTTCTCGGAGCCTCGACGAGATCAATCACGTTTTCCCGGGAAAAGTTGATTGACAACCGCAAGCGATTGGTTGGAGGTGTGGCAGGTGGCCCCATCTTGTTGAAATCACGTTTCAACGTTAAAACCTTCAAACTCCAGCAATTCATGTCACAATACCGTTCACTGTTTACAAGTGTTCGCCCTCGCTGGTCTTCAAAAAAATAAGGCCCAATGATGCCTTCACCAGACATGGCAGCCCACACAATAACTTTTGGACTATGTAGTGGTCGTTCATGTTTCTCTCTGGGATATTCTTGGCCCAGTAGCGGCAGTTGTTTGTTACATGCCCGTTTATAAGTGAAAGTTCGCTTCGTCACTAAACAGAATGTTTTCAAACGTTGGGAAGCATTTCATTTGCAAAATTTAGTCGCAGAGGATAGTCGGTAAGTTTCAGTTCTTGAACGAGCTGTATTTTGAAGGCTGTAAGATGTAAATCTAGCTTCAGGATCTTCTACAATGACGATTTTTTAATGTTGTCATTGACTGCGTTTGGGAACTGATTGAGACGGATTTTGACGCAGTGAAACTCACACTTCTTCAATCGTTTGTTAGGCGGGCGACCTCGATTGTGAATTTTTACACTCGAACCGGTATTCTTAAACATTACAATCCATTTTCTGATGTTATCGTCCTTCGGTGCATTCCGTCCATTAAATTCTGCACGATATAAGCGTGAAGCAGTCACTATCGAATCACTATTGCGATAATAGGTGCATATGCAAAAAGAGCGATGGTCTCCCGGGTACGCTTCCATGGCTACTAAATCCACAGAAAAAGTATTTCAACAGCCTATCCTTACACGGCCCCTATCAACCGCGTAGTTATCTGGACGGCGCAGATACAAATATCCCCCCCCCCTCTTTCGGGACATCTGTTATAAATATAAAACTACACCCAAAAATAAACATTTTAATTATATATAATAATGATGAAAGATTACATTTTCACAAATCCTATACGTTCAGATAACGATTATTATTGTCATTAGTAAGAACACGGAACGCCAAGCTATTGAAACACGTTCAGTGCTTTTTATTTTTGTGTGGTACGTGGGTGTATTTTGTATGTTCAAGTATCATCCTTACTGACGACAATAACTGTAATTGTTGTGGAAAGGTATACATCCGTACGGCATAATGAAAAACGCGACTTTAAAAACCTAAAAGAAGTATCTATAGTTTTAAGCGCTCATGTTGAATTTAGCCGTTTTACAGAAAACCAAAAAATAAAACAACTCTAGGACTAACCAGTTCTGACATAATTCCTTTACCGTTTCCATTTAAAAATGCAGATATCAGCGTACAACGAATAGCAAAAATGATGGGAATTTGAAATCGCTTCGATATCAAAATAAAATTTCTTCCGATTTAAGGCTATTGACACTTGTTACTAAATATCCAAGGATTTTTTTTTTGTTTTTGGACCACTACATATGGATTGATCTAACGAAAATCGTGTAACTTATGATGTTGCGTGCATACCCAATTCTCATCAAACATTATGAATAATGACCTAAATCATTTGCTTTACGATGGTAATCAAAACAATCTATTTTTTAAAACGTTCAAATTAAAATTTTTCACAATACGGAAACGTAGTCAATAATACCATAAAACTTTGGATTGAGTTTAATATAAGTAACAGTAAGCAGTTGGTATAAGGACTGCGTCAGAAAAAAATTACCATTGCATTTTCACCCATACCTTTTGAATGAGTTAACAAAATTTTCCTTGTTTAATCTAGTTACCTTTGTATTGAATGTCAGATGAAATGACATATTGACATGTTTTGTATAATCAATTTTAAGCGAGGAATGTTGACCAAATTGGAAAAGCAAAAAATCATTGTGAAAAAACCTTTGAAAATCCGCAGAGGACTTTCAATGAAAACACAGCATCTAGTGTCATCAGCGTTATCCAGAAGACTTGAATTTGTCCAGGAAACGTGGTTCTGGTAGAAAAAAAGGTTTCCATTCTCCCAAGGCCAAGAAGTTGTAGCCAAGCTCCAGCAAAATCCAAACTTGTCAATCAGGAAACTAGCTGATAAAAGTCATTACTTCGGAAGCAACAGTAAGAAGAGTCGAGAAAAGTGTGGGCATAAAGTCTTACAAATGGACGATGGAACCTATGTCCTTGCCTAGTTTTCCCAGCTACCTGGCTAAGAATTTTATTCTGCAGCTGGTCGTGGCAATGTTGATAAGAAATTTCAAACCAAAAAGTCTTAAGTTCCCGAAGAAATGCCTTGATGGCAGGCCATATTTGTCGTTGCGGTGACAAGCCAATTCTTTGTGGGACTATTAACAGCGAGATTTATATAAAAGAGCGACATTTACAGTTTCTTTGTATAATCAATTTTAGGCGTGGAATCTTGACCAAATTGGAAAAGTGAAAAATCATTGTGAAAAAAAATCTTGAAAATCCGCAGTGGCCTTTCAAAAAAACAGAAAAAAAAGTGAAGGTTAATGAAAAAACTAGTGTCATCAAACGTTATCGAGAAGACTTGAATTTGTCCAGGAAACATGGTTATGGTAAAAAAAGAGGTTTCGATTCTTCCAGGGCTAGGAAGGTGTTGCGAAGCTCCAACAAAATCCAAACTTGTCAATCAGGAAACTAGCAGATAAAAGTAATGACTTCGGAAGCAACAGTAAGAGTCAAGAAAAGTGTGGGCATAAAGCCTTACAAATGTCAAGATATACCAGACAGGAATGCAGAGAACTTAGAAGCCAAAAAGCGAGCACGAAAGCTGAAATGTAACTTTTCCAGAAAAGGTATTTTGCATAATGGACAATGAAACGTATGTCCTTGCCCATTTTTCCCAGCTACCTGGCCAAGAATTTTATTCTGCAGCTGGGCGTGGCAATATTGATAAGAAATTTCGAACAAAAAAAAAGGCTGAAGAAATTCCTTGATTGGCAGACCATATTTGTAATTGCGGTGACAAGCCTATTCTTGGTGGGACTATCAACAGCGAGATTTATATAAGTGTGACATTTACAGTTTCTTTATATAATCAATTTTAAGTGCGGAATGTCGACCGAATTGGAAAAGTGAAAAATCATTGTGAAAAAAAATCTTGAAAATCCACAGTGGACTTTAAAAAAAATAGCAAAAGAAGTGAAGGTTAATGAAAAAACAGTATCTAGCGTAATCAACCGTTATCAAGAAGACTTGAATTTGTCCAGGAAACATGGTTCTCGTAGAAAAAGAGGTTTCGATTCTTCCAAGGCTAAGAAGTTGTTGCGAAGCTCCAGCAAAATCCAAACTTGTCAATCAGGAAACTAGCTGATAAAAGTCATGACTTCGGAAGCAACAGTGAGAGTCGAGAAAAGTGTGGGCATACAGTCTTACAAATGTCAAGACATACCAGACAGGAATGCTGAGAACTTGGAAGCCAAAAAGCGAGCACGAAAGCTGAAATGTGACTTTTCCAGAAAATGGATGTTACATAATGGACAATGAAACTTATGTCCTTGCCGATTTTTCCCAGCTACCTACCTGGCCAAAAATTTTATTCTGCAGCTGGTCATGGAGATATTGATGAGAAATTTCGAACAAAAAAAGGCTGAAGAAATTCCTTGATTGGCAGGCCATATTTGTAATTGCGGTGACGGAAGCCAATTCTTTGTAGGACTATCAACAGCGAGATTTATATAAAAGAGTGACATTTAGAGTTTCTCTGTATAATCAATTTTAAGAGCGGAATTGGAAAAGTGAAAAATCACTGTGAAAAAAAAATCTTGAAAATCCGCAGTAGACTTTCAAAAAACAGAAAACGAAATGAAGGTTAATGAAAAAACAGTATCTAGTGTCATCAAACGTCATCGAGAAGACTTGAATTTGTCCAGGAAACATGGTTCTGGTAGAAAAAAAGGTTTCCATTCTCCCAAGGCTAAGAAGTTGTCAAGCTCCAGCAAAATCCAAACTTGTCAATCAGGAAACTAGCTGATAAAAGTCATGACTTCGGAAGCAACAGTAAGAGTCAAGAAAAGTGTGGGCATAAAGTCTTACAAATGTCAAGATATGCAAGACAGGAATGCTGAGAACTAGGAAGCCAAAAAGCGAGCACCAAAGCTGAAATGTGACTTTCCAGAAAAAAGCGTTGCATAATGGACGATAGAACCTATATCCTTGCCGATTCCTCGATTGGGATGCCATATTTGTAGTTGCGGTGACAGAAACCAATTCTTCGTGGGACTATCAACAGCGAGATTTGTGTCTTCAGTAGACTTTTGCCTTTTATAAGAAGGCACGGAGTGTACTTTCTTCTCGCCTGACCTGGTCTCTAGTCACAACAAAGCGGCCAAAAAGTGGTACGAAGAAAACAATGTCGATCTTATCCCGAGACTCAAATCCACCAAATGACAAGAACTCCGTCTAGTGGAAAGATATTGGGCTCTGAGCAAAAACAGTTGAAAGGAACAAAAAAAGAAGCGAAAACAATCGAAATCTTCAAAAAGTGGAAAACTGTATCCGTAAAGGTTTCAAAAGAAACAATTATGGCTGGTATGCCAGACAAGATATCCCCGTACTGTCAAACAGATTACACTTTTTTTTCTGTTAATCTGACATCATAACTTTCTAAAACATCTTGAATTTTTTAAATTGGGTCAAGGGCTTAAATGTTATTCAGTTTTTGTAATGGTAATTTTTTCTGACGCAGTCCCTTTTAAAATTTTAAATGGATTAGTATGGTTTTAAAAATAAACGTAGCAGTTTGAGGGTCCCTCACTGCTTAACCATTTTAAGTGGAATTATTTTAATTGCGCTCCAATATGACATACACCGCGGTAACAAAAACTGGACAATTATAACTTTCTAGCTTAAGTACCATGTGTTAGAACGAAAAAGACGTATACTCTGTTGTGCAATGTAAATATAAGTGCTAAGCCCAAATTGAAAATCATTTTAAAAACTATAGTTATTATCGTTCCATTAAATCCTCTAAATTTTATATTAGTTTCGTCACTAAAATAATTTCGATTTGAATATTTACCATAATTTTCTTGAGACAAAAAACATCCCAATAACTGTTTGATCCTTATAATTTTATACAAGTTTTTTTCTAAAATTATACACCTTTCTGCAAACATAAATAAAGGAAATTCTAAATGTGAAATAACGTTCTCCACCTCTCGATAACACCCACACAAAACATAAAAGTTACGCTTTAATTTAGTAGTAAAATCTAAGAGAACAGGTTACAAATTATTGTTGCTAAATGAAAACAATTTGTACTATTATTATAAGTTATACAGAAACAAATACGTACGTACAACAATTAATGTTGTTTTTAAATCACTTCAGAATCGTTCAATAGTAGTAAATGTACAAGAAGGTTATTCAGAACTTTCATTCAGAATTTATAGTTTAACATAGTTCCTATTAACACATTTGGATAAGATTTTATAATAATTAACATGTGAACCCAATTTTGGATCATTAACATATGCCTATTTAGGCATTTGATAAACGTTATTGCCTACTCTAAATTTTAAATACGATATCTCTTAGAAATCTAAGTTAATGATTACTTTCAATATCCAAAACATGTTTTTGTAGCATTTTCGTAGCTACGAGTTTATAACCTCATAGAAGAGTGCGGCATGAAACGTGCGAAGTCCGCAGAACACCTGATGCCCAATATTAAATAAGTATGTTTTTGTAGACCGCGCGCCGACGAGATACAAAAAGCGGGTCCCAAACGAATGCTTAAAAAGCAGTCTATCCCGCTACAAGATAGTAAAGTGTGTGTAGTTTGTTGTTCGTATGTATATTATTTAATCTGAACTGAATCTCGTACTCGCACCGTGTACGAAAAGACTATTTCGTCCATAGTTGCGGTGCGAACCTTCTCAGACGAACACCATACTCGGATGTAAGGTTAAAATTCCGCAACTAGGAAAATGCGTCACAAAGGCTTTGTGCAATAAGATTCACTTAAAACTTTTATAGCAATTTTATTTAACAAAAGAAGTACGCATGTTAAATCCTGTACGTATTAAAATAGATAAATTATGTGAAGCTACTAGCGCAATTATGTAAAATAGAATCATAATTAAAATAATGGTCAATACAAAAACTCAAAAGGTTAATAGTTATAAGAGGAAATTTGTCAAAAAAAAATTATCCAAAGCAAATATATTCTGATACAAATAACCAACTAAAAGCTGCACTGTTAACAATAAGTTATATTAATGGAAATGGTGCAGGTTGCGCCATCTATTAACTATAAGATTTCACTAGAACAGCAAACTCCTGAGTGTTCAAGTGTAATGACCCCATTTACTTAATATTGGCGCAGAGATTATTAAATTCAGTATCGCTTCGATTTTCGACTATGAACTTTTACTTTCAACTTAAAAGAAGCTTTTAGGGTTAAAATTAACTTTTTTTTATTAAAAATTATGGATTTTCTGAACAATTTAGTGTTTAGTAAGTCTACTGAAAACTGTTAGAATTCTCATTCAAGAATAAGTAAATCCCTAATATGGGTAATTGTTAACGATAAATTATAATTAAACGCTAGGATCATAAAGCTTGTTTCTAAGTATTAAAGGAAACAATACTACGGCCATTGGGCGTATCTGGGGCCAAATTCTAGGGGTAGCTAACGACTTCCGTACGCCAAAGATACATGTGTGCGTATATACACTAGATATCCGATATTGTATTTAGCTACAGACATGCTAATCGGTTATTATTAGGACCGTAAACGATAAAAGTAGTTCCAGTCACAGGAGTCTGGTTTAGCAATGCTTTATTAATTTTACAGTTTCATTCACTTTTACTCCATCTTTAATTGTACTTTTTATAATTTTTCACAACAAATCAGCAGCGTTACCAGGGGAAGGGGCATAGTACCCACGCAATGTCTACATGCTAGAGCCGTACCCTTGCACATTACTCATTTATTTAAAGATATGCTGCAAGCTTTTATCAGCATCATAGCTTACGAAGTAAACGATCGTTTTAGATAAACACTTTGCAGAAGAAAATTAAATGCATGTTGCAAGAAGAAGAGTCTTAATCGTATTACTAAAAAACCTTACAAATCGAAAATAAAATTTTATATTATTAAGATTTATATTATAAAATTAAGTTTTCTAATAAAAGACGTATGCTATAAAAATGTTAGGAAAATGCATTTTTCTAATTTGCATATTGTCAAAAATCAGTATTTTGTAAAGAATCTAGTCAGTTTGGTAATGAACTATTAGGCCACATAAAACGTGTAGTATCATCTAGCCATAGCGTTAAAATTTTTAATGAAAATAGTTTGCTTTGAATTCTATAAAATAAAACAGCATTGTTGCTTGGTAAAGTGAGCAAATAACATTGTAGAATCGCGACACCGAAGATGGAGCGATTTTACCCAGTCATTTGCCAGAGTCGCGTTACCTAAAAGCAACAAAGCTCGAGTTGTCAAAATGAATGTATATCTCCTTGGAATGAACACAAAGCTCGAATGGTATTAGGTAAGACAATTTAATTAATCAAGTGATCATAAATAATAAAACTATATTTTATAAGTTATTGATTGAATGTAACCATCGTTACCATGGAAAAATCAACGTTTCACTTGCCAAATAGGATTATTTTAAGCAGTCTCATACCACAGAAAGAAACAAACCTCATCTTTCTCAGTTTGTTTCATTACAGACTTAAAGCAGTCTTAAATAGGTTGGCCGAAAATGCTGTCAGTAATGAAACAAAAAGAGAAAGAGATGCCATTCTTTCTGGGGGTGTTTAGAAAGTTATAATTTTATATGAAACAGCTTAAAATAATGCCACTATAGCTGTTTTTCCCATGTGAAAGTGAAACATAATCGACAGATGAATTAATTGTCCAAAATATGCAAAATAGAAATCGCATTTGCCCTGCATTTATAGCAATTTGCTAAGCAAAGCCAGATTGGTACGCTGATACAGTATTAAACTGCCTTTTGATTATACTTAAATTTTTAAATTTCTATATTTTTAGTAATCATCCATTACTGTGGAGATAAACACAAGCTACACAAACGAGATTTGAAAAGTACACATTTGTATAATAGTTAATACAAAAGATTACATAACAAAAATCTACAAATAAAACACTGTATAACTCAACAAGTTATAGACAGAAAGCAAAAAAAATTAGGTAAATTATGAAATAAAAAGAGCGCATTAACAGGCTGGATTCACTGTAATCAAAGACTGTGATTTAGCCGAAAGTAAATAGTGATGGGGCAAGAATAAACAAAATATATACTTCTGCTTTATTTCGAGCCATATTAACCGCAATTAAAAAACAAAGAATAAATGGATGTACAAAAAATACAGAAGAGATGAGATGGATACATAGCAAATATGGCTTATAGTGAAAAACAAAAATGAAAACCTTTAAAAAGGATTTTTTTGGGTTGAAAAATCTATATGCAGGCAAGTACGAAGCTCGAAAACGAGATTACGGTGATTTACAAATGGCCTCAATAATTAAAATTGTATGTTGGATAAATCCTAATTTACACATACGCAAACTAAATATCACGCGATATTCACGAGAGATATGAACACCAATACCTAAACGCTAGTCTCATCTAAAAGAAATGTAATCTGCAATTTTATCCAGAACAATTTTACGTTCTAATAAATTCCTTTATGGTCCTACACGACGCAACTGTAGAAACCTAGCTGGCACTTAGCATGGAAATGAATGAAAAATCTCGAGAAATGCACAAATTTCAAACTCAAATTTGAAGTCGAGCGAAATGTGTGCAAATGTATGTAGTTGATGAAAAAATTTCTCTAAATTTTTAAAAAGAAACTAACTCGCAAAAGAGAAACACCAAAAACAACACATACTCTAATCAAAATTACTTTTAAATGAGATTTACTTGAACTCTGAATTATTACATATGAAAATAAGTGCAAAAATCCTTTTAATCTAAATGTATAGCACGGAGAAGAGTATTACAGAACAATCCTGCACAAACCATTGCCAACAATGAAAATGGAAGGACATAGATCAATTACCAGATAAAAGATCTAAAATGGTCTAATGGGTCTTTGATAAGATAAAGCTTACAGATTTGTATTAACTAGAATTATATTGCATAACTAATGTCAAAGTTTAAGAAAATTGTGCAGCCAATGGATACCCAATACCTTAGAAATTTTACGTAGAATTTTCTCTAGAGAAAACATTTATAATGCAATGTTTTATATGTACTTAACAATAAAACGATGGTTAATTAGAAATGGCCACCAACTTCCCTTACATTAAGAACAAAGCAAGGAAGATAATTTAAACCTTCCGGGTATTGTAGGTAGCGCAAAACTTGCAAGAACATTTTGTAATATGGTAAGCATTCAAATTATATTTCACAAATCTTCAATAGAAATCATAGGTGCACTTCAAATTTTTAACTCGAAGTGTACATCACACGTATTAATTGAAAGTTTTACGTTTGCGTAACTTGAAAAACTTCAAAATATTAAATAGATATAAGCTTATGGGCAAGTAATATTTTCTAATCACTTTTAAAACGCCACAATAAATTTTAATAAACATCTGATCTCAACACAAAAATAGCAATATTAAAGAATACTAGAAACAGAAGACAAATGCAGCCACCCGTATCTTGGGTTTAAAATATACTATCCCTATGCACACCACACAACTTTAAAAAAAAACTGTGGGTCGCTTGCATATTTGTATCATTAATCTCAAAAAGCCTTAATATATAGTATTCGGATCACACCACTACCCTTAACAGCTAACCAGTTTGCACAGGGATAAAAGGCATGAAACATTACAAGGAATCAAGAGAAGTTTAAAGAAATTTCAAAACAAATTACAAGTAATCAACAATTATATAGATACAATATTCGCCAAAAATCAATATTTAAGACTTTAAAATTTCAAGTTTAGTGGATAGTAAATTTCGTTCAGGTTAGATTATGTACAAGTTAACGACCTCAACCTATGTATATACAATAGTAATGTTATATGTATAAATCCCACCGATCTACAAAACAATGATAAATGAAAAATAATTTAATAACTAATTAAATTTGAGTCTAAGATACATAAAGTTTAATTTAATTAAAAACGCTTCCACATTGTGTATAAAGTTACTGGTGGCTGCTTTATCTTCTGCTTAATAAATTTTAAAGGGTTTAAAAATTCCATGTAAAGTATTAATACCCAAATGGTGTTCCATTAATCAACCCAAACACCTAAAAATACGGAGTTCATCACTCAATTCTGTATTTAATATTGCTTCATATTTGTTCTCAACGAAGTATTGCAAAATTGTGAACCACCTACCTTTGAAGAATTACAGCAACTCCTCAGCGTCAAAATGCTTATGGTTGGTAACGTTCTTGTAAATTTATTTAAGGTAACTTATAGAATCAGCAGATAGACAAGTGTTCAGAAAGTGTTAAAAATTAGTCAAGCTTCACAAAATTTTGCAAGTTACATGATAATTATAGTAATTATACAAAATTAATGCTTTAATAATGCTTATTATTCAAAATTGTAGGGCTGTTGCTTTGTAGTGTTGAAGATCATTCCTCTCGTTGCTGAAGACCAAACCAGAACAGTTGAATGGAGAATTAAAAAAGATAAGCTTCTATTGAAGGGCATGCTTCTAATACAAAAGTTGAACAAAAAAAAATAAAAAATGCCTTTATTAAAAAATTATTTAAATACACTGTTTAATCGTAATTTATTATAAGAAATCACTGCTGTGGAACATTGGTTGAACCATCTTCAAAATTTCTAGTCCTGCAACAATGGAAAAAAATTGTTTAAAACACAGAATAATTTAAATAAAAAATTGAATGTTGACAATTTTAAAAGAATGACAAAAATTTAATGTAAGAAAATTTACAAAAATTTTGAAAACTAAACAAAAAAAAATGAATTATTCACCTTAAAAATCCATGATGCCTTGATAACCAACCCCTTTCCTTGATCCTGGATCGAGGGAAAATTGGCTCATGGATTTCTTGGAAGCTTCATTGAAAATTATAAATCAAATCAAACACATTCTTGAAGATGTCTTTGCAAACCAGAGCGGTACTTGTATCTTCTGTTACACACAGGACAGGTTACACCTCCATAATCTGATCGTCGTAGAAATTTTTAAAGGTAATTTTTAAATTTGATTTATTAACTGGCTTATTTTTTTTAGTAAGTAAGTCCCACCGCCACCCAGCCCGATTGTTTTTAATTGTAGAAAAACAATTGGTCTGCTTACTTAACAGAAAACCTAAAATTTTTTGTCAATTCTAAATGAATGTTATCAAAATATGAACATTTGACAAAAAATTTATTCAGCTTTATATCTTGTTGAAGCACTTGGAACTCGTTGCAAATCACCACACTTAAATCGAATGTCTCCTTCAAATGTAAGGAGCAAAACGATTTAGCAGTCGTTAAGTCACGAACCGAAATCTATACTGGGACTAATTCATGAATTCAGATTGTAATTGTAAAAATAATCACAACTGGCAAAAATTAAAATAAATTTAAAAATACTCACTTCATTTTATACATCCTCTTATTACAAATATTCTTAGCACTTGACAATGTTAATGACTTACTACCTGGGAAACCCCTAATTTGCAAAATGGTGCGCAAATTGAACTGTAGGGCAAGTAAGGCTGTTTCTTTAAACACAATTCCTTAAAATGAAACAAGTGCACAAAGTCCAGCCGAATATACATCTAAAATTACCCCATAACACACACAACATGAATTGTGTGAAATACGAAGTAAAAAAGTTGCATCAGCACAATCGTGCAATTTCAAAGAACTGTGAGAAATAGAACAGCAATAATCATCCTTTTACTTTATTTTGAAGAATTCCTATCAATAAAATGTAAAGTCCATATTAATGAGAGGAATTAATAAAAATTGAAACAATACCAGTTTGAAAGCAATTGATGTAATTTTATGCTTGACTAGTAAAGTATAGTAAAACATAAAATAATGATTATGCAACTTTACTCTGTAAAGTAAAAATAAAGTTACAAAATCATAAGAAAAAATGAAAACAAGTCATATTAAAATTTCACCCATAACATTTATCGGGATTGCATGTTGATTTAGTTGGCAGAATTCTAATAATTATTAAATGCTATATAATTTTAACATTCAAAAATAAAAAATATAGTTTTAAGGAAGTCGAAACTAGATTTACAAGAATTGAATGTTAAAATGTAAATTTGCAGTATTAATAATGACCATCTTTAGAGGTGGAAACTATAATTTAATTCAAAACAAATGTTTATGTAATTTTTAGAATCTAGAAACCATCGTAATCATATTTCATTGACCACATGGGGTTGTCGTAGCCAATGAATCTGCATACTTCCCTTAGTAACGTGCCTCTCAGAGCGATTATTTTATTGTGGTAATACAAGTTACTGAGGATAAGTATTCAGTTTCATTTGCTAAAACGTCTCAATATGATAAATGAATTATATTTTCTTCCGAAATATAACTTGCACTATATTTATGTATAGATGGTAACCCTCGATAAAGACTTCAAAAAATTGAATGCATGCTATACACTCATTCAATTCATATCAGCTGTAACTCATGTCAGCACCGATAAAAAGCACAGTACTAGTTATATTATCCCCGATAAACTATAGTTACAAATACTTATCTTCGTTGGGTTTTAAACAGTTAATTATAAGAACATAAGTACAGTCATCAGCAGTAATAACAGATTTAAAAAATTGAATGAAGTGGTCATTACTAAAACTGTTATTACTACTGACAAGCATATATCTTAAAATACACGAATTAAAATCCAAAAAAAAGAAAGAATATGTAATTATGAGTCAATCGTAAAAATCTGAGAGGACTACAGTGTTTAGATTTATCGAAAAATTACATATTTATTATTATAAATAACTTATTGTAAATCCCAACCTCATCCCATTCAAAACAATTGAATGAAACTACTTGAATTGTAAAAATTTTACCTCATTTCACACTAAAATTGCATGAAACTACAATTATTGTAGCCTGAAAAAAAATTGCATAAAAAATTGTATATTTGATCTCGCACCAAACTACACACGAGTAGGAGCTACGATGGAGTAAGCAATATTGATATACTGGACCTATTGCAGAAAAGACAATTAAGTTTAGATTTGACCATAGAATAATAAGGGATATTTGACAAATGCAAAACTAACCCGTCATACTCAGGAGTAAAATGTAAATAGAATCACTTTAATGCAATCGTCCCAGTCATATTCTATGTTCATTCTTTAAATAATAAACATACAACAATCGGAAATAATGTTTATTAGTTAAACAACAAACAGGACAAAAACCTGTACATATACCTATTATGGAATAGAATTTTCGTTTAATCTAATCAAATTAACTTTTAACAGTCGATTAAAACTGTAATAGAAAAAATTGCATAAACAATCTTTACTACATGAATTTTAATCAACAAAGTATTTAAAAGTAGTTCAATTTTCAAAAACCTCGCTATGCAAGTTAACATTATTCCAGGGTCAAACGTTAACATGAGATTCATTTACTTGTACATTCAGACCTGCTGTGAAACTAGTACACATACAGGTAAATTTATTGATCGACTTAAAAAAATGCTTAGAGACAATTAAAAACTTACCATACCATTACTTCAACCAAATTTTTGTAGGATGCCTTCAAAAATTAAACCAGATCAATAATCAAATGAAATTTTAATAGAAAAAAATTTTTTTCTATGAAAATATCAAATGGCCTAGTGCCAAGTTTAATGTGGCCTAATTTTCAAAAACGCACTATGCATTAAAAAAAATTGTAAGTACACTTTTTGCTTCATGACAAACATATTAATCGAAACAACCACAATCATAGAAACTGATTGAACAAAGTTAGGTACTCCAGTGTTAAATTTGATCACAGAAGTATCAAATGTGAAGGGTGATCAATTTGACAAATGCAAAGAAGCCGATCATATTAGATTCCTGGAATCAAATGTAACAATGGATTCATTTACCTTTGTGCAACTGGCCCTACATGATAAAAATCATTTTTTGGTTAAATAATAATCCAACCTAGAGAATCATTTCATGTGTGACTCATGAATAAAAACCTACCATACCTCATATAACCCAAGACAGATTGTTTACTTTGAGCAGGTTTTCAAAAATTAGACCAGATCAATAAACCAAACAAAACTGTAATACGAAAAAATCATATAAAAAAATGTTTAGTATGACAATTTTAAATGGTAATTTAAGGGGCCTAATTTTCAAAAACTGCTTCATGCAAAAACATTTAAAAAAATCGAAGTATACTTTTGGCAAACCTTGAAAGGGACGACTACACGCTCCGCCCCCTTTAAAAGCAGATTACACAAAAGTAAATTAATCCAGTATTACAATTTGATTACAGAGTTATCAAATATGAATGGTAATAAAAATTTGACAAATGCAAAAATTACCAATCAGATTTGTAAAACCTGGAACCAAATGGATTCATTTATGCTTGTGCTACTGGCAAAACTTACCATATCGTAAATGACACTCAATAATAACGATGTTTTTAAAAATTAAATAAAATCCACTACTCAAAATTGTTTCTTCTACAAAAATGTTGTAGTTGCAAAAGTGGTGTAATTTTGAAGCAGTGAATCGTTTTGCTAGATTACATATGGTCTTAAAAGACCACATTGTTGACAAAATACCTCGTTCCACACAAAAATAATTGTATGAAACTACAAACATCAAATTGAATTTAATTACCATTAAGTCAAAGTCAAACACTACAACCTACAAAACATTTGTAATACATTTAATTAACATCCGTGTTAAGGAATACAATAAAAGTTATTGAAATATTCATGTAACATAGATGGTAACCTAATAACCAGAGATGCTTTGTAAGACAAGAGTCCGATCAATCCTTAAAATCAAATAATGAATTGCTTAGACACAATTATTTACGTAGTTTTTTTAAAAGAAACCACATAAATAAAATTGTAAACCAAAAGGGACGGATAATCAGTAAAAACTTAATGTACCAAACAGTTCACAAATTTGTTTTCAGATCGAATATTTGGATTACCCGAATTACCTCGTTCCAACATAAGATGATGGAACTACAATATAACCTTTGCTTACCATTACTTGGGAAAATTCCAGTCATTAATGGCAAATATACCTCATTCCACATTGTATATATGGAACTACAAAGTGGGAAGCAAACAAATTTGAGAATACCTTATATAAATTAATTTACCTCATTCCAAACAAAAATGTATGGAACTACTGTTAAAATGTTGATTTTATTTCACACAAAATGTGTGAACAATCAGAACACTTCATTAAAAGTAACAAATCTTGCAGAATTATTACTACAAAAGAGTACCTCATTCCAAACAAATGTGTGGAACTACTAACAAAGGGAATTCTAAAAGAAAGTACCTCATTGCACACAATAATGTGTGCAACTACATGAGAGATTTAATTTACTGTAAGCACTAATAAAAATGAAAAGTCGAAATTTATTTGCTTACAGAAATTTAAACCTAATGTCTACCTCATTCCAAACAAAAGTTTTGCATGGAACTACCTCATTACACACAAAGTGTGAAATTAGTGTTTAAAAACAGAAAATTACTCATTCCAAACAAAAATTTGAATGGAACTACTTACTGAAAGATTTAAAAATTACCTCATTCCAAACTAAAATTAGAATGGAACTACAAGTTAGGATTAAGAAATTACCTCATTCCAATCAAAATTGAATGGAACTACATCGATTACCTCATTCCATAACAATTATGGATCTACCTTTAATTAGTAATCAAAGTTATCAACAAAAATGGAAGCCCATTTTGATTGGCAACTTGATTCACTACGAACTGGATTGTACAATTACCTCATTCCAAACAAATATTTGAATGGAACTACCATAATGGAATATATAAAAATTACCTCATTCCATACAAAAATATGAAATTACTGTTGTAAAATAAAATTTGTGTTATGAATATAAGAGCATGTCTCGCATAATTTTGTTCAAATAATTTTGCAGGTTCTCGTAAACCAGTTAAATGCCAATTATTGTTGCTTAATATTCGTATGCTAGAATAAAAACACAAACTATGAGAATATACTTTTTCAAATCATACAAATAGTGAGAAACAAAACAAGCATTTAAGAAGGAGAGAGTGCACAATACAAACAAAATTATGTGAGCAATGCTTTACGGTTTTATAAAAAAAATGATAAGTCTAAATTTCTTGAAAAGTTTGTCAGATTTTATACAGAAATTACCTCATTCCAAACAAAACTTTGAATGGAATTACATTTTAGTACCTCATTTCACATAAAAAAAAATGTGAAACTACTGTGATGAAATATCTATAGATTTCTGAAAACTAACAAAATTGTCAATAAAATAGAAATCCATGTTCTTTGAAAACCTATACAAGGTACCACCTCATTCCAAACAAAATTTGAATGGAATTATTTATACACGTTACCTGTAAGAATAATTGTACCTCGTTACACAATTCTATGTAACTACAAAGATTTAAATACCTCATTCTACAGAAAAATGTAGAACTACTACTGCTGGCAGTACAATTTTTACCTCATTGTACAAATTAGTACAATTACACAATTGACTTCTCGAAATGAGAAGTTACCTCATTCCACTTAAATAAGTGGAATTACAAAATTTGTTCACTGGCCCGCATGTTAGTACATGGCACCAATTAAACACAAAGTAGTGTCTAACCAATGACAAAACAAAACTGTTACAAAAATTCTTCTAAATTAAAGGTAAAGTACGATAATTTAAAAGAATGGTTGTATGCAGATTTGAAATGCTGCACGTATGAAGCTACCTCGTTGAATATAAATATATACAACTACAGAACTGCATCATACATACCGCCCAACAACTGCACTGCAGTTTTTATGCATTTATATCATTCTAAAATAGCACAAAACATGTTAAGTAGTAAATAGCATGCACAATGTAATAAAATATAATACATTGTAGACTGATGTTAGCTCAAAGATAGATTACTGTCAGATAGAAGGCCAACATTATGTATACCATGTAGAACAAAAGGCAAGCCGTTAAATTAAATTATTTACACACATATTAACAAGTATTTAACGATGTACCTTCTGTTTATATAATAAATATAACCTACTAAGTAAACCCACTACAAACACTTGCACACGTATGGCAAAATTTCGGAAATTAAAAATTAAAACTAAACAAAAACGTTAATAAAGCGGGTGGATCTGAACACCGAGACTTTCAGTCTCTGATTTTAAAACCAAAATGTAGAGATACATTCGAGATATTCTACATTTTAGTTTTCACCCGCTCCCCCCTTCCTACCTTTCGTTGAGACTAAGTCTATCCGGTTACAAAAATCACAAATTTTCACAAAAAAAAAAAAATTTCGTAATACCCGCCCAAACCAAAAAATTTCACGAACTGTTAATAAATAAAAAGTGATAAATAAAACACCAGTCTCAGTTTCACATAAACAAAAAGTGTAAACAAAATGTTCACTTGCAAACACCAAACATATTTTGTATACACCATCACCACACAACACACAAGTTCTCACTAATCACTTCTTACTTGGGGAGGAGCAAGCTCAAGCAAATAATTATGCTACAAGCAAAGGAGGCTAAGCAAACAAAATCTACAATCTACAAAATAAAATCAGAGACTGGAGTACAAGGTGTTAATTTTGCCTTACATTATGCAAATGTGACAAACCTCCATCACAATTTACAATTAATGTGTAATTTGGCTTGTGTAACAATGTGTTTTTAATTAAATGTTTACTATTTTATGTAAGGCAACAATGTAAAGTAATAGCCGTCGTACATAAATAGTTTTTCAAATTGATCGGGTGCAAACACAATCCAGGTTTCTCTGAACAGAGATCGCACCAAAACAAGTTTGCATAATTTAATCGCCTTTAACCACTTATTGAGTGAAATTTATAAATTCGCTAAACGTAATAACTGAGGCTTGGATTATTCGCAAAAACACAAAACTTGCAAATAAAGGAATTTACAATAAATAGACTTGTTAACCATGCTCACTTTAAAGTGAAATTATTAAAACAATATCCACTACCATTATCCTGGTAAGCCAATTTAATTTTCATAAAAATTCCAGTATTTTTACAAAAGCTAACTTGTATTAACATGATGCTTTGTAGTAAAAATAGAGTTCGAATAATTCCTAAAGTTTTTCGGTAATTCGGTTTAACTGGACCAATTATCGCAAAGTTCCACTTGTCAAATTAATCAACGTAACATTGAATAATCAGATACAATTAATAAGTCCAGCAAGTTTTATGTAACTATTTGAAAAAGCAATTAATTCCATCCAAATTGAATACACAAATTATTAGGTTTTATTTAAATTTGGCCAACGCCGAATATCACAAGACAAAATGACTGTGTGTTTAAATCAAGTTGTAATTAACAGTTATACAAAAGTTCAATCAATAATTTATCCACTTGATGAACAAACAACGTGAACTAAAAAACATTAATCCACTTTGTTCGTAATAAATGAACAAAATAATGAAATTTTGTGCAACCGTTAATTGTAACACTACAAAACACGAACGATACATGTGCCTTGAAATAACAACATTTGTCAAAATTAAAAACCTAAAAACTCATTCTGTCGTTTTACAGGAATTCATTGCGCAACACAATTGACCAAACAAGTTGATCAGCATCGTTAAAAATATTGTGAATCACTATTGATCAGTTAATTTAATTTGTGCAATTGTTAAAGAAAATTGTCCAAGCCGTGTCAATACTTTAAAATGGACAAATGATTAAAGACCTATAAAAAATTGAGCCACAATCACATTTATTGCAAAAAGCAATGAGGTTTAAATACAATGGATCGTAAATCCTACCTTGAGAGTCGCGATGTGCACCTACAGCCTCTTGTGCGGCTAAAAATACTTCGTCTTGGCTTTGATTACCCATATGCCAACCGCCAAAACCTGAAATATCCATGTTTAACATGACAAAATAAAATATTTATGAACTCTTTTTAACATCGTTTATTAAATAATTTAATATTAAGTCGTTTTAAATAATGTTGTAAACTAGTACGTTTAATTCCATAAATCAGAGATGCTTGTGTGACCGTAATACCATCATTTAAAATGGCATCGAGAGCAAATTTAACAGTAACTTTGTTGTATTTACGAAAGGGGAGTTGAATTTCATCGAGCATAGGCTCGATATCAATTCTTAGAAGTGAAGACTGGCATCGCTTACTGTCTGGTGGAATTGGTGGATAATCTAAAAATTATTCCACCAAACAATAACGTCAGCCTAATCACTAATGATAACTAAATAAAAAATGTTTAATTACCTTGGCTCGAACCTTCACCCACGTTGCCGTGACTAGGCCCTGCACCATCATTACTCATGTCCAAATTACTAACATCGTCATCATCAAGCGTCAAGTCCTCTATACTATCCTCGTTCATTTCCTCAACATATTCAGCCTTTGGTTCTAGCATCAGTTCAGAATGTGTTTCTAACTTTTCTTTAATTATAGGAACTTGAGGAATTTCCGGTTCGTTAGTAGGGGGTATTATCTTATGCCTAGTCAAAATTTCGGATTTGGTTTCTACAGGTTCAGGCACGTCGGCGGTTATTAGTTTTGAGGAAGAAGCGGGAGGTAATGCGATTGGAATGTTAGGTATTGGATTGCTATGAGATTCTGACGAATTAGACGCATCATGATGATTATCTAAATCGTCCGTACTCCTACGACGGACTCTCTTTCTCTTTCTAGGACCAGGTGAAAGAGAACCTTCACGATCATCTATACTTCTATTTGCTCTACGTTGTTCAATCGTTAGGCCTTGAACTCTTGGTAAACTAGATGTCATTGGGGGTGGACTTTTTGCTGGAGCCGGTGGTGCAGATTTACGCGGTTCTGCTTCTTTTTTATTATCAGACAGTCCTTTTATTTGTAATGACTCGGCGGCTTTTAATAATGCTCCTAATTGGTCCTGTGATATGTTGACTTCCCCCCTATACATGTAGTCCATCATTGCTTTCAGTTCTTGAAATTTGACATCTTTTAATATAAATATCGGATGCTTGTCGTAATTTTGGGACAATAATGACTGCAACAAAACAAATAAATTAAAATCGAAATATAGAACGAGAATACAATGAAATGTAAAACAAAAATTCGTCGATTTAATTCTTTAAAACAGCAAAAGACAATCGTACAATTCCTCAACTTTAAAATTTACCACAAAAATCAATTTATATGGGCAACCAATTTCGCAGCATATAGAACACAAAACAAAAGTTACCCAATCCAAGTCAATGTTACTAACCATTTGCAACAACATAATCTCAAAATTTTTGATGTTTAGCATTTAGGAGTGACCAAATTATTCGAAATTATGTCGAGAACAAAAAGCAAATTAAAACAAATTAATATATTTTAAATTAACAATTGTTTAATATTGGTGGACGATCATGTGTTGTGGCAAATGGTTACTATCCACATGTGTCATGTCAATTTTGACCTTATATATAGTATGGCCACACTATCATGTTACGGCCAATGGATAGTAACATAATGTTTCATAAGAGCGAATGTGTCTAGTATTTTTGATGCGTACTAACCATGTGCACATGAAAATCGTTGCTGGCTATTACATATGCTTCTAGTAATAGTCAAAGTCAAGTCTTTATTTTGTACATTCACAAAAACCTCCCCAATCACTATTTCCTAATAAGTAACGAAATTCACCCTCTGTTAAATATTTTTATGCAATTTTATCGTGCAAAACTAACAACATTAATATGCAATAAATGCACAGGTTATAAAGCTAGTAACATCTTTTAGCAGGTAGTGCAAAAAAAAAATTGTATGATTGCATTGGTTGGGTATATGGCAGTTTTAACAAGCCTGTGCCTTCCGTGATTTGTCTTGCAAGTGACGATCCCTTGGAATTATTCTTATCGGGAGCATGTAAAGGCAGTATCAAAAATTGAAGCACATTAGGGTGTAATACATTCAAATTAGTGTTTTTTTTATAGGTATTACAGAAGCCCATATGTCCCTTCACTATACTTATAACAGTTTTTCACAAAGTTCAAGTTAGAAATGGGATCAGTTATTTTTTCGTAAATGCTATTTAAATGTTTTATAAGTTGTAAAAGCAAGAAATTGATGTTTTAATTCCTATTAAAGCTTAATTTACAGAAAGAATACTGGGAAAGAGCTAGAAAACCAAATCAGTTCCATTATTACACAATATAATTTCGATCAGCATCAGAGTATTCAGAACCAACAGCTTAGACACACTTAGCCAAATTAATAAGTTTCGTGCCACGAGAATGGCATAAATCCATCCGTATATGTACATGCTATTCACGCTGATCATGTTAACCGTTTCAATGATGTCAACAACACTGTGCTTCGGGATGAATTAGTTCAACTAAGACGAAGTCACATGAAAAAACGTAAATAAGTGCTTTATGTACAACACCTACATATCATAATTTGGGATTAAAAAAAGAGCAAATTCAGCTTTAACATTGTGAATATAAAAGGATTTATCGTTTTATTTATCGGAGTAATACCATAAAAGCGTGTTTGTCTGAACAACCGTTCATTTTGAACGAAAGCTTTGTTGTTTGATAATTGACGAGAGCAAATAAAATGGTAAAATTGCAACACTGAAGGTGGAGCGATTTTACCTTTTGTTGGTTGCTCGAGTCCTATTACCTAAAAGCACCAAAGCTAGAGTTTTCTCAAAATGGAAGTTTATCCACTTGCATATACCCACTAGCAGTTTATTAGTCATGGGACCTCTCAAATGAAAAAGAAACGATCATTCCATTGCAAGGATATCTAGAGATATTTTCAGTGGTTATGCAAAATGATTCGAAAGGTTTGTTAATCAAAACAGTACTAACTCCGTCGCATCACTCACATCGCATTCATTCGTTCCTTTTTCACTTCCAGGCTCCAGGGCCACTGACCAGATCGAAATTATTATTAAACCGCAGAATCAATCAGGGTCAGGAACACCACATTTGGGTTACTTATGCAAACATACCGCACATTCTGTAGCCTGACATACAGGTCATTTTGCTTTTACCGTATTTAGTTTGGAAATAAGCCCACATACGGATTTATTTAAATTTTATTCAATCATTCGACATCAACAAACATTAAAAATAATTCTTGTTGAAGTTTTAATGTTGGAAAGGATATATAGCCCAATATTCAAAATACAACACATTCTTAAAAATGTTATGTATAAAATGAAAGGAAAACATTTCTTGCACAGCTTAATGACCACACTGGACTGATCTGTTGATTTTATACAAAAAAACTCCTTGCTGCACGATTGATTCGACTTCAGTGAAACTAAACGCAAACAGAAAAATAAGGGAGAAAAAAAAATTGCGACCACATTGACAACGTTGTATTAGGATATCATAATAAGAAGTATTTATGTATGGCTTTACCTCTACACGTGCAGTGGGGTAAACAATGTTATCCCAGACATAATAAATCTGTGGCGATTTCAGATTGTACTAAGTCCACTTTGCAATGTCCGACTTGAGTAACTCATGTTCTAAGAAATGTGAGATTGGCCTAAGTGACGTCGTCTTTGGAAAGGAACTCATTCGATTGTAAATTTCAATCAAGAGGTGAAATTTCGATTGTTGAAATCATTCTATCGTGTCCATCACTACAGTTTATCCAATGTCAAAAACGACAACTTATATTGAAATGCATTGTTTTTGACAGATGAATTAAATTGTCCGGGGTAATACCATAAGAGCTTGTGTTTATTCGGACAAACTTTCATTTCGAACAAAAGCTTATTTGCTTGGTAATTGACGAGAGAAAATGGTAAAATTACGTTGAATAAGTTCAAAGGTAAATATGTAATTAAAAATTATTATTAATTTTATTAAATACATAAATAAAAAGTTTACCTCGAGTAGGATTTGAACCTACGACCTGTACTTTTGCTTAGCGCGGTAGCAAAGTACAGATCATAGGTTCAAATCCTACTAGAGGTAAACTTTTAATTTATGTATTTAATAAAATTAATAATAATTTTTGATTACATAAACAAAAAGTTTACCTCGAGTAGGATTTGAACCTACGACCTGTACTTTGCTAGAGTACCATGCTAACCAACTGCGGCATCAAGGTTCAAGCCCCAACCGATGTAAATTTTGTCTTTATGTACCGTAGAACTGATGTAAATTAATAATTTTTAATTACATATTTACCTTTGAACTTATTTGTTCATAACAAAAACTTGTAATAATATCTAATAGCAGTTTATCCAATGTGAAGGTGATTAAAACTTGTACTAAAATGCATTGTTTTTGACAGACGAATTAAATTTTCTGCTATAATTAGGTTTTTTTTGTCCGGATAAAATTGATTTTTTTTATGAGAAATTGACTAGACAATACAAACCACCTACGATAAAAAAAACTATGTCAAAGGACGAGTTTTTTTATCTGGTGGTTTGTTTGTGAAGTCAATTTACCAAAATGAAACTAAATCAAGAGTTTAAAAAATGAAATTTTATCTCAGAGAAAAAACCTGGAGTGTAATTTAATGAATTAAAAATAGCTACGTACTTATGAAAAATTCAAGAATAGCTTTTTATTGAAAAATGGCAAATTATTCATTCGTTATCATTGCAACAAACAATAACCAGGTTTGATAAAGTCTGGCGTGGAAGTTTACAAATTTTACTCAGATGCAGATGTCAAGTGACAAATTCATCACAGCTTATGAGATTTTTTTTTTTCTACATGAATTTGTCAAAAAAGGAAAATGTTTGTTGCTCATAAAATCAGCCAGGCATTGTAAAGATTAAGCTCTCTTCCTAATCCGTTCACCTACAACTCATTAACCAATGAGAAACCAACAAACGAAATATAGGTCATGTGGAAGACTTCTATAATACATATAAAACTATATTGCTGCAACACATAACTGTACCATATAATTGATGTGCAATAGGATACATACTACTGGAGACTAGTAACCCACTTGGATTTGTACACATTGCAAACACGACGGTACATATGGTATTACGTTACAACTTGTTTTCATTAAACTTTAAATGCACTCACATAAGATCCAGTACACCAGTAATATGCATCATAGTTAATGTACATAATAAGACAATGCACAAAAGTTCAAAACTACTTTGAAACAAAAATTATATCTTCACTTCGTAGTGATAATCTACGTATCAAGTCCTTATAATAAAAGTTGAAGAGAATAATTTTTTAAATGTGCATAAATTCTATAAAAACTCGCAAGTGGGAAGACTAAACAAAGCGCATGCCTGAAAATTATCGTCAATTAATGTTAAATCCAGACATCTGTAGTTTATTCGGATCACCTAATTTCATTCTGTTTATACCTAAAGTAATCAGTTGAAACAATGGCAATAAGACACTAAAATAAAATTATGATAATCGTTACTTAGAATAGAACGTAAGGTAAACAACCTATCGTTTGTAAGGAATTTATAAAAAAATTTCTAAAATAAAATAAGTATAATCACCTCAAAGTAGGGGCTGCATGCTGAAAGAACGACTTTATGAGCATTAAGATATTTTCCTTCAGCAGCCAAGGTACAATCGACTAATGTCCCATTTTCTAAGAGAGTATCGAATACTGCAACCAATGTGGATTGATGATTATTCCATCGTAAACAGAATTGTTGATCGTCCTCCATTTTACACCGCTACAAATTAAAAAAGTATTAATTAAAAAACTCAGGATAAATTAATCAATACACCAAATCCCCAGGGTTAAACAAGATGGCGGAATGACGCCACGCAATCAGCTCCCCTCCATTAACAACCCCCGATATTGATTTAATTTCCAAAATTAAAAAACTTTTAAATTGAAAGAAAAAATTTAAAGCTGTACGCGTCAAAATAATTTTTTATACGTGGCCAAGGTGAAGAACCGTTAAAGAGGAAAGGTGAGGAGGGAAGGGGGAAAAGGGAAAGCCAAGCGTTACCGCCATCATGGCCGCTTTTCCAAGTGAGAAAATTGTTTCAAGTTTCATTAAAATATTCAATTAAATAATCAATCGCGAATTGAAAACGAATTATAACTAACAGAATTAAAAGAAAACGGTGTAAATTTAAAGTGAAAGCTCATAATAAGCAATAAAAGCTCGCGGCGTCCCCTGCAAAGTCCGCACCCAAAAAATCGATCAAGCTAAATACGTGAAATTGGTTAAAAAATTTATAAATTAATACGCGTATATGTTAAAAACAATAAAGAAATTACCTATTTTGGCACTATTTTAACTAATTATCACAATATTGTCACTTAAATATACTAAATGTATTGGACGACGTTGTACAATGCTTGCCTTCGGTGTAACGACTTCTAACTGAAAGCACAGGAAAGCTCCGGCTAGTGCCGCATCTAGCTAGCACGGAACCAACGCAAACGAAACTTCTGAACTCGATGCGCAATCAACTTAAACAAAACAAAGTGCGCATAAACGCGGCAGATGTTCATAGAATGAACCAATGAAATAAGCTTGTTACGGACTACCAGGTTAGGGAATGAGGCTTTGGTCTCGATTTTTGCGTTGGTTCCGTTTCAGATTTTGTACTCGGCAAAGTAGAAGTGGTTAAAAGAGAGAGAGGATGGTGAAAACTTAAAAAGAGAGAGGCGGAGATGAGAGGAGCGAACGAATTTGATCCACAACAAAATAGTGACCCTGTCTTTTCTAATCGTAGTCTGTTTTCCACTGTGTCTTGATTCTCGCGTTCGCGGATAAGTAGTTCTTGCATGAATTTTTGTGATCTGAATATTTTTGTCCAACAGGGGTAAGATCATAAACTTAAAAATAAAAACAATCCCTGGAAATTACATAAAACCCAAGTTATTACGGAAACATTTTTGTCCTAGTTATTAAGTTCTTAGCTTTCTCTTATGTTTTTCTTTGCAAGAGGCAAATTCTTATAACATTCTCCCGATCACATTCGCTTCCGCTTCTATTTAAAAATTTTAATTTGTATAATCATAAAAGTGTAAATGTACAGCTGTTTAAAAATACTACATGTACATAGAAGTACTACTAAATTATTTGAATTAGAAGATCTGGCGCTTTACTATCCCCACGCACTACAATCTTGCGTGGGTCCTCTAACGGATACATGCGTAAACGTAATCATATATTTATTTAATTTTTAAACGTTTATATCTCAATTTCAATTGTTACCCCACTAACCGCAAGCACAAAAAAAGAAAAATATCTTTTGTACCACAACACATTCAGAGTTATTTATAAAACTTAATCGTAATTCCTATAACATAATTGAGACTTGGCGAAAGATTCAATCCAGACGTTTTCCACATTTTCCTAAATTGTGATTTATAACTTATACAGCATGATCTAAAATTAAGTAACTTGCATAATATTTATACACACAGACTGTAAATTTCTGATTTTTTTTATAACTATTTTACGATATTGTTCAAAATGTTACTAATTATAATCTATAGAACAAATTTATTGACATGAAGGAGGGGAGTATATCAGTGTAAATAAACAACTTTATCTGATTTTTATATTAAATTTTATTTCACCGTATGAGGAAACTATTCTTCATTTTTCAGCTTTATTATAAAGAAGTGTTGTACAACATTTTGTAAATGTTTCTGATTTATACCGGAAGTGATTAATCAACGTTTAATACTAATGAATTTGACACCCTGCTATTCATGCATATATTTTTTGCCTTAATTCTTTTACCTGAATTTTTACAGTTTTTATGAAATTTACATTTTTGCCAAATTACACTTAAAGACAAGATTTGTAAAAATAATACCTTATGCAACAAGAAATGCCTGACATTTCCGTTTGTGTCTAGTTCTCGGCCCACAAACACAAAAAAAAATGGAAAGGCTCCTACCCTTTAAGCAAAAATGCTATTATGTGTGACAAGAGCAATTTAAAATATTAGTTTTCGAAAATTAGGTAAACAGTGCTCCAAAGCGTATCAAATCACAAGTATTGAATTTCAGTAATTCGGCGAATAACCATAAGTATAATATGTATTTCCAACAATAGTGCACCCATTATAGAGAACAGCTGTTGATTTAAAAGGTAAAATTGTTAATTCCCCCCAATTTTTTTTAAATATGTTGGCTTGCGCTCGGGGTTGGATACTGGCGCATTTACCGGGTAGGTGGGTGTCTACGGCGGCAAGATTTGAGGGGCGGCAACAAGAGCGAACTTTTATAAAAATGATTTTCCAGTGAAATTCATTAACTTTTGAATGATCTGGCAATTATAATCCTCCACTGACTAAAATGTATTGAAGCATAGTTTGCGTATACATGTACCATTTCCGTTAGTCAGTACCACTGACTAACACATTTTTTTAATAAAATGGATTGTCGCTTTTACACAATTTTTGAGAAAGAAAATGTATTGGGTAATAAAATTTAAGAAGTCTTTGAATGTAACTGTAGTTATATTGGATAAATAAGGCAAAAAAGCCCCGTGAATTTAAAAGCGTGAGCTGGGGTTGGGGTGCATAGTGTTCACTGATAGGTTGGGGTGGGGATTTTGTGAAAGGTGAAGCGGTTGGCAATAGACTGTCCGCACCAGCTGGCACTGGTCCTGGAGCCGTTAGTAGAAAATTTTGAATTTGATATCCATTTTGAGGTAACAAAAAAAGGATTGAAAGTTATTTAGTGAATTGTCTGTTTTTCCTAATAAATTAATAATTATACAATTAAAAATAATAAAAATTGGTCTGCACACTCTCCTAAATAATTCTTTTTGATTAGACACGATTTGAGTCCATCTGAAGTAAGGCATTTTTTAATTATCTACGGTTATCTTAATAGACGATTCATTTATTTATTAAAATTTCAATCAATTAACCTTTGAGTATCAAGTTGTTTCCAAATTAAAGGTATCAAGGCATCTTCCACAATTATGCGACGAAAAATTTGTAGATACGAATCCGTCTGAAAAATGACCGTTTTTTAGAATTTATAAAAAGAGGTAATAACATTTGCGCACTAATAACAGTGCAAGAAACACCTTATTTTTTCACTAGATTAGAAATAAGAAAAAAAACACTGGTTATAAAATAATGTCATCCATATATCCACGTCTGGAGCAAGTTTGCAAGTTAATAAATAGCTATTTATACACTGTGTCCGTAAAGTATGGAACAAATTAATTTTTAGCTAAACAGACCATTTTAAGAAATAATCCTGAAACACGTCGATTTTTGATTTTAATTTACCGTATTTTAAAATAATAATCTAATATACAGGGTGAATTACATTCGAGTAATGACGTCACCGCCATTTTTTTTAAATGGAACACCCCCATTTTGTTTCAATTTTCGGATTGCTCTAGCTGAGCTGATTCCAAAATGTATCACATGTTGATTCCAATTGGTACAGGATGGACAAAAATACAATAGTTTTGTGTGTGCTCATAAAGTAACGCATAACATTCTTTATTAGTTAAATTAACAATATTATCAAAAATACTTGTTGTATAGCGGCAATTGGTTTAAATGTAGTTTGTAATGTTTTGTTACATTATTAGATTAATAAAAATGAGCTGTTTTCAAACATTTTTGGTACATGTGGTCTAGCAGACAGAATATGAAAGAAATTAATTCTTATCAATTAAAAAAAAAATAGCGGTGACGTCATTACTCACAAGTAATTCACCCTGTATATTAGATTATTATTTTAAAATACGGTAAATTAAAATCAAAAATCGTCGTGTTTCAGGATTATTTCTTAAAATGGTCTGTTTAGATAAAAATTAATTTGTTCCATACTTTACGGACACAGTGTATAACAAGTTGCACTAGATGTAGTAAGTAGTTAGTCAAACATATCGTGTGATATTTTTTTAATTTAGTGATTGTGGAAAACTATCACATTCGATACATTTTAGATTCATTTCGATTAAAATAAAGCGTAGAAGTTTTATTGTTACTTACAATACCTTTCAAAATTGCACCTTTAACCTTCGTACAGTGTTCAAAACTTGAATACGTTTGCTATGCTTGGGGTCAGTAGTTCCCCCAAGTTTATTTACGCTTTTAAAACTGGTCATTTGAAAAATAAATTTATATATTAGTGTTATTATATTGAAAAAAATAATTACAGATTATTAAAAATTATTTAAAGTTGTAAATCTCATTACTTTACAATGATTTTTACATACTTCTTACAATTTTGACAGGACAGGTTTGACAAAGGTTAGTATCAGTCGGCCAGGAATTACAGCTATCACTGTTACCTCCTTGAGAACAAGATGATTTTGCCACAGCCCGATTGTCCCTTTCTGGTGACGTTTTAACATTTCTTCTACTCTATAGTGACTGCACTAATTCTTTCCGTAATAGTTCTAATTACATTCTTATTTTGCATTTCTTTCCAAATAATAAAGCTATTACAATCGGATACGTCCACCATTTAAAAAATAATCATCGGCCATCACGAAAGATGTGTCGCCTTTCATTTTATTATAATCGTGAATAATTTCAGGTTTCTTATCATCTCTTTCCGGTTATTTTTTTGTCCTTATAAAGTGTACTCATTAGAATAACCCACTTGTTCTTTTCATACGTTACTATTGACGTGTCTTGGGTAATTACAAATTTTGAGGTAAGAACTGCAACATTCTTGGTTATGGTAAACGACGGCGGTAATTCTGGCTTATTTTTTCTTATAGTACCCAAAATCTTAAGTTTTCGTTTTAGAAACAATTGGCCCAAAGTACAGGATGTCAAAAAAATTATCGCACGTCGCATTTTGACCCGACAATCCAGTTGTGAAATCGAAGACAACATGAGCACTTTGATTTTTTGTGGTTTCTCACCTGGTAGTTTTCAGTGTAAACCTGTATATGATAGGCATACGACGAGTTGCTATCGCATAATATCCAAATTTTGATCCCATATTTTGCAGGTTTACTAGGGATGTACTGATGTCCCCGAAAGCTACGAATTGTTCGTCAACTGTTACGTTTTCACCCGCATGGAATATTTTAGAAAGGATATCAACCCATTTATCCCAAAGCACTCGCATGGCTGACAATTTATTGCCTATCCTCCTTATTATCAAACCGCAACATTCTTGAGATCGACATAATTACATGGTTGCTCTAATGCTAAAGCTCGGGTGACAACCTTCACTTACTTGTTATATAATGTACTGTTGTCCAATTATATCAGGTTGATGCATGAGTAATGGCGTTTTTTATTAAAAAAAATATATATTTTACTACAAAAATTTACAACATATTGTATATTCTCCCTTATTATTAACGACTTCCTTCCAGCGTTCAACAAGTTACTCGATACCTCTACGGTAAAAATCGTTCGGCCTTGACTCAAAAAAATGATCCAACCAAGTTCGTAATTCCACATCATTATTGAACAAAACACCCCGCAAACTGTTCGAAAGTGATCGGAGCCAAATCAGGAGAATATGGAGGGTGCGGAAATACTTCCCAACCAAGCGTTTGGATTGCTCTCTTTACATATTAGCAATGTGAGGATGAGCGTTGTCGTGATGAAGAAGGTCATGCTGTCGATGGGGTCGTTTTTCCCGAATAGCTTCGTAGAGGCGATGCATTTGTTCAACATATAGCTATGTATTGACTGTTTGGTTACGCCCGAATAATTCATAGTGAATGATACCTTCCCAGTCCCACCAAACGCATAACATCGTCTTTCGAGGGTGAAGATCTTGTTTCGCTCTAGCCGTCGCTTGTTCATTGGGACTTAGCCAGTGCTTTCTCTGCTTCATATTCACATAAAACACCATTTCTCGTCGCCGGTAACGATTCGGTAGAAGATTGTGACTATGAGTAGCACGATTCCAAGCGAGCAATCCAGCGGAAATTGTGCAACGTTGATTTTTGTTGTTCTCGCTCAAAATATGAGGAACGCAAGCGCCAAGTTTCTGACCTTTTCGTAAGCATTTCAGATGTCGACATATCGTTGATTGATCACATTCCATTTCTTGGGCCAACTCCTTAGTTCATTGGTGTGAATTTTCATGAAGAAGTTGAATCAATCGCTCTTCATCGAACCTAACAGGACGTTCTGAACGATCCATATCATTAAGGTCGAAAATTCCACTTTTGAGACGTTTAAACCAGTTTTGCGCTGTCCTAACATCTTGCATCTTCACCGTAAACATCGCAAATCTTACGAGTAGCTTCACTGGCTTTGGCACCTCGATTAAACGCAAAAAGAAGATAATGTCGGTAATACTGGTTTTTGTCTCCTTGACATTCCATTATAATAAGATTAAACTTGAACAATTAAGAACGAAATACAAAAGCAAACACACTATATGACAGAACTACTAATTATCTGACAAGCTGAATATTGAGTAATCAAAATTTTGTTATTATAGAGCCAACTTTTAAATTAAAAAAAAAACGCCATTACGTATGCATCAGCCTAATAGTTAATTATGCAAGACTTAGTTCAGCTTCACTAAACTAAAAATTATTAAACACAGTAATTTTCACTTTTTTATAAATAAACGCAGTCATAATACTTTAGGGAATTTTCCTATCTTTAGTGGCGCTTTATCCACTTGTTCCTGTATTTACTAATAAACAGCTTAAGATATCAAAACTCCCTTTTGTATCCGTAGGTTTATTACATATTAAGCTCGAAAGACCAATTCAAAATTTAATGATATCTTTTTATACTTCGTAAGATATCGAATTATATCCTCAATTCTGTCAGAAAAAGAGAAGAGTTACATAAATCCTGCCCAATAAATGTACACCTCATGCTGTGACAAGCATGCCCTTAATGCTCATTACATAAATGTTATCGTAAAATTGATAATTTTCTGTCTCTATTTATTTTGAAAAATTAGTTTTAGACCATCCGTGTTAAAAGTGTTTGTTTATACACCAATTTCGTTGGAATAATAATAATAATTCCCCCCAACCACATCACTGCTTTTTCCAGATAACTGACAGTGCTCCCAGTGGATGATCTGAGCACATTCATTTAGTTTTTTTTTTAATCGTTTGCTTCTTCTTTTTTCTTGGTTCCATAAAGATCTTCATTCTTCGGGTAGTTTAGTGATCTTCTCCCTTTTCAGCCCTGGGTTTTAAGTGTTTGTGTGTTGTGTTACATTTGTGTATTGTAACTGGTAACAATTTTGATATTTATGATTTGTGGGGGAAAAAATGTGTACATTGAGTGTTTAATGTTTGAGGTTAGCGTATAATGGGTACAATAGGATGGATAGAATTGTCCATTTTCGTTGCGGCGGTCGTCATCTTTTTCCTTGAAGATTGGTTTTATCTTAGGATGTAGAAGGTTTTGTCGAGGAGCTCTTCGAACTCCTCTGAAAGGTTATCTATTCGTTGAAGTAGGAGTGCTGGGAGGTGTTTGAATTTCGTTTTGGGTTTAGGTGGTAGTCGGGGTTTGTAGTCTTTGTTTGATTGGGATCGTGGAACCCTTTTGTCTTGCGATTTGGGTATTTGGTCTGTAGTGTTATTAGTCTGTCGGTTATTGTATGAATGTTGGCGTGTTGTATGATTAGTTCGTTGGGGTGTCTGAAGTGTAGTTTGTGTATGGTGCGTAGTATTGTCCTTTCGCAGGAGGCGGGGGATTGGAGTTGGTTTGTTTTTAGGCTTGCGCACAATGGAGCGCGGTAGTCGAGTATCGGTCGAATGTAAGTTTTGTAAGTGTGTTGAAGGATTTTGGGGTGACAACCTCTGACGTTTCTTCGCAACATTTTCAATAGTGATGCGCGGTTGCGTATCTTATTGAGAGTGCCGCTAGCGTCGGGTTGCCAGTGTAGGGTCCGGGAGAACGTGATACCTAGGTATATCATTGTGTCTTGTAGTTGTAGTCTTTGTCCGCGTAGGGTCAATTTGATGTTGGAGGTTTGTCTGTCAAACTTGGATAATCTCGGGTGTCTGTGTTTTGTTTGGGTTGATTGTTAGTCTCCGCCGGTTGGCCTAGTTGGAGAAGTGGGTAAGTTGTTGAGTTATTAGTCTGATTGCCCCGTCACTGCCCCTACTGGTCGCCCAGAGAACAGTGTGCTACTGTTATGTTCGGGTTGGTACTTTGGAGAATGTCGTATGCATATATGATATATAGGATAAGTGCCAGGACCGATCCTTGCGAAACTCCGACGGTGGGATGAAAAGTCGTGGAGGTGGAGGACCCTACTCGTATCTTCACACATCTGCCTGTCGGATATGAGAGAAGGAATCGGGCGAATGCGGTCGGGAAGCCTAACTGTCGTAGTTTGTATATTAGTCCTGCGTGCCATACTTTGTCAAACGCTTGTTTGATATCGAGGAAGACTGCGAGGCAACAGTCGCCGTGGTTCAATGCTTTTGAGGATTCGATATATAGTTTTACTAAGGGGTCTTGGTAAGAACGGTTCGGTCTGAAGCCGAACTGGCTGTTGGGGATGATGTCGTTGGCTTTGAGATGAGCTCTTAGCCTTCGGGACTCATTTAGTTTCATTCCGTGTCTTTTATATAGTAATTGTTTATATGATTATGTCCCTCATAGTAAATGTGTCCAATAACATCGCTCCATTTTATACCATGTGACTGTTTTACAAACTAGGAAAAAGTTGCATTTTATAACTCTAATTGGTGACTGGTGGCATAGATTGAAATACTTCAGCCTAGATTATTTAAAATTCCAACTAAATGACATTCTTGAAATAATCTTGAGGTGTATCCATCGGCCTACGATTTTTGATTGTTAATTTTTGTTTTAAATTTTGCTAAATCATAAATGCTTTCGAAAATCATTTAAAGATGAATTATTAAGTCTCAAACATTTATCAAGCTAACTATGTGAATCGCACCAATCACGTCTCTCAAAATATTAAATATCGATCAATCACCTTCTGATTAAAGTGACAAAATCCCTAGGACAATTACCCACAAAAAATATTGATAAAAAGTGTTATTATTCAGAAATGCCCAGATTGTTACATCTTTGAGACCCATTTATTAAAATACACACTTTCTAACGTCGATATCTTTTGATAATATGCAATAAAAATAAATTAAGAAAAGTGTCATAGATAATAGGTTTTAGTTTCTTTTCATACAATAGGAATCCATAAAAAAGGGTACACTTGTAAGTAATTAGGCAATCAGTCACAGAGTGAGTGTCAAATCGGACCAGATGTACGAAACATCATATTTTATCGTGAACCAATCTGTGTGAAACAAAATCATTTTTTTTCAAATATTTTTTTTAGCAGTATTCATTTTATCATTTAATTCTAATCGTAAATTTGAGAATCGTTGTATTTAGATTCTGTCATTGAATATAAATGTTTCACTCAACGATTTTGTGTTCCACGCATTGTAAGCACAATGTTGCCATCTACTTTTCATTATTGAAGGAATTTAAAAACACAAAATTAGTTTTTTTAATAGATCACTCAGTTTTTTTTTAATTGTATCCAAAAACTCGTAGATTTGTCACATGAAAATCTCTAGCCAGCACACAAACGTAACCTTTATGAATTTTTTTTGACGTTATAAAAATTACTTATATCGTATTTTTTTGTTATTAGGTTTCTTGTTAAGTGGCCTTTAGAATAGTTAAATTTAAACAAAATTTGTGTCTTCCAGTCTAACACGGACGATTTTCGACAGCACGCAAGCGTAGTCTTTATGAATTTTTTTGACGTTATAAAAATTACTGACATCACAATGTTTTGTTATTAGGTTTCTTGTTAAGTGTCCTTTAGAATAGTTAAATTTAAACAAGTTTTGGATCTTCGAGTCCAATACGGACGATTTGCGGCAGCGTGCAAGTGTAATCTCTATGATTTTTTTGACGTTATAAAAATTACTTACATCACAATTTTTTGTTATTAGGTTTCTTGTTAAGTGTCCATTAGAATAGTTAAAGAATATTTAAAAAAATTTTGGGTCTTCGAGTCCAATATGGACGATTTGCGGCAGCGTGCAAGTGTAATCTCTATGATTTTTTTGGCGTTATAAAAATTACTTACATCACAATTTTTTGTTATTAGGTTTCTTGTTAAGTGTCCTTTAGAATAGTTAAATTTAAACAAATTTTGGATCTTCGAGTCCAATACGGACGATTTGCGGCAGCGTGCAAGTGTAATCTCTATGATTTTTTTTGACGTTATAAAAATTACTTACATCACAATTTTTTGTTATTAGGTTTCTTGTTAAGTGTCCTTTAGAATAGTTAAATTTAAACAAATTTTGGATCTTCGACTCCAATACGGACGATTTGCGGCAGCGTGCAAGTGTAATCTCTATGATTTTTTTTGACGTTATAAAAATTACTTACATCACAATTTTTTGTTATTAGGTTTCTTGTTAAGTGTCCTTTAGAATAGTTAAAGAATATTTAAAAAAATTTTGGGTCTTCGAGTCCAATACGGACGATTTGCGGCAGTGTGCAAGCGTAATCTCTATGATTTTTTTTGACGTTATAAAAATTACTTACATCACAATTTTTTATTAGGTTTCTTGCTAAGTGTCCTTTAGCAGTTAAAAAAAATTTTAACAAATTTTGGGTCTTCCGAGTCCAATACGGACGATTTGTGGCAGCGGGCAAGTGTAATCTCTATGATTTTTTTTGGCGTTATAAAAATTACTTACATCACAATTTGTTGTTATTAGGTTTCTTGTTAAATGTCCTTTAGAATAGTTAAATTTAAACAAATCTTGGATCTTCGAGTCCAATACGGACGATTTGCGGCAGCGTGCAAGTGTAATCTCTATGATTTTTTTTGACGTTATAAAAATTACTTACATCACAATTTTTTGTTATTAGGTTTCTTGTTAAGTGTCCATTAGAATAGTTAAAGAAAATTTAAAAAAATTTTGGGTCTTTGAGTCCAATACGGACGATTTGCGGCACCGTGCAAGCGTAATCTCTATGATTTTTTTGACGTTATAAAAATTTCTTACATCACAATTTGTTGTTATTAGGTTTCTTGTTAAGTGTCCTTTAGAATAGTTAAATTTAAACAAGTTTTGTGTCTTCGAGTCCAACACGGACGATTTTCGACACACGCAAGCGTAGTCTTTATGATTTTTTTTGACGTTATAAAAATTAATTTCATCACAATTTTTTGTTATTAGGTTTCTTGTTAAGTCTCCTTTAGAATAGTTAAAGAAAATTTAAACAAATTTTGGGTCTTCGAGTCCACCAGGGACGATCTGCGCCAGCGCGTAAACGTAATATTTATGATTTTTTTTGACGTTATAAAAAATTCTTACATTATAATTTTTCGTTATTAAGTTTCTTGTTAAATGTCCTTTAGAAGAGTTAAAGAAAATTTAAACAAATTTTGGGTCTTCGAGCCCAACACGGACGATTTGCGCAAAAGTAATCTTTATGAATTTTTTTTGACGTTATGAAAAATACTTACATCACAATTTTTTGTTATGTTGTTTCTAATTAGATGTACTTTGTAATAGTTAAAACATTTTTTTTTTCATTTTTGGGTCTTCGGTTCAGCATTTTGAAATATGTACAAGAATACGTATACCTAGGATTTTAAAAAGTTATGGTTGCTTAAAGGTTAAAATCGTCATGAATTCAGGACCCTGTATCTTTTCTAATGTAATCAATTTTCTGTATTTTATGACAAAGATTATTTTTTGTAAGTAAGTTAAATTTACCAGATCAATTATGTTTCGCAATTATTATACTTTGTATACAGGGCGAGCCAAAACGCAAATCTGTACTTTTCTCACTAACTTAAATAGAACACCTTTTATTTTTTGTGCACTCTAGGAAGCTACTAAATAGCCATTCCATTTTCATTAACATTTCCTTTTACATAACTTCAACGGTTTCTGAGATATTTTGCTTTTAACAAAATCCAGTTGTTTTATGTATTTTTTTATTTTATCACGTTAGCTATGAATTAATTACACGAACTTTTTTAGGATCTGTTTTGGTAACAATCAATAAATTGTTTTTTTTTATCTTACCCTATTTTACTTTAAAATACTTATTTTAAAATTGTAAGAATATAAATAGTATAAATACTTTTATTAAAAAAAACTAAAATCGATTGTAAATTCATCATCATTTGTTATAAGGGCTCTTTTTTGTTATGTGTGATTTTAATAATAATAAATGAAATATTTGAAGCACGTCTCGTATTCTTTGCTTCATGTCTTGCTGCATTGTGGGTAGAATTTTATACACTTCATTTTTAATATAATCCCACATAAAAAAATCAATTTTAAAAAGTCCAGGTGATCTAGGAGGCTAGCTAAACGGTCCGCGCCTTCCTATCCATCTGTTCGGAAACACGTTGATTGCGTATATTGCGGGGAGCACGTTGCAAAGGTTGGGGTAAGTAATTTTGTAAAAAGTCTAAATAAACCCTAACATTTGCTCGACCATCAAGGAAATGTGGTCCTATTACATAGTCGCCTATAATACCGCCTCAAACACTTATTGACCATCGTGTTTGGCTGCGTGTTACAGTCTAAGGATTAGTTGTTGAATAATAATGAAAATTGTGCCTGTTGACACACCCATTTCTATGGAAAGTAGCTTCGTCACCATATAATATAAAATCAAAAAAGTCAGTTTGTGGATGAATTTTGTCTTGGGTCCATTTACAAAAGTTTATTTTTCGTTGATAATTCTCATCTCGTAACTCCTGATGGAGTTGAATATGATAAGGATGAATAGGTGTTTTCTGAGAATTCTATGCACAGAACTTTTACTTACATCAAACTCCATTGCTATTTGCCGGATACTGATATGAGGATCTTCTGTAACTTACAAAAGCACATTACCTTCTTTAAATCGTTCAATTAATTTTTCGAACGAATTTTTTTGTCGGTTGTCTGCAGTCAGGAAATCGTTGTTTATACATTCTCGTTGCAAGTAGGATATTGTCGTCAGTTGCACCAAATACTAGGACGATATTGCATTTATTGGAAAATACATTGTGAAACTAAAAAGTTCAGAACAACACAACTTCAGATTGTCAATAACTCTAATTGTTACCTAATTGTCAACGTTTTTTTTGACAGTCAAAGTGGTCTAGATTTTGTGATAAAAATTATTGAGAAGGTTTAAAAGTCTTGCAATTTTACATTAATAATTTTAAAATATAATAGGCAAAGAAAAAAAGAATAATTTATTGACTTTTACCAAAACAGATCGTAAAAAAGTTCCTGTAATTCATAGCTAACTTGATAAAATAAAAAATGGATAGGATGGATAGGAAGCGGCGGACCGTGTAGCTGGCCTCCTAGATCATCGGGACTTTCTAAAATTAATTTTGTTATGTGGAGTTACATTAAAAATGAAGTGTATAAAATTCCACCGACAACACAGCAAGACATGAAGCAGAGAACATGAGACGTATATCAAGCTATTACTGTGCATATGCTTCAAAATGTGCAACGACCTTTTGAAGAAAGACTACAACATTGTATTGATGTCAATGGAGGTCATTTTGAACATTTGCGCTAAAAGTTTTCATTTGTTTTTATTTTTATTTTTTGATATTATTTGTGATGAATTTCTGTTAGTACTCGTTCTATTTAATTAGATTTAATTTTATAATGTGTTTATTATTACTAAAGCCATACATAAACAAATAGCACCTATTAAATAATGATTCAAATTATGATGAAATCACAATCCGTTTTAGTTTTTTTTTTAATAAAAGTATTTATACTGTTTATATTCTTACAATTTTAAAGTAAAATAGGGAAACATAAAATGAACAATTTATTCTTTTTTTATATTTAATTAAATCCATGAAGAAGTATATATTAATATATTCAGAAAAATCTCAAATTTCTTCTGCTTAATTTTATTTTTATATTATAACGAGACCGGTTTCGGTAAATATAATTATATTACCATCGTCAGTCTGTAAAAGTTTGTAAAATTGAAAGAAAAATTAGTGATATAAAATCTTACCTTATGTATTAAAAAAGTATGATTTCAAATTAACATTTTATGTAGGACAGACTGTCTGTCATAATTTTTTTACTTTTAAATTTGATAGCTAATTATGACTCAAGCTTAATAATTTTTGTAAAAACATTTTCAAAATCAAAAGTACACATTTCATTTACACAATTAAAATTTATATTATTTTTATAACCAGAAATTTCCAATGATTCTAAACAATTTAATTTTGATCCTTTAACTGTTTTATGTAGAATTTGATAATTTAAATTAGGATTAAAAATATTTTTACATTGTAAAACATGATTTGCAAAATTTGATGGTGTATTTATAATATCAGAATTTTTATAATTATTAATAAATCTATTATGTTCATTTATTCGTATTTTAATTTGTCTACCTGTTTGGCCAATATAGTATACTGAATTACAATCTGGACATTTAAGTAAATATACACCTGATAAAAATAAATTATCTTCTTTATCTTTTACATTAACTAAGAATTTAGAAATTTTATTTGATGTTGTATTTGAGATATTAATTTTATTTTTAGAAAAAATAAATTTTATTTTATTTGATATATGTATCACCATAATAGGGAAAATAGTTTGAAATACATGTTTTTTCTTGAATCTTAATTATATTAAAAGATAATTTATGTTTAACAAAAAAATGTTTATATAATTTATTAATAATCCAAGGTGGGTAATTATTATTAAATACAATTTGTTTAATAATATTTAATTCTCTATCAAAGGCTGGTTGTTTTAAATTTAGAATGAATAATCTATTATAAAAATAATGAAAACTTATGAGGTATAACATTATCTGTATTTGTTGGTTTTCTAAAAATTTCAATAGTAATTTTATTTTCATTTCTAATTAGTAAAAGATCAAGAAAATTTATACGTTGATTTTGTTCTAATTCATATGTAAATTTAATTTTAGGATGGATATTACTTAAATAATTTAGTATTAGATTGTTCAGAAAAAGATATACATATTCATTGTTGTTCATTTTTGGACGACCAGCATTTGCAATGTGTTTAACGTGACCAGTTTCCCTAAATTTTCTCTCAATTGTACTAACTTTTGATTGTCCGATAGGTGTATCAGGATATTTTGCATTAAACAAGTTACATACTTGTAGTTGCGTTCTGGTTTTATCTCCACATCCGATCATAATCAGATTATTATTATTTTATTTTAGAGGTCATTTATGTAACGCTTAGAGACGGGTATAGGGAAATATTAACAAAAGTTGCTTAGAATTTTATGCAGAATCCGAAAATGCAATAACATACAGGGTATTCAATTTGAATTTTCAAAGTTGCCTTGGGTTTCTGGTAGAAGTGGCAACGTTGTACTTTTGAAAATAGTTTTAAAAGATAGATCATGACCTATTATGTCTACATACCAAATTTGGAATAGTTGTTTTTTTTAGTTCGCTTGTATTTTTGTAGAACAACAATAATCTTGAATCACCCTGTATACGTAACCCAAATTCTCAAAACTATTGCTTCGACTGATTAGATAATTAAAAGGTCTCTCAAAAGTTCCATTGCAACACCTCCCCTTTCCATTAAAGAAAATCATCAATAACGTCATCATGCTTACATAGGTAACCTCAAAAATAAATTAATAACCTGAACAATCGCGGGTCTAAAAATAAAAATCGACGGGTATCGGGATTTGTCTCTGAAGTTGCCGATTTAAGAATTATTGAGTGTATTCCATAATTTAGCCGCTCACTGTATATTAAATCCCATATGAACATATATTTTTAACATCATTGTCGAAAAATTAATATCGTAGTACTTCTAACAAACTTTATTTGGGAAATAGTCTTATCGAATACATCTTTTGCAGGTAATTTTTTTTACGAAAATTGTTGCTAGTGAGTAACAACAAAACCCCTCGCCTCCGTCCCTGGATTTTGATTTCGTGACGTTACCATCTCAACAATTTTTCTAGAAAATATTACCATCAAAAACCTGTCCCTTAGTGTATGATAATTGATAATATCCAACAACATGAAAATCTAGATTGTAGTCTTTATCCATCAAAACAATACTACAAAATTTTCAACGCCATATCCGTATCCTCCATAACAATGATGCTCGTATGCAATTGACTAACGCAATCCAATAACTAACGTAAACAGGTAATACTATTTATACCAGGTATCACGGACAATATATGAAGGATGCTTTCTAATCCACAAGAATGTTCAGGGGAATACTCATTAAATCCAAACCACACAATAAATATCAGATTTCCAAAAAATGCGTATACAGCATTCCACACATAGGAGAGATTACTAGACCACTCGAAGTTAGAACGCATTAACATAAGAGTAACATCTGCAAAACGAAACGGATATATCCAGAACCGCCGAACATGTCTGGGACGACGACTACCTAATCCAATGGGATTACAAACAGATAGTGGAAATTATAATTAAAGAGAGTTCGCTCATACAGCACTAGCAGAAAATCCGATATCCTAGGCTAGTGTATAAATTAAACCCATATGGGTGCAATAACGCGCAAAGAAACACACCTACGCAATAGGTTACTGCGCAACGTACACAATAAACTTCTGCGCAACCACGAAAACGTTTATGAATGCCATCCCAAAAAAACCGTTTGCCCTTTTAGCCAAACCATTCATCGAGTCATTTTTCGACTACTTCGAAATTTGCAAGGTGCTTCTCAGCCAGCACGTGTCCCATTGATTTCAATACGTCTTTCAACAGTTTTTCTTGGTGTGACGGTGTATTTCCATGCAACAAAATTGTTTTACCGTGTCTTCGGGTCGATCAACGCATGGTTCAAATTGATTATTTGTTGTTTGTAGCGATCGGTATTAACTGTTTCACCAGGTTTCAGAAGTTCATAATGTACTACAACACTCTGGTCACACCAAACACTGAGCATTGTCTTGTTTCCGAAGAGATCCGCCCTTGGAGTCGATGGGCCAGCTTGGCCGGCGATAACCATAATTTTTTAGGTTTTGATTTTCGAAATAAATCCATTTTTGACTTTCTGTCGTACCGTTGAAGCAGCATTTCACAAATAGTTTTTCGATTTTCCATTTGCCTGTTGTTCAGTTCATATGGCACCTATCCTTCCAGTTTTTGGATCATTGTCATTGCTCGTAAGCGGTCGTTAATCGTTTCTTGCGCCAATTGTTTTTGAGTGTGGATTGGGTCTTCGGTATATAATTGCTACAATAGTATATTGAGTATCAAGAACAATAAGGGACGTTTACCGGTCAACGCTATCCAATTTGGCTGGAGACCGTACAACCCTTAATATTCGTGATGCTCATACTGTTTTTTGTCCGATTGTATTAAATTTACCACAATTGAAATTATTTAATATCTACTAAATAAACGAAAAGTCAAAAGTGACGTTTTAAATATAAATCTCCAAATTTTTTGTTCTTATTGTTGTGAAATATAGGTAGTATATATAATTTTACGTTGGTAAGTAAAAGACGTCGGTAAGTAAAATCTTACCGACAAGTTGGGCCTCGCAACCAGTAAACTCACCCTACTGTCTTAGAAACAGATATGGTAAATAAACGAAAAAGCTCAATCGTGCAAAAAAGTTTTTGGTGTACCAGAATGTTTACTGTGTTTAAAATCAAAATCACCACTTTCAAATTTTCGAAACCATGTCTCACATGTTTTTATGCTTGAAGCATGCTCTCTGTAAGTACCAACAAATGATGACTTTCAACCGCCTGTCTCTTTTGAATAAGAAAAGCAATGCATGCCGCAAATGCTCTTTTTCAGGCACGAAATTCGACATATTCACAGAGCTATAACACTATGACGCTTTTAGTTAGGCGGAATGAAACTTTGTTGTTTTTGAAGCGTAATGACAGTAGAATAAAATGACATATATTTCAAATCATTTTATTCCATACACATCTGTTAGAAAAACCGGCAAGGAGTTTCCGGCAGATGATAAGTTCTAAAAAATATATGTTGGATTACTCACTTGTGGGTGAATGTGCCAAAAGTCGGTACTAACTTTTTTATTTTAAATGAAAACCTACATTTTTTTGCACATAGTTCGATTTGCCTTCTAATTCTAAGCAATTTCTGTAAAATATTATCGCCGTAGTAATTTACGAAAAAATTTGTATCTCGCAAACCGTTCTAAAAAACCAAAATTGTGGAGCAGTTAGCTAAAAGTTAAAGCTAACCAGTGATGTCCCATGGATGGTTTCCTTTTGTACCATATGGGCGTAAGCGATTTTCAAAGGTCACATTCAAAAATTATCAAAAATTGAACTTGTACAAAACAGTTGCACATTAAAAAAACAAACTGCAGTTACATATAAAAAACAAACTAAGCCCATATACTAGAAAAAACATTTTTTCAAATAACGTTTAATGCTAAAACTACAAATTACTAAATATTCTTATTTAAGGATGTTAGACTGTTATGACATTTAGAACTGCAAACTTTGCCAGATTTTTTACATTTGCTCGCATTGTCCCTTACAAACACATCGCTGGTATCCCTGAGCTCTAGAAAGAGAATAAAAATAAATTTTTCTTTACAAATTATGAATTGATTTCTGGTATGCAACTGTGAAAGTCTTCCTTGTTTCGTTCCTAACTGATAAAACTCTTCATTTTGAGCTTCTAATATCATCGCTAATAAATTTCGGGGATCACTTCTTGCTCTATCAACGTTTGATATTCGTAGTTTCACTGTCACCAACTTTACCAGCAGGAAATTTAAGATTTGAAACTTTCAACATTTTCTTTGCTTGTGATTCTAAACCTTCTTTAGCACTCATTCTATGTTTTCTTACTTGCTCTTGCCTGCATAAAATATCTGTCTGGATTAGAGCGACCGTTGCTTTATTCTCTTTCTGGGTCTTAAAATTAACTTTAGATCGAGGGCCATTTTGAGATAGATCGTTATTGTCCATATTAGAAACATTTTGTATTTCGCTATTGGTGTTTTCGGAAGCATTATTAACTGTCTCGATTAATGCCCGAAGCTCTTCTTCAGTTCTAAGACAATAAACAATAAATTATACCCCTAAAATAAATTATACCTTAAAGTAAAAATTAAATTTTAAATTTAAATCATTCTAATTAAAACAAACATATTAATTGAAGTAATTAAATAATAAATAAATTATTAGTAAATTAAATTTTATTATTTTATAAACATTAATACTAGAAATTAAATTTATTAAATAATTAAATAGCATAAATTAATTAATGGAATTTTCAAATAAAAAAAATTCTAAAATAAAATTAAAAAAATTAACTTTATTTTAAAGAACAAAACAATTTATTTTCTTTTAAAAATAAAATTGTAAAAATTAATAATTCAAACCAAAATAAACAAAATTTTTATCTATTAATTAATATAAATATTTTATTGACCCCCTCGAATATATTGAAAATATAATCATAGGCAAATCATTAATAAGCAATCAAAAATTAATTAATTTTTAACTCAAAATACAGGTATTGCCAAAAGTTGGTGCATGTTTGATAACCATTTTAGGTGCACGTAGAATGGTTCCAAGTCAAACGGTATACACGGTAGGTCAAAAAATATAAAAATTGCACAAGAGTAAAGTACCCTTATTTCAAAAAATTCGGCAAAATGTAATAAAGAAATGTGATTTAGAATTAAAAGTTATGCCCGACTACCAAAGCGTGGTCCTCTAATTAATTTTTTTTTTTTTTTTGAAAAAGGTTAGTAATTTGGCTATTTTTTTTACATTTTACCAAAACATGTTGATAACTTAATCAAAATGAAATCAATCTGGCACAATTTTATTGACACTCGAGCCTATTTGAAAAATTAAATTAGATTTTTAATATTTTAGGCAATCAGTAACTTCATGTTTGTTGCAACGATATTAAACATAAGTTTAAAATTTCGAAAAAAAAATCTTAACATGGTAAAAAATCAGTAATCATAATACGCTGTTCATAGGCATCTATTGGCAATTCATTATCTCTCTATCCATCCTCCTAAGTGTTCCTGAGTGCTTTAGCACGATAGGCCTTATTTAGCCTGTTCAGGTCCACAATTATAAAAAAAAACAAAAAAATATGCATATTCAAAAACTCTAATCCAAAGTGGAAAAGCTTTATTTTAAATGATTTACAAAATCAAAATAAACGAACAAAAATTATTAAGAAAAAAAATTAAATAATATGTACACAACAACACAACTATCGACGAGTCTCCGTATGCCCACCTTGTCGTTCAATATATCTAATTGTCCGATCATAAAATTCATTTAGGGTAGATCGCAATACTCTTTCCGGAATATTTTCGCAATGAAATCGGATAGAGTTTTCCAACTCCTCGAGATTATTAAATGGTCGATCTTTATAAACTTTTTGTTTTAAATTTCCCCATAAACAACCTCTTCTGCACGTTTGCTTTTTAGGACACGCAACTGTACGAACTTCCGCATTTTATATCAAAACCTTTCAAATATCGACTCTATATTAACTAATCCATAGAATCAAGAGCAATCAAGCTCAGCAATTCTAAGCGAAAAATTTCGAAATTATAAAGCAACTAGATAATCTGTGGATGTTCTCCTTTCAATGTTTAGAGGACGATATTCCTATGTGGACTGTCTGAAACAGATCACAGATATCTTGCCACAGAAAAAAAATTGGTATTCACCACCAATAAATTCATCTCCTACTAGCATGTCTACAGTAGTAGAGACATTAAATAGAGCACAAGAAGTTGCCAATGAGTGTAAGCAAAAATATATTTCTGTTACATCTGACTTGACCATTGCCAAAATGGCTTATCAGATTCAATCAGTAGAATTTCCAAAATACAATAACATTTTCATTCATCTCGGCGCTTTCCATATTGAGATGTTATTTTTTAAGGCTCTCGGAAAGTATATTGAAGAATCAGGTGGACTATTTATACTTACTGAGAGCTTGGTATTGGCGGAGGGTTCTCTTAAAGGTTTTTTTTTATGGTTATCGTTGCATACGCATTCACCGGCATTGCATCTCTTACATTTTAGACAGTTTTTACAAACAAAAGATTACGATTACGAAATAATTAAAGGAGTTCTAAGGTGACGACTTAAGTTCTTTCCCAGCACTTAAGGCTTTACTGAGTGAATATGATACGTATTGTGAGGATACTCAACTTGGAAACCGCGGCACGACTGCTAAATTTTGGATGACGTACATTAATTTTGTAAAATTGTATCAAGAGTACTCAAGAAGTAATCGAACGAATGACATAATTTTTTTATGTTTTGTTTACTGGGAATTGCCAGCCTAATGTTCGCAATAAATCACCAGAACTATTGTAGATGGTTAATTAAATATTTCAATAAAACGAACAACTAAAAGTTTTTCGCGTACTCCTGACCTTACGCTCGAACAGACGATTGATGCAAACGCAGCTAATAAACTCAAAGGGATTTCAAACTTTACAAACTCGATTTAAGCTAGGAAGCGACGGGCATTAAGTCACTCTATTCGAAATTTGTTAATTTCAGACATGTTAGAAAATTTAAATATTAACAAAACGGAAGATACAAGCAATGCTTGTCGTCCACATGTAATTAAAAAGGACAACTTTGCTTTAAAAGCAGTCATTAATGAAATACAAAATAATATTAATCCCTTTAATTCCGAAATTGATAAAGACAAGCTATTCAACAAATCTACAGGAAAATCCGCTACTGATAAACCTAAAGATTATTTACTAAACATAGGATCTATCGGTGACTATCGGAGACACAACTTTATTCAGGAATGTTCACTGGATTCACAAGGATTTGAAGCTACCATTAAGAGACAGGAAATATTTACATTTGCCTCAGAAAATAAGGCAAAATATAAGAAAGAAAATGGAAAAGTTATTGAAGTTCGGTTTGAGCGCAACTTGGTTAATCGAATATTGGCCTTATCTTTAGAAAATAAAATTGACCTTGGAACTATCTTATCTTTTCCGTTAACACCATTTCCATTTTCACTGTCTTCTCAAAGCTCTGGAAAAAGAGGTAACTTCCACTTTACCGAGTCATATTGACTGCACTCTAATTGACGGGCTCTATCTGCTCCATTTACTAGAAGAAACGCCGCAAGCATTTGACAAATTAGCTACACACATACCAAAAAAAATTTGCCAACATAAAGGTAAAGAAATTCACATGGTGTTTGATAAGTTGGTAAGAGCATCTATAAAAGATATTGCGCGCGATAAACGAGCAAATTTATATGAAGTGAGTACGCAATTCCCAATTCAGAGTTCTGAACAACAACACCCATCAGATTTTATGAAAGCAATGCGAAACGACAATTTTAAACAGTCCTTCATCAAATTTTTGTGTGAATTTTGGCAAAGTTTGTTGAAATTGTAAGTAATAAAACTATATATGCAAATAGAAACTGTTGATACCTTTAAGTATTTCCACGAAGAAGCTGAAAGCCGAATAATTTATCATTTGTCAAACATTGAAGAAAAGACACAAAATTAATAAAAACGTAAATGTATGGATGGAGGTTGGAGTGTCATCCAAAAATACGTGTAGGTTTGTTGACGTAAACGCAATTTTTAATAAATTGGGATCTAGTATGTGCAAATTTCTACCAGCTTTTCATTCTCTCACTGGATGTGATTATACCGCATCCTTTTCCAGAAAAGGCAACCTAAAACCGTTTGGTATACTTAAGAAGGACCTGAAACTGCAAGAAGTATTTGGTACATTTGGCTATTTCGAAAGAGCAAATTGATTCTGTAGAAAGGTTTATCTCTACAATGTACGAAAAACCCAATAACGCTTGATTCGATATTTTTACGATCACTGTAACCCAAAGCAAATCAAAGTCCGTTCAAGAATGTTAAAAATGTTGATAGTACGATGTTACCACCATTCAAAAGTGTGTTATTAAAAGTTAAGAGGATAAATCAAATTTGTTCAATATGGAAGAATTCAACCCAAAGGGAACCAACATTTTATGATCCTTTGGAGAATGGTTGGACTTTGAATAATAATACCTTTTCGCCGATTGTGACGGGAGCTTTAGAAAAATTAAAATTTCGCGCTAAATTATTCAAGATTAGATATTTATATATTATTATTCTGAATAAAGAAATGGTTATTGTTTATTTGTATTTGAATGTAATTAATATTAAGATGCAAAGCTTAAGTTTGTTTCAATAAGTTATCTATATATTCAATTTGAAAATATTTAAAATATGCGGCATTTGCAAGTGTATTAATGTGGTGGAAGGAAATGACGCTGTTATAATCATGAGTTTTTAAAACAGTCGCATATAGTGAGCGAGCCAAAACGGTCGCATTAAGAAAGCGAACAAGAGGAATCGCATAAAATAGACGACCCGAGTTTGCTAGTTATCGGTCCGCTGCAATAAGTGACATTGTATAGTCACGCAGCCCGATAAAGAGTAAAAATTACAAATAAGAACTTATTAATAAAGTGTAATAACTGAAAAACATTGATAAAGAAAGTATGGCTTCCCGTAGTTCGCTTGCAGTTTGTTGCGCACGCCATTTGTGATTAAATTTGAACAATTATGTAAAAACTGTATAGTATAAATATATCGAACAATTATTTACTAAAACCATTAACTGATGAAAGAAAATTAGAAGCGTCTTTAGCTACACAAAAGTATAAGGAAAGATAAGGACAACAATCGAGAAGCGGTTCCAGAGTGCCGACAGGTGACATCATCGAAAGAGCAGGCTCTAACCTATCTGAGGCCCCCTTATCATCGGTCAAAGAAACGCCAGCATTACATCATCAGTTGCAACGAAAATAAGTAAGGACCTTTTTTGTTTGTGTTAATAAATAAAACTGTTTTGTATTTGATTTCTCGAACTTTTACATTTGACTGTCACAATTAAACGAAAACAAGCGTTTAATTCTGATAAGGATTTTATTTGTTATATGTTAGTTTTAAGAAGGTTATTGTAGATTTAGGTTTAATTTTATAAATATTTGTAAACATCATATTGATGCATTTTAGTTCAGGCTTGGAATTTAATTAAATGAGTATAACGTTTGCTTTACTTTTATTGCTAAAGATTATTAATATCACAAGCTTACACAATTATTCAATATATGAATGCAGAAAGAGGTCAGCTCAATAGGAATCCAGATAAATAAATAAGTCGAAATGAGCATAATTTTGGGCAATGATAACAGAAATCGTTTTTTTATATTAACTTGAGCTAGCCGTTGCAACCTATTAAGAAAGGAGTTAGTAAACATAAAGCTTAAAATTCATTTACGCAAACCGAAATTAAATTAGCAAGCAAAGTAAAAATTAACTAGTAGATGATATCTTTATAAATTGAACCCATTCAGTAAAAATAATCATCTCAGGTATTACATTTTATTCAAAAATGTTGGGATTATAGAAAGGTTTAAAAGAACTCAAATCTTATTCTTTGGAGCGGATTAAACAAACAAAAGTAGTATCTAAGGGTACTACGCCCGTTGCACGATCTGGTTTGATTGTCCTCAAGCACTTGCTTGTCTAGATGAAATAATTTTGTCCGATACCGACGAGAATATAGACCACGAAATTGAAGAGATAATGCATGATTCTTCTGATGATGAGCAATAGAAATTATTTTTATACTTTACATAAAATTATTTTGTAATTTTTGTTTTATATTTTGCTGACAGTGTCCTTACATACACTACCAGCCTTTTTTTATTAATATTATTTTGTTTTAAGTCTGGTTCAGTCAAAGAGTTTCTTGTGTTTTAAGTAATATTTAGCGTATTTTTTGTTTGTTGTTTTGCATTTTTTATATAGGTACCTATTTTTACTATTTTTGAGTGCTAAGCGTTCCTATTTAGTTTTTTAACTTTTGTACCAGTTTAATTTAGGTGTTTTTCGATTAGGTGTAGGTCTGTACCTATTTCAATTTTAGTTTATATTTTTTACTGTTTTTGATTCTTTAAAGTTCCTATTTATTCCTTTACATGTTATGTAGTTTTTTAAGTGTAAAGGAGTATCTCCCAGGTATACAAAGTTTTGTACCGGTTTTAATTTATATTTTTTTGATGATTATGATTTTATTTTGTGGTTTTTTGTTTTTATTTTTGTTTATAACTTGGCCAGAATTACTTATTTTGTTAATAAATGTGTGCTTTTTTATTAAAGATTTTTCGTTTTATCGTATATTAATACCGAAATTTAAATTTTCTAGAGCGTCTGCAATTTGTAGTTGGTCGTCTGCAGAATTTAAAAGGATATGTGTGTACTCTACACATAAATACCTTTTATTTTAGCCCAGATTTTCATATGTACTTCATGAGGTCACTTACGTCGGATTTTGGACTTCGCGGCGAGCATCTGCTCTACGTAGGCGTGCAAATATCCACGGCCTAAATAGATATCTAGGAGTTTTTCCTCACACACTATAAAATTTGTAAGTAGGGGCGAGGGGGGTCAGTGTGGACACTATTTTTTTTTTGAGTAAAAAAAATAATTATGGCGCAAAAATCACTAAATTGGAGTTCCAATATAAGAATTAGTTCGTTACCATTAATATTAATAACAAATGAAGACTTGTTTGAGGAAGATAAAACAAAATATAATTGAAAATGTGTCATTGTGCAATTTGTCCACACTAACCCCTGATGGGGGTTAATGTGGACAATTTAAATTTTATATTGGGGTTAGTGTAGACATAATCAAAGAAGTGACTTTTATAGCTTTTTATTAAATTTTAAATATCGTATAATTTTATTGAACATCGTAGAAAGAAAAATCTACATTGAAAGACAAATAACCTGTAGTCCTTGTTCTTCCAGGAACTGAAACGGGGTTCGGAAGTTCGGAACTTCTGGAAAGAAGAAAAAAGAACCTCCATGATTCTTTCTTAAAAATTTGAAGTCGAAGTCAGAATGACCATAAAATTCTTGAATGTAACCAACATAAAACTGGAACCCTTTTTTGTAGGCCAACTGTTATAACAACGTAGTCACCAATTTTTATTTTTTCATCACACTACAAGTTGTGTTCTGGATCTTCATTAGTTAAACCTTCATTGTCTTCATCTGATTCGAATTCCGCACCTTCGTCAGAGTCTGACGTATTTTCTTTGGATACCATTACTTTTCTTTTTACAGGTTTTATTTTGTCTGCTGTTACGGTCTTTTGTTTTTTAGCTGCATGCTGTTCTTCTAACTAATTTTGTTCTGGAGTATCTGTGTAAATACGTGACTTGCCCTTAGTTCGTTTCTACATATTTTTACGAGGCTCTGCTTTGGACAGTGGTTTAATTTCTTCCAGAGTTAAAATTATTCTGGAATTAAGGAAGAAATACTATTTACTACAGCTTCGGTTTGAAAATCGAAAGTACAATAGATTCCAAATTACAAGAATTTAATGTATCTGTGTAACTCTTTCTTTGTGATTCTAAAATAGCAATTCTGTCTGTGACATAATTGCAATAATAATCTTCTTCGGTGAATATTTGGCTGTTGACCGGCCATATTCCTGTTTTTTCAAAAGCTGATGTGATGTTTTTAGGGGTAAAAGGTTGCAAGTGTGCTTTTGATGCAATTTGAGTTATTTCATAGTGGTTTACCAGGGTTTGTCCTCATCCAGTGAAAATCCTTTAGCTGTTGCTTTAAACGGTCCATAAACTCCAACATCTAAAGGTTGCAGTCTATGTGAGTAATGAGGAGGAAACATGAGTACAACTATACCATTATCTTTTGAATAATTGGTGGCATCTATACTGATGTGACTACAGTGTTTATCCATTAAAAGCAAAATCGGATTGTCTTTTGAGCATTGCGCATACGCTTTAACATGTTTCAGAACTGATTGAAAAAGTTCGGCTGAAATCCAACCACTACGGGTTGCTAACCCTAGAGTTCCAGTTAAGCCCCCAGTTAAGAAATTGGTCTTTAAATCGCACGCGAGGAATAGTACAACCTGTAGCATTTACAATTCCGCATAAAGTAACTAGTTCTCCGCGTTCAGCAGAGACTATTTGCCCCACTTGCTTTTTACCTGACTTGGTATAACTTTTGGAGTTTGTAGAACTGTAGTCACACCAGTTTCGTCAATATTATATATTTCGTGAGGTGTGAAATTATAGCGGTCCATTACATTTTGGTAATTTTTAAAGAATTCTTGCACATTGTGTTTATTAAACGATGTAGCTCTAGATAAACTAGTGTTTTCGGGCTTCCTTAAACTGAGATCTTTATGACGTTTCATAAAATTCTTCATCCAGTCAATTCCAGCGCATTTTTTCTCATTCCTGCTCTCTGGAAATTTTTTATTCAAGTGATTCGCATACTGAGAAGCTAGTTCTCTTGCTTGTAAATATGCGAGTCCATAATGAATATCTGCCGATTTACACAAATATTTGTACAGTTGAATTTCTTCTGGGTCTGTGAAGATTTGACGGACGTTAAATTTAAACTTCTCGCCAACCCTGGTACTTATAATACTATTACCATCGTCGTCACTGTCATTTGCAATAAAAATGTGTTCTTTGGCAATTTTAATTCTTTTGAAAAGCATTGATTTTTTAAACCATATTCTTGTGCTGCCGGACTTTTTATTTTTTAATACATCTCAAATGGCTAGCTGCACATTATTTTCATTAATATCGCTCCTATCAGTTTTTCTCTTGTATGTACGAACCATAATTACTATTATCTGTAAGACTAAAGTATTACATTTTATACTTTGTTAATGAACTTTCATAAAACAATAATAAGGGGTTAATGTCCACACTAGCCCCCTGCTACAGTGTCCACTCTAGCCCCACAATGACATGCAGCACAAAAATATCAAGAACATTATAACCTCAAATACTAAACGCTTTGTAAACACGTGAAAAAATCGACAAAATACTGTGTAATTGTATAGCCATTTCAACTAAAATGGACTTTCGGCAGTGTTGGTTGTATTAACATAAAACATATTATAACATTACCTATTTTAATAGATTTTAAAAAAATTGTTGTAACTTATCTGACACACAACTTATCGCCGCCAAACTTTTCCCACAAATGTTAACAATGTTGCCAGTTTGTGTAAATTATTGCAGATTTTAGTGAGTTGCGTATACAGTTTTATTCCACTTGAATACACTACCCCCTCTTCCCCTATGTACCAATGAGTTTTGACGTTGACCGCTGGACCCCGGCAGACGGCCGGCTTTAGGATATACATATAAAGTACTTCCATTCAAGAAACTCGAACCTTTTGTACCTTACGAGGTAACTTATTTGCTTCTCGGCCGTAGGTCTAAAAGGTTCCAACTTCGAATCAGTGTGAAGTCAAGTACATTTAAAAAATCAATGAGAAATCAATTCGACTTAAGTGAGAAACCAGTCCTTCCCAGGACTAGGTGGTAGGCATGTATACTCCATGCCAGCCGGGGAGGTACCACCACCCTTACCATGGGCTCCTTAATATTGGGTTTCCGATTTTCTGAGCTCAGTAAGGGCTGCCGGTTACCTTTTCCATCATCCTCAATCTATTCTCATCCTTATTCTTCCTTCTCGCCCTCACTTTCTTCCTATCGGATTAAAAGTCCCAAATTAAAAAATAAGATGGCTGTGGTTTCTAGGGTTATAAATTCCGGACGTAAAATCCTGCCCCATTCGGATGTCCGGGAGGGCAGGGCCCAAGCGACCTCGGTCATCGAAAGTATCAACTTTCTGATTCACTACTGCAACATCCGCGGTATCAGGTCTAATCTTAATGCTATTCACCAACATCTTGAACAATTACAACCTGATATATTGTTTCTATCTGAAACACAAGTCTCCTCGGAAATCTCCGAGTCACCCGACTTGCAATTTCCTCAATACCATCTTCACTCTAACTTTCGATATAAAGGAGGCGTATGTGCCTACATCAAGGACAGAATTGCTTGCAAGAGGGTTTCTTCCTTAGAAAATAAAAATTTTGACGTGATTTGGTTTAAACATTCTGGTCCTAATTTTGTGAAATTCTACTGTTGCATTTATAGGTCTCCTAATGACAGCAACTTTCAAGACTTCTTCGATTACCTTAGTACGAAAGTTGACTATCTCCTGTCTCAGTTTCCATCTTGCGATATCTCATTTGTAGGCGATTTCAATGTTCATAACTCTAATTGGCTTCAATTTTCATCTACTACAAATCCCGCTGGTCATAGTGCAGAAACATTTGCTATTTCATGTGATCTCACACAAATGATTTCTGAACCCACAAGAATCCCTAACCATACTCCACATCTTCTAGATCTCTTTCTTACATCAAACCCTCTTGTTTATAAAACTTCCGTTCTTTCGCCTTTAGATCTTTCCGACCATTGTCTAATAAAAATCATTTCTACTGTACCTAATTCCACTGTTGTTCGCAAAACCGATAGAACCTTGTGGTGTTTTAAGTCAGCTCGATGGAGTGATTTACGGGATTTCTTTGCAACCTTTCCATGGCGTGAATATTGTTTTAAGTCGTCCTCTTCTTCGGACATCGCTCTTTCAGTATCTGAAGTCATCCTCATGGGAATGGAGTTATACATTCCGAAAAAACAGTACCGTGTAGGTCATTCACGTTCCCAACCCTGGTTCAATAAGGCTTGTTCTGATGCAATATCTTTAAAAATAAATGTTACATTAAATGGAAATCTAATAAATCGGTTGACAGTCATGTAGAATACGTTGGTGCTAGAAATATCTGCAAAAGTGTCATCACTAAAACTAAAAGTTGTTCGAACAACGAAAATGCAATGAACTAGCTACATCTCCTTTAGGCAGTCGTAAATTTTGGTCTTTAGCAAAAGCCATTAGTAAAAACTTTCGAACATCTTCATTTCCCCCCCTGACATCTATTGACGGATCGGTAGTTGCTGATTCTGTAGACAAAGCCAACGTTTTTGTGGATTTGTTTGCATCAAACTCGTGTCTCAATGATTCTGGAAAAGATGTGCCCTAGTCAACTCTTCTTCATACGTTATGAAACCAATTCATTTTCGGTACAAGCTCTTGGAATCGATCATCAGTAGGCTTGATCTCAATAAGGTGACTGGCCCAGACGGTATCCCAGCTATTGTCTTAAAGAAATGTTCCCCCGAACTAGTACCAGTCCTATCTAAGCTCTATACGATCTCTATATCTTCTGGGAATTCCTTCATCATGGAAGTTAGCAAATGTTCAACCTATTCCCAAAAAGGTGATAAGACCGATCCCTCAAATTACAGACCAATTGCCATCACTTCCATTTTGTCTAAAATCATGGAAAAAGCCATCAATCAGCAACTGCTCACGTTTCTTGAAACTAACAAACTCCTTAGTGACCATCAATATGGGTTTAGGCAAAGTCGTTCAACAGGCGATCTTCTTTCATATGTGACCCAAGTTTGGAACAATACAGTAGAGCAGTCCGGTGAAACAGTTGTAGTCGCTTTAGATATCTCAAAGGCATTTGACCAAGTTTGGCATAAGTGTTTACTTGCCAAACTCACCTCGTTGGGTTAAATGATGCGCTCATCAACTGGGTTTCTAGTTTCCTTGATGAAAGACGAATACGTGTCGTAGTTGATGGCTTTTTTCAAAAGAAGTTAGCATTAACGCGGGCGTACCACAGGGATCCGTTATAGCGCCTACACTTTTCTGCTGTACATAAACGACCTTATTTCTTCAACAACTAACCCCATCCATTGCTTTGCTGACGATAGCACTCTTCACTGTAGTTCATCTCAGTCTACTCATAGTGATAATCCACCTTCTATGTCAAATCAAGAAATTAAAGCTGAAATGGCAAATTCAATCAACAAAGACATTCAACGTATTCTCGAATGGGGAAGCAATAATCTAGTTAAATTTAATGCTAACAAAACTCAGTGTTGCCTTATGTCCGCCAAAAAGATCGATCATTTCCTGTTGTAAGTATGAATGGCTCAGTTCTTAAGTTTTCAGACTCTATTACTCTGTTGGGTATGACTGTATCTTCAAATCTCTCATGGGTTGACCATCTTCTGTCAGCTACCAAAACAGCTGCTCGTAAAATAGGCTTTTGTACAGATCTAAGCAGTACTTTACCTCTCGACAACTCCTTTTGCTGTATAAGGCCCAAATTCGGCCTCATCTGGAATATAATTCTCACCTTTGGGTTAGTGCTCCCCAATACGCTCTCGATATCGTTGATCGTATTCAAAAGAGAGCGATTAGGCTTATAAATGACCCGTCTTTAACTTCTCACATACAGTCCCTTGAGCATAGAAGGATGGTTTCAGTTCTTTCTTTGTATTATCGTTATTACAACGGCTATTGTGCTGGTGAATTACATTCTTTGATACCATCTCCGGCTATCTTTGCGAGAAACACTCGGTTCGCTCAATCACATCATCAGTATGCAGTACAAATCTCCACTTGTCGTACCAAACGGGCGCAATCCACATTTTTCTACACGGCTTCTAAACTCTGGAATGATCTCCCTAGTTCCTGTTTTCCTCTCACTTATGATATGAGAAAATTTAAGGTAGCTGTTCATAGGCATCTATTGGCAATTCATTATCCCTCTATCCATCCTCCTAAGTGTTCCTGAGTGCTTTAGCACGATAGGCCTTATTTAGCCTGTTCAGGTCCACAATCATAAAAAAACTAAGCCTGAACCCGGTAGCAAAGTTCGATTCCGAAACGTCGCACTATCAAAACAAAAGCTGTCTAAATAGCCTTATCAACTCAACAAATATGAAACCACAGTTACAAAACACATACTACAGATTCAAGACATTTCTTCCCGTTCGTTGAGGACTTATTGGAACTGCACTGACTGTTAACCTCTTGAACATTATGAGTAATTTTTTAGAGTCTCGACAATGTTATAAAAAATAATGTTGAATTTCCTAAATTGAAGGAATCAAAAATGTATTTTTGTATTTCGCTGTAGTTTGACTTTCATAATTTCTGTTAAAACAGTGTGTCGTAACCACCCTGTATACAACATTTTGACAATTTATACAAATATATTAATCAAACTTAACTCTTATATCAATAAATAGATAAATATCCAAATTTGACAAGTAAGAATGTTAACGGCTTGAGTAACAAATTAAACTTGTTTGGCTTCCGACTCAATAAAAGATGAAATACCTAGATAACATTCTTGTCCTAATGGATGATGGTGTCAAATAAAACTTTCTATAAATTATTATAAGTTTTGGTATGAAGGAATAAACTACATATCGTAGGTTCAAATCCTACTCGAGGTAAACTTTTTATTTATGTATCTAATAAAATTAAAATTAATAATAATTTTTAAAACTTTCCATAGTTTGCATTCTGGAATTTTTAATAACATTATTTATTATTACGATGTACGAATTAGCCAAAAGTTAATTGACACAAACGTTGACTTTTTGTTTGTTCGATAAATTAAGGTTATAAATATAACATTGATTTTGCAAATTCTTCTTAATTGTTTTGTTACTATTAATTTTTAGTGCTATAAAACTTATTTTTGAAACTAATCAAACAAGTTATTAAGCGTAATCACCACCTACTGAGTAATTCTCGTGATTGCAAGTAAACAATAAATTAAACTTAATTAATTCCTATTTAGGAGAAATGGAATTTTAATTGAGGTTCTAACACTAATTTTATTGGTAATTACAGGATTAAGATTACGAACTTTGAGTTGTTTAACATTTTTTTTCAAATAAACGCTTACTACATTAATTTAATATTCACAAGCTTTTTATGTCTGGTTAATTTAAATTTATTTTTAATTATTTTTGGAATATTTAAATGAAATTTAAATAAAAATAGTTATGTTTACAATATTTTACTCTTTTCCATTTTCTATATAAATATTCAAATGTTTACAGTAAAGAAAAACAAACAGATTTTTATTAACACATCGATCTTACTACTAAAAAGTATACGTATATAACCCACTTCCAATCTGTACACTGCCTGCCAGGAGATCTGGTAAACTTATTGTTATTACCATAGGAAAATTGGAAAAATGTGACGTTTTTCTTAAACCCTTATGTCTTTTACAGAAATTAAGCTATTGTAATAAATAAAAAAAGAAATTGTAAAGAAACGATGTGTCTTGATAACAAAATAATAAATTACAAGGTGGAACAACTGTGACACTCCACATGTGGTTTTAAAGTTAGAGTAAAAACACACACTTTTTATCACCCTGTATAAAATGAATAGATTTCTTATAAATTTACCTACAATATCAAAAAAAAAATAATCAAATCGTATTTAAAATAACAAATTTATTAATGAGCGAACTTTATCAATTTTTTGAGTGGATCGATTTATTTTGCCGGTGAGTGTATATACGAACAAGGCGTGCCATAATTCGAAAATCGTAGTTCCAATTTTGATGATGAAATTCATATCATAGGCAGTGGTTCTACAGAATCACGTGTATAAATTTTTGCACGACAGAGGTACCTGGTGTAAATCTCTATAACTTGAACGGGCCGTTAGATTTTGTTCAAATTTTGGTGGGTTATATTCGTGCCAGTTTAGGATTTTTTACATAAAAAAAACAATATGGTCGATTTCCGGTTTCACCGGAAATGACGCAAAAGCATAAAATTTCAATGGAACGCCCTATGTATTTTTACATTTTGACATTCTAGGGCGTACAGTTCATCTGTCAAATGTCAACTCTGGCGCCATTTTAATTTTATTTTTTTAAATATTTTTTTAATTTTAGACCATCTAAATTATAGATAATAGAAAATAAATTATAGATAATTGACCCCCACAATATTATTTTCCCTAATAATTAATTTTTGTGAAGTTTGATAACGATCAAATTAAAAAATTATGGTTTTTTAACTAAAACTCTCTGTTCCGAATAGAAACATACATGGGCCACCCTGTATATTTAATGGCTCTTTCAAGTACTAGTAAAGCGATATGCATAGTAATTTCCTTAGTTCCTAAATAAAGCAGTGATTTTTAATTTTCTAATTTGTATTAACACAACATACTCCTGAAGCCGACTCTGTCAAAGTAAAATGGCGTTTGAGTTGACATTTGGCAGATGAACTTGAACTTGAAGCAGTAGAATCCAAACATGTAAAAATATACAGGTTGTTCCATTTAAATTTTCAGCTTTTGTGTCATTTCCGGTGAAACCGGAAGTCGGTCATATTGTTTTTTTATGTAAAAACTGACTCTAATATGACAAATTCGGTATGGTTGAACTCAGAAAAATATGGGCTGTTAATTTTTGATATAAAATATACAGTTTCTATTTAAAAAATTCTCGATGACGTCACATCTGATAAGGTAGTGGGGGTAAAAATTATTTTTTTGAAACAAATAAAAAAATAAAAATCGTGTCCGAGCTTTAGTAGACAAATAGTGCCTGTAAGATACTAAAAATATGAGCTCACCAACATGGATTTTAATTATTACATCGATGTTGACTGGTTGTAGGTTAACCACGAACAGATCGTGTTTTGAACTATATTTCTCTCACGTAAACCAAATCCCGGCGTTGTCACTTTTCTTTCGTGTTGCCGGATTTCGCTTTCTTTCGTTCTATTTAATATAAAGAAATGAGTTATGCGGATGTTTTTTTTTTTTTAAACGTCGAAATTGAGCGAAACGAACTTAAAGATATTAATACATTTTACGGCTTAATGCTTATTTATAAAACTCAGACAACGTGACTCTTGGGAGTACATAAATTAAATCTTTAGTAGATCGAGCAAAACGAATTTGTGACCCTGAATTTTTGAAGGATGAATATAAATATTTAACAAAATCCTTACAAGATAATGGATATTCACTTACAGATATTAATAATGTTATTACACCTTCTAGGCGTAACCTTAAAGAAAAACCAGTTCTTAATGTTGGTACTGCTTTTCTTCCTTTTGTAGCTAATGTTACCAATAGAATTGAATCCTAATAATAATTTTAATAGACAAGTTTAGAATAGGTTTTGGTATCTTATAATTGAAAATAAAACATTAATGATACGTCTTAATTTTGATTTTAATTTATAACTTTTGGATGTCTAGGTTTTTGTTCTGTAAGTTTTACCATAGACCTATGAAGCGAATATGCTTTACTCAATTTATGTTAAATTCCTACCAGCACTAATAAATTTAACATTAAGTAGTTGAAATTAAGATAAAATTTAAAAAATATTATCTAACAAAATGTTCTGCATTATGCTTTTCATTGTCAATAACACTTGCACTTATTGATAAAGATATCTTTTTGTTTGATTTAACTGGATTATTTTATTTGATGTGTGAATGCTTCTATCATTTTCAAATTAAAGTTTTTCACAACTTTACACTTACATCATAACTTGATTAAATTTTGTTAAATGTGTTTTTTTGGCTGACAAATTTCATTGTTAGCTTTCAGTCCTAAGAGTGTTCTGATTTGTCATCTTTAAGGCAGTTTAACAATATTTAATTTTTAATGACCTAGTTATTCTTTACAAAAATTTAATTTTATAGTTGGCTTTATACGTTTCTCAAACTGTTATATTAATAGCAGGCTGGTGTTTATGTTTTAATTTTTCAACATTGACAAAATTGTTTACAACATCTTTAACAATTTTTAACAAATATTACTACTGACGAAGATAACTGTAAGTGTTATCGAAACATTTAGATTGTATAATTTAAAATCCACCATTAAAAAAAACCCCAACGAAAAGTATTTTATTATGTGTAATAAAGTTTATATTTTCACATAAATTATTTGTTTGCAATGGATTTGTTTGCTTTGGCTGTCGGCCATATTGTTTTTTTATGTAAAAAAAATCCCAAACTGGCTAATGTAACCCGTCAAAACTTGAGCAAAATCTAACGACCCGTTTATGGGGTGGTCCGTATTTGATTTACACCCGTTATACGAGGTTTTTACGAAATATCTCGTGCCATAACTCCAAAATCGTACATCAAAACTTCATGAAATTTATATGGCAGACTTCGGAAACTACCATCTACAGTGTCAAATGCACATATATTTTACCCGACGTATACGGGGAATGCACAAAAATTGGTTCCTAGAAACAAAACGTGTATTAACCCCAAAATATCTTAACAAATTTTCACGAAATTCATATAATAGACCTGAGCTTCTATGATCTACAGAATCACTTACACAAAAATTCTGCACGGCATTCACGATGGTTGTACGAAATATTTCGTATCCAGGAGCAAAGCGTGCCATAACTCAAAAATCGCATATCATATGGTAGACTTCGGAGACGACCATCTACAGAAATGAAATACATATATAGTTTGCCTAACGTATAAGAGTACGCAAAAATTCGTACCTAGAAACAAAGTATGTGATAACTCCAAAATCACATAAGAAATCTTCCCGAAATGCATATGATAGATTTCTGGTTCTAAAATCTTCACAATCAGAGGCACAACACGAAATATTTCGTATCCACAATCCAAAATGGCACATCAAAAATGAAATTTATTTGGTAGACTTCGGATACTAACATCTACAGAGTCATGAGTACAGAAATATTGCCCAGTTTATACGGGGGTTTTAGGAAATAATTCACCTCAAGGAACAAATTTGTAAAATATGTATGGTAAACTTCACCTACCCATATTTACAGAATCAGGTACCAAATATCCGCCCGACGTATTCAGGGGTTGCGCATCAAATCTTCGTGAAATTCTTATTTAGACTTTTGATACTAACATGTAGAAAATCATATACTTAGCGTATACGGGGGTTGTACTAAAATTCGTTGCCAGGAGCTACGAGCCAGTCTAGGTATTTTGGCAAGAAGTACAAATTAAGTATAGTGCTAGGATGATTAAGTTTACAAATTAGGTATAGTACTATGATGATTAAAGTTTTTGTTTTTTTTTTTTGACATGGCAGGTTGAAACTTCATTTATTGACCATATGTGTTACAGTGTAAATAGATACAGGACTTTGTGCATTGAGACCTTAGACAGACTTATACATGTTACGACAAAGCACCATGAAGACTGACTAAAATTACAGTATAATGCGTTTCCCCTTTTAATCATTGTGAGTTCATAACACATTCCTAATATTCCACATGAAAATGTTGTTTTGTTTTCATTATTTTTAAATCACCTATGATGAAAATATTAAAGATTAGTGCACTACAGTTGCTGATCTGCGTACTATTCAAAATTTAAATGTTGTTTCGGCGCTTGCCAAAACATATAACATAACATAACATTCACGCCATTCCCTTGCGGGATAGATAAAACAATTCCTGACTCTTATTTGTTTTTGATTTGCAATCTTTCTCCATGCTTTACTACTTGTGCATATCTCCCTAGATTCTGCAAGATTCATACATTGTTCCTGGACATGTCCTTTTGTTTTTAAAACTCCTTGTCTCTCTTTCTTTTACAAGGCCTAGCAGGCCTGTTCTTACTTCTAACTTCACCCACATATATTTGTTTTGTAATCTTGCGTTTTTCATTCACTTAATGTGACCAAACCAACGTAGTGTACTACTTTTATACCTATCTATCATCGTCTATTACTCGCCACACTCCTTTGTTATACTGATTCTTCATCTTATCCCTTCTCGTTTTACCACATGTCTCACTTCTATACAATACTGACGGGAAAAACATTCCATTGTGTATTGCTCGTTTCTCAGCTTCTCTCATCCTTATTATCGCCCACATACTTCCAATCACTTTCCTTCCAGAATTGACCCGTCTTCCAATCTCGCCATCCATTGTACCATCTGCAGTGAACATTCTACCGATATATACCAACTCGTCAATTTCATCATGCAGGGTATATACTCTACTCTCCTTTCCACCTTCCCGATTGAACACCGCAATCTTTCTTTTGTGCACGTTTAACTTTAGGTCCATGATTTCACCGACTATATCAAACTTCCTCAGAGCAGTTTGTGGCTCATCCCAATTCTCACTTAATAAGGCTGTGTCATCTGCATACACCAGAACTCGTACATTTACGTCACTAACCATTACACCATTTGTATCGGTACATGGTTGACTAATACATTTATCCTTGTATAAATTGAAAAACCACGATGACATCACACAGGCTTTTCGCACTCCTTGCTTGATATTAAAATATTTTCGTCGTAACACATGCCCGGCTACCGTTATATACTACCCTTTTCCATTTATTAGACCTTTACTTACGCCATATTCATTTAATATTTCCCACAGCTTCTCTCCATTCATTCTCTCATATGCTTTCACCAGATCTACAAACGCACAGTACAGCTTCTTTTTTACATTTAAACACTTTTAGATCACCTGCTTGAGAGTAACCATCTGATCAACACACCCTCTTCCTGGCATCAAGCCACCCTGCACTTCCCAAATCTTCGTTTGTGTAGTTTCTCGTACTCTATCAATCGGTACGCTTCAAAATACCTTACCAGGTAGACTGAGCAGACTTATTCCTCTACAGTTTTTGCAATCACCCTTGTTCCTCTTACCCTTATATAGTGGTACACTGATCGCGCTCTTCTAATCACTTAGCACTTTTCCACACTTAAGGCATACGTTGAATAATTCACACAATCCTTGTGTAAACTTTACACAGTCCATATTTTAGCATTTCACCAGTGATTTAATCCACGCTTACTCCTTTACCGTTTTTCAACTTTCCTACGGTTTTCTCTATCTCATTTAATATCGTTCTCAGTTTCATTCACCATTCCTTATTTAACTCCTCAGTCTTATTTTCCTCTGTACCGTACAGCTTTCCGAAATATTCTTGCCAGCATTTTCTCACTATTTCGGTGCTCGTATTCATAACTCCTACAGTGTTCTGTTTTGGGACATGTTTTGTATTTTTGCCCATTTCCAGGAGAGTTTTTTTTTTCTGCATTTTTTCACCTTCCACAGCCATCAGTTCCTCTATACTTATTCTCACTCCCTCCTTCGCTTGTTTGCTTCTTAATCTGTACACCTAATACAGTCGCTTTTTCTCTGTCTCATTTTTTATAATAATAATAATAATAATAATAATAAAAATATAATAATGTTGGAATGTGTTTATTTGCCAAGTAGATAGATTATGGGGGTCCAACCAAGTTATGAAACTTATCGATTGGTACCCAAAATTACAATTTAATATTCAATTACATTACTATTTCACATAAATGTACATTTATATGAATACAATTACAATAATAATAATAATAATAATATTTATTGTGCAAACGTGATGGTACACTTACACTCGTCAAAAATGATCTACAGAATAAAAAATATAATATAAGTATAAACAGTAAAAGCATGATTTGGTGGTTAACCAACAAGTTGAACACAAAAACAAATAATTAATTAGTTAATCTAGATGCTTAACGTTAGCGATAAACTCATCAAATGAATAAAATGAATTTAACATTAGAAATTCTTTCATTCTCGCTTAATTTTAATAACGTTAGAGATTTTATGTGACCAGGAAGATAATTGTATAAAGATTGTGACTGGTGTATAATGCCATTTTGAGTTTTTGTTAACCTGCAGTACGTTAGTCTTATATTATCTTGTTGTCTGGTGTCATGGCTGTGTAGTTCACATTGTTTTATTGCCCGGGAAATGTGCTTCTTATCATAGCACAGAGCTTCTAGGATGAAAAGACAAGGAAACGTTAGTAGTCTTAAATCACTAAATGATTTCTGACAGTCATCTCTGAACTGTAACTTGGCAATAATTCGAACAGCTTTGCGTTGAAGTCGAAATATGGCTTTCCAAGATGAACTATGACCCCATGCCAAAATTGCATACGAAAGAATACTATGGATTAGGGCAAAGTAGGCCGTTCGCATATTCTCAGGTGACGTATTATCTTGTAAACTTTTTAACAAAAAGACAGATTTGTTGATTTTGTTAGTGATACTGTCACAGTGTGAATCGAATTTTAATTTGGTGTCAAGAAGGGATACCCCTGAGTTAATGTTAGAAGTGAAATTACATTTTTTAGAGATATGGGCAAAAAATTTGTCTTGGCTTCATTTAATTTTAATTTGTTATTCACACACCAATTAGCAACTTCGTTAATCCCCGTTTGTACATTTTTCAAGGCGACATTAATATCCTGGTTTACTGCAATTAAAGTTGCATCATCAGCATAAAGAATACAACCGATGTGTGGTGATACGGATAAGGACAAGTCGTTAATATAAATTAAAAAAAGAACAGGGCCTAGAATTGAGCCCTGAGGAACCCCATGCTGTATGGGCAACTTGTTGGAAATGGCATTATTAAAGATTACGCACTGGTATCTATCCTTCAAGAATCAGGTTATCAATGGAACACTACGGTCACAGAAATTGTATACTATCTTTAATTTTCGTGCCAATATTTCGTGATTCACACAGTCAAACGCCTTGGACAGGTCAACAAATGCAGCTACCAGCTGCTCTCCCTTCTCAATGCATTCCAAGACATTACAAACGAACGTGATGATTGCGTCAGAGGTGCACTTTCCTTTTCGAAAGCCATACTGTTGATTACAAAAAAGATGATTTATTTCAAAAAAATCGGTCATTTGTTTATTTAGAATTTTTTCAACAATTTTGTTAAAATCTGGTAACTTTGAAATAGGCCTGTATCTAACCAATTCATTTATATCATTACCTTTCTTGAAAAATGGTGAAACTAAGGTAAATTTGAGAGACTCAGGAAAGACGCCACTGCTAATGATAAGGTTGATTAATATTGTCAATGGTTAACAAATAAACTAATATTGCGTTTTATGAAAGTAACATTAAAACCATAAATATCTTTAGAGTTACTGCTTTTTAAAGTTTTTACGGCATCATGGACTTCTATTTCAGAGACCGTTTGGAACTGAAAACCATTATCAGTAGAGAAATTAAAGTCACAATGACTGATAGGATCAATATCAGAGCTCGGCAGATTTGCCAAAATTTCCGATGTATTGTTGGCAAAATAAACATTAAACTGATTTGCTGATAAATTACAATGAGGTTCGATAACCAAACTTCTGTGATAATTTATTATTGACCACATTGCATTAATAGGATTATTTGCATTTTTGATAAACCTATCATTAGTTTCAATTTTCGCTAATTTTATCTCCTTGGCATAAGAAGCACGGAGAGATTTTCTGATTAAATATAAATTGTGCGTACGGTACTTAGCATATAATTCACAAATTAATTGAAGCTGTTCTCTTAACTTGCGTAGTTTAATTGAAAACCAATTAATGTTACATACATCCTTTTTGTTTTAAATTTGACTTCTGGAAAGCAAGTCAAATGACAATTGGAAATGAGGGATAGAAAATTGATAAAACACTTGTTGCTATCATTTAGATAATTTTGAATGACATTTCCCCAATCACAATCCGATAACACATTGATAAACAGGTACATTCCCTTTCGAGTTAGCGGGCGTTGTAACTTACCCTCAAGAGTTTCTGCTAGGTAAATCATAATTTTTAGTAATATGTTTTGGTCAAGGTGATCCGTTAAGCCAATATCTAGAATATTAACATTATAGTTATTAATTGAAAAATTAATAAATATGTTATCCAAGCAGTTATCGCCACGAGTAGCGGAGAAAACTGTTTGGCCAAAACCATTGGACTTTAAGAATTAACACAATATACGTGACTTTTTATCATTACTGAAGTGCACATTAAAATCACCTTGAAGAACAACATTAAAATGAGTTAATTTATCAAGCATCTAATGGTGATCTATATACGCCTATAACAACCGTATTAGAATTAATCTGAGCGCAATGAGTGAGCAATCTTTTTTCTTATATATTGCCCTTTTTACCGATTAATTCCACCAAGCACATTTTTTCTGTCTACCTATAGTCACTTTTCCACATACCTGCACGGCACAATTGACAACATAGTCTTTCAACCTTATCCATGCACTTTTAACGTCGCTGTCTTTTAATTGTTCATTCCACACTGTTTCATTCACATTCAACTCTTTACTCACAGCACCTGCATATTTCATTCTAGCATCATTATCTACTAGTTTATCTACCCTAATTCTGGTCGTTTGCCTTTCTTCTCCAGACCCACTTTTGCCCTAAACACACTCGATACAACCAAAAAGTGGTGCGATCCATACTCCGATCCGCGCATTTCTTTTGTATCTCTCACCAAGTTTCTAAGGCGTTCATCATACACTATCGAATCAATCATACTTTTAGATTCACCTCTTTGTGATGTATACATTATGCATATTTTATGCTTAAATCACGTATTAGATACAAACAAGTTTTTTTCCACACCGATGTTCACCAGGCGTTTCCCATTCTCATTGGCTCTTTGGTCTCCGAACTTTCCTAGGACGCGTTCTGTATGTTCTCTCTGTACACTCACCTATCCATTCTTATCTCCCAATATCACCACTCTTTCGTTTGGCTTACATACGTTCAGCGCGTTCTTTACATCATTCCAGAAGTTCTCACACTCTTGGTCTCTTTCAATTCGTACTGTTTAACACATCCTATCACTGACGGTTACTTCAACTCTTTTAGCGCCATTGATTTCAGTCTCAACTCCTGGCCATAGTGTTACACTGCCATTCTCTATCTCCACGGCATCCTTTCCTTTGCGCGTTGTCTCCGATACATACAGAATATCAAGCTGCCTTTCATTCATTACATTCGAACTTTCAAATTCTTCACCTTGCATACCTCTAAGATTCGTACCAACTCGCCATTCATTCCTTACATAGCCAGCCCACCATTTTAGATGCACCTTGTATAAATTTTACAATTGTAAATTCTGTCTAATCCAATTTTTTGATATGACGCGTAATTTGGCCACAACAAAATTCCAAATGTGGAATTTAACTGTTAACTTTTCAAAATCTGAAAAACGGTCAACTTTATAAGATAATGTGTTAACATATCTTCTATAGATAATTCAGTTTAAGTCTCTTTTCTTTATAGTTTCTTAGTACGAAGTCAAATAAGTCTGAAAATTAATTAAATGATAGAAAATACTCAAACTGTATAATTAATATTTTGATAGAAGCCAGCGGCTTATGAATCTTTTTTTTTTTCAGTTTAGCACCTATTAACCTCTATCTGACAAATATTTAAACGTCAATCTGACATAAATAATTTTCGTTGTTTTTACAATGTTGTAATATTTTGTGTGTGAAAAACGTAAAATAAAATAGTATTTACGACTTGTCTTCGAGTACAACTCGCCCATTTTACTATTGAAAGCTTGCAATAGATTACGAGGATTTAAACGATTGACACATTTCTGCCATGTATTTATATAGAGTTCAACGTAAGCCAAATGTCACAAAATTCCAATTGCTGCAGTGTTAAAATACATGTGTGAAATTGTAAAAAAGAACGAGATGTTTAAGTAATGGACAAATTTCTATCAAACACAATTTTAATTATTATAAGTTTTTGTTGTGAACGAATAAGTTCAAAGGTAAATATGTAATTAAAAATTATTATTAATTTTATTAAATACATAAATAAAAAGTTTACCTCGAGTAGGATTTGAACCTACGACTTGTACTTTGCTAGAGTACCGCGCTACCAACTGCGCCACCAAGGTTCAAGCCCCAATCGATGTAAATATTTTGTCTTTATGTATGTAGAACTGATGTAAATTCTAAATGTAATGAGTTTACAATCAAATTACTTATATTAATGGAATGTGAGCCTGCAATATCGCAAGGATTCACACATTCCAAAGCAACTTGACTAATATTAAATTATTATAAGTTTTTGTTGTGAACGAATAAGTTCAAAGGTAAATATGTAATTAATTTTAATTACAATTTTAATTATTTTATGCAATTACGTATCAGAAAAATTAAGGGAGATGCTCATGCGCGACAAGTTTTTAAAAATTATTTATAATATACTAAACTTGTAATTGTTTTTTTTTTGTTTTAACATTTAAGTACAGCTTAAATAATTATTTAAAAAAAGTCGCGCATGCCTAAATTATCTTCCCATAATTTTTCTGATACCTATAGTTTGTCCAGAAATGAAGGGAAAGTATAAATCAACATGTTTGGCAGATTCTAGTGGTGTTGGGTTGTTTTATGATAAGAAAAATATGAAACTGAAGTAATATTGATTAGATATGTCATAATGAAATTAATTAATACTAATTAAAAGTTGGGAAGGAACGAGGATGTTATCTATTTGCAATATATTTCATGGTTAATTAGGTAATTATCGGATTGTTTGAATTGTCATTTGTTTGTCTGCAAAACCCATGTACACGCCTATGATCTTTACTTTAGAACTCAACAACAGGTACGTCCCATTCTTAAAGGATTAGCAACCATTGATAAATAACTTACGTTGTAATGTTATTGTATGGAAGCGGTATATCCTAAAACTAGTTTAAGCTTGACATTGTTGCCAAACGTATGAAATTCGACGTCAACATAATACTTAGGTTATATTGTTTACTTTTATTTTGAAAATTAGTTTTTGATGGAAATATTCGTTCTCAACTAAGTAACAATACTTTTAACAGTTCTTACAAATGACACAAGGATTTGTTATGAAAAGAACAGTGGTTTTTATAATAGAACAATGCAAGCCACACGAATCGAAAATCTCAAAATGTGGAAAACGTCAAAATTAGAAGTTATGTGTAAACAGAAGAGCTGACAATATTGTAATTTATTCGGCAGTTCTAACAACCCAACAACGTGTATTTCACTAACATAGATATATCATTTGTAATTATCAGGGTTATTATGGAAGTTGGTATGTTAAGTTTGTCTCTCTCTAACAATTTCACCCCCACAACGGAAAAGATTTTGCCGTGACTATATTTTAATTTATTCCTTCGCTTCGTTTCTGGACAAACTATAATTGCATAAAATAACTGAAATTCTCTATGCAGTGGCGGATTAACTACTAGCCTCGTGAGGCTCGAGCCTAGGGCGGGTACTTGTAGGGGGCGGCAAATTTTGTATGTTATTCGGTTCGAAAACACGTGATGACAAATCGCCCGATAAGAAATTATTGGCTACTTGTTTCTTGTTATAACTTGCATTATTACGCAATACGCGTAACGCATCTACTCATGAGAAATACAAATACGCGGTCGCTAAATAAGAATAAACCAAAATCGTCGAGTTTTTCTCACTAGACTAAACGCCAAATACGAAGACACCAAGCTGCGCGAAAAAAATCACGTGATCGTGTACTATTCAACCGGAAAATATTAGTTTTTTTAAGAAAAGTAAAAGTTACGTTTTGTACGTTTTTTAGTTAATAACCTCTTAATTATGATGTTTATATTTTATAATTAGGACAATTTAAACAAAAAAAAAACATTTATTTAATTGTGAAAAGTGAAATATAAGGTTATGTTACTTGTTCATAAATTTACTCGGAAATGTTGTAATTCGCATTTTAATTATTAACCACAGTTCTAAGGGTAAATAATTGGTGTCTAAACAGTTGTATACTGCGATGGTTATAAATAGGTGTAATAGAGGGGGTAGAGTTTTATCGAATTTAAATATTAGATAGTCTGCAAGTTCAAATAGAGTTGAAGAAGTTATATAATTTGTTATGAGGAAAATATAGTATACGAATATAAACAGATGGTTTTTATATTTTATGATGTTGTATTCATAAAAGCATTGAGCTATGGCAGCAGCATGTAAAAAGGTCAACACGATGCATATTAGTGTGTTAAAGATAAATAAGAAATTTCGCACATAAATCAACATAATAAAGCAATTAAACACATAACAGATATTGATTACATGAAGTACAATAATCCTAATGTGTAGAACATGTATAATAATTGGTACAATGCATAAAAACTCTGCGAACGATAAAAAGGGTTATGGTACGAACACTTTATGTTGGTAGATCATAGACTGAGTGTTTAAAAAGTGCCTTAAAAACATATCTAAGAACATGAACAACACATGTGCAACGTGAAATTAACAATGTAAGTACAATAAAATATTACACAATTACTCTACACCTATTTCTTCGTTATCATAATCTGATATAAAATCAGATTCATCCGACGAGTCTCCACTCCTACGTATAATCAATTCCTCACAAACTACATCCATCATATGCTCTTTATTAATGTATTCCTCTTCAATTTCTTTAACATGACGGCACGCTTCTTGCCAGTGGCTCTCCAAATCCATCGAACACTTTTCACGAGTTAGTTTTTCAACATCGGCTAATTTAAAAGTTGTGTTTCTCGATGCCACACAAGCTTTTACAATGGCCCATATTTTTTCTATTGGATTTAGCTCCGGGTGGTATGGAGGTAGTCGACATACAGAGTGACCATGTTTCGCAAATATAGCATCAATTGAATATTTCGTGTAGCTCCACTTTTGTTTGGGATTCATCATGTACGATCCTTCGTTCTTGTAACCAAGTTATCATTTCCATTTTTTTACTGTTACAAGTTGGATGTTTAACTGCTAACGTGTTGTGATAACTGGCATTATCCATAACAATAACTGACTTTTGGAGCAAATTCGGTAATAACTGGTGCTCAATCCATCGTTTATAATTAATACAGTTCATATCGTCGTGATAATCACCTGTTTTGAGCCCGATTTAAAAACTAAGAGGGCATTATTGATAAATCCCATTTCACCAACAGCATGTACTATTAAAAAGACGTTGACCTTTACCGATTGGACATTTTAAACCTTCGTTGGAATCATCTACCCAGGAATGTGGCGTTGTATGCGATGCATGTATATATGTTTCATCTGTATACACAATGGGTCGCCCTGCTCTTCGATACTTTGTTATTGCTCGTATATAAGCACAATGTAAAGATCGTATATCGTATCGTTCCAGTAAACATTTACGATTGTCAACGGTTTTGGTCCATTTAAAACCTATTTTATTTAATGATCTTCTTAAAAGACGTTTCCTTCCCAGAAAAACCAATGGATTCGTCATCTTTAATAATATTATAGATAGCATTGACGGTTGGTCGTCGTTTCTCCGTGACATGAAAATTGTGTACAGTGCGTCGAATGACTTGTTCCCCACAATTATCGACAGGTACTTTTAGATACTCCAGTTGCTTTCACAACGATATCAAGAACGTTAACTGTAAAGAAATGTAATCGTGAAAAAACTGACAAATGTTAATCGTACAATCATGACATACCTTCATTCATATTTTTATGAAACTGATAAACAATCCAAATAATTTCGCGGGCATCTTGCGATAATACACGCCGCTTCTTTGCTGGAATGTTTGATGTACTATCAGACGATGTACTCCCATCACCCATTATAAACAACGAACTAAATCAATATTTCGATTTTTCGAGTTGTGGACAGGCGCGGATCCAGGGGGGTGGGGTCATGATCTCCCCCAACAAACATCAAGATTAGGTCCTTTATGTTTACTTGAAAATTGATATACGCATAAATAGCATTTTAAATTTTTTTCACAGAAATTTTTTTGCACTAAAATTTTTTAAAACAATTAATATTTACATGTTGTTTATAGTTAATATTTTGTTCTATACAACGCATATATAACGTGTACCCTTAAACTACATCGCCCCTGAGCTGTCCATAATATCATAATTTCCATCTAATTTGTAAGAATGTTAAATATCGATATAATATAAATTATAAACTGATACTGATTGACGATAATATAGTTGGCGAGTCGCGAACGAGTAAATATAAATCAATTTATATTTTATCGGCGGACATGTTTGAATGTTCGACGAAAAGATACGATTACTTTGAACCCGTATTATACAATATTACAATATACGTCTATACTTGAAACTTGACACGGCGACCGTCGGACGGGACGTAATGACGTAATCGTCAACATCATTATATTTTTATCGTATTTTGTTCAAATTCACTCTGCAGCTGCAGCGTAGTGCGTACAACCACAACTACAACATTATTTCGTCGAGGTCTATTAAATTATTCATAACTCGTAAGTATATACTAATAGTATAATTTAAAATGTATATTACGATATATTATATTAAGTGTTTTCTATTAATCGTTTATCGTTATATTAAAATTCGCTAATACACTAAAAACAAAACAAATAACAAAGAAGATTAAACATTATGATTTAGTTTAAAAAAATTACAATAATTTAATAAACTTCTAATTTTAGTTAATAAATTAAATTACTGAAAATTTTTTTTTATTGTGTATTATCTTTTTGTTCTTTTGAAAAAATGCCCCCCTCCCAACTTTAGTTCTGGATCCGCCATCCGCGCCTGGTTGTGGATTTCTTTTTTAAAATGAGTAATATTCCTACTACTCGAAAAAATTAAGTGGCGCCCAATACCGAAAAGAAGCAAAGGAGAGACAAAAGAAAGCAGATGAAATTTTGAAAAAACTAAGAGAATAAGTACTTATTTTCAGAAGCAGTCAGCCAATATATCAGCGAACAAAATTCCTGCAATTGGAAACGTCGAAGTTCAAAATAAAGGTTCATATTTTTTAATTTTCACACCTAATACTTTTTTGCTTTGCCTTGTTATTAATACCGATGATGATTCTATGAATAATCCATCTCCATGTTCGTCTATATCAACCACTAATTTTGAAAAAAATTCTGCTGATTCCAGCATACGGCAAGAGCCGATTGCTGAATCATCTAAACTACCTGAACCTGAAGGACAAAAGTCTACCCATTCTGGTTTTGTAAGTAGTGATCCAGCGGAGTGGATATTTAAGGATACAACGATTGAAATTTTACTGGCCAGAGAAATTAATCAAAATTGCGATTTTACTGAAACCAGAATATTTTACGAACATGGAATTTCGATCTCTGAATAAAGATACTTTCAAACGAAAATTGAAAAACGGAGAAGAATACGACCAAAAGTATTTAATATACTCTCCCAGTAAGAAGTCATTATTTTGTATGCCATATCGATTGTTTATAGACGAATCTTCGCTTGCAATAGAAGATGGATGTAACGATTGGAAAAATATTAATCGAATACTGAGCTCGCGTGACAATTCCAAAGATCATCAGATTTGCCAAAAAGCCATGTTACATCGAAGTAGAGCTATTGCGAGGGTAGATAATGCGCTTTGTTCGCAAATTGATGCTGAAATCCAGTATTGGAAAAACGTTTTAAAACGAGTCTTGGCGGTTAAAAAAACTCAGCAGTCAAGGGCTTGCTTTCAGGGGACGTGATGAACAATTTAGATCGCTCCATAACGGCAACTACATAATGTGTCTGGAATTACTGGCAGAATTTGATTTTTAGCGAATCATATTGCTACTCGCGGAAATCCTGGTAAGGGTAATACGTCATATTTATCGTCAACAATTTGCGATGAATTTATCAACTTGATGGTCAAACATGTAACGAACAAAATTTTAAATGAAATTAAACAATGCAAGTATTTCTCTATCGTTGATTCTACTCCTGATATTAGTCACGTCAATCAATTATCGTTTGTTTTGAGATATGTGAAAGACGGTACTCCAGTGGAACTATTTTTGCGCTTTCTACCAAAAGTAGGCCATAAATCTGAAAACATGGAGGACGCAGGTCTCTCATTTTTTAAAATCTTGGAATTGACATAAACAACTGTAGAGGACGTACGATAATGCGAGTAATATGTCCGGCGCGTATGCTGGATTACAAGAGCGAATAGTCAAACACAATTCTCTGGCTTTGTATGTCCCTGTTCAGCTCATTCTCTGAATTTGGTTGGTTCATGCGCTGCTGCGTGTGTTCCTGAAGCTTCAGCATTTTTTAATACCATTCAGACTATATTCACATTTTTTTCCGCTTCTACTAACATGTATTTTTATGCCTCAACTTTCATGTATGTAATTGTGATTTTCATTTTTATGATTTTTCCAGATGGGAAATATTTACAAGTAACTTGAAAAATGGCCAAACAGTGCTGAAACGGACAAATGGCACTAGATGGTCTAGTAAACACGACGCTTGTAAAAGTTTAGCGCATGTTGGGAGAAAGTTATACAATCTTTGAGTAAAATTCGAGACGATATGATGGAGAATGCTGCGACTCGGAGTGAATCAAAAGGTTACATATACCAGATAAACAATTTCGAATTTGTTTTTATGATAATTTTTTGGAACACGTTATTAGAACGTTTTAATGGGACAAGTAAATCGTTACAATCGATTACAAGAAATTTAGAAACCGTTGTCCACCTTTATAGATCCTTGACAGATATTGTCACCCAATTACGAAATGAACTGATGTTTGAAGAATTCATAAATAAAGCCAAAAAATCAATCACGCAAGAATATAAATTTGGTATGAAGCGGGCCTAAACTAAATTACTTTTACCCAACACTGGATTGCCTTCACGTTGAACTGAAGAAAAGGCAATTGGCTTATACTGAAGTGGCGGAAAGATTCGATTTTTTACTACATTTGAAAAATTTTGAAGCGGACATAATTTTGCAATAAGCGGAACATTTACCGATGCTGTATAAAGATGATTTGGATGACAATTTTCCAACTGAGGTACTACACTACAAAGAGTATGAAGTTTCCAACTTCGAACAGCTTATTGATGCTAAGTATTTTTGAATTACTTAGTGATGAAGTTGAAAATTGTTAACATTTTTTTTTTGTTGAATTTGTCACAATAGAAAATAAATAATCGTGAATCTATAGGTTTATGACACAATTAAACATTTTGCACTATAAAAGAGCAACGCTTAATAATTATTTACGCGCAGAACTGCATTACTATAAAGTTTAAAATGGAATTAAAGAACACAATCAATAACACTAGCTTGGTTTTCGATTGTCTTTTTTTGTTTCTTAACAACTTAACAAATGAAAGCCAGTTTTTATAAATAATTCGTGAAGAATTGTCAGATAATTATTTGATAGTGACTTCGTTATTTACTTAGTGTGATGAATTTTTCAAAAGAAGATCTGATTCATATGATCTATGTTTTGGGACAAGCTGAAAGGAACTGTTTCTTGGCATCCAGGATTTATAAACGTATCCTTAACTGGACATGCCAGACCTGAAGCGTTTCAACTTCTTTGAAAACGGTTTGAAGAGACAGAAAATCCTCACGTAAGTGTTCGTCAGATTGCGGTACAAGTAGATCTGAGCAATAGTTCAATATAAAGCCCACGACCGCAAGATTTCGCAACTCGTGTCGCAGTTTGCAATATTATTCTGGACAAAATTAACCAATAAGCCAATTTTGTTGACTTTGTGCTATTTAGCGACGAAGCAAGTTTTAATACGGCTACCAGAAGTAAATATTCGAAGACCAAGGCAATGCACAAGGAAATTCAGCAAAAGAAACTCGAAAAGCTAATGAAGGAGAAGAAAGAACCAACCAACATCAATCGAAAAAATACTCTCATAAACATCTCTAAACGACAGTTGAACGAAAACGAAATGCAGGTTCTGAACAAAGGCTTGAACTATGCGATAACACCGAGGTATATTCCGGAAGTAGATTTAACAACCGCAGTCGAAGAAACAGCTATGAAATTTGATCCTAAAGAAGCCGAAGAATGCAGAAGTAAGGTTAGATAAGTCCTAGATTCATCTAGACGAACTAAACCTAACCTCTCTAACTTAGAAAGGAGAGCGGTCATTTCCCTTAAGAATGATCCAACGATAAAAATTCTCCTGGCAGACAAAGGAAACGCGACTGTGGTAATGGATATGGACACTTACAACAGTAAGATCCATGAACTACTAGACGGGGGCGAGTACAAATTAATACCAAAAGACCCCACACCATCAATCGAAAGACGGATATACCTGACGCTGACAAAACATAAGGGGGAGTTCTCCGATTACCAGAGAACTAGACTTACCCCACACTACAGCAAACCTCCGCACCTGTACGGCCTACCAAAGATTCACAACGAAGGACTTCCTCTGAGACCAATTGTGAGCTCGAGAAATTCACCTTGTCACCCATTAGCATACTATCTGCTAGGTATCATCACACCCTTATCGGGAAAAACCGAGTCTACGGTCAAGAATACGCAGCACCATTAGGAACTTCCAACCAAACCACGAAGAAATACTAGTAAGCTTCGACATTGTGAGTCTATTCACAAATGTGCCTACCGATAAGGCACTAACTATCATAAGGGACAAGCTGGAAAAGTGTGAAACGTTAGACGAACGCACGCAACTCTCGGTAAACCCAATAATGGAACTTCTGACAATATGCATTAGAACTACATATTTCCAGGTAGAAGACAAATTCTGCCAACAAGATTTTGGGATGGCGATGGGTTCCCCAGTATCACCCATAGTGAGCAATATATGTATATGGAAGACTTTGAAGACCAAGCGATATACGAATTCACAGAGAAACCAAGGATGTGGCTTAGATACGTGGACGATACCTTCGTAGTTTGGCAACACGGCAAGCATAAGCTAGATCATCTAAATAGCCGCGCACCCTCCATAAAATTCACAATAGAATTGGAGTCGGAACAAAAACTGCCATTCCTGGATGTACTTGTACACAGGAATGACAAGTGTATACAGGAAACCTACCAACACGGAGAGGTACCTACACTACAACTCTAATCACCACAAAAACGTGAACTTAGGCGTGGCAACATGCTTGTACAATAGAGCAAAAACAATATGCTCAAAACAAGAGGACCTGAACAGACAAAAAGAAAATATCGCTCAAAAAAAATGGCTACTCCGATCTAACACCTACCCTAAACAGGGAAAGGGTAACCGGAACAGAAGAACCTAACTATACAGCGATAATAGCATATATAAAAGGTACCTCAGACAAAATACGAAGGATAGGCAGCAAATACAAGATACGGACTGCCTTCAAATCGACCAGAACGCTCAGGGGAATACTAACCAAAACCAAACCATACAATGAAGATCAGAATTCCAAGAATTGTGTATACAACCTATCATGCGAATGCGTCAGAGCATACATAGGACAAAGCAGTAGACCACTCAAAGTGATAACGCAAGAACACAAGAACAACGTCCGCAAGGGCGAAACAGAAAGATCAAGAATCGCCGAACATATCTGGAATGAAGACCACCACATCCAATGGGATAACATACAGATAGTGGCAAAGGACGAGAACACAACTCGTCGGAAACTCAAAGAAGCCACATACATCGCACTAGTAGAAAACTCAATAAGCCAAGCTAGTGTAGAAATGAAACTCACATGGATTCCAATAATGTGCGAAGAGCTTAAGCGCAATACACCTGCGCAAAAAGTTACGGCGCAACATGCGCAATAAACTTCTGCGTAGCCACGAAAGAGTTTTGATATATAATATATATATATATATATATATATATATATATATATGTAAGTTCTAAAAAATATGTTGGATTACTCAGTGGCTCAGCGGTAAAGGTGTCAGACTAGTAAGTGAAAGGTACCAAGTTCGAATCTGAGAGTAGTCAAATGCTTAGGAAAATATATATATATATATATATATATATATATATATATATAACATATGAGTTCGATTCAAGTGCGAAAACAGTCCTTCTCAGGACTAAGCCTGATGACGGAAGCTGAGTCCGCTTCCGAAACGTAGCGCTCTAAAAGCATAAACTGTGGAAATAGGCCGATCAATTCCACTAAAAGTTTTAATAGCATAGGAGTCGTTAATAAACATAATAGTCACTATTACTCCGTTGAAAATCCACACTGGGTACGACAAGTAGATTACCAGCATCAGTGGACTGTGAATGTGTGGGGTGGTATTATCAATGCTGATGTAATAGGACCTTTCTTTTTCAATGGTTCCCTGACAGGCGAAAGATATCTGCAATTCATTCAAGAAGATTTGGGCGGTTGCTTGAAAATGTGAATCTACACACTCAACAAGTTATGTATTATCAACATGATGGATCCCCGCTGCACTACCATAATCGAGTACGTCGGTTTTTATAAAATTGGCGCGCAGATCGCTGGATAGGTCGCACTGGTCCCATTGTTTGGCCAGCGAGATCACCCGATCTCACCCCCCTTGACATTTTGCTGTGTGTATGAAACTTCGAATTACTGAGGTTTTTGGAATTATTCGAAGAAGCACCCTTCAAAATGTCAAAGCAACCTTTACTAGGCGGTTGACAATGTGCATTGCTGCAAATGGAAACATCTTTGAACATTTAATATAAAATTTGTAATTCATTGTGTTCTTTACTTCCATTTTGAAGTTTAAGTTAAAGTTTATAGTTATGCAGTTCTACGAGTAAATAATTATTAAACGTTGCTCTTTTATAGTGCAAAATGTAGAATTCTGTCATAAACCTATAGCTTCACGGTTTTATTGCAATTAGCATTATTTCATTGTTTGAATTATATTGTCTTTATTTATTTTATATTGTGACAAATTCGACAAAAATAAAAAATGTTTACAATTTTCAACTTTATCACTAAATAATTCAAAAACGCTTAGGAATAAGTAGTAAAAAATGAGTATCTATTGAAAGCCCGTAAAAAATGCTATTCAAATCTGTAATAAAATACAGGGCGTGCCATTAAAAAAAATGAAAAAAATAACATTGAGCAAAATGGACCACCCTGTATATGCAAAGAAAATAAATCTGAATGTAGAAGTTAAAACTGGACAGATTGGAAAAACAAATCCCAAAATTTGACTCCCATATCTTTCAAGATGGCGGAACGGGAGCCTACTTATTTTTTTACATAGAAATGTCAATAACTTAGTAACCGTTAGTCGTAGACTCATAGTACCTCATATCATTTTGCTCAGCATTTAACATATTTATCATATATAAAAATATATAGGGTGTTCCATTGAAAAAAACACAAGTTTAGTGTAGTACTCGAAAATCGGACACCCTGTATATACAAAAATATCTGCTAAAGTTCTCCATTTATGTGTATTAATACGGCGATAAATTATTATGATTATTATAACAGGCTTATTCTTTGCTGATGATGATAGCTGCAATTACTGTTGAGACATATCAAGCTTGTAAAATTTAACGATATGATCACTTGTTTCCCAACGAAAGTGAACGATAAATTTATACTGTGTAGCGATTTGAAAATATTCATTGCGTGTTGCAAGAGAATAAGTCCACCTTTGGACCATAAATTTAGATTTTCAATATACTGTTTCAAGGCTGCCCAATAATATAAAATGATACAATTCAGTATTTGCCATTACAATAATATGACCACATTCAGTCCCAAGGAAATTGGGTCATAAACAAAGATTTTTAACAAGCTGGTTTAAGTTATGTGTACTATAACTGTAATAAAATTTAATGTTTGCGCACTAACACAATCACACTATTCCGAATGAAAATAGGACACAAATAAAGATTTATTTTTTAAAGAGGTGCTCAATAACATAAAGCACTAAAGGTTAGTGTTTGCACACTGCAACAACATGATCACTTTTTTCTAAATAATAATCTACCATTAATGAAGATTTTGAAATGTGACGATTTCAAATGATGTTTAACAGGATAAAATTATAAAATTATTTTCGTTTGCAAGAATAAGAGCACCTGTGCAACAAAAATTGGCCAATAAAAGAGGAGAGTGCAATGTGATGTACAGTAAGTTTTATTTCACGCCCTTAAAAATTGTGACCATTATTAACACCAAAAATTACTTAACCATTCTCTCTCTGAAATCGACGACGCGACGGTCTATCGCTTAAGTAAACGAAACGATAGAGTAGTTTGTGAAATCAAAATTGCAGAAACTAAGATGTGATTCACCATGAAAGTTCACCATAAAAATAAATAATTACCCCATTTGACCTTCATTCACGTAATCGATATACAATTTTGAAACTCTAACGTACATAATCTGAATATCATCTTTATCAACATAACAAACACGTACCAACTGTTTCAGATGTAAACCTATTTTACAGAATTTAAAACCCTTGGGCCTTATCTTGGCATATGTCAATCTAATACAAAATACGACATATGGTTTAGCCGGAAGCAGACTATCCTCTTTCTTATTATAAATGGGCACCCTTAAGCATTTAATTGCAATTTTAAGGGAAAGGTGCATTCAGGTGGTATTTTTTTAACGGAAAATTGATCGAAAGTTGTTTTTTCACAGTTAGCAGATGTTTATGTGAAATTATAATTTTCCAATTAGAATTACCAACTCTACTATCTTAAACGTGTTATTCGTGGCACATTAAATACATATTTTTACCATATTAAAAGCAACGCTGTAATTATATCTCCACAATGAAATTAAATGTAAATAAACTATGATTACGTTGATAATAATGTACTGATCTACTAACGGAATGGTTGGCGTCACAATAACTTCAGTGACGAACGATGTCTCACCAACTGTTTCCAATGTTCTAGACGTTTACAACGCCATAATAAATCAATAAATAATTAAATTAATTTTTATTAAATATGTCAGAGATTAGTGGTATATACTGCACCTCAATTGTCTTAAAGTACTAATTTGTAAGATAAAAAATCTAAATGTTGCCAGCACATAACTTTCTTATGCACATGCAGGTTATCTTTAATTACCAATGAATGGAAACAAAAGGCAATAAGTCATGTGGACGAACTTAGCGATTTTGCAAAAAACAAATTTGTGCTAGTATTGTGTTACTACGATGATCCAAAACATTTTTTGACTCATCTAAAAAACCAATATGTAAATCTAGCAAACAAAACTTGAAAAATCTGGAACTGTGACAGGATCTGTAACAAACAAAATACACCCACGTACCATACAAAATTAAAAAACACCGAACTCGTTTCAATAGCTAAGCTATCATCATCAGTGGTCGACAGGGACGAACTAAAGAAAATTTCTAATATACAGGGCGTAAATAAATAAGTGCGATAGATTTTAAGAGCGTATTCTAAAGTCAAGAATAGGAAAAAAAGATCATATAAACATATGGCCGAAAGTGCTTAGATTTTGATCTACAAGGTGTTAAAATCTTTACTTTTTTACCGTTTTTTTTTTCTGAGATATTTTCCGAATATATTTGAATAATGGCACAAAATTTGGAACGTTGTGGTTTTGAAGGATGAGAAACCTAAATCTGTTATTAGTTTTGACACTGCCTGTCATGGTATGCTTGCATTAAATTGGCCCCAACTGTTTTGCCACCCTGTATGTTGCCATTTTGTGCAACTACGTTTGTTTCCACATCAATTTTGAACAAGAAAGGTATACTTGGTTGTTACCTTTCAGATATTTTTATTCACTACACAAATTGACTTACAAACTTATAATAAATAACTATGCCAAACAAAAAGGAACTAATACTATTAAAAATTAATGACAATCACCCTACATGCAACAATCGGTTCCTTAAGTCTTCTACGTCTTTAACGGGAGTCTTATACACCAAAGTTTTTTTTTTGGCCCCAAGTAGAAAAATCTAATGGATTTAAATGCGGGGATCGAGCTGACCAATATTGAGGTCCTGCTCGACCTATCCAGCGATTTGGATATGTTCCATTTAAAATCTGACGCGCTCGTATACTGAAATGGGCGGGGGCCCCATCATGCATAAACCACATTGCCCTTTTGACACCTAAAGGAACACGTCAAGGAGTTCTGGAAGTCCTTCTAAAAATTGACTGTACGTATTATCATTCAATCTAGGCAGCAGAAAATATGGGCCAATTACATGGTCTCCAATAATTCCCACCCACACATTCAAAGAAAATTGTTCTTGGTGGTGAGCTTGAACTATGGCGTGAGGGTTTTCTTCAGCCGGTGAATACGATCTGCGCTATAAATTGTGGGTTTTGACCAATCATTTGCAGCATCCTATTCGATGCAAGACGGTTAGGAAAGTCTCGTGGTAATAGTGCCTGCACCCGCTGTATGTGATAAGGATATAAAAGCTGTTCCTTTAAGATAAAAAATACCGTCATATGATCAACATGTAACTGCGAAGCAATTTTCCTAGTCGTCGATTAAATTAAGTACTGCTTCTTCCAATGCTGGGGTTCTAACTGTACGATGACGACCACAACCTTGTTTCCTTTTTGTGAATGCACCAATTTCTCGAAGTTGTTGATGAAGCTGTGAAAATAACGCATGATGGGGGGCACATGTTAAGGATACAGTTCAGCGTATTTTCTGTATGCTTCCAAGGCATTCCCATTAGCAAGGCGGTAAACGAAATGCATATCGGCCATTTCTGTATTAGAGTACACCTCCATGTTGACAAATTTTCACAAAACAGGTCCCAAACGATAACAAAAATGGTTGAAAGCTACCTAACAACAAGTATTTTATAAATACAAAATATCAGCTTGACAGCCGCCTACTAGATGAATTACAGCTTGAATAGTTTTCTACCCTATGCCAATCATGCCAATACCTGATTCTAAATATTTTTTGCTCATAAAGCGTTATTTTTACGATAAAATTACAAGAGACTTTCTATGTTTGGAGTTAGTTGATCAATCTATAAATAAGTTTAGCACGCAAGGTGCGAATAAGAAAAAAATGTTAAGAACGGAAATTGTTTTTGGAAACTTTCGGGCAGCTTTTTCCATCTCTTTTAATTGAAATGGAAACCCAACGAATTGTTTATTAAGTGCTTCTTCGACAGCAGGAAATCTCTACTTAATTTCATATCTGCAATAAAAACAAACATGCATTTCTGGCGTCTTTTTTATGAATAAACACTTCTTAAGGTATAAACAAGTCAATTTGTGTAATGAAAAAAATATTAAAAATATTTGATTTGGCTTTCTCTAGTTTACTACCTTAAAACTCGTACCTACGAATATTTGAAAAAGTGGTGGGCATGTAACATTTCAACAACCAATATCTCGAAAACGGTTGATCTGAAAAGTAACAACCAAGCATACCTTTCTTGCTCAAAATTGGTGTGGAAACAAATGTAGGTGCACAAAATGGCAACATGCAGGGTGGCAAAAAAGTTAGGGCCAATTTAATGCAAGCATACCCTAACAGGTAACGCCCTCTGCAAGCAGCGTCAAAACTAATAACAAATTTAGGTTTCTCATCCTTCAAAACCCCCACGTTCCTACTTTCGTGCCATTATTCAAATTTGTTCGGAAAGTATCCCAAAAAAACGGTAAAAAAGTAAAGATTTTAACACCGTGTAGATGAAAATCTAAGCACTTTCGCCCATATGTTTATATGAACTTTTTTTCCTGTTTTTGACTGTAGAATACGCCCTTAAAATCCTCCGCACTTATTTATTTACACCTTGTATATCTGGTGAAAATGAAAGTTATGAAGGTTTAACGAGTTCTGTGTAGCCTAAAGGTCCTTGATCGTCATTATTTATTAGAATTCGTTTGTTTTTGAAGATCTCTAAATTTTCATAACAATCAAGTTTGTGCTTATTAGTAACATGTTTCATTAAGGATACCTTATCTACTACATGATTTTTATCAAACATATGAAGGACTACGGCAACGTTTGTATTTTATATGAGCTAAATATTTTTTAAAGCGAATTTTGATAGATCGTTTAGTTTTCCCTACATATATTTGCTTACAATTTTTACAATTAAATCGAAAGTAATAGAAAAATGTATAAAACTCAATTGTACTTTAAGTATCTAAATTTAATAAATATTTTGATACACTGACCTCTAATGATTGGTTGGAATATTAGAAATTAAAATGGAGTACCACTTATCTATAGCGGGTTCTCCGACGTTGAGAACTAAGGAAATTCTCAAGAATATTAGTCAGTTCTTAATTCAACTATTTCGGTAGTATTTAAGTAAAATGATTCGTAGTACTTTTTCAAAGTTAATCCTGATAAAATATTGAACTTGACCTTGTTCGGTTGGAAAATTTCGAAAAGCACAAATACTAATGACGGATTTCCCAGATGAAACTGCAATATTATTAGAGTGTTTTCAAAAATTCCGGTAGCTTAAAATTCCATTGCCTCGTATCAAATACAACATGTGAATATGAGAAGTACGGAAAAAAGCTAAAAGATTGTTATACGTGTTGGATAATTAAAAGAATGTAACTTACGCCTCGTAAGAAGACCTTTCAGTCAAAAATAAATTAATTAAAAAGTACTAAACTTTCAATAATCAAATCCGCAATTTGCGAAGTAAATTTTGATGCAGGTAAACGCAACGTTTAATTTCAAAGTAGTTTTTAAAAATACTTAGTTGGAGGACGTTCCTGATCGTTGTTTTTAAAAACAGACTAATGAATTAGGTGTAATTAAATAGTTGCACCTTCCCAAATTTTGAACCCCTACAAAGCGGATTTAAAACTGGCGGACGCTAGTCGGAACCACGTAGCGAACTGGGAAAAAAATAAAAAGGTGTAAACTAAGTTGTTCGAATCTCAAGGCTGATAAGGATTTTGAGTTTGGGTAGATAGTTGGGCGTCATCATCTCCCATTCGCTCATTCTACTAGACACACTTGGCAAGTTACGCCTCCTTTCCCAACCCCAGGCGTACTATAGGGCCGCCGGCCTATAAACCCCCACTCCAAACCAAAACTATAGCAACCCCAGCACACAAAGATAAAAAACCCACCCAAAAGAATTTATAAATTCTCGACCTATCCTGCTTATCACTTTATCTATTGGATTGCCTAAAAGAGTTTGCAAACTATTATCTATAAGTATTGACTGTTCTCAAATTAATTTTGGAAAAGATTTTTGTATAAGCAGGAAAGTTTGGTAATTTTACATACTTTGTTTCTATTTACTCTCTAGCGGCCAATTTTTTCAAAAAGGCGGAACTACCGCAAAACTACCACATTCTGGAACAGTTTAGTTTTTTTTTAATTTGTCATGCTACTTTATTTGCGAAAACGTCGTTTTTTTGTAAATGCAATGGGTGATATTGAAAAACTGATTTCGGTACATTATACCGTAAAACAGACACATTCTGGAACAGTTTTGGCTTTTGTTAAATTTGGAATGCTACTTTTTTTGCGAAAACATCGTGTTTTATGAAAGAAAACAATGGGTGATATTGAAAAACTGATTTCGGCACATTATGCTGCAAAACTAGCAGATTGTGACTCCTGAGAAGGAGTGTTTTCGCACTTGAGTCAAATTCATATGTTATGATTTTTTCCCAAGCGCTTCAGTGCTCTCAGATTCGAGCTTGGTACCTTTCACTTACCAGTCTGACATCTTTACCGCCGATCCACTGAGCAATCCAATGTATATTTTGAATTGTGTATGCAACCTACCATGCGAATGAGGCAGAGCATACATAGGAAAGAGCAGTAGACCACTCAAAGTGAGAATACAGCGTCCGCAAGGGCGAAACAGAAAAATCAAGAATCGCTGAACATGTCTGAGACGAAGACCACCGCATTCAATGGGATAACATATAAATAGTGGCAAAGGCCGTGAATACAACTCGCTGGAAACTCAAACAAGCCACATACATCACAGTAGCAGAAAATCCAGTAAGCCAAGCTAGTGTGAAAATGAAACCCGTATGGATTCTAACAATGCACGAAGTGCTTAAGCCTGCGCGATAAACTACTCCGCAACCACGAAAAGGTATATATATATATATATATATATATATATATATATATATATATATATATATATATATTTGTATAATGTGCATTGTTACGCTGGAATTATATGTAAACCCTACATTATGAGGAGAATGGCTTCCTTACTGCGCTGGCGTAGTAATGCACATTCAGAAAATCCAGTAAGCCAAGCTAGTGTGGAAATGAAATCCGTATGGATTCTAACAATGCACGAAGTGCTTAAGCCTGCGCGATAAACTACTCCGCAACCACGAAAAAGTTATGTATATATATATATATATATATATATATATATATATATATATATATATATATATATATATATATATATATATATATATTCGATTACTCAGTGGTTCAGCGGTAAAGGTGTCAGGCTTGTAAGTGAAAGTTACTTTTAAACTTTCTTAACCAACAGAGAAAAATATAACCTTGTAACCTTGCAAATACGATTTTTAAATTCATCATGTCCATTTGCCGCTTCGTCGATTTATGTTTAATGGTTTCTGAGGTAATTGATTAAAATTCTAATGTAATTTGAATTTTATTACAAGTTACTTTAAGAATTATGACGTAAATATAAGTTTTAGAACAAAAACTTATACAACTCGGAAAAAAAGTGACAGATATTATCTCATTTTAAATGTAACGATTAATATGGCAACATTGTTTTTCACTTTTCTCGCTAGAGAGGAAATCCTATTTTTCTCGCCCTTTTTAAAGAAATATGTAGTTATTTATACAACTAGAGGAGAAAGTGGCGTTTAGAAATTAACCCAATAGGTTCGTCTTCACTGTTCATTATTAATAAAAAATGTAATAAAGTTAACCATAATTTGTAAAAAATGACAATTTAACAATTAAATTTAGTTTTTGAATGTTTCCGCCCGTCAACGTTGCTGATTATTTCTGTGGTACGGCACCGTCTATTAGTCAATAATATCAAGAAGGATAAGGATAATCGTAGTATCTAACAAAATGCTTATGGAATTGGAATTGTATTACAAGCTACTTTTTGAAATTATGACGTAAATATAAAAAAAATTGACAGGGTTATTCTTCCATTTCAAATGTAATGATTAACGTGGCATCATTGTTTTTTTCCTTTCCTCACTAGAGAAGAAATCCTATTTCGCTCGCCCATTTTAGAGAATGAATATTTTTGTTGTACCGGGTGGTGCATAATAGAGAAGACCTATATCAGAAACTACGCATCGCACAGTTTCGGGAAAAACATATTGATAGTAAAAGTGACCGAAAGAAATTGCTGGAAATTAGTTTCAAGTTCCTGCGATGGTCGCTAGGTGGCGTACATGAACACCAAATTATAAAATTGGCTTTTTCTCTTAAATCGGTATTATCAAGATATGTCCAAAATAGTTTTGTTATAATCTACATAAGCTTAGAACATTTTCTTTTTTTCATTTTTCTCCATCTTGTTTTTTTTAATTTAGAGCGGATAGTAAAATCTATTTTTAAATTATGTTGCATTTTCCGTTTTATAATATCTTTGGGGTGTTTCTAATGGCACGTTTTTTAAAAGAACTGGCAATTCGTTGGTCATAAAATTGAGGTAAATTTCACCGGTTAGTTTTTCATTAAATATGAATGGCCCAGTCATCATTCCTCCCAGTATACCGAACCAAACGTTTACGCTCTACCTACCTTAATGTTGCACTTCTTTCATTCAATGAGGTTTGGTTTGCGACGAGTAATGCATGTTATGCAAATTCACGTACCCACCGTTGTCAAAAGTAGTCTTATCCGTCCATAGTATATTCGATAATAGTCTAGGATGTTACCATGTTTAGCAACCAATGGCAATAATCAAGCCTTCTATCAAAATCAAAGAGTGTTGATGCCTGATGGAGAACTGCATGGTATGGGTGTAGCCTAAATTTGAAATAAAAAAACGATATTAACAAGACAAAGGATATATTTCAGGGCATTATGTTTTGTAGGTACCTACCTATGCTCTTTTAAAATTCGTTGCACGGTAGTTTGGGTAATACCTAAGTCGTTAGAAATATCTCTAGTATTTCCATGGGGATGAAATTCTGTATATACTAGTACGTTTATGATATTTTCCTCAGTTCGGCCTCTCGCTCAAAAACTTTTTTCTCGTAACCAACTCTGCCTTTCTGGATACCGCGCAATATAAACTCTAGCAGCAACAGTTCAATTCTTCATATCAAATGCTATTTTATTTGTTAACGACATTTTGAAATCAACGGTTCGTTAATCAAACACGAAAAACTTTAATGGAGTTAATACTATTTTGACGCAAAGCTATTGTTTTGTTCATTTGGGGCGTCATTAGTTCTTCAGTATTAAGGCTGTTGCCTTAGATTAGGTAAAAGGTGGTACCGCATATTTATATTAGGCAATACTTCTGTTTTGTTACCACAATTGGTCCATCCGCCATTGATTATGTTGTAAACAAACTGATTAACACGGTTAAGTTTTTAGTGTCTTTTTTAGCGAAAAGTTTTGGTAATGAAGTGTATTGTGAATTCTTAATAATGGTGAACTGTTGTGCTTTTGACTGTAAAAGTTACAGCGATCAAAAAAGCCGGGAATATCTTTTCATAGGTAATTATTAAAAATTCATAGTCGCACTGTCAGTAAACAACTGGAATTTATTATTATTTTCATTCCATCTTTACTATTATGTTAATTTATTTTGTAGTATTATGCCAATATTGCAGTGGCGTTTCATACTTGCCTGTGGAATTGTGCTACTTTCAAATTTTAAGTAAAATGTGATAATTGACATTATATAAAATTGCATAATGAAAATACATTTAAAATGTGATGGAATGACAATGAGTACCTATGTAAACAATGGGACCTCTATTTCTATTAGTCATATCCTGATACGCCACTGTGCTACACAATTATGTCCCAAACGGTAACAGGCAAATTACGTGTCCTCTCTCTTTCCTTGTCTAAGGCTATTGCACACCATTCTTCTATAACATCGGTCCTGTTTAGGGCCACAGATGTTATAGAAAGAAAATTCATAATAATTTAAAAAATAGATTTTATTATCCGCTCTAAATTAAAGATACGCCCCCCTTGGGATATTAAATTTTATTGCTATTGTTTTAATAGTTTAATAATTAATACATTTTAATAATTAATTCTTGTAAAATATATTTTCACATTTATGTTTATCCATATCTTTGTTACAAAACAAGATATCGACTAGCGGTTTTCACCAATTTCTGTATTTTTTCACGCTCTTTTTCGTAACTTAAAAACAATTATACCCTTAAATGTAAAATTTTTGAGAAAATCGCAAAAATTTACGACTTTGTCACAGAGCACCATCTACCGACTAGAAAGAGGACTAAACCGACTATGTTAATCTTTTTTTAGAAGAACTCTCAAACAAGACTCCGTTTATAAAACTCGTATGAGTTAAAATGAAGTTAAGACATTTTTTTCAAGTCACCATTTACCTGTCACCCGCCCTTATTTAACAAGATAAAAAAAATGCTAAAAAGATAAAACGTTTCTAAGTTTATCTAGTTTATAATAAAACTATTTGGGACATACCTTGATAGAGCTGATTTAAGAGAACAGCTGATTTGGTGTTCGTGTACGCCCCCTAGCGGCCATCGGAGAAACTTGAAACGAATTTCCAGAATTTGTCTCGGTCACTTTTACTATCAATATTTTTTCCCGAAACTGTGTGATGCGTAGTTTCTTATATACAGCCAGCCTCCTTTATTAAAGGACAACCCGGTACAACTAAAGAAGAAAGTGGTGTTTTTTCAACTAAAGTTTCACGCACTAGCGTTAAATTAAGTTGAAATTAACCCTATAGGTTCGTCTTCACACTCCATTAATGATAAAAAATGTAATGAGACTATAATACGTCCCAGAATATCAGAGACTTGACAGCGACAGGTCAGTGGTGTACTTATTAAAGACATGTAGTGTAAGGTTTGTAAAATATAAAAATCTTCAATTTTTAATACACTGTTCTCCCAAACGCACGTCTATGAGTTGTCTGATCTTCAGACTTAAGTCCAATTTTAAAGGGTCGTCTTTTTTTGCCGTTTACCTGAACCGTCTTTATTTAACACAATGTTTTGCACGCAGCATGTTTCGTTTAAACTAGCCGCTTCCAGGCAAGAAAACGACACTATTTCACTAATAACATGATTTAATACTCTCTGATATTCTGGGGCGTACTTTAACAATAATTTGTAAAAAAAATTACAATTCTACAATTAAATTTGGTGTTTTATTGTTTCCGTCACGTGACCGTTGCTGGTGATTCTATTGGTACGAAACCGTCCATTGCTTAATAATGTCAAGGGGTAGAAGGATAATTGTAGTATTTAATAACATAGTTATGTAATTGGGATTTTATTACACGCTACTTTAAGAATTATGGCGTAAATGTAAGTTTTATAAAAATAACTTTTATGACGGTATTTTCCACATTTTAAATGTAATGATTAACGTGGCAACATTGTTTTTAACTTTCCTCACTAGAGAAGCAAATCCTATTTTCCTCGCCCCATTTAGAGAAGAAATAGTTATTTATACAACTGGAGAAGAAAGTGTGGTTTTTTTAACTCAAGTTCAAAGTTTGCCGCAGGAGCGTTAAATTAAGTGGACATTAACCCTATAGGTTCGTCTTCATTCTTCATTATTAATGTAATAAAACTAACAATAATTTATAAAAAATGACAATTCTACAATTAAGTTTTGTTTTTGAATTTTTCCACTACGTGATCGTTGCCGATGATTCCTTTTGGTACGACATCGTCCATTATTTAAAAACGTCAAGGGGAAGAAGGACGATCGGAGTATTTCATAAAATTCTTACGTAATCGGAACTTTGTTTTTATTTTATTTTTAACCTCCGACGCAAACATAGGGGTGTTATGATTTTAACGTTTGTATCTGTCTGAGGCGTGGTAGCTCCCAAATGGATGAACCTTTTTAGTTTTTTTTTTTTTAAACGTTATCTTAATCTAGAGCCATGATTCAAGATATTTTCTTACTTTTTAGTGTTTTTTTTCTGCCGTTGGTAAATGTAGTGATTAACGTGGCAACATTTTTTTTTTTTAATTTTCTCACTAGAGAAGACGAAAACAATTGTTTCTGAGGTAGTTTTAGAAAAAATAAACAATTTATCTCGAAAACGTCCTCTCTGTAAAATTGTTACTCTAATTAAAAGATCTATTTTTTAAGGATCACAGAGAAGTTTCACATAATGTATTTTCTTTTATTCTTTTGACTAAATTTTAATGCATTTCGGAGTTATGCTAAAGGTGAATTAAAATGTTCACATAAAAATCACGCACACGCCATAATCCATACTTATAAAGAATTATTGAACCTATTCTGCTTTGTTACGGCATCGAACATTTACAGGTCAAAAGTTTTTTAGTGTCTTAAAAATTGTTTACACTTTCTTTTTAAAAATAGAAACAAATATGCGAGCAGCAATTTTATATTTTATGGTACGCAACATACGGATAGTTGCAAAATGCTTTTATTGTTATGTATTACTTTACGTTTTACAACTATATAAAATTGTAAAATAATCAGTGGTGTTTTAACATTCGTATTCGCCATTTGTTAAGAGTGTATTTAAATTTTTTCTCCCCTCTCTGCCAGAAATAATATGAAAGGTGAGTAATTTACAAAATTAATTTTCATTTGGAGAAACGTTTTAGGAATAATACTGAACAGGTAGAAAAACTAGCAATTTTAGAATATACAGGTATAAACAGTTGGGGTGCATTATACAAAAGATAACCGTTGAAATCTTCAACAATGTAAAACTCTCTCAGACTTACATATAAAATATAACACGAACCTTGCACAAGGAACAGACGGAAAAAGGACTAAAATCAATAGGAAAGCAAATAAAAACCGGCACGAAAACTTTAAAGGTGAACGAAAGGAGACGAGTGCGTTGGTTTTGCCGTAGATTGAATAGAGAGATGGTTCAGTCTCTTTTGTGTATTGTTTTCTATATTTGAAAATACGTTTTATCTACTTGGTCATTTCCATCATGAACTGATAAAGAACTTATAATTCCTATAATAAATCATGTTTAACGATGCACATAAATTTAAGATTAACCTTTATCTTGGAATAATAAATCTATTGAGAAATATATTTTATGGATGATACGAATTCAAATGTTATAAAGTGTATCTGATCTCAAGACTAAACGTTAACTAACACAGAGTAACGTTATTTTAACGAATCCAAGAAAATACACCTTTTTATTATTTATTTGAAGGTACTATCGACGTAAAAAAGTCAATAGATTTCGAAAAATTTATTGAGATTGTAAAGTGGTTGCGTTTACAGACTGTGAGAGATTTTATGCTTTAATTTTACAAGATTTTCTTAAATCAACAGCTGTTTAGATTTTAGATGTTAACAGTTGAAACTATAATTTTTGTTTATTTCTTTATGTTTTGTACAAGTTTAATTTATATTTCTTAGTTTTGCCAAAATAAAAAAAATCAACGTTAACGTCATTCACTCCAAAGTATTGTAATTTTCACGAGTCAGAGCAGTTGCGTCACTAATATTAATACTGTCAAAGGACGCCGACGTTGTCAGGATTGTGAAAAATAACAGTTTGACAACTGTCAAATCTCAGCTTCAAGAGTAGGAGTGGCCAACCCAAAGGATCTTGCGGGCCACTTTGGAAATGCATATTAACTCCGCGGGCCGCTTATAAATTTATATATTCGCCTATTAGATTTAGACCTACTATAGACATTTTGTTTTTGAGTGAAAAATTGAAACATAATGAGTTATTATTATTGCGTTTGCTATTACATGTTAACATAGATAATATAATAATCATACTAAACGCACAATACACTGTGCCCGTCTAAAGCCCCCCCCCACCTATTATGTGAACCATAAAACGGAAATTAATAATATTTTGGGAAACCGAATTAAGACACATATACAACGTTTTTGATGGTATTTAGTGACGTAATCATTAAAAATGGAGGACAGCCGCCATTTTGTAATGATAAGTTCATATGGCAAGTAATACCTCGTTTGAAACCTCGTTTCAAGTCCTTTTCAACGACATCAACAGCATTAACACGTCGCCTGCCAACTACGAGATAACTCGTAGATTGCGTTCTTTTCTAGAACGCCAACCAGGAGTTATCTTGTCCTGCGTTTACTTGCCATTTTTGTGCAGCTACGATTAAACTCTTAGTATCAGTGCTAATATCGATGGATGGCTTCTCGGAAAGGAACAAAAAATCAATTCTGGCTTACATGAACAGAAAATTGATTAAAAAACGAACAAAAAATATAATTATAAAAATTAATTCAAATTCAAGAAAAAAAAAATATTTTATTGTTTGTGGAACTTCTTAAAACAATCTTCCACACAAAGGGCTGGCTTATCTTTACAGGCTGGACAAAAATAACGCGTTTCTCGGCGTTTTTTTTGTTTGGGTACATATACGGCATGGCTTTGTCGGACGCTGTTTTTTTTTGGTAGGTGGTAGACTCTCTAAATAATGGAGCTCTTGCACTGTAATTTTCTTCGAAACTGGTTGAATCTCTTCTCCAATCAACGCGACGACGAATTCTTCTCTGAACTTTATCAGTTTTATTTTAGAAGAAGTTACTTTTTGAAAAAGTTTGTGAGCATTGTTTATATATATATCTCTATAATATGTAGTGAAACCTTTTTGGGCCATCTAATAGTTTTTCTTAGAGATGAGTAGTACTAAAGCATTTGATCTGATCGGTCAATGCCAGACATTCCATTATTGTAATCTCGAATTATATTCGGTTTTATAGAAATTTTTCCATTGCGATTGGCCACCTTCTACCATTTCAACAGCATGCATGTTTGAAATGCTAAGGACATCTCGTTTGTCTTTCCATTTGCATACAGTAACAGGACCATTTTGCTGCCAAATACACTCCCCTTTTTTCAGTTTACGATTTACCACATCTCTGGAGTTTCCTTTTCAGTTATTTCGTAGGGTTCCACACACATAAGTTTTACGTGTATTTAGCAGTTTTGTAAGAGTAACAGAATTATAAAAATTGTCCATGTAAACCGTGTATCCTTTATCGAGATAGTCCTCAAGTAAATGTAAAACAACATTAGCAGTGTGACCTACATTATTGTCAGTTTCCTCAGATTTTCCGCAGTAAATCTTTATTTTCATTACAAGACCGTCGGACTCACATAGTTCATACAGTTTGATACCATATTTATGTTTTTTATTTTTTATGTACTGGCGGAAACACAATCTTCCCCGCCATAGCATCATGGATTCGTCAATACAAATATTTTTATCTGGTACATAGTTTTCAGGCATATTATTGAAGTTATTTAGTATTGGTCTCACCTTGTATAATCTGTCGGCAGATTGAGGTATTGAGTTATCAACGAAATGAAAATAACGAAGTAACAACTGGAATCGATTTCGACTCATATGTGAGCGCCAAAAGTTTACATTGTATAGCTTGTTTGTGCTCCAGTAATGTTCGATTGATGGAAAGCTACAAGGTCCCATTTGCAACAAAAGTCCAATAAAAACTTTCATCTCTGCAGCACTGACGTCTTGCCACTTTGATACCCTGTTAGATTTTTTTATTGCTCTGCGTTGTTCAATTTCTTGCGCAGCATTTAAATTAGTTTGTTCCACCAGTAATGCAAGAAACCCATCCGAAAAAAATAAGTCCACCAGCGTTTGTACTGTAAAATTTGACGTATCTAATTTCACACCAACATTTTCTTGGAAAATAAATAATTCAGGGTTTTGTGGAATTTCTGTCCACAAATTATCATTCGCATTTGATGTTGTTGCTTGGGAATCATCGTCATTATCTTCAGGTTCGGGATCAACTTCAGGTTCGGAGACGACTTCATCTTCACTATCACTTGAATTCTCAGAAGGTTCATAATCACTACTGTCGTTACCATCCTCGCCAAAACTCCAGTCAAATTCTGAATCACTTACATTTGCGTAGTATTCAAGTTCTTTTTGAGTTAGTAGTCTTTTCCTATCCATATTGGGTTCTTGATAATTTAATTATAATAATAATTATAAAACAAAACACTCAAGAAAGGCGTAAACGTGATGCACTCGACAACTTCTGAGATACTACTGACGAATACGGACGCGTATCTATGATTCGGCTTTAGCGAAGCGACAGGACGAAGCTTGTCTGCGCGTGTCTGCGTACGAATTAACTCGTAGTTAGCTTCCGCGAAGAGATTTCCGTTACAGAAGCCAACTACGAGATAAGACCTTTTTTTTTCTAAAAAAACACATTTTTTATGCTTTTTGATGATAACTATGCACCAGAATTAGAGTTTTTAATAATATATTGTGATTAAATGAAATTATCATTTTAGGCCAGATTTCTGAAAATTGCCGTGGCAGTCAACGTGTTAAAATATTGCTAGTCATTTATGAGTTTCAACCCATAAACCTCAAAACATTAATTGGCGTTTTTGGGTAGAAACTCATAAATCAGTAGTAATATTTTAATGTTGTTATTTTAATGTTGATGTCGTTGAAAAGGGATTGGAACGATCTTTCAAATGAAGAATTACTTGCCATATGATCCCATTTAAAATGGCGACTATCCGCCATTTTTAATGATTACGTACTGAATACCATCAAAAACGTTGTATATGTGAGTTAGTTCGGTTTCCCAAAATTTTATTAATTTCCGTTTTATGGTTCACATAATAGGTTGGGGGGACTTTAGACGGACACTGTATAACACTAAAAATGAAATATAAAAATATATAAATATAAATGAAATAAAAAAAGTGCAAATCATTAAAAAATATTTATTTTACTAGTGCGATATTTGTTTCTCCACTCTTTCACTTAGCTTTTGCAAATAGATTTCAATTTGGGTAATTGCACATCATAATTGGTGTTGCAGGTTAATGTCCCATATGTTTGAGCGAGTTTTGTGTTTAGTCAATTTCATTTTCGAAAAAATGATTCGCAAGTGTAAGTTGAACCATAAGCGGTAATAACTTTTTGTGCCAGATTTCTCAAATTGGAAAATTTCTCTTTTGTGATGTATGTGTTATAAAAATTTATTTTTGATTTTGATCTTTAAAAAATGTGTTTTAATTCAATATAGTAAGTCAACCAGTTCCATTTGGAGATTTGGAGCCGACTCGATTTCAACAGAAAAGGGATATATTTCAAAAATTTTTGTTGTACTTACTTGTCTAACGCTAAATTACTGAATCGACTTTCAAAAGCAGCTGTAAGTTTTCTTATTTCTTTTGCATATTTAATGTAATTGTTACATTTTGATTTCTGAAATTCTTTCAACAATGGAAATTGGTGAGCGTTATTACTTTTCATTTGTGATTCAAATCAACAATTTCTTCTAAAATGCTTTGGTGTGATTAAATGTATCGATTATAAGGTAATCTTTTCCTTGCAATGATATATTTAATTGATTGAGTTTTTCGACAATATCCACTAAAAAGCATAAATCCGATAACCACTAATCATTTCTTAATTCTGGTACAGGTCTTTGCTTGTCATTCATAAAAATTCAATTTCTTCTCGAAATTTAATTCTTTCAGAAACTCTTTAAATTACCGATGCAGAACTGCATGTGATCGAATGTAATTCACCGTGTTTACAACTACTTGCATAACATGATCCACCGATATCAATATCTGTCATATAATCGCAATCAAAGTTAATTTTTCTCGTAATTTCGACAGTTAATTTTTAAATATATGGATGCACAAATAATGTATTTCTTTAATACATTGGTTTTTATTACTTTGGTTATTATAAAATAAATATATTTTGTAAAAGTGTGATGAATCTCGCGGGCCGGAAAAATGTCCAAGGCGGGCCACGGTTTGGCCACCCCTGTTCAAGAGTTATGTTTATTTTATCACAATAATAAAATTGAAGTTATGTTATGTCAAATGTTTAATGTCAGAAATGCTTGACAACACCGGACAGAATTGTCAACCTAAATCAGTTCTATCTGCATCCTCTTGTGCACAATAGGCGGGTTCTAAAGGTGGCAATGAAACAAAGTTAGTTATGACGCAACTGCTCTGACTCGTGAAAATTGGTATGTAAGCAAAAGATAATCTCTACTCTGTTAATCTTATTTTACATTAGAGCAGGCCATGATAATTTTTTTGTGTGGTAGTATTACCATTTATCAAAATAATAATAATACTAGTAAATAAATATCATTGTCATTCAGCAATAAATAAAGTCATTCAAATCAAAAAACAAATTACAAATTGAAAATTGCATTACTCAATGCCAAGCTTACTCAATTCTAATCCTACATGTCAACTTTTTCCAAAAGAAACCATTTAAGTCATAAAGTGAATGAGCAACTAACCAGTCATGCAGCTTACTTTTAAAAACATGTAACGGAGTTTGTTGTTGCTGTAAATATGTAGGAAGACTATTAAAGAGTTTTGTCCTATGACTTCATAACTATTGTTTGATTTTGAATGTCTGTGATATTGTATATAAAGTGTTGTCTTACTTCTTGTGTTGTATCAGTGTTTTCCTTGCTTTGATAATCTGATAAATTTATGTCATGATCATTTGCTGAGTAAACAACGGCATACAGCGTGTCATGTGTGAGGATCCAGTTATGACTCGAATGCATTCCTTTTGTAATACTTACTAATATGTCATTAACATGACTAGAGTTACCTTGTTAGATTTTGTTCAAATTTTGGTGAGTTATATTAGTGCCAGTTTGGAATTTTTTACTTAAAACAAACAATATGACCGACTTCCGGTTACACCGGAAATGCTGCAAAAACTGAAAATTGAAATGGAACGCCCTGTATATTTTTACATACTTGGATTTTACATACAGTTCATCTGTCAAATGTCAACTCAGGCGCCATTTTAATTTTATTTGTTTAAATATTTTTTTAATTTTAGGTCATCTAAATTATAGATAATTGACATACCCCCACAATATCATTTTTCCTAATAATTAATTTTTGTGAAATTTGTTAACGATCAAATTTAAAAATTGCGGTTTTTTATCTAAAACTCACTGTTCCCAATAGAAACACACATGAGCCACCCTGTATATTAAATAGCTCTTTCAAGTATTAACGATATGCATAATAATTTACTTAGTTCCTAAATAAAGCAGTAATTTTTAATTTTCTAATTTTTATTAATACAACATGCTCCTGAAGCCGACTCTGTCAAAGTAAAATGGTGTTTGAGTTGACATTTGGCAGATGAACTGTATGTATTCGAAGCCCTAGAATCCAAACATGAGAAATATACAGGTTGTCCCATTAAAATTTTTAGCTTTTATGTCATTTCGGGTGAAAGTGGAAGTCGGTCAGATTGTTTTTTATATAAAAAAATCCCAAACTGGCTGTAATATAAACCATCCAAGTTTGAACAAAATCTAACGACCCGTCCAAAAGTTACTGGGGATTTACACCCAGTATTTTACGTGCTGCTCCCACGTTAACTTATCTTAAAAAACTCCTAAGAATTTAATACTAACCGGATTATCAGAGTGTAGCCTATCCCTTAAACTAAAAACCGTTTGCTGAGTTATGTTTTCATTTTGCAGAAACCAGAGCAATACCTGCGCTATTGTGTCATCAGTTAAATTTTTTAGGTTATTAAAATCTGGACTGGGATTAAGAAATGTAGTGTCATCTGCATATAACACCGTTTGCGCAAATAGTATGAAGTGGAAGATCATTTATCATAACCAGAAATAAGAATGGCCCAAGTACTGATCCTTGAGGTACCCCGACTTTAACTTGATTTATCCTTTCCTACACATACTATTCGGCTACGGTTTTCTAAGTATGAGTCCAGGAGCTGCAGTCCAATATCACTAATACCATAAAAATTTAGTTTTTCTAAGAGAATACTGCGATCAATACAATTAAAAGCCTTTCTCAGGTCTCAATAAGTAGCTTGAGCAAACCTTTTTTTTTTCAATCACTTCAAAAATAATTTTCATTAATGGATCTATAGCATCTATGCTTGATAATTTTTTCCTAAAGCGAATCTGTGTTTTACTAATTATGGAATTTCGTTCAAAATAATCACAAAGTGGTGAATGAATTATGGTTTCAAAAATTTTTGCCAATACTGGCACCAGAGATATTGGCCTGTAGCTTGCAGTGGAATCTTTATCCCCTTTCTTGAACACTGGTACAACTCTTGAGCTGTCGGAAGGAAAAGGACCTTCATGTAGACAAGTATTTCAGCAATAAATTAAGGGGCAAGCTATAACATCTATGACTCTTTTCAATAAATTACAAAAAATAATATATATATATATATATATATATATATATATATATATATATATATATATATATATATATATAAAGAGAGAGAGAGAGAGAGAGTGGCGCATCCTATACGAGTCGGTCTCTGTATTGCAAATGGGTTAAGTTTTTTTTCTTAATTCGGGTATATAGGGCCTATAACACTACAAATTAAAAATAATTTTGGTTGTACAGGGTGATCCAAAAATAATAATTTATATCAAAGTTATGTATAGAAAAATTTGCATTTGGCCGATAACCTAATATTATTACCACGTATGCCGCAGGTGTATGTTGATATGTTGTACATAACCACAACATAGTTTATTTTCGTGTTTACGCTTGCAAATTAAGAGTTCTTTAAATATTTCAAAAACGAAAAGAGATAGGTGTAGGGAACATTACAGAAACTTCAAAAAACACTGTCAAATACAGGGTGTTCCGTTTAAATAACATAACTTTGATATAAATTCTTATTTTTGGATCACTCTGTATAACCAAAATTATTTTTAATTTGTTGTGTTATAGGCCCTATATACCCTAATTAAGAAAAAAACTTCAGATCTTAAGCCATTTGCATTACAGAGACCGACGCGTATAGGATGCGCCACCCTGTGTGTGTGTGTGTGTGTGTGTGTGTGTGTGTGTGTGTGTGTGTGTGTGTGTGTGTGTCTATATATATATATATATATATATATATATATATATATATATATATATATATATATATATATATATATATGGTTTAACACTTTTAACAGTAGGTACTTAAAACTATTTCAGGGAAGACTTCAGACAGAGAAAATATTAGACCTACTGTGTTAGGACCTTTATAGTTTTGGACTAGCAACTGCAAGGGATCAATATTAGGTTTAGATATGGAGCTGCTTATGTTATTTACAGAGTCAATGAAAAAAATTATTGGATGACTGGGGGGAGATTGTTATGTTATCTTGTTTAGAGTCATTGGTAATAAAATTTATTAATTTCCAAGCTGTCTTAACTTTATTACTGGATTTCTCAATAGAATTTGAATTGAATGTCTTTTTGGCATCTGAAACAGCTTTTTTGTACTCATTCATACTCTTTACCATAATGGGGCAAGTGGCCGCCGCCAACTGGCCGCTGCCAACTGGCCGCTGCCAACTGGCCGCTGCCGACTGGCCGCCCGGACAACTGGCCGCGGGGACAACTGGCCGCCGGGACAACTGGCCACCGGCGTCGGCCGCTACAACTAAAAGTTTATTAATAATATACTAGCGAATACTTCTAAAAAAACGCAGTCTTGTTATTTTAAAGTATACTTATAATTGCACATATAATAATAATAATAGTTGTATGAATAGAACGCTTTAAGCATATGATAATGAGTTTCGGGGTAAAACTAATTGTTCTTTGTCCTTTAGCAATTAGTGAACGGCAATAAACATGCCATTAACATTCTACAGTAACGGCATACCTATCGCCTAAACTAGTTATTTGTGAAAATGTTCCGTTAATCGTTATAAAATAAAACCTTAGATAAATTAGTATAAATTAAAAAACTTATATTATTTAGATGTGATATACATACATGCGTTAATTGTTAAATTGCATATTATGTAAATATTGTAGATTTATGCACTTTGTAAATATTTTATTAGAGTTATTACTTCACTGTCTGTTTCTTTCTTTTCAATAAATAAAACTACCCCTTTGCAAGTATTGGAAGTCAATTGGTACCGGCGCGGCTGCGGCCAGTTGTCCCGGCGGCCAGTTGTCCCGGCGGTCACTTGTCTCGCGGCCAGTCGACAGCGGCCAGTTGGCAGCGGCCAGTTGGCGGCGGCCACTTGTCCTAGACCGACTCTTTACATAACTAACTTGGCCCTATCAGTATTGCATTTTTTGTGTAAATTAACTAGAATCATTACATTTTGTTTCATGCTGACAAGCTTAGGTGAATACCAGGAGTGTTTAGTTGATGCTTTCTTTTCTGTGTTTAGTACTTTACATTTGGTTTCTGGTACACACCTTCAAATAATTTCATGAAAACTTTAAAAAAAATTTCAAATACTATATTCGCAGAACCGTTACTTTTGTTTTTATTAATGAGAAGAAGTCAATTTGATGTCGTCCTATCAAAAGTAATCGCGCTATGTCACCTACTTAAGTGACGCATATTATGATCAAGTCTTATATTGAATTAATAATAATTTGTTGAGTCATCGCAAACAGTACAAAATTGCCAATTTTAAGGTGTTACAAGTACATTAAAAATAGTGCAAAGGGGAAAAGTAATAGGGAACTTATCGTATTTGTGTCGGATATATTTCAAGAACGTAATAATTTAATTCACTTTTTCGTGGGCACATTAAGTATGTATCTAGTTTTAGGTTTCACAGCGAAATATCCAAGACATAACGGGAAGACCTCAAAAGTTATAGTAGACATATTGTGGTAAACGCGAAAAATCTAAAAAGGTATACCATTTCACACGCGGGGTGTAAGTTAGGGTTTTTGGGAAAAACTGCGACTGTCTACTCGATTCGGGGAACGAGGGTCGGGATTACCATAAAACTATGAATGGGGACCGGTTTCAAAATTTGGTGATTGAACGGCTGATACCTGCGCTGTCCAAACTAGCCGAAAATTGTGTGAAGGTTATGGATAACGCACCTTTTCATTCGGTGCAGTTAGGCAAGCCACCTTCATTTTCTAGTAAGAAAGATCAGCTGCAGGAGTGCTTGATTACGCAGGGAGTCGAAACTAAGGGCAAAATTACAAAAAACTAACTGTGGAATAAACTTCTACCTTTTAGGTCCAGAGGAAAAAATTATATAGTTGTTAATATCTTGGTTAAGCATGCGCATGAAGTTTTACGATTGCCTGCTTACCATGGCAATGGCATGAGGATTTTGTAAAATTCAGTTGTAAACCTTTATAACGTAGAATTCAGAAATTATGGCTTGAGGCTTTATCCAAATGTTCTCCTACAATGTGGCACAATTTTTGTTCGAAAATATCCCACCTGTTATTTTAGCACTGAGAGAATCCGATTCAGTTTCAGCTAGTGATATGGATTCTGATTCTTCTGGTGATATAATGCAATTGGAGTAAGACCTCACTATTTGGCATCGAAATTTTAGTAAAAATACATTTAAATATTTGGTTTTCGTCGGATCTTGTTCGTGGATACAAAAGCAGAAATATTGAGCTCAATTCCATTTAGCTACGATTTAAATGTATACTACATTTCTGGTTATTTAATTGCATGTGTACGTAACAGTCAACAACAGAACGATTCAGTAAATTTCATCACGAAAGCAAATCTTTACATTGGATTACTTATGAAAAAGCGCTGTGGATTTTTATTTTTATTGTTTTAACTAAGACACGATGTTGTCATTTATGACTAATGTAAAAAATGCACAAGTTTGGTTTGGGTAGGTAATAGATGTTCAAAGTCTGAAGACTAAAATTTACTTTTGTTTAGATAGGTCACCCGAAATTCAATGATTTTCGCGCTAAGTCTAAATAACGTGAATAATATGTTGCAACGCTGCATTAATTTCACACAAGTCAAGCTACCACACTCTCCCTAGATTTCCATGGTCTGCTCCAATGCAAAATAAGAGTATACAATATACAAGGTGCTCATTTCAATACTTCCCATCTCGAATTTCTATAAATGTGAAGATTTTAAAAAAATCGCTGAAGTACGTAAAAAGGATCGTTGCTGACAACTTTTTAACCAAAAATTGCTTTGCTCTCTTTTACGCGCCGCGCCGCCCCCAGCCAGAAATGTTGGAGGAAGTTATCTTTTCCATCCCGCGCCGATTAGAGATTTGTATCAACATGCATGGATATCAATTTGAACAAATTCTTTGAAGAAATACAGACCGAAATCACAACAGTTGTTTAATTATTTTCGATGCATAATCCATATGATGTCTATGTCAAATCTTTTGTTGATAGATTGCCACCTGTTGACATGTTTACATTAAGTCAACGTTGCCATTTAATTTTTTTGCAATGGCTCGTAGGAAGAAAGAAAATCAAATCCGACATTTTTGTAAATACATTTTTGTCTAAAGAATGTGCCAATTTATACGAACGCTGTATATTGTATACTCTGTTCCATCTTATTTTGCATGAGAGCAGACCACAGAAATCTTGAGAGAGTGTGGTATCACTGTGAAATGAACAAGCAGTTCTTACCGTAGCTTGACCTGAACATTTTAGGTTATATTTTTAAAGTGAATGCATATTGTATAATAACAATTTTGTTACATTATTATCAAAGATTAAATTATTTTTAGTCACACAAATTTAAGATAGGGGAGACTAGGGCAAAATGATCCTCTTTGCAAAATGATCCCTAGGCTCTTTCCGTTAATAGGCGTTAGATGGCCGTCTGATGCTTCTGTGTATGTTATTGTGCGGTGCAGTAGTGTTTATGTCAACTGAGGCTGTTGTTCTATCATTAACCAGTATTGTGAATTTTATTAAAATTTAATGTGTGAGTAGTTACAGTAAGAAACAGCATGTATTTATCGTTAGATTACTTTTCACCGCAAAAAGATCCGAATCTGCCTTTAAACCTCACCTAACATAGTCATGTCAGCTTCGTATTATTCAGGTTAGTTTGTGATTTTCGGTTCATGTGGTGGCTTAACGGCGGGAATTTTAAATTTAGGCATCTTGAGGCAAAACGATCCCTTAATGCATGGGGTAAAATGATCCCAGGTTTGCTGCGGGGATCATTTTGTGCCATCATTGCATGTTTAAAGGAAAGAGTAAAAGTTTTGTTTATTATTAGAAATAATCACAATGGTCCGTAAATATCAACGGAAGACCAATCGACAATCGTGGTCAGAGACTTCAATGGCAGAAGCTATTAAAGAAATTTTGGAAAAAGGGGCGGCTATAAAAACGACAGCCTAAAAATTCGGTCTTCCTATTATGACCTTAAAGCGCCGTGTGCGGGGCTCCAACAAAGTGGTAAAATATTGTCTAATTTTTTTATAAATTTTTGTAGCAATATTTGTTTCTATTTAGGTCAAAGGGTCTGGCAAAGGTCTGGGACGTTACAAACTAAGTTTAGATACAAAATTTGAGAGTGAACTCACGCAGTATATCCTAGATTTGGAAGCTCGTTTGTTCGGTCTCTCAAAAAAAGAAGTTTGTAAATTAGCGTTTCAGTTAGCAGTTAAAAATAATTTAAACCATCAATTTAATTGTGAAAAAAGTCAAGCTGGTGATAGTTGGTTTTATGCATTTCTGAAAAGAAATCCTACCGTTTCCTTACGCAGACCGGAGGCAAAGTCCGCCGCGAGAGCTCAGTCCTTTAATAAAGTTATTGTTGACAAATTTTTCAATCTTTTAGAAACGGTAATAAATGAAAATAACTTTTCTGCAGCTAAAATATATAATTTAGATGAAACTGGCATACAAACTACTCACAATCCTTCCAAAATATTGGCTCGAAAGGGTAAAAAGCAGGTAGGATCTATAACGTCTACAGAAAGAGGAATAAACGTTACGGCTGTTGTATGCGTAAGTGCAGCTGGTCAATACGTTCCTCCTATGCTAATTTATCCGAGAGTAAGAATGACACCAGAGTTTTCTGATGAAATTCCCCCAGGGACTTTAGTAGTTGGCCAAAAAAAAGGGTTGGATGAATTCCGAACTATTTGTAAAATACTCGTACCTTAAACATTTAAAGAATTTTATAAATTGTTCTGCTGAAAATAAAGTTTTGCTGCTTGTCGACGGCCAAGTTAGTCACAAATCTATTGAAGCTGTAGAGTACTGTCGTGCAAATGGTATCGTAATGGTTTCTTTTCCACCACACTGCACGCACCGGATGCAACCCCTCGAGGTGGCCGTGTTTAGTCCGCTGATGACTTGTTATAACAGAGAATGCGAAATGTGGTTAAGAAATCATCCCGGTCGCGTAATTAGACTTCAACAAGTATCTAGTTTATTTTGTGGTGCATACAGAAAAGCAGCAACCATCGATAACGCCTTGAGCGCTTTTGAAAAAACTGGTATATATCCATTAAACAGACATGTCTTTCCAGAATGGCTTTTTCTTCCATCAGATGTGACAGATCAACCGTTACCTGTTGATGGTACTGCGGCTCCTCGACATGAGGAAACAATAATCACACCTATAAGCAAGGAAATATCACTACCGATAAACAAAAGAAAATCACCTCAACTCTCAACAAGTGGACTTAATAAGAAAAAGAAGAGACTAAAAAAACATTCAACTTCATCAGATGAAACAACAGCTGAGGAATGGGAGGATAGCGGTAATACGACGGACGACCTGTCGTCCGAAAAGGGTTCGGAGCTAGAAGATTTTGTACAAAATGATATTAGAATTAGTCCCTACCAGATTGCACCTCTGCTAAACTGTGTATCAAGAACTACTACCCAACGGAAAACACGTAAACAAAATAGTGACATTTTAACATCTTCTCCATTTTACAACACGTTAAAAGAGAAAAGCGCTGTTGATATGAAGCAAAAAGTGCCAACGTCGACGAAGAGAAACCTCTGTTCTAATGAACAGAAAACTGTGTTGGAAGTACAAGCAACTACAAACCTCCTAAAAAAGGTATTAACAAGACCAACAAAACTAGTTTAGCAAAAGTTACCAAACATAGGTCTGATAAGTTTAAAGTAGAAAGTAAATATCAAGCAAAAACAAACCACGAAAAGGAACAAAAAGTAAAAACTGAAAGTCAAAATATTGTAGGAAACAAATTTGAACCTTTTCTGACAGTTAACCAAGATAATCAGAATATTAGCAAGAAAAACGTTGTTTATGATGAGAGAAGAAGGAAAACCTACCTGCTGCGTTTTTTGTTACACAAACAATTTAAAATCACGGCTCAGATAATGTGTTCAACGCAAAGACCATGCACATGAATCATATGCTGGAATAGACAGGTTTTCTAATGTTTATGTTTGTGATATCTGCATTCAATAAATTACGTTCTTAAAACTGCACTTCTACTTTATTTTGTATTTGCGTAGCCCCAACTGCTTAATGTTGGCTATTTTACATTTCACAGGAAGCAAAAGCTGTTCTACTGTTGCCAGGGAACATTTTGCCCCACATATGGGGCAAAATGGTTTTTTCCAGATGTCTGCACATTTACTAATTATTACTAATAAAAAGCAGTTTCTGGATTATATTACTATACTGCATTGTACCTACGACTGTAAGGATATTATGAGATAAATATTAATTTTTTTCATTATAAATATCACTGTAAGAACTAAATAGTTGCTTATGGGGATCATTTTAGGCATGTCTCCCCTATTCCTAAAATTTGAAGAAAATTAAAAATTTCTAGGAAAGTAATGAATTTAGGTATAGGGAATGCTTCATAAAAATGAAAGGGTATAACAAATATAATCTTTTGAAAAAGTAAAATATAGGAGGTTGCATTTAAAAAAATTGAGAATTTTCTTTTTTGGGCCACCCTGTATACAGATGATTTTTGTTACAGTTAGTTTTAATACTAGAACATATGTTTACGTTATTATGTAAAATAAACAATTATTTATTTATTACTTCTCCATATACATAGTGTTTACTTCGTTGCAATTTCGATATAAAAATGGTAATAATTCTTTAAATACTTTGTATGGTTAGGTACACTTCCTTTCAAAGGTTTCGCGTACACTTTCAAAATCGAGTAACAATGATCTTTCAAAATTTTAGCTGTGTGGATGGGTAATTTTGAGATTAGGTTAAAGTTGATATTGACAGAATTAACAAAAATTATGATCTGTCCACCAGGACACAAATTATACTGTCTTACATAATAATTACAGATAAAGCCAATGACTTTTACAAATAATTTTGCAGAAATTTGTGATTGTTATAGAAGGTATGGGAGATTTATTGTTAGTGCAACTTATTGAAATCTTTTGTGCAAGCCTAACTCAAAGAATTAATCTGGTAAAGATAAAGAAAGCAACAGAAAATATTTAAAAGAGACACGGTCCCTTCATGTACCCGTCTCTTTTTTACTCGTAAAACAGTACTTTTATCTAGCCCATAATAAGTAGCGACCCTTCTTATGAACCAACCCTCTTCTAATTTGGAAAGCATCAAAAATTTGTCTTGCACTGTCAATCGAGGCATTTTGACTTTTAAAAATTTTACATGTCAGAGTAGATTAATTACAACCCTGATTTAATACAAAAAAAAATGGGTGTACGCGAAACTTTTGAAAGCAGGGTGTCCCATTTAAAAAACTGTGTGTTTGTGTTACGACGTAGTTATGAATCACCCTGTAGAGATCGGCAGATTTTACAAATAACGAGCATATCATTACCTACAATTTATTTACATAACTTTTTTTGATGTACTCTATTATAACGGAGTAATAGACCAATCCCGCGCTCACTCTGTATATACAGTGTGGATATTTTGGTTAGAAACCTCAAATTAACTACGTTAGGCAACGTTTAGGCAAAAAACGCCGAGACACGTCAAATTTTAAATTCAGTTCTGCTTTTGTTTTGGATAAGCATTACTTATTGATGTGGACGTCATCCAATTTTTATCTAAATACAAACCTGTATTTTTCTATCATATTTAAATATACAGTTGAATTCTAAATACGGCAGTATGTATTACTATTACCCTAATACTGATCATTTTTGAGATACAGGTCGTTAAAGTTTAAAAAATAAGTTAGACAGTTTCAGGAAAGGACGTTTAATTTGAAATAACAGAAACAAAAGTATTAGTTATTCAAACGAAAAACAGTTTAAATGAGGTGCTCAAATTAAGATCATCCCACTTTTTGACAGTAAGCCAACCTTTGCTTGAATTCTCGCAACACTTCTTCAAGGGTATCAGGTCGCATAGCTCTAATTTCACCACGCATTTTATCTTTCAATTCTTCAATATTATTGGTCGACTGATGTATACTTTCGACCTTAAATAACCCCACAAAAAGAAATCCAGTGGAGTAAGATGTGGTGACCTAGCTGGCCATTCGATAAACCCCCTTCTTCTAATACATTGGTTTGGAAGAATTTCGTTCGCATCATAATGGGGAGTAGCTCCGTCTTGCTGGTACCATGAAGCTTCATTTGGTACGTTCGGGTTATTACCATTTGGGAACAACGCAATTAATTCTGGTGCTACTTGCTGCCTTACCATGCCTAAATATTTTGCACCAGTACGATTTCCGCCTATGAAAATGTATGGGCATCATCATCCAGTGAGTATTTTTAGGTACCCAGTATCGACAATTTGCTCTATTAACGGTGTCGTTTACACCAAATGTTACTCCATTTGAAAAAAACGATATTCTTAATAATAAGCGGCTTTTAGTTACACCCGTCTATCATGTGTTCGCAAAATTATAATCCTCGTTTAGGTCCTAAACTAAATTGATTTTTTTAGGGGTGCCATTTATGTTTTTTCATGTAAGTTAAAACTGACCTGTGGCTGATGTCATGATTATAGGCTAAAGTTCGGGAACTTACATGTGAATTGTCTTGCGCATCGATTAGTATATCTTCTGATACCCTTTTTCGACCAAAAAAAAAAAAAAAAACGATTTGTAACATTGCCAATTTGCTCCAACTTATTCAGTATCTAGGAAATGCCTGATTTCGTAACTGGCCCTGTATGTGGATATTTGTTATTGAATACAGGGTTGTGATAAAGTATGGAACCATGTAAATACCTTTAAAACGAAACGGACGATATCTTAGAAATTTTGAAAGCCCAAGGGGGTAAAATTCATTTGATGTACATTTTTTTGTTAATAATATACTTCCGGTTTAACCGGAAATACCCTCAACTTTTTTAATTGAAATGGGACACCCTGTATATTTTTGCAGATTTTGAAATTTCTTGTTATTTCGAATTCGTACATACTGAGTTTAGTGGAAATAATTTGTAAGAACGAGAAATAACTCACTTTTAGTTACAGTATAACTAAATTTATTTGGTGTAGACTAATGACAATAATAATTCAAACAAAATTATTTCAAATGTTCAAAATGCTTGCCGTTCACCTCCTGACAATATGCCAGCCTATTAACAAACTCTTGCGTCACTCTTTCCAAGACTTCGCCACGTATTAGTTCACATTCATCAATAATTGTTTGTCTCAATTCCTGCAAGCATGTTGGTCGTTTAACGTAAATACATGATTTTAGATAACCCCAAAGAAAAAAATCTAATGGGCTAAGATCCGGAGAACGAGCAGACCACTCTATGAATCCTCTACGTCCAATCCATCGATTTGTAAAATTCGCACCCAGAAAATCCCTAACCCGTCTTATCATAGTAGGGAGGTGCTCCATCTTGTTGAAACCAAACATTTTGTGGTAACTGCCCATTCTGTTGAAGTGCAGGAATAATTAGGTTATTCAGTAAATCTAAATACTTGTCACCATTCAAGTTTCCACCTATAAAAAATGGGCCTAAGTCTAAAGTAAATAAATTTAGTTATTCTACTACTAAAAGTGAGTTATTTCTTGTTCTTACAAATTATTTCCACTAAACCCAGTATGTACGAATTCGAAATAACAAGATATTTCAAAATCTACAAAAATATACAGTGTCCCATTTCAATTAAAAAACTTTAGGGTATTTCCGGTTAAAGCGGAACTATATTATTAACAAAAAGATGTACATCAGATGCACTTTGCCCCCTTGCACTTACCTGCAAAGTTTCAAAGATATCGTCCGTTTCGTTTTAAAGATATACACTTGGTTCCATACTTTATCTCAACCCTTATATTGGATACCTCGGAAAATGTTCGCATCATGCTATCACACCCTCTTAAATTTAATATTTCAACCTTTTGTTTATCACTTAATTTTCGCACCATATTGTATAGGTACTTCACGTTGGTTTAAAAAATACTAAATTAAATTAAGATTTTGATTGAAACTTATGTCAAACAGTAAGTAAACATTAATGAAGTATCAACTTGGCAATACAATCTAGATTATAATCTGAAAATAAATTAAGTTGTGTGAAAGCTAGTTCCTTCACATTACAATCAATATAGCCATGCCAAGTTAACAGTTCACTACTCTTTACTTATTGCTCGATATGCAATTTAATAATAATTATTGGAAATCTGATTTAATTTTAATATTATATTGTGGGACTTCTAGCAAAACTGTTTTTCGTTCAAATAACTAATCTTTTTATTTCTGTTATTTCAAATTAAACGTCCTTTCCTGAAACTGTCTATTATTTTTTAAAAATGTAACGACCTGTATCTCAAAAATTATCAGCTTTAAGGTAATAGCGATACATACTGCCGTTTATACAATTTAACTGTGTATTTAAGTATGATAGAAAAAATACAGGTTTTTATTCAGTAAAAAATTGGATGACGTCATCCCGACGTCATCATAGTGACGGTTATTCAAAATAAAAGCTAACTAAATTTAAAATTTGAGGCGTGTCGGCGTTTTTTGTGTTAATTTGAGGTTACACTGTGTGTATATATATATATATATATATATATATATATATATATATATATATATATATATATATATTTCTAAAAGATTTATGCACATATTTTTTTGTGAAATGACATTCTATTGTTATTAATGAGGTATCGTAAGTTGGGGTTGAAATCGACCCTTCATGGAAACGAGGGTCCCACGCTATTGTAGGGTCCTATAAATGCAGTGAACTGATGATTTTATTGAATGATTGTATAAAGTCTGACGTCAGATGTAACAAAAATGATACAGATATTTATTATGTAGTGCTCGAAAAGTGATAAGTTTAAATTGTGCATCTTATCTTTGTTGTTTATAACTCACATAAATACAATGTAAACTACATGATTGTAGTAGAAAAGGGTCTATTTTCAGAAAGCTTTGTGTAGGACAGCACCTTATGTACACAAATTGACTCAAATACATTAGCCTATATTTTTTTATAATATAAAATTTGTAATTAAAACTTTTCATATGTCACTACTAAATTAGTCTATCATTTCAAATTCCAGGTATTGTACGTAAATATCAAACCATAGAGGCTTAAGCATAGCGAACATGGTTAACAAGAACAAATAAATGAATCGTGTATTTGTCACTGCAAGAATTAAAATTTAAAAAAACGTTATTAAACAAAAACTTTAAATAAAAATCCAGCATTAACTAAAGATTTCAATGCTATGTTTGAACGAATTGTAAAATGAAACGGTTAATGCTAATACGTCTAAGCGCACACAAAGAACCGGTGTGAAGTTGGCTCCCGAAAACTGGTTTGTCAATCCTTTGTCGATTGTGGTATTTATGGGCTAGTTTTTTTCCTTTGTTGAGTATTAGTATTTTTTGAATTGAATTTTTTGTTTAGGCTTGAAGTTAGCCCCTTAAGTTTCAAATTTTTTTATATTCCAATGTTTATTGGCCGTTCTTTTTTTCCAATTAATTTTTTTTTAGAATCGTGTGTTGGTCATTTGTTGGTCATTCCTAGCGATTTATTGTCGTATATTGGTTACTAGTAGTTCCTAATTTTTTTTAAATTTAAATTTAAACCTGAACCCCCAAGTTTAATGTTTTTAATTATAATCTCTTGGTGTTTGTTGACTATTTACTGTCGTGTGTTAGTTATTAGTATTTCTCTAATTAATTATTTGTATTTAGGCATCCAAAGGTTAAAATTTTTGATATTTTCTTTAAATACAAAAATCTGAACCATAAGAAACTAGCCAATGAGCACTTACCAACGCTTCTTAACAAGAGTATTTAGAAAATTCAATATCGGGGGGCCAAATTCACGTCCAGTATAAAATATTTAATTTTGAAATTACGAAAAACCAACAAACGATTGCAACAGTAAAAAATTAAAAATGTTAACCTTGGGGGTTAATTTTACGTCTAAATTAATTATGCAAACGACCACTAAACGATTGCAATAAAGAACAATTAAAAACTTTATACTTGAGGGACTAACTTCCCACCGAATCAAACTTAGACGGACTTACCAATCCTGTGAAACTAGAAAAATTTGGTTCTTTGTCGTCGAACAAATAGTATTGACCGTCCTCCGATTGAAATTGGTGTATACAGACTTTAGGATTAGTACTTTTTGCAAATATTGGCTCATTGTCAAGGTCGTGATTGATACTTTCCCCTTATCTTTTGCGGATATAACTGACCCAAATTTATTAGACTATCGTTTCAAATTCCAGGTATTATACGTTGATAAAAAAGAAACTTTAAGTGTAACGAGCATGATTAACGAACAAAACCAGTACATGAATCGTGCATTTGTCACTGCTCGTATTAAAATTTAACAAAAGTTATTAAATAAAAATCGAGCATTAACTGTAGATTTAAATGCTACTTTTTGAACGAATTGTTTAAAGTTTCTTTCTTTTTTGTTGAAATCTTTGTCGTTCGTTGGTATTTGTCGGCAATTTATTTTCTTTTGTTGATTATTAATATTTTCTTAATGAATTTTGTTAATTTAGGCGTAAAGTTAGCGCCCTAAGGTTAACATTTTTTTTTATTCTAATCCTTGGTTGAAGTTTGTTCATATTTTTTTGCCATTTGTTGTAATTTCCTCCATTAGTCATTTTTTAATTTATGTGCAATTTGCCCCCAAAGTCAACTTTTTTTTTATTGCAATCGTTTGTTGACTATTTATGGTCGCTTTTTAGTTATTTTATTTTTCCTTGTTTTATTTAAGCGTTTGTCGGTTATTTTTTGTCGTTTGTTAGTTATTAACATTTTCCTACTTTAAATTTTTAATGGTCGTGACGCAGTTGCCAAAGTTAAAATTATGGATATTTTAAAATACAAAAAACAATAAAGAAGCCATCCTACGAGCACCATTAAACGATTGCCAATAAGAAAATTTAGAAATTAAAATGTCAGAAAACGAAATTCATGTCCAGTTTTGAAAATACGGAAAACCAACAAATGGTTGCAACAATAGAAAAAATTACCTTTAGGGCTAACTTCACGCCTAAATTAAATATGTAATTGAGAAACTGTTAGTAACCAACAAACGAGATCAAATAGCCAAGAAATACCAACAAGGGACTAACAAACGATTGCAATAAAAAAAAAGTTGAGGGACTATCTTCGCACCGATTACAAAGGATGCTTAGAAGGATTTACCAACACTGTGAAACTATAAAAACTTGGTTCTTGTGCAACGAATAAATAGTTTTGATCCCATGAAATCAGTGCATTTATGAAAATTTGAGGACTATCACGTATTGAAAATAGTGGCTAGTCTAGTTCGTTATTGGAAACTTTCCACTTATCGCGTAGGGTATCAGTATTTTACCAATTCAATTTTTTTATTCAGACGTGAAGTTAGCCCCTCAAGGTTACATTTTTTTTGTTGTTTCAATCGTTTGTTGGTCGCTTGTAGATGGTTTGTTATTTTTTTGTCTTTGTTGGTTATTGGAATTTTCCGAATTAATTTTTTTAACTTAAACGTGAAATCAGCCCCCAAGTTTAAAAATTTACAATTTTCTTTTTGTTACATTCGTGTGTTGGTCGTTTGTTGATGTTTCTTCGTTACTTTTTTCTCGTTTGTTGGTTATTAAAATTTTCCCAATTAATATTTTTAATTTAAATGCGAAATCAACCCCCCCAAGTTTAAACATTTTAATTTTTTGTATTACATTTGTTTGTTGATCAGTTTGTTGGTGTTTGTTTGCTAGTTATTAGTATTTTTCCAATTTTTTTTTTGTATTTACGCCTGCAGTTATCCTCTCAAAGTTATTTTATATTTGCTTGTTATTACAGTCGTTTTTGTTGGAATTTGTTGGTTATAATCATTTTCCCAATTATATTAGATATTTTATTTTTAAGATACAGGAAACTGAATAATCAAAAAAATAACAGACCATCTCCAACAAACGATTGTCAATAAGAAAGTTTAGAAATTCAAATGCCGCGAGATCAAATTCATGTCCAGTATTGAAAATATTTAATTTAAAAAATACGAAACATCAACTTCACGCCTGAATTTAGTATGTAATTGGGAAAATACTAATTACCACGACTAACGAACGATTGCAATAAAAAAAATTTTTTAATTTTGTACTTGGGGTATTCATTTTACATCGAGTACAAAGGAAGCTTAGACGAACTTATGAATACTATGAAACCATAAAAACTTGATTCTTGTCTATCGAACAAATAGTTTTGACCCTGTTACCAGTGAAATTGCTGTATAAATAAAGATTTTGGGATTATCACTTTTTGAAAATAGTGCGTCATCGTCTAGTTCGTTATTGATAACTGTCCACTTATCGCGAGTTCTTAGCTTTTGCAAAGGTAAATTAACCCAAATCTATTAGACTATCAAGGTATTATACGTAAGTAACTATCCAAATAAGTTTTAAGTGGATCGAGCATTATAACTAACGAACAAGAACAAGTAAATGAATCCTGTATTTGTCACTGCACGAATCAAAATTTAAACAAAAGTTTTAAATAAAAATCGAGCATTAACTGAAGATTTAAATGTTGTTTTTGAACGAATTGTGAGGAATATTTTTACGTCTAAGCGCACACAAAGGAACCGGTATGAACTGAGCCCCCGAAAATTTTTTTTTGCAACCGTTTGTTAATATTTATTGGCTATTGTTCTCGTTTTTTGGGTGTCAGTATTTCCTAATTCAAACAGACAAACAGGCAAACAAATTTATTAGAACATAACAAATAGTTGATTTATGAGGAAGTTCACGGCTGTGAAGTTAGCCGTGTCGATTTAATTTTACAATAACTTCTTTCCTATAAAGGCGTAAAACAGCACATAACGGATGCCTAATTATCGCGCAAGAAAAAATTAATTTATTCATAAGGTTATGAAGTTATGCTTCTCTATATATTTTTTAGAATAACTTACTGGAGGCTCACAATTTTATTTTAGTGGCGCATACTTGGCGCCTAATTAGTGCATAAGAAAAATTGCTTGACCAGTTTAAGTCACACTATTCAAAAAAGACCCGGCTATCTACACACACCTCAAACCAAACTAACTTTTAATTAGTAAGAAACTTGTTGGATGCCCGTATCCGAATTCTGGTATAGCATGACGGTGCGCACACTCAATCGTAACGTAATTTTTTTGTAAACATTTTAAATGAAATGAAAACCCAACTAATTATTACATAAACAAAATGAATTCGTGAGGAAGTTTACCGCTGTGATGTCAATGTAATTTTACAGCACATGATTTTATTTTAATGGCGCAAAACAGCACATAACGCAAGAAAAGATTAATTTATTCGTAAGGTTATGAAATTAGCGATGTCGGTGTAATTTTTGGAGTAACTTATTTTCTGTGAAGGTACAAAATTTTATTTTAGCGGCACATAATTGGCGCCTAATTAGTGCATAAGTAAAATTGATTGACAAGTTTAAATCACATTATTCAAGAAAGATCCGACTATCTTCATACACCTCAAACCAGAATAACTTTTAATGAGTAAGAAATCTGTTTGATGTCCGTATTCGAATTGTGGTAAAAAAAAGTGTAAAAGTATAGTAGCGTCAGGGTACGCATGAACCTACCTTCGTACACTCGATCGTTACGTAATAATTTTGTAGACATTTTAAATAAAAAGAAAAATTTGAATGCTTGAAAGTTAACTATGTGTACAATGATCTAATTAGGTTTTACCTAATTACACAATGTTTCTTCAAAAAAGGAAATCGAAAACGTAATAACCTTGCAGTTGCACCTTTTAAATCAAGTTAGTATGCATGCGGAGCGTTCAATAATGGTTTTATTGCACTAATACACTAAACCATAACTTTTTACACCAAAAATGATGCAAAAGAAGTTGTTTTTGAATGAACGTAGAAAAATTCATGCATTGTGTGCTTGCGTTTAAAATACAGTTTTCTACACAGAAACGTGTTACTAAGGTAATACTTGAACCACTGGGTAGATAACAGTAATTAACGTATCTAGAGTGGTAACTTAGCCTTAACATCTGAGCATATGTTTAGTGTGAGAACGAGTGAAGCGAAGGTAGCGCTGTAATGTTAAGGTTTATTACCACTCGAGACGCGTTCATTATTTTGTCGTTCATCGACGCATTAATGCACAAAAACAATTAATGAATGCGTGTATTAATTTATAATCTCCGAAAATATTTCATTAACTTCTAGAGGTTGCTTTCAACACTGGGTGTTCAATATATATATTAATAAATAAACATGATCATTTGAAACGAGAAAAGGGTAATGTCTAATTATTTGTTTATGAACCCAGTGCATGTGGGTTAAAGGTGCGTTAACATCAACCCATACATATATGTTAAATAGGATTTAACATGTCACTGAACGATAATGGTAATTATCGTGTCTAGAGTAATAACTTAGCCTTAACATTTGAGTATAATATGTTTATGGTGCGAGCAAACACAGCGAATCGAGCACGAAAAGTGTTAAAGCTTGTTATTACTGGAGATAATGTACAATTTCCGAGCATATTTCAATATTAATACTAATAAATAAATATGATTATTCGAAACGCGAAATGCGTAATGTTTAATTATTTGTTTACGCACCCAGTGCATATATGTTAACGGTGCCTTAACATCCACCCATGCATGCATGTTAAATGTGGTTTAACATGAAATTGAACGATTAAATGAATTCACATTAATTGTCAAAATTGGTACATTTCAACACAAATGAAATTTAATTTTACCACTAATGTAAGGCGGGACTGTCCCTTTTTTAAACACATCAGCCTCCGGCATCTACCTTCGGTTAGTGAAACATGTGAGCGTGAAAAATGACAATTTCTAAATCAATCAAGTAGTGCACGGTAAGGGTGAGTTTTTGAACAGATTTCTATACCCCGGCGGTTTGAATCTTAATAATAAACAAAAATAATAATCTAACTAGTAGAATTTTAATAACGTGTGAAATGGCTTTATAGATACATAAATAAAAAAAGGCATGTAAATAGTATTTAAGAATGCTATAGCACTGCATTTCTACGAAAAGTACGGTTCCTTGCAACCCATGTTAGGTATGATTGTTAAAACTCACTTAATCATAAAGTAAGCTTAAAGCCACCACCCTTTTGTCTAAAGTTTGAACTCAAACACGTAAACATTTTGCAATAATAATAAAAATATAACTAATGAAATCACTTATTTTATCCCACGGTAACGCGTGGTATATAAATCAATTATAAATACGTATTTGTAATAGTAGGATAAAGAACAAGACATGCTAGATGTGAATCATACAAGTGTACAGCTCTTAAGATTGAAGTCATTCATTTTTCATTTTAATCGATAGGACTACGGTATACCGGGCAGATGCCCCCCTATACCTTCATCGGACCTTGCTTTATTCATGGCATAGTATCTACATGTAATTTCATTCCTACCTAACTTAAACTAAATTAAGATATGTAACAATAATAAGGCATATAACTATATGGCATAATATTCGTTCACTCAACAAAGCACGATCTTCGGCCTCTTGTGCCTCGTCACGTTATTGGCGTCGTAGTTCCATAATCCCGCGATGGCGGGATTTGGGTGGGCCGCTAGTACCATCTCCTGGTTGGCTGCGGGGTTTTCATGAAGTCCATTAGGGTGGCCATCTTGAGGTCCTTGTGGAGTCGGTCGTTCCTGACGTACCAGGGAGCGTCGGTGATGATCCGGAGACACTTGTTCTGGATGGTTTGAAGGCGCTTCATGTTCGAGGGAACGGAGTATGCCGATGCTTCGCAGGCGTAGGTCAGCATCGGGAGGATGATCGACTTGTAGATCAGCATCTTGTTGTCGGTCGTTACGACGCTGTTCCGGCCCATGATCGAATACATCTTTTTAATGATGCCGTAGCCCTTGGCTCTTCTGTCTGCAACGTGCTGCTTCCATCGGAGCTTCCTGTCCATGAGGAGTTTCAGGTACTTCACGGAATCCCTCCATGGGATATCCTGGAAGATTGAAGTAAGCGGTCAGTCCCTACTTAAATTAATCCGTTTCAATAACAAACTCAAACATAATCAGTGTCATAAGTGTTCATTTTATTAGCTTAAATGATAAAAATAAATAACTAGATCGAATCCGTAGTCTAAAGCATAAATAAAAATAAAAATACAAATAAATATAAATAATTAAATAAACAAATAGCTCTAATTCTAATTCTAAATTATTTTTATTTCCCAAATAAATAATAGTAAGTAGCACGAGAACCAAAAATCGCTCCTGCCTGCTAATTTAATTACTGAAAATAACAATACTAATGTCTCGGTGTGACCTGACTACAAGGGGTGATCATGGCCGAAATGAATGTAATGTAAATGTGGAATGTTAGAGGTATGCGTGGTAAAGAATTTAAAACTGCGAAAGTAAAGAATGAAAGGCAGCTTGATATCCTGTGTGTATTGGTCACAAAGAGCAAAGGAAAGGATGCTGTGGAAATGGAGGTTGGTAGCATAGCACTATGATTAGGAGTTGAGAATGAAACGTATGGCGCTAAAGAAGTTGGAGTGATCGTGAGTGATAGAGCGAGAAGTCGTGTTAACCGGTACAAATTAGTATCCTCTCTGGTAATATGGGTTAGGATGAAAGTGGAATTTCGAAAAAATTGCATGTGCATGCTATGTACCGGTGAATGGAGAAAGAGACCGAGAGTGTGAGAACTTCTGGAATGATGTAGAGAAAGAGTGTTGATATTGGGAGATATGAATGGATGGGTGGGTGTACAGAGAGAAAATACCGAATGCGTCCTACGAAAGTTCGGAGATCCAAGAGTCAATGGAATGATGAACGCCTGGTGAACATCTGTGTGCAGAAAAACCTGTTTGCATTTAATACATGGTTTAAGCATAAAAATGTGCTTATGTGGATCGGGCCACTTTTTGGTTGTATCGAGTGTGTGTTTATGGCAAAATTAGGCCTGGCTAAGGAAAGCAAACTTAGTGCGAACATCCAGAATTGGGTTAGATAAACTGGTTGAGAAGCGTGTGAGAATGATATGTGCAGATGTTGTGAGTAAAAAGTTGAATGTGACTGAAGCAGTATGGCACCAACAAATAAAAGACAATGACGTTGAAAGTGCATGGATAAGTGTTGTCAATTATGCGGTGCAGACATGTGGAAGAGCGACTATAGGTAGACAGCAAAAATGAGCTTGGTGGAATGAATCGCTACAAAAGGCAGTATGTAAAAAAAAGACGCGTACATGGCTATGATTGCTGTAAAAAATGAGACTGAGAAAAAGTGATTGTATGAGGTGTACAGATTAAGAAACAATGAAGCGAAGGAGGCAGTGATAATAAGTAAAGAGGAAGTGATGGTTGTGGAAGGTGAGAAAATGCAGAATGATTTTGAGGCAAACAAAAAACTCTTCTGGAAATGGGTCAAAAATACACAGCGAGGCCCAAAACAGAACGCTGCAGAAGTGATGAATAGGAGCAACAACATAGTATGGGATGATTGTGAAGTGAGAAAATGCTGGCAAGAATATTTCGGAAAGCTGCACGGTACTGAGGAAAATAAGACTGAAGAGTTTAATAAGGAGAAGTAGAAGGAATAGCGAATGAAACTGAGAAGGATATTGGGTTAAAATGAGATAGAGAAAACGGTAGCCACTGTATAAGGGTAAGGGGACAAGAGTTATTGCAAAGTCTATGGAAGAATAAGTCTGCTCAGTGCACCTAGTAAAGTACTGATTAATAGGAGTACGTGGAACCACGTAAACTAAGAGTTGGTATGTGCAGGGTGGCTTCATTCCAGGGAAAGGATGTGTTGATCAGATGGTTGCTCTCCATCAGGCGATCGAAAAGTGTTTAAGGGTAGCAAAAGCTGTAGTGTACGTTTGTAGATCTGGAGAAAACATGTGACTGAGTGAATAGGGAGAAGCTGTAAATAAGGGTCTAGCAAGCGGAATAAGGGCAGTATATAAAGGTAGCGGGCATGCGTTACGGTGAAAGCAGGTGTGAGTGAATACTTTGATATTGAGCAAGGGGTGTGACAAGGCTGAGTGATGTCATCGTGGTTGTTCAATGTATACATGGATAAATGTGTTAGGCAGGCAAGTAACGATACAAAGAGTATAATGATTGGTGACGTAAACGTATGAGTTCTGGTGTAGGTAGATGACACCGTTTTATTAAGCGAGAATTCAGATGAGCTACAAACACTTCATACTTAAAAACAATGATTGTGGTGTTCAATCGGGAAGGTGAAAAGGAGAGTAGAGTATTTACCCTGCATGATGAAATTGTGGAACAAGTGGACGAGTTGGTATATCTGGGTAGAATATTCACTACAGATGGTACAATTAATGGTGAGTTTGGACGACAGGTGAATGCTGGAAGGAAAGTGGTTAGAAGTATATGGACGATAATAAGAAACGAAAGCATGAGCGTAGCTGCGAAACTACCAATCTATAATGGCGTGTTTGTCCTGTCAGTACTGTATGGAAGTGAGGCATGGGTATGCCAAAAGAAGCACGAAAGCAAAGTAAATGCTGTGGGCATGTGATTCCTGAGAAACGCATGTGGTAAAACGATAAGTGATAAGATGAAGAATGAGTGTATAATGAAGGAGCGAGACGAAGAAAAGACGATGACAGGTATGAAAGTAGTACTACGTTGGTTTAGTCACATCGAAAGAATGAACAACGCAAGGTTGACAAAGCAAATATGTGTGGGTGAAGTTAGAGTAAGGCCTGGCCTTGTAGACCGCGTAAAACTTGGCTGAATGCAGTACAATGTATCATAAAAGAAAGGAAGATAAGGGGTTTTAAAAATAAAAGGACATGTCAGAGATAATGTATGAATCTTTCAGGAGCTAGGGATGTATGCAAGGATGGAGAAAGATTTCTAAATAAACCAGAAGCAGGGATTGTTTTGACTACCCCGTAAGGCAATGTTGTGACTGGTATGTTATGTTATCATTTCGTATATGTAATTATTTTAATAATAATAATGACAAGTTCTACAACTTTTCTAGCACTTTGGTAAACTTGAATAAATAGCGCGCGAGGCAGTATTGTCAAGTCTAGCGCGAAAAGAACTTGCTTATGACGGCGTCTTGTACGTGTAGAAAATACCGGTGCTTGTAAATAAATGTAGTTTAAATAGTTCGTTAGTTTAGGTAAAGTGTTAATAAATGACTGTTTTTAAATTAATAATCTTTATAGTGCAGTGTGTATCTACGAGGTAGAAAATTAGAAAATGCCAAACAGAAAGTTTACATTTAGTAGAGATTTGGAAAGTGGATATCCATCTATTGAAAAGACAACCTCATATACTGATGTAAAGTTTTTAAAATGTTATTCGGTTTTCACTTTCTCATGGTGGAAAGGCGGATATTGTTCATAGTTCAGTACAGGTCGACACTTAAGCATAAAAAGGCAGATATTGTTGCTTCTAGTATGTAGTAGCAAAGTGCCGTTTTTTTTCGTAGGAACACATTTGGAAATGAAGAGCAAAAGCTAACTGCGATTGAATGTACTTGGTCATACCACAACGTGATCCACAATCAGTCCTTTCCTTCTATGGATTGCACTACTAAGCGAATAAAAAGTTGCTTCCAACAAACATTTGCTTGCGCTAGAACCAAATCTGAAAATATTAAGCTCCATACAAAATGATCTTGGAACGGTCAATTTTGGAAAAATCTATACAGATTGTTCAAATTACGGGAGCGTAAAATTTTGTCCTAGACTCGTAAGATATTTTATGAAAGATAAGGAAGGGCATTCAAATAAAACTTTTGGAAGTTCAAAATCTTTCAGGTGAAACTTCGGACATTATATCCGAAAATATTATTAAAATGCTTGACCAATACAAATTAACAACAAAAGTAATGGCAATGTGCCTTGACAAGTTGCAATTTTGTAGGAGGAGCAAGTCATGACCAAAATAAGGTTTTTTATAAAGTTCAGCAGTTACTTAAAGGATCTTTAGTTGGGGTGAACTGTGCTGCTCATATCCTTCGTAACTGACTTGAGAAGCAGACTGCTTGCCTATCGACATCGAAGCCATTATTGTGAAAATCTACGGCTCTTTCTACATTTATACAGTTTGAGTTGAACAATATCAAACACGGTTGGAATACAGTAAAACCGATGGTTAGGGTTGATCTTCGATAGAAAGAATATTTAAATGTTCAAACCGTTACTTTCTCTCTCAAGAAAAACGTCCTACATTGATTCTTAATAGTTTTAAAAACAATTTGGCTATTGCTTCTTCACTCACAAGCTTCTACATTTCATAAGTGTGTGTTGCAAGTGGAATTTGAAAAATCTTCAATGGTAGAAGTATGTATGGCTATATCAAATGTAAAGTAACAATTAATAGAAAGGAAAAATGAACTCTTTTTGCCAAATCAAGTTAACACTATGCTAGTAGCTTTGGTAAATGAAGGAGAAGACCTATTCCTAACTCATGTCAATGACTATGTTTTATACTACTCGTATAGCCTATTTATATAAATGGACGCAACACTTTTGAAGATTCGCAAACGTTTCATTGGGTATTGCTAAAAAAAAGAACCTCTGTGGTAAGATGTTGAAAACCCATTAACTGCTTTTTCAAAAAAAATGTTCTGATATTCACATAGATGATTTGGATCTTTGTGATGAAATTCTGTGCATTAAAAAATATACAACCAGTCAAAAAATAAAAGAATGGAACGAAGTTTCTGTTTCTATTGACAAACAATGGGTCGAGCTTTTTAATCACTGCAAGTGTGAAGATAATCACACATCATATTAAAAATTGTTGAAATGTGCATGAGTTTACCGGGATCCAGCGCCGCCACGGAAAGGATCTTTATCTGATATGAATAAAATTTGCACCATCAAAAAAACTAGCCTTACTCTAAGAACTGTAACAAGACTTTTAATGACAAAACATAATTTTGAAATGAATTGCCTTGAAGTTCTTAAGTATCTCCAAGATGGTCCAAATATTTTCACTCACCATTTTATTAACTATGTACTTTTAAAACCTAAGTAAAATACAGAATTAAATAGATTTTTTTAACACTATTGCATTATGACATGGAATGCCTAAAAACTTACTATAAACAACCATTACATTTGTCACTTGACTACTCATAATTATGTATCTAATGTAAAAGAAATATCTCCCTCTCCTCCCCTTACTAAGGAGCATTTGGCACCCCTCCGACTCTGCTTTTTAAATAAATGGTAACCTTACGCTAGTGGTTGTTGTTTCTCCGTTGTGCTTGGAGTTACGGTGTTGAGGTATTATGACTTTTTCTAGATTTTTATGTACTTTTAGAACATAAAAATATATATTAAGAAAAGTAAGCTGTTTTAGAGTTTTTTTTGTAGTATTTGTATATCTGCCGGAACCGTCATTTTGACCGTTAATATAATTATTCATAATCAGTTTCGAGGTTGTGTAGCAAAAATAATTACAACGTTGAGATAAAAAAATGTGTTTTACTATTATTGTGGTAATTTTTTGGAGTTTACTGAAGGTCAGAACTTGTTTAGTCGTGTCCAAAATTATGAATAATCTTCGCCATTTTTACCTACGCGCCCGAGATATGCTAAATGCAAGTTTCTCTAGGGATCTATACATGGTGGGTGTCTACTGCGTGGACGGAGATATCAAAACCAATTTTGGTGTGGTAATACACGATCATTGGACCTACATTCTAAAAATATTTAGGTATATACAGGGTGATCGACACAAATATGCCAACCCAAACCTGTGTTTTTTTAATGGAACACCCTGTATATTTTGCATTTTTGGATTCACTGTTACATTTAGAATAAAAGTATAGAAATTTGTATCTCTATTACTAACTGTTCTGCAGATATCGTCACTTTCGTACCAAAATAGAGTTAACTTGGGAACCACGATGCGAGCGTTGTCACTATGATTTTGTAAATCTGTTTATATCACCGACTATTAATAATAGTCTACTAACAAACAAATTGAGAAATTTTTCGAAAACATGTAAAACTATACAGAATGATTAACTTACGCGAGATGTAATTTTTCTCAATTTTTCAAACGCAACACCCTGTATATTTTTTCACATTTCGATTCCCCGTGTAAAGTAGATACTAATTGATAATATGTTTAATAGCCATAAGACGGACCATTCTTGAGATATTGACGCTTTGTTTGAAAATATTGACATACAGAAGAACAAATAAAACAAAATCCAGAGCACATAAGAAAATACGAATGGCAAATAAATCATTTAACTGATAGGAAAACTTAATTAATAAATAAACAATAAAATAGTTCTCTACACCTAAAATTAAGTTGAACAACTAAACATAAACGAATAAAACCATGAATTCAAATTAAATATTCAAAATGCTGACCGCACCTAGCTAAACACTTTGCAATTCGATCGGTAAACAAAAGATTCACTCGCAACAACATTTGAGGCGAAACTGATTAAAACGCAGCTCTAATTTTATTTTTCATATCTTCGCTTGTGGTGGGAGGATGTTGGTAAACTTTTTCTGTCAATATCTCATGGCTTATGACTATGAAACCTATTATCAATTAGTATCTACTTTTCACGGGGAATCGAAATGTGAAAAAATATACAGGGTGTTGCATTTGAAAAAATTGAGAAAAATTACATTTCGCGTAAGTTAATCATTCTGTATAGTTTTACATGTTTTCGAAAAATTTCCCAGTTTGTTTGTTAGTAGACTATTATTAATAGTCGGTGATATAAATAGATTTACAAAATAGTGGTGAGAACGCTCGCATCGTGGTTCCAAAGTTAACTTTATTTTGGTACTAAAGTGACGATATCTGCAAAACGGTTAGTCATACAGATACAAATTTCTATACTTTTATTTTAAATGTAACAGTGAATCCAAAAATGCAAAAATATACAGGGTGTTCCATTAAAAAAGCACAGGTTTGGGTTGGAATATTTTTTCAATCACGCTGTATGTACCTAAATATTTTCATTTCAAACATCTTAAGAGAACCAACAACAAAACAGGAAGATCATACACTATCATTCAAAATCTTTCAGAAGAAATAAGTATGCTTCTAAATGGACATTTATTGTAAAGAAAATAATTAAGAACATTATATATGTGAACTTCAGTTATTCTTGTTGTTTATAACCAATACATGTTCTTCCTTTAAATGTGAGTTTTTGTTAAACTTTAAAAATTCATAACTTGGTTCAGGATCAAGTACCAAGATTGAAACATTTACAGTAGTTTACTATCATAATGGAGCATCTTGTGTAAAAAATTCAGATTTGTATATTTTGCTATAATTTTTTGAAAAATTATAGAAAATTGAGGGAGACATATTTTAGCCATCTTTCTCTAAAATTAGTAAATATCATTTTTGGTATTTGGTATTTTATTCTTTCATTGAAATTTTCAGCCTTAAAAAGTCGAGTTTGTTCAAATTTGATCATGAACTTTGGTTGTATTTTTGAGATATTTATGTTAGATTTACACTTTAAGCTGTAAGGGCCTAAATTGTGGAATAGACTTTTCTAAAAAGAATAGTACAAATCCCATTACTGTAGCATTATCCAGTCTGGAGATATTCACTTTATCGTTAATGACTGTAACGGTCAAAATTAGCCTGCATGGCCAAACAAAAATGGCCGTATCTCCAAAACGGGATGAGCTAAAAAATTTTTAAAACCTGTTTTGAAGTGCTGACTTATGTAAGAAAAACATAAAAAAATTAAAAATATTAAAATTGGTCAAGCAACTTGGACTTTTTTTTTTTTGGTCACTTCATATGGATTGACCCAAAATGGTTTTGCTAACTTTGTGCTAAGTGCATTTCGATTGTTTATAGATAACACAACGTTAAAATATATTCAGAAATGTACTGAAATTGAAGCTAAACGACAACTAGGAGATGATACAAACTGGTTATTGTCTCTTTAAGAACTTGACGCCTTGCTTGCAATATTGCTAGCTCGTGGTGCTTACGGCTCAAGAACATTACAGCTTCATAGTTTATGATCTGTTACTTGGAGACCGCAATTTTTTCGTGAGACCATGGCACGCAATCGAGTTCGTGAAATCATAAGATTTTTAAGGTTTGATATTCGATCAACACGAAAAGAACGTCTAGTTAGTGATAAGTTTGCTTTGGCGTTCGAAATATGGGATAAATTTATTAGTAACTGTAAAGCTTGCTATGTTCCAGGAGCAAACATTACAGTAGACGAACAAATGTTTCCTACTAAAGCTAGATGCAGATTTACACAATATACGGCGAATAAGTTTGTTAAATTTGGTGTAAAATTTTGGCTAGCTGTTGATCCGGATTCTAAATTTCTCCGGAATGGTTTTCCTTATTTAGGAATAGATGATATGCGTCCTAACAACAAAGCCCTTCCCGAATATGTTGTTTTAAAACGAATGGAACCTTTTCTAAATATAGGTAGAAATGTTACTACCGACAACTTGTTTACCAGCCAAAAGTTAGCAACAATGCTGGCAAAAAAGAACATAACAGTAGGAACAATGAACCGAGCAAGAAGGGATTTACCAATTTGCATCAAGAATAAAAGGGCAGAGTTATATTCTAGCACAGTAATGAAAAATTATAAAAGCACCTTTTCAATTGGACCTTGTTTATCAAAAGGGGACCAACTGCCAAAGTATAAAAATGGCAGGAAACTGATTCAAAGTTAAAACATTGTAGATGCTGCCTTATTGAACATTTTAGTGATATTTTGTATTTTATGGATTAATGAGCAACATATTTAACTAATCTTTAAATAACAATAATGTAGAAGAAAAAATCTATTTTTTTACAATTTTGGCATTTAGTTCTTTTCTGAATAATGTTTAAACAGGCAAGATTATTTTTTCAGAAAGAAACTATCAAACATAAAAAATTAAATTAAACAAGTTTTTAGTTTAGAAACTCATCTATTTTTCGTACTACAGAAAATTAAACAAAATAATATTTCAAAACAAACATAGTTTTTGTTAAATATGTTAATAAATGTATTTATGCTTCTTCATTATCTGGCTCAAAATCGAGGTTTTCGCCAAAGCCATCTAAATCGTTGTCAAAATCCATGCCTTTGAGATTCTTGTAGAAATTAAAGACTTAATGTCCTGCAGCTTTTTGTTTGAAATTTTTGTATCGTTGGGCCAAAGAATACTTAAATTGTTCTTAAAAGCAAGTGGAGCCTGTTTTTTTGGATTTTTTCTGAAGCAATACTTCATGGAACTTGCCACATTCATTATGAGTATATTTTAAGAAAATTGAAAATGGTTTGTCTTTTTCTAATTTTATTACTCTGGTTTTTAACCAGCTAATCTTGTTTTTGTTTATGTCCATTTTTCGGTTAGTGATTTCTTTTGCTAAATTTTCTACAGAGAAAGAATTTTCTGTGCTTATTTCTGTTATAATCAGTGGATTTTTTCGCCTGCAGTGTTTCATTATATTGAGGTAATGTCGTATAAATTCTTTGATTCAATTTAATTGCCTTTTCTATGTCCGAAAAATCAGATTCATTTGGCAGATAGCTGTGGCCAGATATCAAGTACTTGCAATAGATAGTTTTTAATGTAGGGTGGCAGCTAAATATGTGCTTTAGCATTAAAACGATTTTAACGTTCCTATTCTGGCCACCACAGCTATCTCACCACATTATTAGAGTTTCTGTATTCTGTTCCAAAATAAGTTGTATAAATCTTTTTAGACATGACCCCACTTCTTGTGCTCCTTTTCTGGCCTCTCCTTCTTTCCATATAAAACAGTACCCTTTATTGCCAGAGTGTATACCCTCATTATAGAGCCATAGTTGGCGCTTGCAGAAAACAAGATTTGTAGAAAGTTTCGGCAAAGGCAAGGTTTTTTCCATATCGTATGTCAAAGTTTGAAGTTTGTTATTCCGTTTGGATCCTCAAAATCATTTTTCATTTCTTTTCATGCCATTTCAGCTGCTTCTAGGTGTAAATTGTGTGCTAATTTTAGTTCCTCCCTGTCCTGTTCCAATACAGCATTTTGTATTTTGATATTGTATGAATCACATAAACCGCATGTGTCTTTTATTCTGGGTTTCCTACGTAGATTAAAATGTTTATAAAAGATATTTTTATAGCTAGCAAAAGATACCTTACCATCTTTGTTTTCACTCTTATACAAATCATACATTTTACGCTCTGTGATATCATAGTTCCAATACCTAGACTCAGTTTGCGATCTACACTAATGCGATTTGTATGTGGGGAACTGTCTTATGTGAGTAAAGAAGCAACTACTTCTTTAGGAAGTTTATTTTTCCCGCCTTGTATCTCGCCTCTGACATCTTTTATTTCTCCTGTCCTAAATTTGCACAAAGCAGTATGTATTCTTTTAGAACTTACTCTAAGTGTATTCATAAAGATATCTTCACAGACTGGAACAGTGTCCAACCAATAACTCCGTGTAAAAGCTCTTTTGTCAGATATCCTATTTCGTTTCCTGAATTTTTGGAGCAATAAAAGCTGTTTGTGCATCATAGTTAGCTAACTTGTAAAAGTTTTCAAAAATGTGCTTTCTTTTAGCTTCGCTAATTAAGTTGGCACAATTACGAGTACAGTTACATCGATAATCACTTAAGAATTGTTTTTCCGCGACAAGTTTTCCTTTTTCCGTCTAATAGGGTCGGTTGGCGTATTGTAACTTCTTCTTTCTTTTGAAAGTTTGTCCCTTACATTTTCTTTTTCTTCCTTTTTTAGGTCTTCCAATGTATTCTCTGATCTCATTTTCAACTACATTTTCAACTACATTGCCTTCGTTTTCAATTAAATTGTTTTCATTCTCACTGTTAAATAGGCTGTTGCTATTTTTAGAAGTAATATCTTCACAGCTGCTAATCTCATAAGATGGACGATAATCCGAATCATCCTGTCTATGATGATCTTCAAGAACTCTAAGGTTATTTACTTCGATTTCATGCGAAGAATTAGATATTATTTCAGATGAGTGTAATACATTGACCGGATAATCATTATTTTCGATACCAAAATCAATTTGCATGTTTTCTATATCAAAATAATTGTCACTTTTTTTCTGATTCAGCACAGAAGTTCTTATTAATCGTATTTTCGGAAGGTATATTTTCGAGTGGTACATTTGTCAAATTGGTAAGCGGTTGCTCCTACAAAAAACAAAATAAGGCCATCAGTTGGCATTTGAATATTAATTTATGGTTTTAACTATTATTTACATATTATGTTTGCAGCGACTAGTTGGATATGGAAACGACCGATAAATTTAATATTTAAAACAACACGGGAAAGAATGCAATGGCGACTTCCGAAACCAATTTCTTAATGCCAAAAGTAAATTCAACTTACCAAAATATTTTCAGGGAGCGCGGATTTCTCCTTATCCTTAAGGTCCTTTAGTGCCATTTCTAGAATCTGTCTCCCTCGATTCATGTTGATTTCAATAAATAAACACGAGCACGTTTTACACAATCTGTGTATCATCAAAATTTAACCTCAAATTAATAGTTGTTTAACAAACGTGAGCATGAAGGGAGCCAAGCGCCACAGTTCAACACAATGCATTTAGCTGAAAGGAACTAGGCGCCTGGTTCCATTCAGTTTAACAGTAAATGCTGTATTCTCGGTATGGCGGTTAGTTCATCTGTATATTTTCAACGTAAATAAAGAGGTGGCGTGTGGATCTTTCCTGAATAACATTCTGTTGAATTACCTACCTCGCTTGGCACCATTATCGGCATTATCTGTATTTTTATAAAAATGTCGGTTGGTCCCTTTCTGATAAACACGGTCCAATGTATCAGGGTAAAGTTAAAAAAATGTCATATTGCTAAGCACGCTACATCCAACTGTGGCTATAGATGATGGCAAAAAGAAGAAACCTGAGACAGTGTTGTATTACAATGAAACAAGGTTTGTTGGTAGATGTGTTGGACCAAATGGGTAGAAAATATTCTACGAAAGCTGGTTCACGTAGATGGCCAGTTCATGTGTTTTACAATCTTGCCACAATCAACGCCTGGATAGTTTATAAGGAAGTCGTAGGCAGTAAAATAAAATTAACTTTAATTTCACTCTAGCTGAGGAACTAAGAAAAGAGTATTTCGATTCGAAACAAGATTCTGATGCAAGTACCAGCACATCTGATACAACGAAACCTAAAAAACGTCATCAGTGCCAAATTAAAAAATGTGACAAAAATAAAACTGCTGACGTTTGTTCAATGTGTAACAAATATGTTTGTGGAAAATGTGGAAGTGCAACGAAGACCGTTATTTGTTTGAACTGTAGAGCATACATAATACAGCATGTAAAACTGTACCGAATTCTAAATGTACTAGAATCAATTTGATTTTTATTTAATTAAAATGAATATTTACCTAAAATGTGTTTTGTATGTTTCTTTCCCAATTAAGTGTAAAATTATAAATTACCTTTCTTATCCAGAGGTCAAAATGACCGGCCACGGCAGTTTTTGGTATTTACAATAGCCGACGGTGTTAGTGTTAAAGGTACAATTTTGCAAAGTATCCAAAATGTCTATATTTAAGTTGGAATGAATCTAAAACGTATCGATGATAGTTTTCCACAATGATTGAACTACAAAAATCTTGTATAAAACGGTGAGAAATTGTTTTTTGTACAATGCGTTGACCACCACATCAAGTGTAAAATACACTTATTTTGCAACTTGTTATATAAATAGCTATTTATCTATTCTTCTATATAATCCTAATTGCCAAGAATGCTTTTACATTACCTGTTTTACATTTACGACGAATTTGACAATTGAACTACTTAATTATTTGCGTACTTTCCCAAAATAAAACAGAATATTACACACGACGATAAAGGGAAATTTACATTTCCCTTTATGATCTTGTATAATAAATTACGATTACATTAGGAGTTAGTTTAATAGAGAAAGAGCATGAAAAGTTTTTCTTAAATGGTAGCTTTATTTTGAATTTGTTGATAAGAATAAATATTTGATAGACTTTTAATCATTTACAGTTTACTCATAGTTAAGGTTAATTACTAGCAAGCATGTTATAGTGGTTTATTGTTTTCTTGTAAACATATTAAATTACCTTTCTTGGTATGAAAGGATCGTATGTCTAAAGTAAGAAAAGAAACATAATACTCATTTAGAAATCTCGCTTAACAATTTGCTTTCATTTACATTCAAACTTGAAGTGAAAATTTTAAAATACGTATGGCGTTCGTGGGTAAAATGGTTAATTCTCCTAATGAGGTTATTAAAAATTTATCATTAAAACACATGAGACAATAAAGTTATAATATTCGTGGACAATTACCATTAGAACTAGAGCGTATTTACAATGTAAATTTTATCAGCAGAACATATTAATCAATTTTTCAATAAATAATAGGACTAATTAAAGATACGAAAATTAATATAACGGCAAATGTGAATCTTTTGCAGGTAACATACGATTAAGAATTTAATTAAACTATTGTTTTATGTTTGTTAATTTGGCCTTTCTCTCAAGATTGTATGCAATATCGGACGTGCACGCAATAAAAGAATATTGTGAGAGAAATTTTTGGAGATGGCAAGTATTAATTGAGATTTTCTGTTACAGGAATAATGTCTGGACAACATTATTGTTTAAGGTGGAACAATTACCAAAGCAACATGACTTCCGTATTTCACCAGCTTCTACAGAATGAGGCGTTTGTGGATGTTACGTTAGCATGTAAGGATTTATCTTTAAAGGCGCACAAAGTATAAACACGACAATCAAATTATTCAATTTAATTAAATAATTATGTTTATAGGTAGTGCTCTCTGCATGTTCCTCATATTTCCAAAAATTATTATTAGAAAATCCGTGTAAACACCCAACAATAATAATGCCACAAGATGTATGTTATGCTGATCTCAAATTCATCATTGAATTCGTATACAAAGGAGAAATCGACGTTTCTCATGTAGAATTACAGGTATGTTAAAAAAGACATTTCACTTTTTCGTAGGATCCATTCTTTGTATAGGAAAATGTATTGTTCTTTATTACTTAAATGACCGATTCTTTTAATAATGCCAATGTACAATTTCATTGTGTAGGTGATATTGGGATACATGAATATTTAAAAGCGAGATGGCGCTGATAAAATCAGAATTCTCCCCTCATAGTTTTTGAACAGAACCACCCCACATTTTCTACTCAATTCTCCTGTTTGGTTTGTCTCTTGGGTTATTAATGCCATTATCTCCCACTCACTCATTTTTAGACAATTTATTGATTACTACACTGGCATTTTAATTCATAAATCAATAATATGCATATTAACGTTTATGTAAGGGGAATATAACAATAATCAAGATAAAGTGCATTGTAATATTTCGATATGTGGCTTTTTGTTTTTAACTGAGTATATTCAATATTACAAAATCAAATAACTCGCTTGGCCATATTTATCTGTATGTCTTACCCTTGTTTGTATATAAACAAGGGTCTTACAAAGAAATAGAATCTACAATTTAATGCCTAATTTGGGGCGTATGCCAATTTTTACCTAATTAATTTTGTTATTTCCAGTAGTCTAATCAATTAACTACTGTGTGTTTACTAAGTAAAAATTAAAATTAGGACAAACGATTCTGTGACACTTCAATAATACATTAGCACATCGTTGCCCAACTTAAAAATTACATAAGAAAATGTACACTTTCACGATTATCGCACTAACAATTAAAGTTAAGCCAGGGCCGGCGCTACCAGTTTTGCCACCCGGTGCAAAAACGTTTCAAATTTTATACTAGAAAGAAATGGCGCTAATCATAAGATGACTATATTTTGTACATTTAGATACTGAACAAACTACATACAATAACACAATACTGTAAAAAATAACGACAAAACCGCGTTTTTTTTTCTTTTAATTGAGCACACTTCTGAATAATATTTTTAAGTAAGCGATGCTTACTGACAGGGTAAACAAAATTCTTAAGGAAATGCTAAGGTTAGGAGCAACATATAAAGTAGTGATAAGTATTAATACCTCCATTAAATTTTGTTTTGCATTTACAAACGCTAAAACGGATTCTATTTCATCTACTATACCTCAAGTACGTTCACATTTCCTTACAATACATAATTCTCCAAATTATGGATGTTGAACAAAAATTGAAAATGATTGTTGTAGATATCCATCAAATCAAATATGGATCCTAAAGTATTCATTGCTCTATCTATTGTAAAAAATTAAACAATCTTAAATTTTAATTTGGGATCTCGGACCTGATTATCGCGAGCTTCATAAACAAAAGTTTATTATCGAACTCTGTGTGCGGTTGTGTTAACTCCAAATCAGCTGGGATATCAATAATGTCAGCGAGTTCCTTTGCAGCACAGAGCATTTCATTAAAATCCTCATTCAAACGAAGATCATTAACAATAGAGTAACGTAAAACGGTGATTTATGGGTAAACTTTGCCAATAAAATGTATTTATCATATTATATGGCTAGTAAGTGTGTGCGTTTTAAAATTATTCTTGACTATACAGAGTGTTTCAAAAAAGTAGGCCAAGACAAAGTTAGTATCTTTAATGCAACACCCTATATATCATTCAATTTTTTGATTCTTCGTGCAATTATAAAACTTTATTTATACAGGGTGGGCCACCACCAACGCGTCGGTCTCTAGCACCCAAACGACTGAATTTTTTTCAAAATCTGTTTGGGCGAGAATATGTAAGCCTTCTAGGACTACAATCTAAAATTAGTTTGATTTATACAGGGTGATCTACAAACTTGTTACTTATCAAAGTTATATTATTTTAAATGGAATACCCTCCTTTTTAATTTTTTTTTTGAAATAAGGTGTAAAAATAAGGTAGACTTTCATTAGAGTTCCCTATACCTAAACCTTACAGTTTCCGAAATATTTAACATTTTTTGAAAATGTAGGGTTGTCAAAAAATTCAAGTATTTTTCGATTCAGAAAAGATGAGACAATCTAATCTAGGTCATCGTAATAAGGATATTTGGAAGTACGTATTCTGTTGTTCATTGCTTCAAATCATAACACTGCACAACAGCATTTCTGATGATTGGGTTATGTTACATGATATTAGTCCAATTTTTGATGACGATTTCAATTCCGCGATTGAAATTTCTGTATCAGCTATAGTTAAAAAAATATGACACCGGTGTTTTTTTATAATAAAACACTATAAATTTAGAGATAATTCTAATTTATTTAATTCTTATAATGAAAAAAACTTTCTCTTATATGATTTTCTTGCTAAAGCTGAAGGCAGAGAGCTATCCTGAATGCTCCAACAATAGTCAGCCATCATGTGTGCGTTCCAGTAGCCCTGATAGCGTTCCTCCATGGTACGGAGGTCCTGGTGGAATCGCTCGCCCTGTTCTTCACTTAGGTCCCCAAGATTGGCGGGAAAATAGCCCAGGTGGTTGTGAAGAAAGTGTAACTTGATGCTCATGTTACATCCAAGCCTTTAAAAGCGACTCAACAGTTGTTCGACCTGTTGAGAAAATTCAGAACTTTTCTTATTTCCAAAAAAATTTTTAACAAGCCAAACAAACTCATTCCATGCCGTTTTCTCAATCTATGTCATAGTGTCCGTAAAAATTGAGTCTTTAATTAATGATCTTATTTGTGGCCCGTCAAAAATTCCCGCTTTTATCTTTTCTGCACTCAGTTTTGGAAACTGTTTTGATAGGAAAAGGAAACAATTTCCATTTTTGTCAAGACCTTTTACAAATTGTTTTATAAGTCCTAGTTTTATATGTAACGGAGGCAAAATTATACGATCCCTTGATACTGAAGGGGGGTTTATCACGTCCTGCAACTAGCGCTTCCCGAGGAGGCCAATCTTTTTTAATCCAATGTTGATATTTTGCTCTGCTGTCCCACAAGCAAAGAAAACAGGGATATTTTGTATAACCACCTTGTTGGCCTAAAAGTAAGTTTTTTAAATCAACACATATGAGCCAATTGTGTTTCACATATTTAATTTTGTCTAAAACCAGAGCAATAGTTGTATATTCTTCTTTTACTTTTGTGGAATGAGCAATAGGCAACGACCCTAATTTATTCCCATTGTGTAAGAGAACACATTTTAGACTACGTTTTGATGAGTCTATGAATAGACGCCAGTCACTAGAAACGTAATTTTGAAGTCCCATTGCAGCCATTAAACCAGGTACATCTTTACAAAATACGAAATCATTTTCTTCAGCAAAATATTTGAGGAGAATTGGTTCTCTTGTGCGGTAATAAGAAATTTTCGTTTCCTTTGTTACCAAGTTTCTTTGTTTTAGCCTAGAAGCCAAAATTTCTGAAGCAGCCTTTGACAGTCCCAGATCTCTGACAAGGTCGTTTAAATCATCTTGGTTGAATAGTTTTGGCGCTTTCAGGTCACATTCAAAGTCACTATCACTACTGTCAGTTTTCGCCTCAAAATGCATAGACTCATCCTATGAAGCATCAGCTTGAGGTTCAAGTGATATTTTAGGACTCAAAATACGTCTATGTGCCGACCGTATGGAAGGATATTCCCATTTAGCTCGATTTTTTCGGTTAACGCCAGTTGTGTTCACCAAACAAAAATAACAGTCGTCGTGGTGGTTCAAGGGTTCAGTCCAGATCATAGCGGTTTCGTATCTAAAGCTATTCCTTTTCTTATTTGTCCACAAACGTAGAAACTCAACGTACGTATTGCATACCTTTTGCGGAATCCAAGGCTTGTCTTTCATTTCCAGTGTGTGACCAAAGTAATTTTTGTAAGCCTCAATCACGAACGCTGTCACATTCAAACGGTGTTCTTTAAATAGATACTCTCCGCAAATGAAACAAAAATGATTTGGATCATTGACACAGACTCTTCTTGACGATGCCATATCAAATTATATTAAGAAAACTTAATATCTTCTTAATTGCAAGCAAATTAACACACTAACACAGCGATTTTTTCGTGAAAACTATATCTCATAAACAAGAGCTGTCACAAAAAAAACGGAGGGTATATTTGAAATCAGCGACGTCAAATTAGTAAACATCACGTGATAAAAGTCAATCATCAGACAAAAGTGGCCATATTGTTGTGCAGTGATAATTTATAAAATACAAAGAATAACGCGTAAAGTTAACAAACTTCAAAGTTAAATATCTTTGTAATTTAAAATACAACGTCCAAGAAATTTTTATCGGAATGGAATAGTCTTTTGACAATAGTTCGAAATGTATTAGGGTTCCCTATACCTTACTTCAATACTTTTCGAGAAATTAGTGTATTTGTTACATTTTTAGAAATTACGCCAGTAACTCACGTCGATCAGTTAGAATTCTTTGATTTATAAACATTTCTGTCATATTGACGTATTTCAAAATACGACAGTGTTTATAACTATTGATGATTTTTTCATTACAGTGAAATATTCAGTGCAAGAAAGAGTGGATATGGTGTTGACCATAGGAGAATGCCATGAAAATTGTCCTTTGGCTTCCAGGGTTTATGCCCAAAAGTACCCTCATCGCAACCATCCTGATACGAGAGCTTTTGAAAGGCTTTTACAAACATTTCGAGCCACGGGTAACACTGCCTATCCAAAACGTAATAAAAGTAAACCGGTAACTGGCAATGAAGATAGTGAGTTTTTAGTATTAGGATCTATCGCTGAAAATTCCCACACTAGTACTAGAGTAATTGCTAGACAAACAGATTTAAGTAGAGGAAGTGTGAAAAGAGTTCTCAAAAAACACAAATTTCATGCTTATCACATGGAAATTCATCAAAATTTGTATGGCAATGGCTTTCAACAACGAATAGACTTCTGTTTGTGGGCAATTGAAAAAATAGGGAATCAACAAGATTTTTTAAATTTCGTTTTGTTTACTGATGAATCAACATTTCACAACAACGGTTTGGTAAATAGACATAATTTTCACTATTATGATACCGAGAATAGGCATGCTTTTAATACTGTTGACCGCCAAAATCGTTGGAGCATAAACGTATGGGCAAGAATTATTGGAGATCAGGTAATTGGACCATACTTTTTCAATGGTCATTTAAATGGTAGAAAATTTTTGAGATTTTAAAGCGAGACTTTTGGGCACTTCTCGAAAACTTTCCGTTGAACATTAGAGGGAATATGTGGCTACAATTAGATGGGGCACCGGCACACTTTGATCGTAAAGTTAGAAATTATTTAACTAGGAAATTTGTTAATAAATGGATTGGAAGGAACGGACCATGTCATTGGCCACTAAGATCGCTTTGTCTTACTCCAATGGATTACTTTTTATGGGGATATATTAAAAATATTGCTACCAGATTGAATGTTAAACTCCAGATTAAAACTCAGACAAAATTTGGAAGAAAGAACTAGACTATGCATTCAAGAAGACGGTCATCAGTTTGAACATTTACTGTAGTGACAAATCCAGCAGTAGGCTCTCGGTGCATAATGTAAAACGGTCTTTTTCAAGACGAGCAACCGTATAACCTTGATAACCTTAATAAACCAAAAACCGTTTAACACATTTGTAATCTTTGTAAATCACAGAATTCTAACTGATCGACATGAGTTAATGGCGTAATTTCTAAAAATCTAACAAATACACTAATTTCTCGAAAAGTATTGAAGTTAGGTAAAGGGAACCCTAATACAGTTCGAACTATTGTCAAAAGACTACTCCATTCCGATAAAAATTTCTTGGGCGTTGTATTTAAAATAACTTTGAAGTTTGTAAACTTTACGCGTTATTCTTTGTATTTTATAAATTATAATTTGAAACAATAAACAACAGAATACGTACTTCCAAATATACTTATTACGATGACCTAGATTAGATTGTCTCATCTTTTCTGAATCGAAAAATACTTGAATTTTTTGACAACCCAACATTTTCAAAAAATGTTAGATATTTCGGAAACTGTAAGGTTTAGGTATAGGGAACTCTAATGAAAGTCTACCTTATTTTTACACCTTATTTCAAAAAAAAATTAAAAAGGAGGGTATTCATTTAAAATAATATAACTTTGATAAGTAACAAGTTTGTAAGTCAAACTAATTTTAGATTGTAGTCCTAGAAGGCTTACATAATCTCGCCCAAACAGATTTTGAAAACATTCAGTCGTTTGGGTGCTAGAGACCGACGCGTTGGGGGTGGCCCACCCTGTATATGTTTAATACCTGTAAAATTTGCGGTTTTTGAAATAATTCGAATTTTATCCAAAAAAGCGCCTTTACGGATGTATTATTATGTACCATCTTGCGTTTTGTTAGGAAAACTTTTGGATTTGGACCAAGGAAAGACGAAGCTTAAGCCTATTTTCTGAAGCAGAAATGTTAGAGATTAATGCTACAGGGTGTTCAAAGTATGTGTTTAACCGTGCGAAACTTGAACTTCAGAAAGTATCACTTTTCTCAAATAGAACACCCTTCATATATTTACGCTAGTGTTAGAGAATCAAAAATCACACAATTCTTCATAAATATGTTGTATTTGTATACTTATCTCTCACTGTTTTTGAGTTATTTTGGTTTTTCTATATTATTCATTATTTCAATGGTTTTTCTTATGATTATTTGCAGTAGCCATGAAAACAATTTCCCGCATGACAAATGTTTGATCTGTCAAACTGTTACTGCATTTTGGTAGCCATTTAAGAAAGTTTTGTGTATTCAATAGTCAAATAGTGGATTATTCTAAAAGTTAAGTCATTGATGTCGTTTATGTGTTAGGAATGGAGAGATTCGATTCTACTGATGGTGTGGACTATGTAAATCGCAACGTGGTGAATAGAAATACCAGTTACCACGAAAAAGTACTTGAGGTTCTGCTTCATATTGAAAAAAACACGCATGTCAGCAGGCTTCAAATAGCAACATGTGAAACGTCTCATTCAACTGTCAAACGAACAATTAGAAAGAAACTATCATGCTTACCATGTTGAATAACACCAGGAATTACGCAATGATGACCTCTAAAAACGAGTAAACTTTTGCCAGAGGATTATTGCTCAACTTGAGATGAACCCAAACTTTTTATCTTATACTATTTTTTTTCTGGCGAGGCTACGTTTAGAAGCCATAGTGCTGTAATTCGTCATAATATGCACTGTTAAGCATTAGATAATCTATTTTGGACCCGACAAATACAAAACCAAAAGCACTGGTCCATACATGTTTGGTGTGGAATTCTCCACAATAGATTTCCTCCTTTGCCTAACCTCCTTCATATGCTTAGTAATGATGAACGATAGAATATGTGGCTTCAATTGGACGGTGCTCCTCCGTAATACCATGGCGATTAACGTTTAATGATAATTATTCTCAAAAATGGAATGGGCGTGAAGGTTTTGTCCAATGGCCCCAAGGTCGTTCGATCCCACCCCATTAGATCTATTCTTGTGGGAATGTATTAATGGACGTGTATATGTCAGATTTCCCACTACAAAGGAAGATATCGATCAGAGACGCTTGTAAAACGATAACACTGGAAATGTTGGGAAGCGTGAGGCAAAACATAATAATACGACTAAATGTATGTATTCAGCCGGAACATATTTTAAGAAGAACTCATTAGTAGCTGTTAAATTATCCAATGTGTTTATCTTGCTTGTTTTCAAATCAAAATAACTCAAAAACAGTGAGATATGGCATGATACATACTTATGTAGAACTGTGTGGTTCTTAATTCTCTTTAACACAGCTTAAAAATATGCTGTTCTATTTGAGAAAGGTGATATCCTGGAATTTCAAGTTTCGCAGGCTTAAACATATGGTTTGAGCATTGTGTTGCATTTATCTCTAATTTTTCTGCTTCAGAACATAGACTTACGCTTGGTCTTTCCTAGTCCAAATCTAATAGTTTTCCTAACAAAACAAGATGGTACATAAATAAAGTTACACCTGTAAATGCGATTTTTTGGATAAGATTCGAATTATTTCAAAAAACCGTAAATTTTACATGCATGAAACCTACATAAATAGTTTCATAGTTGCACGTAGAATCCAAAAATCGAATAATGTACAGGGTGTTCCATTAAAAAATACTTACTTTGTCTTGACCTGCTTTTTTTGGAACACTATGTATAGTCAAGAATAATTTTAAAATACGCGTACTTACTAGCCATATAATACGATAAATACATTTTAAAGCACTAGTTTACTCTATAATTGACTCACCCTGCACCATTTTGTATTAGCTCGATAGCAGATGTTAAATCATAGTCTTTGGTCTGTAGTAGCTTGCTGGCCGGAATAATACAATTTAAGATTGTATACCAAATTGAACATAAAACTTAAATTGTTTAATACTGTGCAATAGGCCAGCAGTAGCATCTCTTATAGAAGTGTGAATTTCAGTATCGTCGTAAATACTTCCCAATTTATACCTTAAGGGTTTTAGAGCTTCTACTCGACTGTCGGTACTTGAGTGTCACTCAGTGGTTTTAGAGTTAGTCCCTTAAGATATTTTAATAATATGGCCCATCTAACGATTGAGGAAGCAAAAAATAAGTAAATCTTTTGAACTACATTAAAAAAAATTGCGGCTTCTAATGACGTCTTTCCCATAACGTTGACTAAATTTAATGTGTGGCTACTACATGGCAAGTAAAATGCTCGTGGATCCATTGCCCTTATTCTAGATTGTACCCCTAATTTTTTCACCTCTCGTATAGACCCCGTTGTCGTAAGCCTGACCTCTCATATCCTGCAAATTTAACCCCAGTTTTTTAATTATTACATTTGAAAGGTTTTGTCTGGTCGATATCTCAACTGGAAGAAAGCCTAAAAAGCTTTCATTAATCTTAATGATAATATCATTGGGGTTAGATTTGTCAATAGACACATATCTAACTAAAAATGGCATTTGCTCTTACTGACATCAGGAATACAATCTAGAATAAAGGAATAGTATTTGAATTGCTTAATATGTGAATGTAAAAGATAAATCAATTCGTTTTAGCTATCTTTTGCGGGATAGTGAACTTAAACTTCTTATGCGAACATGCTCTTCCATTATTAGATCAAATTGATCTAGTAGGATGATTTCTAAAAAAAATCCACTATTGAAGAAATAAAGTTTGTCACTGGTACCACTAATGGCTATACAATTTTGAGCAAGAATTTTTATTGTGGACACAATACGTAGAAGCGTCTCCTTCATGCTAATAATTTGCCTCTGCAGCAATAAGCCTTTGTAACTCATTGTCAATGGTTTTAGAAGATTGTAATTGCTGACCAAATTCAATCCAAGACATTTGGCATTAAATGTGATTTTTTTATGGCCCATGTTCTTTTAAAGTGTTACTTAGGTGCCTCCAACGTGTAAATCCTTCAGTGAAAAGAGAACTAAAAGAGCAACTAAAAAGTTTACAGCAAGAACAATACACACAGTTTTTTATAATGTAGTGTACTAACCAGTTATGCAGTACTTTTTCTCTGTTTTTCAGTGTTTTCGTATGCGCACTGAATGTTGAACCGGTGTTATCAACTGGATAGTCCTTTAATGGTTTAGATGGCTCCTCTTTTATTAAAAATCTTTCAACGTTTATCATACCATATGGCCAAGACCCTGGATGGGAATCTACGATGACCACAGATTATGTATTTTGTTTAGAAGTTCCCGGAGTCGGTTCTTCTAGTCATATGTCTTCTGTCATTATTGGTCATGGTTTTCTGATCGACGGTATCTTTATAATTTAAGTTTGAGTCGGCTTCAACTTGGGAGCCTTTTTATTTTGTACTGAGCACTAGATAACTTTTGCGCCCATCTGACATTCTAAAATATACAAAAAATTATTAACAAAGTATTTTATTGCTCAATCACCGTAAATAATGTTAAAACCAGTAGTTAAATTATGTGTAACTGTTACTTTATTTCACATCCTAAATATCAAAATAATAGTACGGTTTCAATTGTAGATTGAGTACGTGAACCATAAAGGAAAACACTAATACTTTACACTGCATCCTTGCTTTTTGTGGAACTCCCACAGCTATAGGAGATAATTCATTTGAGATGATTATTTACTTCTTTACAAGCTTAAAAAATTTTGAATAGTTTTTGAAATAAAAAAAATAGTAGTCGCGTTATTCCATATACGCAAGTGTAACTTACCTGTTACGAATTCTGTGACGTCTCTATAATATTTTTCAGATCAAAATTCACTTATCAATCAATACACATTACAAATTAAAAATTTTCCATATCCTTAAATTTCATATTTTGATGAAAGTTAAAAAAAATCGTCATTTAATAATAGAAAAATTAACTTCATAGAGAAAAATTTAAAGAATAGAAATAAGAACGTTGTAAATTAGTCATTAGTCATTAATTGGAAATTCCTTTTTGAGCCACCTCTAAACTCTTAGCTGGCATGAATTGATTCGGCAGTAATATGAAATAATCATAGTAACTTACCTAAAACATTAATCGCACTTTTGCAGAACACAGTAACTGTCTAAATAAAGCAAATAATCTTCGTCTTTTCTTTTATAAGGGTTATGAAGAACATGTTGAAACAGATAAAATCCAGGGCGCGCTATAATCTTTGTCATCTTATTTTCAGGAATCGACCGAAATGTCTTACTTGTGTTTTTAATGGATAGAGAACAGATTTGTTACAATAACGAAATAATATATATATATATATATATATATATATATATATATATATATATATATATATATAGAGGAGAGAGAGAGAGAGAGAGAGAGAGAGGGCGCCACATACAGGTTTCCATTTTGTTTGAATCGGTCCTAACTTTTTTGCCATACACTGTATGTCATTTTCGACTGGAAAAATTTGTTTTCCCATCTTTTCCGCTTTAGAAAGGTATACCTTATTGAAGTCGCTAGGACCAACGGTTTACGATAAAAATGCATCCGATGCATGCAAATTATTATGCATTGCAAATAAGTTACTTTGGCGCTTTTGGATAATTTGCATGCATCGGATGCATTTTTCTCGTAAACCGTTGGTCCTAGCGACTTCAATAAGGTATACCTTTCTGAAGCAGAAAAAATAGGCAAACAAAGTTTTCTAGCCGAAAATGACATAGAGTAAGGTAAAAAAGTCAGGACCGATTCAAACAAGATAGAAACCTGTATGTGACGCCCTCTATCAGTAATAAAAGAACTAAGGTCATATTTGAATTCTGCGTGATAAAAAGCCCCTGTATACAAAATTTCGTCCGCTTATTACATCATTGTAAAAAGATATTAAAAAAAAACAAAAAAATAATTAAACTTCAATCTTTTAAACGAAGGCGTTGCGGACCTAAGTTCATAGGAACTTTTTTTCTTATTTTAGTGTCCTCTATTGCGTGGTACTATGCATGGCACTTTTTTCTATGTCACCCTATATATGTATATATATATATATATATATATATATATATATATATATATATATATATATATATATATAGCAGATCAGCAACGTCCCTAAGCACCAAAACCTTCATCTTCATCTTAGCATCCCTGTTTCGGCCATCTTCATCTTAATGCATCTGAATAATTCATCTTAAAATGGTTCATCTTAGTTCATCTTAATTCACCTTAATTCATCTTAGCATCGTTCATCTTAATTCACCTTAATTCATCTTAGCATCCTTAATTCAACTTTGAGCATGGGCAAATTTAGAACACCCTGGGAAAATTTTATTGGACGTGGCACTTTTGATGTTTGCCGACACTGCTCCATGATCTTAATTCACCTTAAAATTCTGTATGGTAGGCCATGTCCCCTGCTTACTGATTGGTCCATAGACTCCGCCAAGTCTCCGTGCTCTGATCTATGAATCAACACTATTAATCAAATCAATCAATGAGCTAACAACTCTTCGTAACTTTCAGGTAACGATTCTTCCACTGTATATACCTAACTCGTTTGAGCGACCGCGCACTTTGTAGATAAGACTAACCGACGCTTAGAGTTGGTACTCTCCCTAAACGTGAGGGCGCCTGCGGGGAAAACAGTCGATCATCCGCAAATCAATCTCAATCAAGTCAATCAATCAAACCGGAACTTGTTCTCAGGTCTTCGCACCTTGTCGGGTCTTCGCCCCCTTGTCGGACAGGAAAACTTGGAAATTGGAAATAGTATTCTAATAGGGCATATCTCATAGGACAGCTATAGACCTCCGGAACTTGTTCTCATGTCTAGTGGTGTATTTTTAAAACTAACGAGTGTTTCCTGTAATAGAGTTTGGTCCAAATCAATCTCAATCAGATCAATCTCAAGCAAATCAATCAAATCAATAACAGATTTTTAATTACAACCCAATTTTAAATCGTAAAGTAATATACAAGTAAATTCAAGATGAAGTACTTAATAGTTTTCCCAATCATTAATATAAAGTAATTATTTTCTGGATTTCCCCTGTTATGTAACGACAATAACATTCTTTCACTATTCAAATACTTCTGACATGCTTGGAAAATCCCACTAATTGCATAGGTACAGACCTATTATCGGAAAAACAGACCATGAAAATTGATTTGATTAATCGATTTGCTTGAGATTGATCTGATTGAGACCGATTTGCAACAAACTCTATTACAGAAAACATGAGTTAGATGGCGTTACAAACAATCAGAGGAGGCCTATAGCTGTCGTATGAGATAGTATGCCTTATTAGAATACTATTTCCAATTTGAAGTTCTCCTGTCCGACAAGGGGGTGAAGACCCGACAAGGTCCGAAGACCTTAGAACAACACAGTAAGCGGTCGCTTATCGGATATAGGTATATACAGTGGGAGAATCGCTACCTGGAGGTTATGAAGAGTTGTTAGCTCATTGGCTGATTTGATTAATAGATTTGATTGACTGATTGGAGCACGGAGTCTGAGCGGGTCTATGGATCTATTAGTAAGCAGAGGACATGGCCTACCATATAGAATTAAGATGAGTTAAGATCGTAGAGCAGTGTCGGTAAACATCAAAAGTGCCTCGCCCAATAAAATTTTCCCACGGCGTTGAAAATTTTCCCACGCCCAAAATATGAATTAAGATGAGCTGAGATGATAGATGCTACGGTGAGTTAAGTTGAATTGAGATGAACTAAGATGCATTAAGCTGAATTAAGATCAACTAATATGAAGGATGCTAAGATGAATGGTCCTTAGGGATGCTGAAGATGAGTTAAAATGCATTAAGATGAAGATGGCCGACAAAATGACCGAAACAGGGATGCTAAGATGAATTAACATGAACTAAGATTGTTGTCCTTGGGATGTTCGTGAGCTCCTTCTACTAATAGTCCGTAATACAACAACTAGCACGTTAGTAATAGAATGGTAATTGAAGATGCATCACCAATTACTAAATGAAGCGAAATTCTAATTTGGATCTATAATATAGCCTTTTTTTATTCATTGGACCAAAAATATACAACGAATAAGCATTCTATACAAATCAGTTTTTTGCCACGTACCTAACATGTCTATGTAGAAAATTTGGGAACAAGCATTTGGACAGTCAAAATGATGCCCCTAAAATTTACCGCTCGGTGCAGAGGGACCGGTTGCACTGCCCTATCGCCGGTACTGACCTAGCTATTCTTTAATAAAATAAAAATTGGCTTTTAAATTCGTATATCTAAGTATTACGTCAATAGCAGACTTATATTTTGATAACTCAATTAATTTTTAAACCTATTATCGGTTATTGAAGATATAATTGTTATCGAAACGTTTAAATTTGTATAAAAGATTTAATACCCTTCGTTTTTTTTTCAAGAAAACGGTATAAATTACAATCATATTATTAATGTTACGAGAGTTAAGGAAATATCAATTTCATTATTACATTCGTTTACCATTAACCACGATTGATTGCTTACCTACAGTTAAATTTATTGTATTGTAATCAAATTCTCACAATTATCTCTTATATTTTTTAATGATGAAGATTCAATCATTAAGATAAAACTTCAAATTGAATCTAATACCGTTAAGCGAACTTTAGATTCTCATTTTGGCGTTATTGTATTTATATATTAATTTGCAATTACATCCAGACAAGCTGTGTAAGAAAACTGTGTTTTATGAAAAAGAGTTATAATTTTTAACGATACTTGTATGTGTGTGAAAACGCTTTCGCCATTGTTTTTTTTTTATACAAATGCAAACATTGTATGAATAAAAATAAGTTTCGTAACTCCTGCGAACAATAAACAAAACACAATAGAAAATTTAATTTTTTTTTGTTTTGTCTTTTATAGTTACTCTCAAGAATAATGTCTTACAAATAACAAATTTCAATAATTTGCTTGAATTATTTTGGGCCAAACAAAAGTTTTTTTCTTTACTGTATCGGGTGGTCAACTAAGAACGGCTGTCGGCCATATCTCAGGAATGGATTATGGCACAGGTTCGATAAAAAATTTTTTATAACAAAAGTGGCCTCGAGAAACGCCTGGAAATTATTTTCAGAATTGTAGGTCTACCGCTAGAGGGCGTATTTGACAATTAAAATTTTAAAAAGCAAGATTTTTCAAAATTTACTCAATTAAGGGGCATATTAAATATTATAATCAGGTTCCTCGACAAATTCTGCATATTTTTTATTTGACAAGTTTTAGTCTATCTCTTCAAATAAGGAGTGGGGGAGAGTGGGAACCTTGTCACGAAAAAACGCCTTTAATTCAGGTTCTGCTTGTCCGATTTTAATAAACTTGATGTTGTTTGAAAGAGCTTTTGTTAAACAATAGAAAATTTGTAAATTTGAGGCAATCTGATTAATAACATAAATGCTAGAGGGCGCTGTTTAATATTTTTTTAATATTGTGTTTTCTCTTTACAATTTTAAATTTAGGTAATCTAGCGCCAACCATAACTTTAGTATGATAACAGTTTAAATTACTGCAGACCAATGTAAGATCTTTTCATCCAGGCTAAATTTAATAATTTCCGTTAACGCAAACTAGCCTACTAGACGTTGGAAGAACAATTCCCGCCATTTACCTGTTTCTTACGATATCTCAGAATAGGAAAAAGATATCGACTTGCAGTTTTCACTGTTTTATTACTAATTTAGTCTACTTTTTAAAGACCTACTTAAATTTTTATGCTTCCGTTTAAAATTGTAAAGAGAAAACACAATATTAAAAAAATATATAACAGCGCCCTCTAGCATTTATGTTATTAATCAGATTGCTTCAAATTTACAAATTTTTTATTGTTTAACAAAAGCTCTTTCAAACAACATCAAGTTTATTAAAATCGGTCAAGCAGAACCTGAATTAAATGCGTTTTTTCGTAACAAGGTTCCCACTTTCCCCCCCTTATTTGAAGAGATAGAATTTGCCTAGGAATCTGATTATAATATTTAATATGCCCCTTAATTAAGTAAATTTTGAAAAATTTTGGTTTTTAAAATTTTAACTGTTAAATACGCCCTCTAGCGGTGGACCTACAATTCTGAAAATAATTTCCAGGCGTTTCTCGAGGCCACTTTTGTTATAAAAAATTGTTTCCCGAACCTGTGCTATAATCCATTTCTGAGATATGGCCGACGGCCGTTCTTAGTTGGCCACCCGGTACTATAAATCCTTTCGCTAAACGCAAAACGCCATCTTAGTTGTTTTTGGACATCCCGTTTTTCCAGGATAATTGCCCAACAAGTTGAGAAATTCATTGAAACGCTCGAAACCTTCGAAGAAGGCGTGTGCTACTCTATCGTGCGGTCTATGGTTCGGTATATGCTCTAACGTGCGCTCTACGGAGTGCGGTTTACCTGTGGCATACGGTCTATTTACATAACGTTTGCACTTAGTTACCCGAGTGCTTCTTTCCTCCCTATAATATGTCATTAAGATATAATGGCAATTTCAAAGAAAACAACATGGTGATAAAACATAAAACTAAACTTTTACTGTCACTTTCATCTAATTACCCTTGCCTTTAATTAGTCAATTATTAGATTAGGGTATAATAATAATAATCTTCTGCATTTGTCACTATGTTTGCAAGAGACGCCATTCCTTCTAAAGAAACCGCAACAGGATTCCTGTAGCAGCACCACCTACTGCAGACAATCGCTCATGTATACCCTTGCACCTGTTGTTGTACTCCCATGGAGATGAAAAGAAAACGTGGCAGATGAAGCGAGTTACGACCTGTTTTCCATTGCCCCCAGAGGGGGTTGCCAAATAAGCCGATCTCTAACAGGCATCCAATTTTTCCACTATACGGACATGAACAACACTGCAATTTGAGCTTATTCTAATATTGGAAATGTTTTTTTATTTCATTATGGAGACCAACTTGGAAGTAACCGGCAGATGCATAGCACGTTCGACGCAAACCTTGATGGATTGGTTCACCATGTGCGGAACAGTGTGCTCCAGCATGATGTCAGTCCAACAAAGAAGATAGCTTATGGGAACTCTAGATGACCCTGTCCAAATCGACGAGTCTCGACTTTCTGGTTGTCGTAAATATAACAGGAGGCACCTTCTTCAGGGAACCAAGCGGCGCAGTCAGAAGATTCCGATGCGGATATAGACAACACCGACATCACGAAAAACGAATAGACGGAGCATATTTTTAAGCACCAGAAATGAAGTGCGATACTTTATCGTACCATGATGAAACCAAACCACATTAACTCCGCGCATCGAAAGGGAAGTTCAAGTGGGATTCGTTGTTTATTCCGAGGAGTGGGCAGCATACCGGCAACTACAGGATTTGAGCTATGAACATGGACAATAAACCACTAACATAATTACGTTTACCGGGATACTTGAGTCCATTCTCAGTTGATGGAAAGAAAACGTCTAGATGCAAAGATACTAATCGTGAAAAAATGCGGTCTGTCCTCATCAACTCAGAGCCATTTGGACTTTGCGGCCATAAAGACCATTCAAACAAGTTTATTGCGATATATATATATATATATATATATATATATATATATATATATATATATATATTATATATTTACGTTTGGAGACTTCTATGTGCCCTTTCTCAATTAAAACATGAAACAAGCTAACTAAATATTAAACTATAATTATGACGAACGGCTGTGCCGCGAGTCAATGGTGCAAGATATGATGAAGAATTTATGTTGTTCGTAGAGACCGGAGTATTGGAATAATTATGAGGAGAATATTCCAATACCCCGACCTCTACGAATAGTATAAATTCTTCATCATATCTTGGACCATTGACTTGCAGCAGAGCCCGTTCGTCTTAATTATAGTTTAATGTTTAGTTAGCTTGTTTCGTGTTTAATTGATTACTTCATTTTTAACAAAGGGGACATAGAAGTCTCCGAAACGCAGAATTTTATATTTTACTTAATAAAACACAAGTTGAATCCCAAAAAATAACCTTTTTAATTAATAATAATACTTGTGGAAACCTAAACAATAATATTATATCTATTGACCGGGTATCCAAAGCGTCACGCGACGGAAGATTGTGGCTTTGCTGTAGATTTTTCATTAAAATCATTTGTACAAAGGTGATTCGTAAAAGTAGGGGGGTATCAACTTTTTTATTTTAAATGAAACACCCTGTATATCATTACATTTTTGGATAGCCTTATGAATAAGCTTTTCAACGATGTATACATTTGTACATATAAAAGGCAACGTTGCCACGTTATTTATCAAAAATATATTTTTTTCCTGAATGTAAGGTTAGCAATAAAAATTAATTCTTGGTTTATTATCTCAGTTGAGGCAAATTAGTTCAGGGATATAATTAAGCTAGGTATAGGCTTTGAAAAGATGTAAATGTGTTATTGATATATTGAATAGGGAAGAGAAGGCTCCGTGTGAAACTTGAGCATGTTCAACGTACATCAATTCTCTTATTTCAAATGGAACACCCTGTATATTTTAATATGATTTAATATTTAGTACTCTTAAAGACCTAACTTTTGTGTAAATACATTGATACCGCTAAAATTTAGTTTTTAAAATATTTCCATTTTTTAAATCTTTCTGAAGAAAAGAAATATATATATATATATATATATATATATATATATATATATACACATTTCTTTTCTTTCTTACATATAATCTGTAAATATATAGCTAGTGATGCTTGCCTACAATTTTGTATTTTTTAATGTGGTAAACGACTCTAAATTCATTGAAACAACAATGTAGACCGCACGCTACAGTAATGGTTTGTTAGGCAGACCGCACACTCAACTGCGGACCGCACGTTAAAGTAGCACCACGAGGTGTTTGACATTCAAATAATGCGCATAGATCTTTTCCCTAGATAATTGACTTCCACAGAGCTTCTTTACGGTACTATAAATTGTTGCACGATCCATTTACACTGTGCGTTGCGCACGCCTATTAAAATAAGCATGTTTTGTAGTAAGGCTTCCAGAATCTGAAAATTTTCTTCAAAATTCAAACTTACTCGTAATTATAGCTCAAAAAGTCATAAGGCGCCACTACGGTTGGAATTTTTTTTGAGTAATGTCCTTGGGTTAGATGATAATAATCACTCGGTAAATAACTAACCCAACTTCAAATACAAGTTGCATAAAGTTCAATTTAAAATTCTAAAGTGCAACAAAATATGGGTAATAGCACCAATCTTTAATTTACAATATAATTCCACAATTTATTTTATATAATTATTGATTTCTCAACGCGTTTCAATACAGCATGCATCATTATCCAGAAAAAATATATAAGTGAAGCAATAACAAATAGTTATAGTAACAAATCATAAAGGTAAAACATCAGACTTGATGTAAATTATAATTCTATATTTAAAATATCTGATAAAGGTGAGTTTATAAGATCAACCTGTTCGTTCATTACAGGTACTTTCTGTTTACGTTTATAAATTTCCAATGCTTCCAAAACATTTAATTTGTCTTTTTTGTTACAAAAGTGTAATATTTTTCTGTGATGTCATAAGGTGATCGATTATTTACTATTAGATGTTTAGCATAATTTCATTTGTCATTGTGTTCATACTCGTAACGTCTAATGTGTTCTTTGTATCTAATATCAAAGTGTATGTTCAATGTAAATAGAATTAATTACACAGTGTGCAGTTCAATGTCTAAATACCATATTTCAAAATGTTTAATCTTTCGCATTAAATAAACATTTAAGAACATTAATATTAGTTTTGAAAGTGACTTTGCATTTCTTGTTCTTTTGTAATATGTGAGCTACATTTTCTGATATTTTCCAAGATACGAAATTTGTGTGTATTTAATTTCTGTCGGTCCTGTGTTAATTGGGTAATAGATTTTAAAAGACAATTTGTATTCTTGATTTTTTAACGGACTGTCCGTTACCTTTAAAATGTAACCGTTTGCTTGTAAAATTTATTTTATGAGTCATTTCTTTATTGAAATTTGTTTGGTTGCATGGTAATGATCCTGCTCTATGTACTAATGATCTATATGCAGCTAACTAATGTGTTTTATGGTGAATCGTGTGGAATTGTAATGTCCGTATGTGTAGGTTTTCTGAATGTGGAGAACTCTAACTTGTTCTGTGTATTAATGTTTATGTTTAAATCTAGAAAATTAATTACTCTATTTTCTTCTTTCTTTAATGTAAATTTTATGTTGGGGTGTATATTGTTAACATTAATTAAGAACTCATCAATAAAATCAGATGAACTACCAAAATATGCTAAAATATCAACATAACGAAACCAAAATACAATCTTATCAGAAACATTTAAGTCAAAAATGAAAATTTAAGTGTGTATTTAGATAAATCTTATTATTGAGAATGTAAACTAAGTTTGATTAAGACAGACATAAAAGAATGGAATCAACTCTATTCTTGTAACTAATATTATTATTAAATGAAAAATTATTTAATAAACTCATACATTATTGAAGGGGTATTTTAGGAAACATACTAGTAACATCAAAACGTACAAGTATATTATGTTTTGTAGTTTATTAATTAGTTCTAAAGAAAAATTTTAATGGAATATTTTGATTTGTAATTTAAATTGTTAGTTTATTTACTAAAATATGATTAGGTGCTTGGATGTAATAAACTACGGGTCTAATAGGTATGTTTGGCTTGTAGATTTTTATGAGACGGTACAGTTTTGAGACTTGTGGGCTCTTGTTTAAAATCTGTTGTTTCTCTAAATCTGTAAAGAATCCAAAATTTATAAACATAAACAGAAAATACCTCCGATGAACGAAAAGATTGATATTATAGACTCACCTTTAACAAATATTTTAAGTACAGAATTATAATTTACATCAAGTTTGATTTATACCTTTACGATTTGTTACCATAACTACTTGTTTGTTATTTTGCTTATATATTGTCTAGTGATAATATATGTGGTATGCATTAATGCTATTAAATATGGAATTCCACGAAGTATGATTAAGGGACATATATTTAAAATATGGGTACTTAATCTTGATAAGCCTAATTAACATCAAAATAATGATTACACAATGCTTAAACAAATTTTGAAAATGCAAAATATTAAAATTATTAGCAGCGCTACCTAATCTTTGCATAAGGCAAAAATATTTATAAAGTGTAAACACTTTTACTGTCTTTAAGACTCTCTAAAGTATAATTTGCTTTAAATCTCAACAGTGCACATAAATTTGCATAGATACGCTCATTAAATTTAGTTCAGTTCAAATAAACAAATGAGAAACCGTTAATTAAATTTTAAAAACGTAAAGGTAAAAAAATATTAACCGCACTTTGTAATGTTTGCGTCATTAAACCATCTGGAGAAATGTAATCGCTTAAAGTTTTCTATTAGCTCTCGTATATTTTACATATAGACTCAACATCAAAATCAATAAGCAAATACCTCAAAACCAATTTTGAAATCCCCAATGGCCTAAACAAGCCTTATTAATTTGTTTTTGTATAACTAAACTTGATTTTAGATTGTGCAATATGTTTATGTTCCATACGGTTAACACCAAATAGTATTCCATAAACGTGATAAAACAGTAGTAAATCTATTTTCATCATATGAGCACTTGGTAGCTGATGATAAAATATCCGCAGCACAGAAATTATTAAGTTTTACATTTTTTCTCCAAATGAATAAAATGTATGCACTATAACTATGCTTCGTTATGTATGGTTTCATATTTCAATTGTGAAAAAAAAATCCTAAATATTTAATTTGAAATACGGAGTAAGTAATAAAAACAAACAATTCGCTACTAGATTGAGAAAGTTTAAATTAAATTTAAAAAAAAACAGGCAGCTAGAAGTTGTTCAATTAAAATGATAATAGTAATCAAATCCAGATCAGCTTTGTAAGGATTCAGACTGTAAGCTTCTGTATATAAAGTTACTATTAATAAAGCAAGATTAATAAGTAACACCTCCAGAGATTTAGTGCTGGTCAATGCCATAAATATACACAAAACAGAATAGAAATCTAATATATTAATAAATAAAGTAGAAGCACTCTTAGCCCTCTACAAATATTATCACTTAAAATCAAACAAATATATATTACCAGCGCTACTTAATGCGGTCACTTCACTTTTCTTTAAACGTTCAAAAATATGGTATTCACAATGCTCACGAATAAGCTTGCTAGCTTTAAAACAGGTCAGGGTTAATGATCAACCAAACATTGATTAATTTTTGGAAGAACCTATATGAATAAATGACCATCAATTGCACAAGGGAAACCAAGAAACGGCATTTTATAATACTCATCAAATTATTCAATAACACAAAGTTAACATAATGATATATAATGATATATCAGTTATGAATATCCACTTTAACAGAAACGTAATTAAAATATACATCCTCTAATGAAGTGCAAATATAGCGCAAACAACTGCTCTGTCCAACAGTGGAAAAAATAAATAAGCAACATAAAGCGAATTTAGAGAGTAAGCTTGTCAAGATTTGACTTATTTCAAAGGAACATACTGACACAGGTACAAGCAAAGACACAGGCACGAATATGGACACAGACATAGACACAGACACAGGCATAAAGACAGACACACTCACACTCATACCCTCACACGCGACACACACACACACACACACTCACGCACACATTCACACATACACACATACACACATACACACACACACACACACACACACACTCACACACACTCACACACACTCACATACCCCCACACACAGTAACACACACTCACACACACTCACACACACACACACACACTCACACACTCACACACACTCACACACACTCACACACACTCACACACACTACACACTCACACACACACTCACACACACTCACACACACTGACACACACTCACACACACTCACACACTCACACACACTCACACACACTCACACACACTCACACACACACACACACACACACACACACACACACACACACACTCACACTCACACATACCACACACACACACACACACACAGACACGGGCGGATGGACGGGCAGGCGGGTGGGAGGGCGCACGGACGTATGCACACGCACACCCGCACACGCTCATACACCCACACCCACACACATACACACGCACACGCCCGCGCACACGCGCACACACGCGCACACACGCGAGCGCACGCGCACACACGCGCACACACGCACACAGGCACACACACGCACACACACGCACACACGCACACACGCACACACGCACACACCCCGCACACACACGCGCACACGCGCGCACACGCGCGCCCACGCGCACACACGCTCACACACGCTCACACAGGCGCACACTCCCGCACACACCCGCATACACGCTTACACACGCCCACACACGCACACACACGCACACACACGCACACGCACGCACACGCACGCATATGCACACCCACACACACCCACACACACACACACGCACACACACGCACACACACACGCATGGTGCGGAGGGCTGCGCTGACGCGGAAAGACGCAAACTCAGACTCACAAGCCTTTATCTCTATGACCAACCTTAGATTAACAATTCGTAATTTTGACACAAAGCTTACTTAGCCTTCTTTAAGGCGATAGTTATTAGAGATCATCGACATTAAAAATAAGAAAAAACATTTAATAGATATTGACACATTGAAAGTGATAATATAGAAATTTAAACTTTTTACAACTAAATCCAGTAACTTATCTAGCTCTGCTAGTGGTTGAATATCAAATTGTTTTAATATAAAGTACTAATTAGTCGAAATAAACCATTTTGATGTTCAACCACCTGGAAAAAAATTTATTTATCAAATCATTTCTTGTGTATAGGTGAAACCTTTTTTTGAATAATGCTCTTGTTTTAAATAACTGTAGCACAACACAAAGCATACTCTTTTTTCTTCTTTCAATGCACAAACCGTACCACAATGGTCTTTTCGTGGTATTAAATACTGATTTTATTTTGATCTAAAACCGTTACGAAAGTTCATTTCATTCGATAACCTCTTTAATTGACTTAAATAACAGCAATTAATGACCAGAAGTTGTTTTTTACACATTAAAATACCTTCAGAACATTTTGATGATCAATTTGGAGCATCCAATGTGGATTATTTGCTGACCAGTAATGAGCATCAGTAGCTGACACTGTACCAGTTGATAACACAGTCATAATTTACTTTTTTAAGAATACAAACATATTGCAGATATCTGTATTTGTTGAGTATTTTGATTTTTTCCTGAATAATTTAAAATGTACGGCACTATTTTTTCTGTCATTACTGTCATACAAGCCGTTTAAAGTAACACGTGTTTATTGTGCTCCTGAAATTAATAAAGTTTGTGCCTATCCGTACGCATGTAAGTCTATAAAATAATGTCTGTACAAATGGAAAAATGTAGATTTCCTATTTCTAAAGACAACTTTTTAAAAAACTATCTAATGAGTTAAATAAAACTTTTAAAAATAATAGTTCCGGCACAAAGTGGTATGAACGATTTCTTCAACGGCATCCTGATGTTCGGACTTCTGATGATCCATAGGAAAAACATAGGTCTCAAGATGATTTATAGAAATTTCTGAATATCTAGAAGAGTGCGGATTGACTCATGCTCTAAATGATTCTCGTCGGATATTTAACACTAAGGGGAATGTAACTACATTAGGTAACGCTAGGGAACAAATAGAAACAAAGTATGAAAAATTACCAAACTATTCTGCTTGCACAAAAGGTCTATCTAAAATCTTTTCCAAAGTTAAAATACTTATCTTTTTTGGGTTTTTAGTGTAATACAATCTATATAGATAAGCAGGATAGGCCGGAACTTTTTATAAAATTAATTGTGAAAATTGTGAACAAATATATGTAGGCAAACATTTGCCTCATATAAAATACAAAGGTTGGGACAAGTCTGTCGTAGTCCTACATATGTTTGATAAAAATCATGTAGTAGATAAGGTATCCTTATGTTGGTAATAAGCACGAACTTGATTGTTATGAAAGTTTAGAAATCTTCAAAAACAAATAAATTCTAATTACTTTTTCTTATCTTTTTCAACTTAAAATTTGAATACTACGAAAATAAATATGCACCTACTTTGTGATTGAAACAAGCCGCATTTCAAAGTACAAAGCTACGCTTTTTAAAATACATACAAGACATAAGTACCTATGCCGTTCTTCTCTGCTGGTTGGATGAACTCGTGACACGTTGTGCGTGAACGTTGCGTAGAATATTACATTAACGTGCGATTAGTCATCGCTTTTTTACTTACTACATATCTCAGCAAAATAGAACTGACAATAAGTTATTTTGAACCACACTGTTGTAAATTTTCAAGAAAATGCATAAACTTTGCAGCACCCCAATCGTGGCGCTATGGCATCCCAAGGTTCAGCAGTGTGAAATCCTGTTGGAAAACACTGGCCTAAACTTTCGGCAGCCTAATCGTGGCGCCGTGGCACCCCAAGGTTTCGCTGCAACACGGTTGAAAAGCACTGGTCTAAATACGTACCTTTTAAAAGAAAATGCATCCAGCAACCAAGAATCTTATATTTTAAATGAGAAACAGACTCCAGAAAAAAGCAATCCAGGTCATGCGTCTAGAAAATGTCACTTCCAAGCCAGATAATGAAAATCTCGACCTAAATATACAGAGTCAGTTTAGAAGAACACTATTTTGACCTGAAATAAAAACCTAAAATACCGGTAAGAAGAAACATTGGTAAGAAAACCTAGATTAGAAAGTAAAAGACTGAAAAAAGTAAACCATGTAAAAAACAAGTAACAACTAAGAAAATTGATCAACTATTATCAGAATCGAATGTTTCAAGTTCTGAACACGACGAGCTAGTTTCAAACACTACCAATGGCAGTATAGTTCTGAAAAATATACCTATGTAGCATATTTTTTAAACAAACGGTGGTTTAGATCGTACTTTAGTTTATGCTTAATTAAAATTCTATCTTTTTGTTGCGTTTTCTTTCTTCTTTTATTTTTAATTATCTCGCACGTATTGATCCAAACTGTCACTTATGGGGACAAAGAAGTCATCGTTAGGAACATTCTAAATGCTTACTTTAATACACACGTAATTAAACTATTTGGCTTCTAAATGCAATACTGGGTGGGTCATAGGTCACGCTCTCATAGAAAAATTGAATAACTTATATAGTTTTCATTGTGTCGTTTTTTGATTGTCAGAAATAAATAAGTCACAGTTGAGAAATTTATAATGAAAAAATTCACAACCGAGCAAGGAACTACCATTTTATTTTAAAAATCAAAAACGAATTATTCTGAACCACAGAGCGTACCATCGCCATTTCAACATCAGGATTTCGCCCTCGAGGTGAACAATTTATCCCTTGGTTGAACATTATCCATGGCGCTATAGATCGTCAAGATCTGGGAAACCACCAGCTTGTTTAGAAGCAAACATTGCTTGTGCACGGAAGATGTCTAGGAAGGACCAAGAACGTCCACCCTAAGATAATCTAACCATCTGAGGTTGTCGCGGACGTTACTGAGACGCATTTTGAAGTGGTTGCAGATGTTTCCATATAGGAGTAACGCCTAACATTTGTAGTCCGCTTTCTAGGGTAGCCAGACAAGATCAAAATTAATTCATCACCTGATTATGAGCGACGAAGCAAATTTCCCTCTGAATAGCTTTGTTAATAAGCAAAATTGCAGGCTTTGGACTACAGATAATCCACAAATTATGCATCAAAACCTATATCATCTTGTAGGGGACACTTTGGGGCATAGGAAATGGAAATGTACAACTTTATTTAGTAGGACCGAACTTTGCAAATGGCGGTTAAACGTGACTGAGGTCGAGTTAGGAAAACTAGGTTTTTCTTAACATTAACCGTTGTAACAATTTAAGCGTTTATTCTAAAATTCTGATTTCTTGCATACCGATAACTGAATTATGAGCGCTTCTAACAGCAATTCAGGAATTTTCAAAAAATGTTATAGTTTTTTTAAAATAAAGTTACAACAAAAAAAAATTATCAAAATCGTGCATCCAAGACTTGACCTTACGGCGAGCTATGTGAATTATTGAAAATTTCTATACATATATGTATCGAATCCAATGTCGCCAGAAAACGTAGAAAGTTTAAAAAAGAAATTAAGTCACTACCTTCAATAGTTACAGAAATATTAATTTTTATTCAAGAGCTTTGGAATGCGCATACCCTCATCAGGAAGCGCCGCGCGACGGAGTCGCTATTTTGCGTGAGTGCGTTATAGTGGAGTAAAATTGTTCTTTTAACTCGCTGTTTTCTGAGGGTGCGTGACACCGAAGGTATAACCAAATGTAACCTGTACCATCTTGTAGAGGATACTTGGGGGCATAAGGAAATGGAAATGTACAACTTGTTTTAGTAGGACCGAACTTTGCAAATGGCGCTTAAACGCGACTGAGGTCGAGTTAGAAAATTAATCCTTGTAACAATTTAAGATTTTAGCCTGAAATTCTGATTTTTTGCATACATGCTGCTGAAATATGAGCAATCCAGGAATTCTGAAAATATTTATAGTTTTTTTAAAATAAAGTTGAAGAAATAAAATTATCAAAATCGTGGATCCAAAACTTCACCATGCGGCAAACTATGTGAATTATTGAATAATAATGTTGATGCTTCGACATGTTTTGGACAAGTTTATTTTAATTAATTACCATATTTACTAAATTAATTGTTTTCGATTTCAAAAATTACATTTTAGAAAATGATGTTTTGTAGGTGGCATCGCTACTCTACATTTATAGATATTCTTATTTTAATTCTAGATATAAGGCTAACGCATATGATTTCCAGGAAGGTATGGTGTCGAGAGCTGCTAGTGGCGTTCTTGGCAAACAGCGCGCATTTTAAGGCTAGCGCATAAAAATTCTTATTTCTGAAACTATTGAAGTTAGCGACTTAATTTTTTTTTTAACTTTCTACGTTTTCTGGTTACATTTGACTCGATATAGAAATTTTCAATAATTCGATTTTGATAATTTTATTTTTTCAACTTTATTTTAAAAAACTGTAAACATTTTCAAAATTCCTGAATTGCTATTAGACGCACTCATATTTCAGGTATATGTATGCAAAAAATCAGAATTTTAGATTAAAATCTTAAATTGTTACAACAGTTAATGTTAAGAAAAACGTAGTTTTTCTAATTCGACCTCAGGCGCGTTTAAGCCCCATTTGCCAAGTTCGATCCTACTAAAAAAAGTTATACATTTCCATTTCCTATGCCCCAAAGTGTTCTCTACAAGACGGTATATGTTTTATTTGGCTATACCTTCGGTGTCACGTACCCTCAGAATAGCGATTTTACTATATAGGTCGCGATCTTACATTATTAAGTATCACGTCTAGCGCGAATAGAATTGTCTTATTAATTTTTTCTTTGATCATATCTGAAAGAGCGGGTATACAACAATGGGCCCCATACAATCCAGCAGCTCAAGGACAATGTCCGTGTAGAAATCCGAAGTCTACAGGCGAAAACATTATGATAATGTAATGAAAAATGCTCTGAAGAACCCGTCATTGCGTTCAAATTCCCGTCGCTAGTAAATAAAATAAGTTCTTGTACGTGAAGAAAATAAATACAGCGGTGCGTGTAAATAAATATAGTGTAAATATCCATTTATTAAAAAGACAACCTCAGATAGTGATGTAAAATGCTTAAAATGTTGTGCGCAGTTTTCACTTGTACAATTGCGGCCAGGAAAAAGTTACCATTATCATTTTCTATTGTAATTCAATAGAAAATCATTGGCGTACGAACTTGATTAAAATGAAAGTGCTGTCACCATAGGCATTTTTAAAATTATGAAGCATTTTTAAATACTTGCATTATGATACGCCACTGTAAATGAACGTCATATTAACATAAAAAGTCCTTTTACTCTATTCAAAAATTTCAAAAAACTTTTGCGAGATAAATGTAAGTAGTAATTTTTCTGTGGACGCAATCGTACCTGGTGGAAAAGCGGATAGTGTTCAACACATACCGACACCTAAGCACAAAAAAAGGCAGATATTGCTGCTTCTAGTAGTATCAAGGTATCGTCTTTTTTTCATTTTTTCGTTCTATGGATTGTACTAGTAAGCTAATGAAAACTTGCTTTCACCAAAAATTTGCATGTGCTAGAATCAAATCTGAACATTTGTTAATGTTGAAGTTTGGCTATAGTTTCTTCACTCACAAGCCTCTACATTTAATAAATGTGTGCTGCAAATGGAATCTGAAAAATCTTCATTGGTAATTGGTAATTAATAGAATGGGAGAATTAAGTCTTTTTGCCAAATCAAGTTAACACTATGCTAGAATTTTTGGTAAAGGAAGGAGAGGGCCCAGCCGTAACTTAATTTAAAACGGCTGTGGCCGTGTTTTATATTGTTTGTATAGCCTATTTCAATAATTTTTTTTTATGATTGTGGACCTGAACAGGCTAAATTTGGCCTATCGTGCTAAAGCACTCAGGAACACCTAGCAGGATGGATAGAGGGATAATGAATTGCCAATAGATGCCTATGAACAGCTACCTTCAATTTTCTCATATCATAAGTGAGAGGAAAGCAGGAACTAGGGAGATCATTCCAGAGTTTAGAAGCCGTGTAAATGTGGATTGCGCCCGTTTGGTACAAGTGGAGATTTGTACTGCATACTGGTGATGTGAATGAGCGAACCGAGTGTTTCTCGCAAAGATAGCCCGAGATGGTATCAAAGAATATAATTCAGCAGCACAATAGCCGTTGTAATAACGATAATACGAAGAAAGAACTGAAACCATCCTTCTATGCTTAAGGGACTGTATGTGAGAAGTTAAGGACGGCTCATTTATAAACCTAATCGCTCTCTTTTGAATACGATCAACGACATCGAGAGCGTATTGGGGAACACTAACCCAGAGGTGAGAATTATATTCCAGATGAGGCCGAATTTGGGCCTTATACAGTAGAAGGAGTTGTCGAGAGGTAAAGTACTGCTTAGATCTGTACAAAAAGCCTATTTTACGAGCAGCTGTTTTGGAGCTGACAGAAAATGGTCAACCCATGAGAGATTTGAAGATACAGTCATACCCAACAAGTAATAAAGTCTGAAAACTTAAGAACCGAGCCATTCATACTAACAACAGGAAATGATCGATCTTTTTTGGCGGACGCAAGGCTACACTGAGTTTTGTTAGCCTTAAATTTAACTAAATTATTGCTTCCCCATTCGAGAATACGTTGAATGTCTTTGTTGGTTGAATTTGCCATTTCAGCTTTAATTTATTGATTTGACATAGAAGGTGGATTATCACTATGAGTAGACTGAGATGAACTACAGTGAAGAGTGCTATCGTCAGAAAAGCAATGGATGGGGTTAGTTGTTGAAGAAATGAGGTCATTTATGTACAGCAGAAAAAAGTGTAGGCGCTATAACGGATCCCTGTGGTACGCCCGCGTTAATGCTAACTTCTTTGAAAAAAATCCATCAACTACGATACGTATTCGTCTTTTATCAAGGAAACTAGAAACCCAGTTGATGAGCGTATCATTTAACCCAAACGAAGTGAATTTGGCAAATAAACACTTATGCCAAACTTGGTCAAATGCCTTTGAGATATCGAAAGCAACTTCAACTGTTTCACCAGATTGCTCTACTGTATTGTTCCAAACTTGGGTCACATATGAAAGAAGATCACCTGTTGAACGACTTTGCCTAAACCCATATTGGTGGTCACTAAGGAGTTTGTTAGTTTCAACGAACGTGAGCAGTTGCTGATTTATCGCTTTTTCCACGATTTTAGACAAAATGGAAGTGATGGCAATTGGTCGGTAGTTTGAGGGATCGGTCTTATCGGCTTTTTTGGGAATAGGTTGAACATTTGCTAACTTTCATGATGAAGGGAATTTCCCAGAAGACATAGGGATCGTATAGAGCTTAGATAGGACTTGTACTAGGTCGGGGGAACATTTCTTTAAGACAATAGCTGAGATACCATCTGGGCCAGTCGCCTTATTGAGATCAAGCCTACTGATGATCGATTCCAAGAGCTTGTACCGAAAATGAATTGGTTTCATAGCGTATGAAGAAGAGTTGACTAGGGGCACATCTTTTCCAGAATCATTGAGACACGAGTTTGATGCAAACAAATCCTCAAAAACATTGGCTTTGTCTACAGAATCAGCAACTACCGATCCGTCAATAGATGTCAGGGGGGGAAATGAAGATAAATGGACGCAGCACTTAGAAAATTCGCAACCGTTTCGTTGGATATTGCTAAAAAAGGGCCTATATGGTCAGATGTTGAAAATATAGATGATTCGAAACTTTTTGATGACAATGTGTGCATTAAATAATATACAACCAGTCAAAAAATAAAACAGTGGAAAGAAGTTTCTGTTTCAATTGACAAACGATGGGTCGAGCTTTTTAACCACTTCACGATATACCTCACAATAACATATTAAAACTTGTTGAAATGTGCATATATTTCGGGATCCGACGCGTCATGGAACGGATTTTTTCTGATAAAGATAAAATCTTCACCAGTGAAAAAACTAGCCTTACTGTAAGAAGTTTTAAAGGCTTTTTAACCACAAAACATAATTTTTAAATGAATTGCCTTGAATTTTTTAAGTACCTCCAAGATCGCTCAGATATTATACGAATTCATGGAAGAGTATACAAATGAGTAACGTTTCACTCGCCATTTTACTAACTATCTGCTTTATAAACCGAGATAAAGTACAGAATTAAATAGATTTTTATTATTATTTTTTTGACACTATTGCGTATGACATGGCACGCCTAAATACTTACCATACACAACGACTACATTTGTCACTTGGACTACAAAGCATAAAACTCATAATCTAAATTAAAATGAACTTCTCCCTCTACTTCCTCCTATTGAGGGTGGTTCGTACCCCTCTACGGCTGTTGCGTCCATGTCCCGTGTTTCCTTTTTACATAAATTATCACTTTATGTAAAGAATAATTGTTACTTAATGTATATTTGGGGGTAAGCTTTAAGTAAAGTGACCATTAAGTAAAAAGGAAATGTGGGACATGGACGCATCACTCGAAGACTCTGACGAGTACTAAATACTCCTCAGTAAGGGGAGGAGAGGCAGACATTTCTTTTAAATTAGATACAAAATTATGAGTTTTTATTCTTGTTTAGTCTAAGAGATAAATGTAAAGTTTATGGTAAGATTTTAGGCGTTCCATGCCATAATGCAATACTGTCAAAAATGTAATTATTTATTCTGTATTTTACTTTGGTTTTTAAAGTATATAGTTAACGTTACTCAATTATATATTTTTCCATTGAATGCACATTTCAAAAATGTCTAATATGTTCTTGTATGGTATATCTTTAGACTTGAAGTGGTTAAAAGCCCGACCCATTGTTTGTCAATAGAAACAGAAACTTTGACTGGTTGTATATTTTTTAATACACATGATTTCATCAAAAAGTTTCGAATCATCTATATGAATAGCTTGGTGTTGTTTTTCAAAAACTGTTGAGTTTCCAACATCTGACCAGAGAGGTTATTTTCTTAGCAATACCCAACAAAACGTTTGCGAATCTTCAAAGTGTTGCGTTCATTTATCCAAATAAGTTATACAAGTAGTATAAACATGGTCACCGACGTTATAAATGGAGTTATGGCTATGTCTTCTCCTTCCTTCACCAAAGCTACTAGCATAGTGTTAACTTGATTTGACAAAAAGACTTCATTTTTCCGTTCTATTAATTGTTGTTTTAAATTTGATAGAACCATGCATACTTCTACCATTGAATATTTTTCATATTCCACTTGCAACACACATTTATGAAATGTAGAAGCTTGTGAGTGAAGAAACCATGGCCAAACTTCCAGAAAATTATTTTTGAAAGTATTAAGAAACAATGTGGGATATTTTTCGTTAGAGAAAGGTAACTCTGTAACAGTTTTTAGCATTCTTACTATCGAAAGCTAACTATCTAGTTTTATTGTATCCCAGCAGTTTTTGGTATTCAACATTAACAAACTCGCAAAATCCTTTTTGATTGTTCAACTCGAATAGTGTGAATGTAGAAATAGCCATAGATTTTCATAACCACGGCCTCGATGTCAATAGGCTAGCAGTTTTTTGATGTTTGACTACAGTTATGAAGGATAGGAGCAGCCCAGTTCACCCCAACTAAAGGTCTTTTAAGTAACTGCTGAACTTTATGAAAGACGTTATTTTGGTCATGTCTTGCTGCACCTCCAAAATTGCAATTTGTGTTGTCAGCATACTTTGCCATTAATTTTGTTGTTAATTCGTATTTGTCAACCTTTTTAATAATTTATACTCGAATATAATGCCTTAAGTCTCACCTGGAAGATCTAGTACATTCATAGGTTTTACTTGCATGCCCTTGTCTTTCATAAAATATCGTAGGACAATTTTTTACATCCCGTGGTTTGAACAACCGATATAGGCTTTTGCTCTTGATTTGCAAGTGTGTCCTTAAGAAAAAAGACGACACTTCGCTACTGCTAGAAGCAGCAATATCCGTCTTTCCACCATGTACAAGTGAAAACTGTGCACTTTACATCACTGTCTGAGGTTGTCTTTTTAATAAATAGATATTCACTTTCCAAATCTCTGTTAAATATACACTTCCTTTTTGACATTTTCTGATTGTCTACCCTCCTAGATACACACTACACTTAACGATTATTTATTTAAACGTTATTTATTAACACTTAACCTTAACTAACGAACAATTTGCACTATATTTTGCTACACGCACCGGTATATTTATGTTCCACACGTACAATATACTGTCAGTAGAAGGGGGTCACTTGAGGGCCAACGACGCCAGGCGTCTGAACTTCATGCAATCGCCGAGGGGTGTCGGCTGTTTTCGGAGGCCATTTCCTGCCCCTTTTTTGACGGCTTCTTTTTGGGGCCTTTTTCATCCCCTTCATGGAATTGTCAACCCCTTAATGTCGTTTTAACCCTAATTAAGCTGTATTAAGAGTCATTTCGTCAGTCCAAGGGGTGCCGTTGGTCCAGATACATCTTAATTCAACATCCTGAGTCTTTGGCGGTCCAGGCGTCCCGACGCCTGAACTTCGTGCAACCGCCGAACGGTGTCGGCCGTTTTCGGAGACCATTTTTGTGTCTTCGGGTGTCGGCATCTAAACTTCGTATGAGGGTGTCAGCCGTTTTCGGAGGCCATTTTTGTATTTTCGTAGGATATTGGGCGTCGGCTTCTGAACTACGTGCTAGAGTGTCGGCCGTTTTTGTATCTTCCCAGCCCCCTGGTTTCTGATTGGTCACGGACTTTTGTCAGTCTAGCCCCGTGGTTTAGGGATGCGGTTGGTCCATTATGAGTCATAATCAAATTCCGCCGCCATTTTGTTTTTGATTGTGAGTCGTAATTAAATTGCGGAGATAGTCGAATGGGACAAATCAGTCCAATTATTTTAATTATGAGTCATAATCAAAGTCCTCGTCTATGCGGTAAATTTGAAATTGCGTGGAATCCTCATGCTAGCACATAAGACAGACCTTCGTAACTTGCTTTAGGGTCTTAAGTTGTGGAGGAAATCGTGGGAAAACCCTCGGCATTTTGTTTTGGCGGAAAATTTGAATTGCATTCTAATGAGGGATGCTTACTCTAACTTGCAAGACAGGTATAGAACGCAGAAACTTGCACGCGGGTCTTCGCCCCTTGTTACGGATCACATTTTAATTATGAGTCCTAATCAAATTCCTATCACAGTCCTTTTGTTTTAATTACCATTCATAATCAAAGGCCTCCACAATTTTGTTTTAAATTATGAATCATAATTAAATTGTGGAGCTAGTCGCGTGGGTCAGATCAAAGTCTAATTATTTTAATTGAGTCGTAATCAAAATCCTCGGCCATTTTGGTTTGGCGGGAGATTTGAATTGTATTCTAATAAGATTGCTAACACTAATTTGCAAGACAGGTATAGATCGCAGGAACTTGCTCAAGGGTCTTCGCCGCTGTTACAGCTCACATTTTAATTATGAGTAGTAATCAAATTCCTTCCACAGTACTTTTGTTTTAACTACGAGTCATAATCAAATTCCAAGGCCAGTTAGTTTTTAATTATGCGTCATAATTAAAAGTAGTGACCCAAATCAGTTAATCAATCAAGTACATAAACAGGTTTTAATTTTGCTCCAATTTTCACATCGCAAGTAATATGGACATAAAGTACTTATAGGTTTTCCCAATCGTTATCATAAGGTTATTATATTCTGGGTTTCCCCAGTTATGTAATCACAAATAACAAACTTTCACTATTCAAATATCTCTATGGTGTCTGGGGAAAACCCAGTAATTACGTAAAGGCAAACACGTTGACCTTCCCATTTCAAAGCATATCAAATCAAACGATATCGATCAAATCAATTAATCAAATCAAATCAATTAAGCAAATAAAATTGTTTTAATTATGAATCATAATTAAATTTTTTGTTTTGGCGGGAAATTTGAAATTGTATTCTAATAAGTGGGCCCTCATGCTGTCTCATAAGACACCGGAATTCCGCAGTCAATTTGCTTTTATGAGTCAAAATAAATGTTGTAGGTTAACTTGTTTTGTCTGCTATTTTGGTATTTGGTGGGTAATTTGAAATTATATCCTAGTAAGGGGCCTCCATACTAACTCATAAGACAGTTGCAGGACTTGTTCTAGCGTCGCCGCTCCTTGTCAGTTCGAAGCATATTAAGCCAAATCAATCTCGGTCAAATCAAACAAACCAATTAAGCAAATCACTCTAGATCAAATCAAACATCAAATTAGCCAAATCAATCAAGTCAACCAATCTTGATCAAATCAAACAAGAAGCTGTGCTAACAGTTGTTCATAACCTTCAGGTAACGTTTCTCCCACTGTATATACCTAGCTCCTATGAGTGCCCGCGTACTTTGTAGATGAGGCTAACCGACACTCAGAGCTGCTATTCTCCCTAAACGTGACGTCACTGGCGTGGGAAAACAGTCGGTCATCCGCAAAGCAATCTCGACCAATTCAATCTCAATGAATTAAATCATAACTTGCACCTTGCGGAAACCAGCTTACAATTAAAAAATACCGGTTTGGGTTAACTTAGTGCTTGCTAAAATCATCAAATTAGCGTGTAACACTATCGCAACGTATTGCATACAGTGCGAAAAATTACGGTTAAGATAGTAAAAATACCTATACAATAACAAACTCGAAAATGAGATCACTATATTATTTTACATACAAGGAATTACCTCTGACGAAAGGGCCCTAGATTTATAAACAAGGTTGAGCGCACTGTTTCGTTTTTGAAATGCACGGGGACAAATAAACAAGCCGACTTGTACATCCAATTGTGATAATACACACCGATTTCATTACGTAAGACAATTATATGACTTTGATTACAGTGATAAAAAATACGTTTTACAGTTAAATTAGTAAATACGCTATACAACATGTATGACCAAACTTGAAATCGGTCCTCTAGAAATTAAAATAAAGTAACTAAAATATGGAGTAAGGGTTAAAATAAAAAACGATCTCTTACCAGGGTTGTCCATATTTTAGTTACTTGATTTAATTTCTGGAAGACTGATTTCAAGTTTGGTTATATTTGTTGTTGTATAGGCGTTTTTACTAATTTAACTGTAAAAACGGTATACAACAAATATAACCAAACTTGAAATTAGTCCTCTAGAAATTAAATAATGTAACTAAAATATGGAGTAAGGGTTAAAATAAAAAACGATCACTTACCAGGGTTGTCCATATTTTAGTTACTTTATTTAATTTCTAGAGGACTGATTTCGAGTTTGGTTATATTTGTTGTTGTATAGGCGTTTTTACTAATTTAACTGTAACACGTATCTTTTATCACTGTATTCAAAACTCAACAATAGTGTTACACGCTAATTTGGGTGATATGATTATTATTATTATTATTATGGTTATCTAATGATAATGATAAGCGTTGGGTAAAATAAAATCACAGTCCTAAGTTGCCTTACGCAATGAAATCGGTGTTAGCTTCAAATCACGGTTACTAAATAGAAACGGTTGCCTCGTAAGTCGACGAGAAGTGGGGAGGATACGTCAGCGCCACGTCACGAGTATGCTCAGTCCACGGTTAAGTCCAGCCGGCGCACGGTTAGTAACATAGAAAAGAATATAATTACTTATATTCTTTTCTATGGTTAATAACCGTGCAGCCGGCGTGTAACGAAGCAGCCACTGCAAAATTTAAAAAGGCGTAGGTTTTTGAAATGTGCTGTTGTTGTTTGAAGCGTTTACATTTGTTATAATTCGCAACATTCTAGTTATAAGTGCGGGTTTATTGTGTTTATTTATATTTGACTTTAATAGTTGATGATTAAATTCAGTAATTAAAAAGGTACAATATTATAATAGTTATAGTAGAAAACAAAAAACAAAGTTGTAGGAATTTTATTAACCGCGCATTTAAAATAATTTTTGGTAAATTAAACATGACCGGAACGATTTGCAGTGTCGCGATATGCAAAAGCAACGCGGAAAAGGCAAAAAGTTAAGGAACAAATTCGTTTTCTCATTTCCTAAAGATCGATTATTAAGGAAAGAATGGGTTCGATTGTGTTACCGAAAAGGCAAATTCGACCCGTCAAATAAACGAATTTGTAGCAAACACTTTGAGTTGGATCAATACGAAGACGTGATACAAGCAAAATTAATGAATACTTTACCAAAAAGTTGAAAGAGACAGGTAAGTAATTCTCAGAAGAAATAAATTTCTACGTTAATTATTAAAACTAATTTTACCCTAGCAATTCCTTCATTATATTTATTGCCACTACCTGAAAAGGAACCGACAGACAGAAGCAGAAGGCTGAAAAGAAGGAACAAAAAGCAACCGTTCAAGAACTTTTAATTATGAATAAAGAGATACAAAAGTCGACTCTTCATATGAAATACCAGGTACTAGTACAGATGATCCATACACTTTATTAGAAAGAAAATATAGTGAAGTTATCAAAGAGAACCGGCTTCTGAAAAGCAAAATTTCACATCAAGAAAAAGATTTGGAACTCCTGACAGAAAGAAATACAAGTTTGCAGAAGTGTGTTGATGAAAATTGGGAGATTTAGAAATTAAAGTTAGGAACGTTTTTCAGAATTTCTAACTCCAAATCAACTGGATATTGTGTTAAAGAAAAAAACGAAAGCAAGATGGACCACTGAAGAATTATCCAAAGCATTTACTATAAGATATTTCAGTAAACGTGCTTACATTTATCTCCGGCAAACACTGAAATACCCCCTGCCTGGTATCTCAACTCTACAACGCTGGGCAGCTCAGATAGACTTAAGACACGGTTTACTAAAAGATATTATCAATGTAATGAAGCTTTACGGTAAAGACAAAACTGATCGTCAGAGATTAACAGTTCTCTCTTTCGATGAAGTTAAAGTGACTTCTATGGTCGAGTACGATCAAAAATTAGATGAAATAGTCGGCCCACACAATTACATGCAAGTAATAATGGCAAGAGGACTTATTGATGCATGGAAGCAACCAGTGTTTGTTGGATTTGATACTAAAATGACTAAATCAATTTTAGAAGAAGTAGTAATTCAATTAAACAAAATTGGTTACAACGTTGTGGCTTGTGTGTCAGATTGCGGGGGCGGAAACATGGGTCTTTGGAAAGATTTGGACATAACGATTGAAAAAACGTTCTATTTTCACCCTGTCACAAAAGAGAAAATCTATTTTTTTGCAGATGTGCCACATCTCTTAAAATTAACAAGGAACTGGTTTTTGGACCATGGATTTATTTTGGAAAATCAAACACTAATAACAAGAGAGCCAGTAAACTATTTAATTAAAGAAACAACCACAGAAATCAGTTCTTGCCATAAACTTACGCCAATTCACATTACTTGTGAGAGATCGCAAAGACAAAATGTAACGTTAGCAGCTCAACTCATGTCGCACACTACTGCAACTGCTTTAAAGCACTATTTGCCTGGTGGAAACAAAGAACACGCCAGAAATGTTGGAGAGTTCATAGAACTAATTAGTAAATGGTTTGACACTATGAATTCTTATACACCATCAGCAACAGTGATTACAAAGGTCCCTTTCGGTATAAACTTACAAAACCAGATGAAAATTTTGGATGATGCTAAATTGACTTTTAAAACTATGAGAGTTATCTCAAAAATTGTCTACAAATATTCCAAAAGGGCGTTATTATTTCAACCACTTCCTGCAAGAGTTGTTCAAAGATTTATCTACGAAGTACGAAATTTCTTATATCTTAACCCATCGACTAAATCAAGACTGTCTTGAAAATTTGTTTTCACAGGTAAACAGTGAGTTAACTTCCAAAAACCTTTTCTAACTAAATGGATTTCTTATAGATTCGCACGAGAGGCGGCTTGCATGATCACCCTGCGCCACTTAATGCTTTGTATAGGCTCAGAATGATTCTTCTTGGTAAGAATCCCGGAATAGTACAAACGAACACTAATGTGCAGGTAACATTGGAATCTGGAGAAGAAGAATTTATATTAGCCGGTGCTTTTAAACAAGCTGCTATAGAAACAAATCTACAAACAGAAGAAGCTACTCAGTCCGAGGCGATCCAAGTAGAAGCAGATGAGGAATATAGCACAAGTGATTGTTCAAGCAGCACAGCAGCATCTACTGTACATAGTTCTGTTCACACATCATCAGAAAATGATGGTTTGGTATATATCGCAGGCTACTTGGCAAAAAAATATGTCAAAGAATACCCCGATCTTGGCTGCTATACTTACAAAAATGAACCGATTACGCTGTATTCGTCCAGTATACCATCATGGATACAAAGTTTGTCTTTTGGTGGCTTAACACAACCATCTTCATCCTGGCAAGAAAATGTCCAATGTATGGACAAATTGTTTATAAAACTTCACCGCAAAGATTTTAGATTTACAAATAAATTTATACAAAAAACTACAAATTATATATTTAGAAAATTATCAGATGTTCCTCGTCAGCTTGTTAAGGCATTTGTTAGGCAGCGAACATTTATTCGAATAAAATATATAAACGAGCAACGAAAGCAAAACTCTTATCTAAAATATAAAAGGTCAAGCACTGATGAAGGAAGGAAATATGCTAATAAAATGAAAAAAACTGCAACTTAGAAGCACACTTGCCGTTTGTGTATCTGTTAAGGAACGACATTTGTTTGTATTGTTTACAGAATAAATATATTTCTATACAATGTTTAATTTCTTTGAGTATACCTTCTTTTGTTATATAAACAAAAATAGATAAATATAATTTTTCTAATCGAATTACAAGACAAACGTATTTGCCTAATATATTTTTTAAATTATTATTATCGGTCCCTATTATTGCAAGCAGATTTTTATTACTGGAATAGTGTGCAATATGGTTTCTTTATTTATTTTTATCTAAATACAAGATTAATTCTACATGTATATTTCCAGAATCAAGATTGTTAATCTCTAGATCGTACTACAATTTAACCGAACATTTAATGAAATGTTTTATTATATAGGGATTTGACGGAATTAAGTCATTTAGAAAATTGCGTGAATTCTTAAAATACCATTCCTAAACAAATATTAAGAAAATATTACATTTTACTTGTTGCAAGTTCGACGCGTCATAGCTTAGTGAGAGCGGCAGCGAGTGAACCCGTATCTTATACTCGTATAAGCACAAAACTTGAAATCAGCATACCTGTGACGTATTCCCGCCTCTGCTCCCATTGGCCAAAAGTTACGAGCCAACCGTTCTATTTAGTAACCGTGGCTTCAAATCACATGTGTATTATCAAAATTGGATGTTCAACTCGGCTTGTTTATTTGTCCCCGGGCATTTCACCATTTTTAGAAACAAAATAGTGCGCTCAAGCTTGTTTATAAATCTAGGGCCCTTTTGTTAGAGGTATTTCCGATAAGACATTCCTTGTATGTAAAATAATATAGTGATCTGATTTTTATCACTGTATGCAATACGTTGCAATAGTGTTATACGCTAATTTTATGTGCGTATATTGCCAGCAGTATCGGAGATTATCTAATGTATTTTTGAATTGTGATTGATTTTAGCAAGCTGTAAGTTCAGTCAAACCGGTATTTTTGAATTGTAAGTTGATTTTCGCAAGCTGCAAGTTATGATTTGTTTGATAGAGATTGTGGTTGAAATTGCTGTGTGGGTGATCGACTATTTTCTCACGCGGGTGCCGTCACGTTCAGGGAAAGTAGCAACTCTGAGTGTCCTTTAGCCTTATCTACAAGGTAAGTGGTCGCCCATAGAAGCTAGGTATATACAGTGGGAGAATCGTTACCTGAAGGTTATGACGAATTACTGTGATTGATTGATTTGATCTAAAGTGATTTGTTTGAGATTATTTTCTTAATTGATTTGATTTGATTAATTGATTTGTTTGATTTGACTGAGATTTTTTGATTTTGTTTATTATGATTCGGCTGATTCGATTAATTTCTGTCTTTTGACAAGGGGGTGAAGGTACGAGAACAAGTTCCGCGTCCTATACGTGCCTTGCAAGTTAGCGTTAGGGCCCCTTATTAGAATACAATTTCAAATTTTCCGCCAAGGGGCGAAGACCTGACAAGGGACGACGACCCTAGAACAAGTTACGGAGTCCTGCAACTGTCTTATGAGTTAGTATGAAGGCCCCTTACTAGTATATAATTTCAAATTTCCGCCAAAAACAAAAATGGACGACAAAACAAGTTAACCTACAAAATTTTATTATCACTCATAATTAAAAGTAAATTGACTGCGGAATTTTGGGGCGAAACCCGAGAGCAAGTTCCGGTGTCCTATACATGTCTTATCAGGGCCCACTTATTAGAATAGGATTTCAAATTTCCCGCCAAAACAAAATGGCCTATAAAATTTAATTATGATTCATAATTAAAACAGATTTATTTGCTTAATTGATTTGATCGATATAGATTGGTTTGGTTTGATATGCTTTGAAATTGGAAATGAAGGTCAACGTGTTTGCCTTTACGTAATTACAGGGTTTTCCCCAGACACGATAGAGGTATTTAAATAGTGAAAGTTTGTTATTGGTGATTACATAACTGGAGAAACCCAGAAAATAATTACTTTATGATAATAATTGGGAAAACCGATAAGTAGTTTATTTTCGTATTACGCGCAATGTGAAAATTGGAGCGAAATTAAACCGGTTTTTGTATTTGATTGATTGATTGGTTAATTGATTTGGGTCACTACTAAAAACAAAATGGCCGCGGAATTTGATTAAGACTCGTAGTTAAAACAAAAGGACTGTGATAGGAATCCCATTTATGACTCATAATTAAAATGTGGACCGTAACAGCGACGAGGACCCTTGTGCAAATTTCTGGGTTCTATACCTGTCTTGAAAATTATTGTTAGCACCATTATTAGAATACAATTCAAATTTCCCACCAAAACAAAAAGCCCAGGGCTTTGATTACGACTCATAATTAAAATAATTAGACTTTGATCTGGCCCACGCGACTAGCTCCACAATTTAATGATGACAAAATGATGGAAGCCTTTGATTATGACTGGCAATTAAAACAAAAAGACTGTGATATGAATTTGATTATGACTCAAAATTAAAATGTGATCCGTAACAAGGGCGAAGACCCGCGAGCAAGTTCCTGCGTTCTGTACCTGTCTTGCAAGTTAGTGTTAGCACGCCTTATTAGAATACAATTCAAATTTTCTGCCAAAACAAAATGCCGAGGGACTCATAATTAAAATAATTGGACTTTAATCTTTCCTACGACTTCCCCACACGTAAAGACCCTAAAGCAAGTTCCGAAGGCCTATCATATGTGCTAGTATGAGGGTTCCACACAATTTCAAAGGACTTTGATTATGACTCATAATTAAAATAATTGGACTTTGATCTGTGCAATTCGACTACACCCGCAATTTAATTACGACTCATAATTAAAAATAAAATGACCGAGGAGTTTGATTAGGACGTCATAATCAACAACAAACTGGCGGCGGAATTTGATTATGATTCAATGAATAAACCACGGGGCTAGACTGACAAAATGTCCGTGACCAATCAGAAACCAGGGGGCTTGCGAAGATACAAAAATGGCCTCCTGAAACCGCACTCCTTGGACTGACAAAATGGCTCTTAATACAGCCAAAAAGGCCTTAATTAAGGTTAAAACGACAATCAAGGGGTTGCAAATTCCAACAAGGGGATGAAAAAAGGCTCCCGAAAAGAAGCCGTCAAAAAAGGGGACAGGAAATGGCCTCCGAAAACAGCTGACACCCCTCGGCCATTTCACGAAATTCAGACGTCAGGTGTCGCGACGCCGGGCGTCGTTGGCCCTCAAGTGACCACCTTGTACTACCGTCGTAATCAAATTCTTTTCGCGCTAGACTTTATACTTAATACTGCCGCATAAACGGGGCCGCGCGCTATTTATTTAAATCGACAAAAGTGCTAGAATAGCTTCGGAAATTGTAGAACTGTCTAGACTATGATTAATCCCTTCTAAACAATGAAACATCAGAAACGGGACCAAAAAGGGACTTCTTTATAAATGCAAAACATTTACGTAATTTAATAAAACAATAACATATACGAAATGATGTGATTAAATAAGGGACTCCCGTATAATACGGGACGAAAGACCCTTGACAGTATAGAATTTTCGAATTGAATGCAACAATAATTCTAAACTTGCCCATTTACGTGTGTGTGGAAATAACCATAATCCAGCGTTGCATTGAAATTATTCTGCTTAATGTATTGTAATAGTTACGATAATCAAAACCGAATATGGACAGTTTTTCTTATTGTGTGTTTCAACATAAAGTGTTAATATGCTCACAGATTAAGCCGTTCATATTTTTTTTGTATACAATACATTCTTCATTTAACGTTGAGAAATTCTTTTCTGCGTTTGTCGACTTAACTTGCGCGTAAACTATTAACTATTATTAATATACTGTTTGTTGTTTGTGAGAAATATTCCGAAATATAAAAAATATTCAAGAATTTGAATGCGCATTGCTTTGTCACAGCAACATGATTTTCTAATTTAGTGTGCTTTTACGCAGCCTAGTTGCTATACTACAAACTTGGACATCCGGTATAGTACACATAATACCACTGTCATATAAAAAATATTATTTTACTTACAATTCATTCAAAATGAAATGGGCTGTAAGTAAATTAATAAAAATAAGAAATAAAAATTTTCTAAAATTCCTAATGCATTCAAGCACCGGTACTTTATGCGTAACAATGCCAATGACAAGATCAGTCAGTAAATATGTCCATAAGTCCGATAACGTAAAAAACATTTATGACAAACCCCTCCCAGGAATAAATCTAACATTCTACTTCCTATAAGTTAGATAATCTTCTTTTAAATATATTTTTAATTACACATTTACAAATTCTAAGCGATAAAAGCAATATGTGAAACCTGCTAAAAATCATGATTGAGCAGTTTCATGAAATAAAATTTATTTACCTGTAATCTTATATTTAATCTGTTGTGATATTTTTTGAAATTCGTTCATAATTTCTAGATTCGAATGATGAAAATTCATAAATAAATAATATTAGGAGTTCAAACACTCAATAAATATTATGTACTCTATGATTTAATTTATTTTTAGCCGTTTATCTGTTTATTCTGTTTATTAATCTCTTATTTGTTTTGGTTTTCGTTTCTTCCAAATGTGTTTTAAAGTACGATATTGTTTAATGTCGGAATTACCGGAAAGTAGAGAATGGTGGAGTTTTGCTAAAAGAAGTGAAGTATGAAACATGATATTAAGGTAAAAACTAGTTATTGACGTTTCACTAGAATCTTGTTTAAAATATCTGGTGTGGAACACCACACGACCTTACAACCTACAAAATGGAAAGTAAAAGAAATGAAATAATTTTAATAATATTTTTTAGGACTCCTGTACAGATACTTGGAGTTTTTTTTTTGTTCCTCAATTTTACTAGTTTAATATGTGTAAAGTGATTTGAATTTGGAAATATTATTTGTGAACTCACGCTTTACACTGATATCAACAGTTATGTAATGTTAAATTTGAATATAAGAATAACACGGTGAGAGGCAAGTTTTGGTTTAAATACCGGAAGTTGTTTTCATTATAAAATATCCAGTGTCAAATTCATAGGATTTTAATAAAAGATTTTCGTTTAACGTAATGAGTTTCTCATTAGATTAGATTGCTTATTTTCCTCTGTTTTTGCCCTAAAAGTTAGTTCATGATATAACGGTTTAATAGGTAGCTAAAACAGTTTCTTTGATCGCGATTATTTAATTTTACAAGATTTATCAAAGGATTTAGTGTTTGTTTTGTACGTTCATTTTAAAAAGCGTTCTTAGAACTTAGTGTAAAAGTAGGTCAAACAGGGCTGATTACCTACCAGCTGAGTCGATAACGCGTGTTTGTTATTGAAAGGCGTGAGGATATTTTAAAGAGCAGTTCCAGGACCTAGTTATTGTTCACCTGGAGTTTTTTATGTTGCGTAAAGGTAAGTGAGTACTGACTGTACCTTGCATGCGCTCAGGTGTTCCCTGATTTTGATTGTAACAACAGACTGGCGCCCAGTATTGGTGACAATTTTTTACTTAAAGTGTGACCTATCCCAATTGCGACTTATTGAAATGCCGCGTGCTACCCTAATTGTTGAAAGTTAGCAACAATCCCACGACCCTTATCTCCCACTGAGCTGTCGGCCCTTTCGTCGTCTGTTACGTCCGAGTTTAATATCGTTTCCGCCTGTAACACTATTCACTAATCCATTGTTGTGGAAAGTAGACTCCTCTGAAAATAAAACGAAATCTAGAAAACTACCATCTTCTCATACTTGATCTAAAACCCAGAAGCAAAACTCAGTCTGTGAAACATTGGCCCTTTCGTAGAAAGGTCCCGAAGCAATTGAATGTGGTAATGATGAAAATTGTAGTTTTTAGTGATTCCAGATATACTCCGTCAAATTGTGCCAGTCTCTTGATGTATTTTATGCTGACTTGTGTATGGATTTTCTATGAGAGAGCCCATAACGTTAAATTCATTTTCTTCCTTTTCAAGAATAGGTTTCTGCCTAACAGGTTTTTAATAACCCACACTACCCGTTCTGCGAAACAGTGCAAGAAACGTTTATCAGGATGATTCTTATTGGAATATCGTTCACCCTTGAGGCCAGCAAACAATTTTCCTCACAAAATCTGGTTTACTTGATAAAATAAAACTATTATTGTGATAACTTTGTTCAGCGATATCGCCATGACATTTGTCAAGTTTATTTGACATTTAAAATTTTCGATAATTTTTCTTATAGTTAATGCACAGCCAATTGCTGCTTAACATCTAGCTTCACAAATAGTTACATTGAAAGCCCTTTTAAAAATAAGAATCGCTTTTTATTCGAAATCTTAGCGAGCTAGATATAGGAAACTGTAATATAGTTTGAACGAGCATCTATATTTGCGTCGATTTAATTGAACGAATAAAGGTCTTTCATTTAAAATAACGAAGTTTTTCTTAAAATAAACCTTGAGAATACATCAGTATTTATAGACACCTCTGTATATATTTAATGAAACATGTACATATTTTAGTAAAGTTTGTTTCTTTGGCTTAAAGCTCAGCACCGATATTTAATTTCAAACAGTGTTGTACATTCATTCGTTACTGGTAAATTATTCGAAATCAATTGTTCAAAATCAATTGTTCGAAAAACAATTTTTCGAATGAGCAATTATTCGAAAATCAATTGTTCGAAACTCAATTGTTCGAAATCAATTGTTCGAAATCAAATATCTGGAATATAATAGATTTATTTAAATTTAAAAGGACACCGAATTTCAATTAATAATTCTTTATTGCTATTATTACAAAAAACCTCCACAAGATCTGATAACGTTGTGGTTCGGTAAATTTTAGTATAAATGTAAGAAACGAATAGTTAAAAGTTATGTTCAATTTAAAAGGATACTTTAGCTATTATATTTAGTAACCGATACAATTAAAAAATTATATTGTTTCACTTTAAATGAAAAAGAACTTCCCTTCTCACTTACAGGCTTAGGACTGCCAGCGTAAAGCTGGCGTATTTAGAAGTTTTGTTTAATTTTTTGTTTTTGTTTCTTTTTTTGTGTTTTTGTTAATTTTTTTGTTTTTTTTTTTTAGTTTTTTGTGTTTTTTTGTTTCTTTTTTTTGTGTTTTTGTTTTCGTTAAACATACTTTAATAGTTATTTATGTACATAATTTAGATTTCTAAGAGGTAAATGCTTAACAATATTAAACTAACACTACCTACCTATTTTTAGCAAATTATAAATAAATCTAACAATAAAATGTCAAATGATTTGAAGTTTCGAAGATTTGGCAAGTTAAACCAGCTAGGTACCAGTTGTTCTGGTACCTATTTCCCTTGCCCTGCAAGAATGTTTATAAAAAGGGAAATATTAGAACATTTAACAAGGTTAAAAAAATAATAAAAACTTACTTTAAAGTTAATGTATCTATTTTTGTATTCTATTCGGAATATTTTCTTATCAACTATGATTTTTTGAGACATTTCAACATATTTCGAACAATTGATTTTCGAACAATTGAATTTCGAACAATTGATTTTCGCACAATTGAATTTTGAACAATTGATTTTCGAACAATTGAATTTCGAACAATTGATTTTCGAATAATTGATTTCGAACAATTTACCTAGATCCACATTCATTATCTTGAAATTATTTAAAAAACTAAAGCATTTAGGAATCCTTATCATGAATGGCCTTTTTTATATCATAGTTTTCAAAACTGACAAAAAACCAAACTTTGGTATGGTTCTTACTTCTGAAACCCTGTATATTTCAAAATAATTTTAAATTATGCACATTGACACCCTACATATACCTGTAAAATTTTCTTTCTACCTCCTTGCGTTTTCCGATAATCATATATATAAGGGATAAATGCTGATTTTCTAACAGAAAAAACAAGGTTGACAACATCCCCAATTACCCAAAAAGGCATGGAATTTCGATTTGCTAATGGAATACCGTGTATATTGAAAAATTCCTGTTCTTCAAAGTAGACCATGAATATCTGGAGCGTAGCACCAGTTACAATGGCCTACTTCTTCGCCACTCCATGTCGTCGCTGCCTGAGCGGATAGAGCTACAAACAACGAAGGTTCTCAAAATGATTATCCACAATAAAGTAGATACTGCTTTTTTGCTATGTCGGGTGCCATTCCTGGTTCCTCAAATCGAAACTAAAAATGTACGTTCCTTTTACCCTCAACCTACTCGAACTGATTTACTTCGCAGATCCCCTATACATCTTATGTGTGGTAATAATGAAAAACTATTTCGTGATATATTGAAATGAACTGGCTTACCCTACATTATGTGATATTATTGATGATTTGGTTTTTCTTTTGTTTTTTTTTGTATAGTTTATTATTACAGTTTATTCTTGTTTAGTTATAGGTTTCATTTATTTTCAATATTATGGCATTGTATTATTGTTATGATTGTCTTTAGATTATGTATTTTCTATATGCCCTATAATTGGGTTTCCTGTTGGGCAATAAATCTTATTATTATTATTATTATTATTAGTATTATTATTATTATATTTTGACATATTTGAAATATGCAGGTCAAAATCTATCCAAATGTGCAAAAATATTCCAAAAGAAATGTTTTTCACAAATGTAATTTTTTTTCTTTTCATGTTAAAACTATTCAAAACGTATAGGTATGGTCAACAAATATTTTAACCTAATAAATACTAACTTTTTGTCAAAGTGAAGGATTTACTTATTCATGTACATTTAATCGCAACCTCGTAAAAGCGAATATCCACAGGCTTGTCCAAACAGTTAATGAACTGCCTACAGTTAAAATAAGAAGCTATAATAGGTTAATGCACACAACCTTTTACTTAGTTTGTAGTAACTCCGTTAACTTAGCTCCACAATTTTGGATTTTGGGTTCAAAATTATTTGCGCTAAATTCTGTATATCTAGTGCCAACTAGCGCCTCTTTTAGTGGGTTTAAAGCTATTATAGGCTTTACCATAGACACACCATTGTATCCCACAACCTCCAAACCCAGCGCCAAGTTCCTTAGACCTAGCGCCATGTGACGTCGTATTTTTTAAAACTAGCGCCACTTCCTAATATCATTTTGTATTTGGCGATACAATTTTGAGGTTTTGTGCTTTGCTGAGCTAGCCATAATGAATTTGCCTTTTCAGGACCCTTAATTTTTTTGAGAAGTTTATTTTGTTACTTTTGGCTTTAAGATTGGATATAAATGTAAATGAATAATAAATCTTACATTTTGACAAAAAATTAGTGTTTGTTTATCGTTGCAATATTTTTTTAATAATTGTGGTCCTGAAGAGGCTAATGATCGGTAGGGGGTATTTAATTGCCTATGAACGGCTAACTTAAATTTTTTCATATCATAAGTGAAGGGAAAACAGGAACTAGTAAGATCGTTCCAGAGTTTAGAATCCGTGTAGAAGAATGTGGATTCTGCCTATTTTGTACGATAACTGGGGATGTGTACTGCATACTGATGATGTGAATGAGCGAACCAAGTATTCCTATCAAAGATGGCCCTGGATGGTATCAAAGCAGCCCAATACCCTGTGTAATATCGATAATAGAAAGAAGGAATTGAAACGATGCTTCTCAAGGGAATTTTTGCCAGAAGTTAAGAACGGGCCATTTATAAACCTAACCACTCTTTTTTTAAAACGATCAACGATATCGAGAGCGTATCAAGGACCACCAACCCAGAGGTGGGAGTTATATTCTAGATGAGGTCGAATTTCGACCTTGTATAGCAGAAAGAGTTGTCGGAACGTAAGGTACTGCTTAGATCTGAAAAAATGCCTATTTTACTAGCAGCTGGCAGAAGAGTCAACCCATGAGATATTCGATGATACAATCATTCCTAATATAGTAGTGGAGTCTGAAAACTTGAGATCTGAGCCATTCATACCTACAATAGGAAATGATATACCTTTTTTAGCGGACGCAAGGCAAGACTGAGTTTAGTTAGCATTAAATTTAACTAGATTATTACTTTCCCACTGAAGAGTACGTTGAATATCTTTGTTGAATGCTTTAATATTGATATTTGAGCAAGTAGGTGGATTACTATTATGAGTAGACTGACATGAACTATAATGAAGAGACGTAGAGGAAATAAGATCATTTATGTATAGCAGAAAGGTATAACTGACCTTTGTGTCACGCCCGTGTTAATGCTAACTTCTGTTGAAAAGATGCTATCAACTACGACATGTCTTTTATCAAGGTAACTGGAAACCCAGTTGGTAAACGTATCAGTTAATCCAAACTAGGTGAGTTTGGCAAGTAAAAACTTACGTCAAACTTGATCAAATACCTTTGAGATATCTAAAGCGACTACTGGAGGTCACTAGAAGTTCGTTAGATTCAAGGAAAGAGAGTAGTTGCTGATTGATGGCTTTTTCAATGACCTTAGACAAAATGGAAGCAATGGCAATTTGTCAGTTGTTAAAGGGATTGGTCGTGTCGCCTTTTATCGGAACAGCTTGAACATTTGCTAACTTCCATGTTGAAGTAAGTTCCCCAGAAGACGAGAGATCAAGCAGAGCTTAAATAGGATTAGTACGAGTTCGGGGGAACATTTCTTTAAGACCATAGCTGCGATACCGTTTGGGCCAGTCGCCGTATTGGGGTCATGTCTACGATGATCGATTTTAATAGTTTCTATCGAAAATGAATTGGTTTCATAGCGTGTGAAGAAGACAAGTTTGATGAAAAATAAATCGACAAAAAAGATTGCATTTGTTTACAGCATCAGCAACTACATATCCGACAAAAGATGCTTGTCTTACTAATACACTTTGCATAGTTTTAACAAGAATATAAAAAAATTCTATATAACTCTATATTAAAGTAAACACAAACACACCACACACGTATACCAAGAAAACAAAACAAACTTGCGCCAATTTAGCGGTTAACGGTTAACCTTCACTGTATTACGTAATGGGAAAAACACAAGGTTGTGTGATTCATGTATGATTAATCACTTTTACTTTTTAAACGAACGCTACGGGGGAAGCGTATTAGTTTTGACATTCGATTTCTCTCTCGCTCGGTCGTCCATGGTTTTCGTTCGTGCTCTAACTTTTGATGGAATTGAAATGTGCACAAAATTTAAGCTGAGTATTGCCCAAAATCTAGGTACATCAATTTCATTGGGATTGCGTAAAAATTGATTTCCGCGGTGGCCAAGAGGGAAATTCTGTATTTGTAAGCATTTTGACCCCATCTCGACTAAATTCTATATTTTTCTACCAATTTTTTTGCCTAAAATTGGATTCACTCGACAACCTAGGGATACATTTTGTACTCCATGAGTATTTGTCAAAGTTTGGCCTGAATCTTGTTCAAAACTGTATGTATAAAGCAGATTTGTTGGGGTCGTGCCAACTTTGATTCCTTCGATTTTTACTATTTTTTTGTTTAGTTGCTAACGTCAATACATTTTTACTTATGCATTAACAATTTTTTTTGTTTAATTACTAATGTTAAAAGATTTCTCTAAAAATAAGTTGCATGTAATTTAAAAATCACTTACGCAATCAAAATCTGGCTATATGTATGTTTTAATTTTTTTGCAACAAGAAGATGAACTAAAACGTTCAAATCAAAGAAACTATACAACATTTCAATTACTGTGCACCACCGATCGTACTAGAAATCCTTGTTACAATGAAAAAATTATTTCAATGTGTATGTGTGTGCTTGCTGCATGCGCGTGTGTGTACCGCCGACAGTACAGAAAACTTCTTACTTGTTTGTAGCACCCACCGATGGTACAAACAAGTCCTTATTGCGATGAGAGAGGATACAAAATGACATTATCGGATAATGAGTGTCACCTACCGATGGTACACAAAAAGCCTTATATCGATTAAAATGCAGTAAAACACAAATGTGGGTCGCGCTTATTCCTTAAAAGCACTTACTCTCCCCTCCCGTTGTGTTACGTGATACACGAAAACCCTAATCAAATTAGTAGCATCTTCGTCGATCATTTCGGTGGTAGTACCCAGTATCCACAGAGCAGTGTACATGTTCAGAATCAGAATCTCATGTTGTAATTGTATTCTGTAAAGTACATCAGGGCATGGCTTAAGCTAATCAGTGTATACGACTATAATGAAGTAAGTTAAGAATTATAGGGTGTCTCAAAATGCTTAACTGACTATACAGAACCGCATTCTACAGGTGAATAAGTCGAAAATGTTCAGTGATTTTTTTTCGATTTCGGCTTAATTTAGCCGTAGTTCGCCATTTTGTATTTTTTTTGAAAAATATGGTTTCCAAAATCCTTCAAGTTATTTATATGAAACTTAGCAGATGTCTGACTGACTTACTATCGGTTTCAAAAAGCAAGATAGGTCAGATGTGAAACTTGGCAGAGATCTTCCCTGTAGACATATAATAACACTCAGAAAATATAAATTTTTTAGACGCCTAACTTAGTAAATTAAAAATTAAATTATTATAAAAAATGTACTTTTGTGGCCCGTGTTTTACATATTACAATTGATATGAAACTTGGCAGAGATATTCCCGGTAGACATATAATAACACTCGGACTTCAGACGCTTAACTTTGTACATTAAAAATTAAATTATCATACAAAATGTAGTTTTGCGGCCCGTGTTTTACATACGGTCGGTGTCAGTGCTCGTAGCTTCTTTATTTTTGTCTTAAAATGTGCGAAATTTTAACCAGTGACATATCAAAGTAATATAAAGGTAACTGCAATTTCAAATTTCGAAAATATATTTAAATTTTGAAAAAAAATGACGTGTTCTCTATACGTGCAAACTTCGCTCTAAATGCAAATATTTTCGTTTTAAGTGGACCGACATGCAGATTTTAATTGTTCTTTAACGTTCAGTATTAAAGTACACGCATTTATTATGTAGGTTAATCCCAATTAATAAATAATTAAATTCACAGACGAGAGAGAGAATTGGCTACGTTGGACGACCTTCCGATCGACGACTCAATGCGAATGCCGTCGCATGCGCGATTCTCGAAATCGAGCTTCACACTGCTAAAATGAACGTTCATTAAAGAATGATATTATTTTATCGGCCGATTTATTAAGAATATTAATCAAAACATCTGGTATTAGCACAAGGATTTTTTTATTTATATTATACAGTTTAAGGTACATATTAAATGAAGACAGCAGAAACAATAAATAGTAAACTGCAAAATTCAACAAATAATTGTGTGGAATGTGAAATTGGAAAATACCGTAATAATAATGACTACTTTCTGTTACCGAGATTTGTGAAAACTCGAGAAAACTATCGACAAAAGGAGCATATAATTGATGTTCACGTAGAACAGTTAATGATAAATGTAGGAGAAGATTGCGATAGTAGTTTCAACATTTCAAGCTCCTCAACAGAAATGTAAAGGTCTTTCTCAGTTTTTGCATGTAATTTTCTATATAAATAATAAATAGTATAGTTTACATTTTAAACAAATTAAAAATATAACAGAAAGTGCATTAAATAGTCATTATTGTTACGGTATTTTCTAATTTCACATTCCACACAATTATTTATCGATTTTTGTAGTTTACTATTTATTGTTTCTGCTGTTCTCATTTAATATGTGCCTAAAATTGTATAATATAAATAAAAAAAATCCTTGTGCTCAAACCAGATGTCTTGTTTAATATTCTTAATAAATCGGCCGATAAAATAATATCGTTCTTTAAGGAACCTTTATATTAGCAATGTGAAGCTCGATTTCGTGCATGCATCAGCATTCTATTGAGTCGTCAATCGGAAGCTCGTCCAACGTAGCCCGTTCTCTTCTCTCTCGTCTGTGAATTTAATTATTTATTAATTGGGATTAATCTACATATAAATGCGTACTAATACAACGTTAAAGAACAATTAAAACCTGCATGTCGGTCCACTTAAACAAAATACTTGCATTTAGAGCGAACTTTACGTTTCGAAAACACCATTCTTTTCAAAATTTAAATATTATTTCAGAATTTGAAATTGCTTTTACTTTGGTGTCCGGTTATTTCCCGCCAAAATCTCCGGTCAGTTGTCCGCCGGAAAATTGTTCGCCTGGAAAACCGTGAAATGTTCGTTGGTAAAATGCCCGCTGTAGGTAAAATGGTTCCGATATTCCCTATTTTCGTGATAAAGCTCGTTACGTATTTTATGTTTTAATTTCCTTATGCTATATACTATTTATGTGCAAAAACGCAAAAATACAAATGTAAGAATAAACAATTGTATTGCTAGGTACGATGCTAATGATAAAATAACGTTTTTAAGAGGAATTTAAATGTATAATTTACAATGTTTTAGGTATGAATACGTATTCGAACATAATAAAATTTATTATTATTAAAGCTCTTCCTTTCTATACGCGTATTATGTCCATTTATTCACGACAGGGGTCGGCGAAATTTACCGAAGGAATTTCGTCATGGCGTATTTTACCACCGAACATTTCACCGCGCGGGGTTTTACCAGGCGAACAATTTTCCGGGATTTTATCGGCGAAATGACCGTAAACCTTTACCTTTATATTAGTTTGATATGCCACTGTTTAAAATTTCACATTTTAAGACAAAATAAGAAAGCTATGAGCACTGACATCGACCGTATGTAAAACACGGGACGCGAAACTACATTTTGTATGATAATTTATTTTTTAATTTAAGTTCAGCGTCTGAAGTCCGAGTGTTATTATATGTCTACACGGAATATCTCTGCCAAGCTTCACATCAACTGGGCTTACAATAAAAAGTTATAAGCTTTCAATCTTGCTTTTGAACTCGATAGTAGATATTCTATTTTATCAAATTTCAAAATGGCGGCCATTCAAACTTTTCTTCCAACATACTGGTTTTCATGGAATTTGAGTTAAAAATCTTTAAATGGCCGTCATTTTGAAATTTGATAAAATAGAACGTACTTCATTTCGCATTTCTTAAATGAAATTGTTAAAATGTGTTTCTAATAATCTATGTAATAAAAGAGGTCAAAATGCGTGGTCCGAAAAATTACAACCTACACACCAAACATTTATACTGTGTATTACCATTGTGTATTATAATTGTATACACAATGATATTACTAAGAACATCCAACGTAACGCCCGCTCAAAATTGTAATATACGTAGGAAAATCGAAGATTAGTATTATCTAGGTACCTAAGTGCTGCTGTTTATCATAATCTTTCAGGAATGTTTCGTCCGTCCGTTGTAGTTCTGTTTTTGTAGGGTTTTAAGTGGAAGGTGTAATACGTGCCAGCGAACTTCCCATTCTAAATATTTTCATTTCTTTTTTTACAATATGTTTTAATACAATAGTATCATGCTACCGAGACCAACATAATTTTCTATGGCATCCCACACGTCATAAATTCCAATTCCATAAGGTATCCACCCTTTTTGCAACAATTAAAAAAATCCTTACAGATTCCACCAATGATTATAATCTTCTAGTTTTCATTTGAACTGTATGGTTTACTAGGTGCATTGTAGGTATGGTCTTTAATTTCTAAAATCACTATTAATCCGCCATATTGAAAACATTCGAAACCGTTTTTATTGGGACAAAGAGCACTTAGATTGTTGCAATAATCTAGCTCTAAATTTTATCTTTTCATCTAATTGGGCAACAATTTGAATCTGTGACAATCGAAATTCTTTTTTCATTGGGAAAGAGTGATGATACTGTTATGTGGAGCGTATGTCAGGTTTTATGGTTTTATGTTACTGACCATCTTTTTCTATCCTCACGTTATTGCAATATCTGCAGCTTTTTTACAAGCAGGACTCCTTATGTCAGTAGACGTTCTATATCTGTTTCTTTCCTTATTAACAGTAGTAGAAATCACTGCTACTAAACCACATCTTATCAGATGCATGAAGTGGAAAGGGTAGTAAATAAACTTTAAAAAGATACTTCTAAAGGCACCTTTTCTAATTAAATTGAAGCAGAAAGTGTAGTCTTTTTTCATAAGGGTTTTTCGTAGGACAATAAATAAGCTTTGAAATAGTTGTTTTAAGAGTCTCGCCCTTTCTGAATGTATCTAAAACTATCAACTTTGGTGGAAAAAGTGTTAAGACTCTCTTTAGAGATAATAAAATTTTATGTATTAGTCCTAAAAACTGTGCTTCAAAAAGAGTGTGTTGTGAGTATATCGAAAACTATCAATTTGGAAAAGATAATTCAAGTTTAGATCAGTGTTTTAATAATTATTTTTTACAGAGCAACTAACTAGCCCTTAAAAATATCCTTCAAAAAGAATCCCAAGAATATTTCGAAATCGATTTTCAAAAAAATAGTAACAGCCGTTGTTTTAAGTGTTTAAGTTTAAGTTTTTCACAAAATAATAAATAAAGATGCTAAAGTAGCTTTTGTGTGATCAAAAATTATCAATTTTACTGGAAAAGTATTTAAACCTTTTTTAAAGATAATTCAATATTATGCAAGTTTTCTCTATGAAACTTTTTCGTAGTGTAATAGATACGCCCTAATAAATGGTGCATTAAGGAGAATTCAAGTGCACCTTTTATTAATAGAATCGAAAGATATCAACTTTGGAGTCAAAAACGTAGATACCTTGTTTAAAGATAATTCAAGTATGGATGAGTTTCTTGAAAGCTTTTGTAGCTTAACAATTAATTTAATTTTGTTTAATAAGAATAAGAAGAATGTGGATTACGCCCACTTAGAACAAGTTGAAGTTTGTACTGCATATTGATTATGAGAATAAGCGACCCGATTATCCCTAGCATAGGTGGCCCAAGATGGTGTCAAGGATTCTAATTCCACAGCACAATAGCCATTGTAATACCGATAGTACAAAGACGGAATTGAAATGATTCTTCCGTGTTTACGGGAGTTTTAACGACGGATTATTTTTTAACCTAATCTCACTTCTTTAAATACGGTCAACGATATCAAGAGCATATTAGACTTACTTTATATAGCGGAACAAGTTGTAGGGAAGTAAAGTACTGCTTCGATTTATACAAAGAATCTACTTTTCTCGTAACTGCTTTAGTACCTACCTGTCAACACATAATAAATTGGAAAATACAGTTATTTCTAACATAGTAAAGGGGTCTGAAAACTTAAGATCTGAGCCATTCATGCTTAGAGCAGGAAATAATCGATCTTTTTGGCAGAGGCAAAGCAACACTGACTTTTATTAGTATTAAATTTAGCCGGATTATTACTGAGATGAACTACAATGAATAGTGCTGACATCTGCAAAGCAATGAATCGGGTAAGTCGAAGAAATAAGATAATTTGTGTATAGCAGAAAAAGTGTAGGAGCTATCACTGATCCCTGTGGTACGCCCCTATTAATGCCAACTTCTTCTGAAAAGAAGCCATTAAATACGACACGTATTTGTCTTTTATCAAGAAAACTGGATATGCAAAAAAGTGTCTAAAGTCACTATACCGAATCATTCTAATGTATTGTTTGTTACTTGGGTCACGTATGAAAAAAGATCATACGTTAAACGACTCTGCTAAAACCATATTGGATTTAACTAAGGAATTTGTTGGATTCAAGTAAAGAAAGTAGTTGCTGATTGATCGATTGTTATTGATGGTTATAGATAAAATGAAACATGATTGGTCGCTAGTTCGAGGGATCAGTTTTGTAGCATTTTTTTTTGGGAAAGGTTGAACATTTGCTAATTTCGTGTGAAGGAATGCTCCAGTAGACATAGAGATTGAATAGAGCTTAGATAGAACTGCTTATGCAACAATTTTTCAAGACAATAGCTAGGATACTGTCTGTGCCAGCCGCCTTATTGAAATCAAGATTCTAGGAGCTTACATTGAAAATCATAGCATATGAAGAAGAGTTGACTAGTGGCACATGTTTTCCAGAATATTAAAGATGAGTTTGATGTAAATAAATTCACAAAAAGATTGGTTTTGTCTACAGTTAGCTCTACAGGTCCGTGATAAAGGGAAATGAAGATGTACCTTATGTTTTTACTCATGGCTTTATCTAAATGGCAAGATTTACGACTGCCCAAAGGACATTTAGCAAGTTCATAGCTTTTTTGTAGTTCCTACAACTCTTTACATTTAATGGTAACGCTTTTGTGAGTATGCCTAGCACCAGCGTAGTCCTCAAGACTCTCGACCGTTTTTCTGGGTTTCCATTTGGTGTAAGATTCGTTTTTCAAAGATATTGCATCAGCATCCTATTAAAGTCCATGTCAATGAAGATGACTTCAGGTACTGAAAGAATATTGTCCAAAGACAAGGATAACTTAAAACAGTATTCACGTCATGGGAAGTTTACAACGAAATCCCGTAGATCACTCCAATTAGGAGAATTAAAATAGAGAAATTTTGGACAGTAGTAATTATTTCTATTAGACAATGGTCCGATAAACCTTGAGGGGAAAGAAGAAGAAAGAAGTCTGGAAGATGTGGGGCATGGTGAGGGTTATCAGGGACTCTAATGGGTAAATTAATTGAACATACTACACCTGATTGTGGTAATTGAAAATATTGAATGTCATATTTTGCAAATGGAAAAGAAACGTGATCTATTTATTACTAATTCAGCTTAATATGCAATAAAATCCTGATTGAAGGGTAAAATCACAGATTTTGCAGAATCGCTAAAGATATGCTTAAGAGTAATCTAACATTAATATCATGGCTTGTTAGTTTGTTGTGGAATTAATTGCAGGCAGGATGTCATCAGTAAAACTCAATAATGTAGTCGCGACTGTAACACTGGAAGAGCATATACCTATTAAGATGCATATTTATTTATTGGGTCACAATCTTTAAAACAAATTCGAAGACAGAAAGGTGTCGTTTCCTTGGGCTGTTAGGAAATCCCTAGCAGACTGCTGCAGCAACTGGATAACCTCTGCAAGATCGTAAATCATGCACTTGATATTAGGCATTTTAAAATCTTTAATCATGCCTACGTGAAAAACGAATCATTAAGAATTATGCATCTGATCTCATTTAATACGAAAGCATGTGCTGCAAATAGAGATAGATGTACCTCGTGCAATGTATGTTGCATACTCAAACCCAGGCTTCTTTCCGATTTCATTGCGTATCCTATTCAACAGTAGAGGCATTTAAGCGTAATTATAGATAAATGACCGGAATCACTCACGAATGATAATCGTGGCATCGCAGTGGATATTTGAACGTAAAACAATCAGCTCGGGTAAACAACCACTCCCATTCGCTGTGCCAATCGTGACGTCACGTGATGTTTGCTTTACGTTGTTTACGAGCGAACTACTCGATAATAATCCAGTACAACTCTGTTATTTCGTGTACATTTTGGCACGAAAACGAGAGAGTTTTGTGTTCGGGACAATCAAATTCAAAATTTTGCTTCTTAATTTTTACCGAGCTGGTAGAGTAGTGGTGACACTACCTGCCTAGCATTCGGGAGGTAACAAGTTCAATTCCCCTTACCGTCTGCCTTGTATGAGGTTTTTTCAGGAGGTTTCCTCATGCACCTATAGCGGCATGGTCAATGCGTATATGCACACCATGTGCGGCTACTTACGCGAATGCTGGGGTACTTTTTCCCCTTCACGACCCTAACTCCGTTCCTTCCTATCCTATCCTGACCACACCCTTCCTTAATCCCACCATTGATATATACGTAATGTATGTTTGTATGCGGGTAATCCATGATTGTGGCTGAAGGAGCTTGGAAAGCTCAAATAGCTCAAATAGGGAATGAAATACGTGACCTTTCCTTCCTTTTTTTTCTAAATTTTTTAGAATGCAATACCGTCGACATCAACGCTATCTAGAATACTGATTTCACAATGACCATAAACATTTTTTATTTACTTTAATAACACGTTTTGAAGGAATAGGAAAGGAATGAAGATCTGCGGTCTACCCGGATTGTAACCGTTTGTTGCTTACTTTCAAACCCTAAACATGCAAATACATTCCTTTCGAGCGTAAGCTCATTATATTTAACAAAAATTATGTTGCCAAATTTATTGCATTTATTAATTGTTATCGAAACGTTTAAATTTGTATGAAACTGATGAAAATACACGATTTCAAAGCCAAAAGATAAGTATCCTAATCACTTTACACTTTTCACATTGTACCAAAATTCATTGAAATATATACCTGAAATGATTGTACGTACATACTTGGGATTAAAATTAATTTCAATGTTTACACTCTGTGTTCAATTAGTAGTTTTTATGTGGTAATGGAGAATTTTAATTTGTGAGTGTTATTGCTACATCTTTAATTGCTATCTTTGTTTTTAAATGTGAATGTTTTCACTATTTTCACACAATCTTTCACAACTTTGCACTGGTATTATGTGATTAAATTTTGTTAGATTTGTTTTTTGATTGCGGTATAAGTCAGTAAAAGGTGTTATGTTTTAATAAAACGTTTTTTAGTGACGACGATAACAGCAATTGCAATTATTTTATTCATTTTATTTCATTAAAAAACGCAATGAAAACAATGTATCTGTTAAGCGTGTGACTCAAATTCAAAATTGAGATATATATATATATATATATATATATATATATATATATATATATATATATATTTGTATATGTTGTATTGTTACGCTAGAATTTTATGTAAACCCTACTTTATGAGGAGAATGGCTTCCTTACTGCGCTGGCGTAGCAATGCACATTAAAAAATTTAGAGTTTTTATCGTGTTTCTTATATGGGTGACGATTGAAATTGTTATGATATACTAAATTATATTACTACTTAATAATGCCGTTGCCAGATTTTTGATAATTATTTTGAACATTCATTTTCACGGGGGTGTAACCTTAGCAATAATTCTAATTATTAGTACTACAAACGTAATAATTAGATTTCTAGTAATTTATAACTAATTTAGAAATTATTTCAAGTTAAGTAGTGCACTTTGAAATTCTTAAAAGGGTTGATAAATGTCCTTATATATATATATATATATATATATATATATATATATATATATATATATATATATATATATATCAGGGTGTTTCATTAAGGCTGGCCACCGGCCATATTTCAGAAACTAGTGGACATAAAAGTGGAGAAAAAATTCATTATAAAAGTCGCCACGAGAAAATCCTGGAAATTATTTTTAAGTTCCGTAATTCATCGCAAGGGGCGCAATTGAAAATTAAAAATAAAATTATAAATTTCTCCGAAAATTCCACATTAAGGCATACCTTTGGTAACATCGTTAGAAAGCTTAGACAATTCTGCATCATTTTGGTCTAAGGCTCATTGGCGTACCGACCTTAATAAGAGTGGGGGAAGCTATTGAATGTGTAATCATTTAAATCGCTGTTATTTTTAAACGACTTATCCGATTGTAGTAAACCTAGGCTTGTTTAGAAGAAAAAGGTAAGTACTTTTAACTGTCGCATCCATTGGTACGCGATAGCTCATAATAAAATTGTTAGAGGGCGCAATTTGTAATAATACCAGTTTTTTGATTTTATTCAGAAAAATTAAATCATACGGTATAATTATGACATCATAAGCGGAAAGTAGCTTAAATTTGTAACAAAAACGTAAATAACGCAATTTGATATCTTTATTTGTTCCAGAGTTATGGCGAAAAGAAGACTTTTTAACCGTTTAATTTAATAATTGATTGTTGCTATGGTTTCTTAAGGTGTATAGGTTGGATTAGTAATGAGGAATCTGCATTTATCATAGTCTGTGCCTCCTTCACACTCTATCTAGGCTTAGGACTAGTCCAAACTAAGCAAATTGCAAAATTTGGAGCGTGTTTAGAGGCCAACGGGCCATAACAACGATATCAAAGTAATGATTGATTTTGTTTAAGAAACTTTTCAATAGAATGGTAAAAATCATGAACAACTGTTAAAAACTAGTGAAAATCTATAAATGTTCAAATTGACGGCCGTTTTGTAAAAACAACTATTAATTCTTCTTCTGTACGTTTATAACATCATATAAAACTTCTAAGGCATAATTCTAATGTGGTGTGTTTTAAAATAATAATCTAATTTGCTGCGGAACAAAGTCGGCTCGTTTCCATGGAGGTAAATAAATTGAAAAGTTGTCAACTTACTTAATTTTGATTGATGTTGTGTTGTAAAAATTTTTCCTTCATTAGTTTTGGGTTTCATTGTACCTTATCAGAAATTAGTGCTATCCTTCAAAATGTCGTATACCAATGCCGAGGCTTACGACATGCTTGCCGTGTATTATGAATGTTTTCAAAATGCAGCTATTGCGTAACGACAATACGCTATCAGATATCCTGATCGAAGGCACTACACTAGAAAAGTGTTTCGGCGAATGGCAACACGTTTAAGACAAACAGGAAATGTACGACGTATTCCACTTCCTGTCAGAAGACGTCGCATAAGAAATGAAGACAATAGTATTAATGTTCTTGCGTACATAGAATCGGAGCCTCACGTAAGCATCAGGAGATTTCCACAGAACTAGGTGTAAGTGTTGCTTCTGTGTTCAGAATTTTAAGGATTTTAAGCTGCATCCTTATCATCTAGTTTTACACCAGGCTTTATCAGACACTGATTCTGACAGGCGGCTCGACTATTGCTATTGGCTGAGAGACATGTGTAGTGAAAATCTTCGATTCCTTTCCAAAGTTTTATGGACCGATGAGGCTACTTTTACTAGCTGCGGCAGAGTTAATTTGCACAATATGCATTATTGGTCGCAAACAAATCTTCACTGGATGCGCGAAGTGGATCACCAAAACAGATGGAGTGTAAATTTGTGGTGTGGTGTTTTAGGTGACAGAATTATCGGACCATTTGTTTTCATGGACACCTAAATGGTGAATCTTATTTAAACTTTTACAAAATGACTTGCCCAATCTTTTGAAGACATTCCCTTGACGTGAGAGCATCCCTGTGGTATCAACATGATGGATGTCCTTCACACTATTCCCGAAGAGTCCGTGATTTCTTAAATGTTAGATACCCAAATCGCTGGATGGGAAGGGTAGTTTGTTCCGTGGCCACCTAGATCCCCGGATTTAACTGTATTAGATTTCTACTTGTGGGGAAGAATAAAAGATATTGTTTACGAAACGAGACCAACCACCCGAGAGGACATGATTCACCGAATTGAAATTGCAATAAATTCGATTCCACGGACGAAATCGAAACAGCTGTTTCCAGTACGAGAAGAAGAATTAATAGTTGTATTTTACAAAACGGCCGTCAATTTGAACATTTATAGCTTTTCACTTGTTTTTAACAGTTGTTCATGATTTTTACCATTCTATTAAAAGTTTCTTAAACAAAAATCAATCATTACTTTGATATCGTTGTTATGGCCCGTTGGCCTCTAAACACGCTCCAAATTTTGCAATTTGCTTAGTTTGGACTAGTCCTAAGCCTAGATAGAGTGTGAAGGGAGGCACAGACTATGATAAATGCAGATTCCTCATTACTAATCCAACCTATACACCTTAAGAAACCATAGCAACAATCAATTATTAAATTAAACGGTTAAAAGTCTTCTTTTCGCCATAACTCTGGAACAAATAAAGATATCAAATTGCGTTATTTACGTTTTTGTTACAAATTTAAGCTACTTTCCGCTTATGATGTCATAATTATACCGTATGATTTAATTTTTCTGAATAAAATCAAAAAACTGGTATTATTACAAATTGCGCCCTCTAACAATTTTATTATGAGCTATCGCGTACCAATGGATGCGACAGTTAAAAGTACTTACCTTTTCTTCTAAACAAGCCTAGGTTTACTACAATCGGATAAGTCGTTTAAAAATAACAGCGATTTAAATGATTACACATTCAATAGCTTCCCCACTCTTATTAAGGTCGGTACGCCAATGAGCCTTAGACCAAAATGATGCAGAATTGTCTAAGCTTTCTAACGATGTTACCAAAGGTATGCCTTAATGTGGAATTTTCGGAGAAATTTATAATTTTATTTTTAATTTTCAATTGCGCCTCTTGCGATGAATTACGGAACTTAAAAATAATTTCCAGGATTTTCTCGTGGCGACTTTTATAATGAATTTTTTCTCCACTTTTATGTCCACTAGTTTCTGAAATATGGCCGGTGGCCAGCCTTAATGAAACACCCTGTATATATATATATATATATATATATATATATATATATATATATATATATATATATATATATATACATGGTGGGCCAATAGTGCCTGGGTTTATTAGGGAATGTTTCTAAAGATTGTTGATGGAGTGTGGCGGTGTATCCTTAACGCTACAAAGCTAAAATATCACTTGAATCGCAAAGTGTATACAGGGTGATTTATATCAAAGTTGTATTTTTTTAAATGGATCCCCCTGTATATTATTGCATATTTGGGTTCCTTGGTCAATTCTAGTACGACTTTATTACCTGAAACGAATCGTTAGCCGAAATTTGTCATTTTTACAAAGTGAAGAAATTAAATATCGCGGTGATCACTAAACTTAGAAGTCCATGACTCTGCGATGTTACTCGACATGAAATGTATTAGCATAGACCGGACGGTTAAATCCGAACACTCCTTGTGTTTAGAGTCAATTTAGAAAGTTTCAATCAATGGTGATTTTTTTAAATGGAACGGCCATCTTTTCATTTTTGCATCAAACGCGGAATTTTTTTACCTTTCTAAACTATATAAACATAGTATATATTATCTAGTAACCCGTGGAAAATAAACAAGACACGTTTCACATTATAAAACTTTATTTATTAAGTGAAAAAACACACAAACAAAAATTACGAGCTAAAATAAAATAAATGTAAAAATTATTTTAATAAATGCTCATAATGTCTACTACCTTGTTCTAAGTAAATTTGAATTCTACGACGAAAAGAATGTTTAACACTATTGAACAATACTGTGTTGATAGTTGCAAAAACGTTTCGGATTCTATGTGTCATATCTTCCGCAGTAGTTGGTAGTCCAACATACACTCTTTCCTTGACGTACCCCCACAAAAAGAAATAAAGCAGATAAATATCTGGAGAGCTCGCTGGCCATCGTGTTGGTCCATCTCTTCCTATCCACTTTTCATCAAATGGATTATTAAACCATTCACTTACTATACGGGCACGATGTGGAGGTCCGCCATCTTGCTGAAAATGCATGTCTCTGATTTGAGCGAGCGGTACATCTTCAAGGAGTCCAAATAATTTATTATCGAGGTAATTCAAGTATAAATTCGAATTTAGAATATCGTCGAAGAAAAAAGGACCAACATCTGAAGTACCACCATTTCTCTTGACTATGAACTCGGAACTAGTGAGAGTTTTCATCTGCAAAAATTAATACTGTTTTGAAAATCGGTCTCGTTGAGCTCTTGATTTAGTTGGATGAAATATGTTTTTTTTTTAAATATTCTTCAGACAGATGTTCAACGGGCGTAATACCCTTAGATACTACTTTTGTTTGTTTAACCCGTTCCAAAGTATAAGTTCTTTTAAACTTTTTTACAATTTCAAAATTATTGAATAAAATTTAATACCTGAGATGATTTTTTATTACGTTTTATTAAAACTGAATGGGTTCAGTTTATAAAGACATCATTTACTAGTTCATTTTTACTTTGCTTGCTAATTAATTTTGGTTTGCGTAAATGAATTTGAACTTTATGTTTACTAACTCCTTTTCCTAATTGATTGCAACGGCTAGCTCAAGTTAATATAAAGAAACGATTTCTGTTATCATTGCCTAAAATTATGCTCATTTTGATTTATTTATTTATCTGGATTCCTATTGAATTGAGCTCTTTCAGCATTTATATGTTCAATAATTGTGTAAGCTTGTGATATTAATAACCTTTAGCAATAACAGTAAATCAAACGTTAAACTCTTTTAATAAAATTCCAAATCTGAACCAAAATGCATCAAGGTGTTTAAAATATATATATATATATATATATATATATATATATATATATATATATATATATATATATATATATATATATATTATATCTATAATAACCTTCTTAAAGCTAACATAAAAAATAAAATCTTTATCAGAATCAAACGTATTGTTTATCGTTAAATCGTGATAGTCGAATGTAAAGTTTCGAGAAATGAAACACACAAAAAAGTTTTATTTATTAACACAAACAAAAAAGGTTCTTCATTATTTTCGTTGCAAAACTGATGATGTAATGCTGGCGTTTCTTCGACCGCTGATAAGGGGCCTCAGATAGGTTAGAGCCTGCTCTTCCGATGATGTCACCTACCGGCACCCTGGAACCGTTTCTCTATTGTTGTCCTTATATTTTCTTATACTCTTGTGTAGTTGAATACGCTCCTAATTTTCTTCCATCAGTTAATGATTATAGTAAACAATTGTTCGATATATTTACTGTACAGCTTTTACTTAATCGTTCAGTTTTAACTGCAAATGGCCTGCGCAACAAAATGTAAGCTATTTACAAACAGCGAATGCTCCCCTTTTACACATCAATAAATTCGAGTTATTGTCCTTTATACTTCGATTTCCCAATTTGGGTCGATTACTGTCTATTATATTTGTTGTTCACTATTTAAACACAAATGATTACGGTTCTGAGACATATTCAACGCGTTATGTTCACTTATTACGTCACTTTTTATTATTTGAATAAGGAATACAATTTTCTACTTCTTCCCTATCACCATTAATTAATTCTTATTTGTAATTTTCACACTATATAGGGTGGCGTGACTATACAATGCCACTTATCGCTTATTTTTATGCGACCCTTTCTGTTCGCTTTCTTAACGCGCCTGTTTGTGATCGCTCGCTGTATGCGACTGACTTAAAAACTGCACATCATGATTATAATAGCGTCATTTCCTTCCACCACATTAATGCACTTACAAATGGCGCGTATTATGAATATTTTCAAATTGAATATATAGATAACTTATGGCTTTCCATCTTAATATTAATTACATTCAAATACAAATAAACAATAACCATTTCTTTATCCAGAAAAATAATATATAAATATCTAATCTCGTATAACTTAGCGCGAAATTTTGATTTTTCTGAAGCTCCCGTTACAATGTTCAACTTACTTGAAAATCTCTTTCGAGTTGTCCTTTACTCGTATGGGGATTTTGTATTACTGCAGTTAAGATATTGAGTTGATTATCTTCGTTCGACGCAGGTTTAATTCTTTCTTGGTTTTCAAGATAATGAACTATTCCTGTTGCAATAAATCTTTCTAACAGATTTTTGAATTATTCTTCCCTTGTATGACGTCAGGATAACTGGCTTTGTACACTCAATTCGTTAGGAACGGATTTCTAGATCATTCTCCAAGAATAAAAACCATATCAATCATTTCAATTTGAGAAAAACTTTCCATTTTTATCAGTTAAATTTAATGTTAACTACTCAAAAAATACTCTACCCAAAAATAGCAACACGAACTAGTACGTAATGTCAAAGTAAGGTCAAAGTGACAGAATTAGTTTAGCTTTCACAGCCTGCTAGTTACTCATAGAAACTGAAAATTGAAAAATACAGTAAAGGAATCAGAAAGTGTGAAATTAAAAGAAATCTACCGAGAATAGATAGCATTTGATGCTAAAATGAAAAAATGGCCGTCTCATTTGAAAAATCAATACAAGAAGAATTCGGATTTGACCGTCCGGTCTACGCTAGTACATTTCATGTGTAGTAACTTCGCAGAGTCATTGCCTTGTAAGTTGTGTGATCACAGCGATATTCAATTTTTTTGCAAAGTGACGAATTGCGGCTAAACGATTTTAGGTACCATGTGTGACACATAAAGTCGCACTGACCAAGGAATCCAAACATGCAATAATATACAGGGGGTTCCATTTAAAAAATGCAACTTTGATATAAATCGCCCTGCATAAACTTTGCGATTCAAGTGAAAATATTTTAGGTTCGTATCCTTAAGGATACCCCACCACATTCCATCAACAAACTTTAGAAATATTCCTTAATAAATTCACAATCTTGCACCCACGCACTTTTAACGTTGGGTGAACTTGAAATACCACAGCAATTGTACAGTAACGTCTTCAGGGGAACCGTAATGAGAAGAATAGGAAATTGTAAATTCCATGTACTCCATACATACTGTCAGGGGTAATAATATTATTCCAGCCGTACTAGTACTGATACTAACTAATTACAAACTAAGCAAGTTGTTCTTTTTACTGCTTTAAAAACACTTTAGCGAAGGCTTGACCCTTTAATAGTTCTGAACAGTTTTAAAACTGCTGCGATGAATGCATTTTCCGAGGTATTTCTTACAGCGCCCCAAACAAGAAACTTCTACCTATGATGACAAACTCAAACGCCTGGGTAACAACAAGTGTATTTAACTGACGTGGAATTTGCAATAAAACTCAGTAAATTTAAGATTTTGGCATCTATGCCCAAACCAGCTGTTGCATCTGCATTTGGAGCACTTACCCAAATCGAGTTTTTTTTTGCAGAAAATGAAAATCGACTTCCTTCGGTATTTGACTACTTTAAACACACTCGAATTGGGCAGCGTGAATCTTCCAAATTTTTTAATCGCGTTATGAAATCGTTACAATATTGTCGTAGATCTGTCAAAGACTACTAACTCTGTCGAGCATCTATTATTTTATTTTTGTTGGCGTATCGTCTCGTTTTATGAAACTAAAAATTGTTTGCATTTTTGGCTGCTTAATTGATAAAGAACGTTTTAAGTGTCATGGTCAACCGCGTCTCCAATCCTCCAATTAGAGATACCCAAGATCAATAGAGTGATCAATTATTGTTTATACCATATAAATATATATAGAAAATATATATATATATATATATATATATATATATATATATATATATATATATATATTATTAGCGTCCAGACACCTATCTTGAAAAGCGTAATTTGAACTTATTTGAAATAATGCAAATTCAAAAACAAAACGATCGCTAAGTGATTTATCTTGACTTGACTGACAATAATGTTACTATTACTCAAATTAATTGCCTGTCTTACTTTGACTTTCCTGGTAATAATTAAAACATTAGAATTTATTTACAATCATGCAATTACTTGCAAACTTCAAATTTGATGAAACGACGTAGCCGTATGGTGGTAGATACGTTGTGCTATCTAAATTAGATATGCTGGATGAGCTAAGTGTTGCATCGTGAGGGGCAGGTAAGTCAAAAAATGAAATTACTTAAATTAGAACCAACGATCGTTGCGCAGCGGTGGTTCAGCCCGTTAATATACTATTGTGGGAAAGAACTACCAATAAAACCCACTTTATTCATAAATAAGTAGTTGCACTCCAATCAGATTATAAATTACATCGGCTAGCAAATTCTCTGTGAATAGATAGATATTCTTATTTTGGATAACACTCATGGGCGCCCATACAGTAATTTCCAGGGGGGTGGGGCAATTTGGGGAAGATCATTAGCTGTTTGGAAACGAAAACAAAACTAGTTTTACAAAATCAAACGTTTAATTGTATTTTAAAATACACCTTGTCCGACGTTACTAAAAGTCGACCAACATTTAATATAAATAATAAATATGTTATAATTTTTAAACAAAATAAGTAATATTAATTTCGTAAGGTATGTTTTTACGTTTTTTGAAAAAGAACAATAATTTTCCATAACCTGCATTATATAGAGAAGCAAATGTAAAAATAAAAACTGACCAAGTAACATTATCTTATTAATAGATTTTAAATACCGTATTGACTTTTATTTATAAATTTATTCTTTGTCAGTAGAAAATAGAAATTGCAGATTTCTTGGCTGTCTTGCAAACTCGTCAATGATCCTTTTATACACTCAGTTTTGTTATTTTCTGTAAAATGTCTGTGAATGCTCATCATGCATAGACCGTCCAAACGATCTTCACTCATAGTGGAACGGATCCAAGTTGCACTAAAGGATCGTTCGCTAGTAGTAAGGCCCTTCCGCCATCTTGGATTTTGACGTACAAGGTCGGCACATTCGTATTTGTTCACCTTAATTTTATGGTTTTTTCGAAGGCCATTTTTTTTCAACTTGATGGTAATTAATTTCTTTAATCCTTCTAAATTATGATCTTTTGTACAAGATATTTTTTTCGGCCTTATTTTGGTTTCTTATTCGGAACTTTATTAACAGCCCTTCTATGGAATGTTCAGACACAACTTATTCATGTTGTACTAAGACTATTTGATCAAATAGACTTTTTGATTTACATTGCTTACAACGTAATTATTTATAGGTTTGGTCTTGATTGGAATTTGTTTTACCAGTTATATGGTAACTTGGTATTCACTGGGGCTGTGACAATTTTTTTAAACACTATATGTAAGGTCCTTTTGGTAATATTAAAACATTTACAACCCCTGGAGTTAGCAATTGCACGTTTCTGATTGAAAAGATTTTTATTTAAGCTGTGTTTATTAATATGTATTAGGGCCCATTTTATTTTATAAATAGATTGCAAAATAATTGTTATTTATTTAAATTCCTAATCTACAGATTGTGATCTTTTACTATACGAAATTTATTTAATACATTGGAGATTGTATATCTAATAAATTTCAATTTCACTGTATTTTAAATTAATATCAACATCGCAATGATAAAAATTATTTAAAGTTAATTACACGACAATGTTTATCAGAAAAATATTGTTTATACTAATACGAATATTAAATAACATGGTTGCTTACACATTTGAAAATATCTTAATCAAAACCATCATCTCGTTAAAAAAAAATTGTTGTATATACAGAAACATCCTCGGTATCAAACATTAATATTTTAAAAAAGATATGTTGTTGCACTATCTGTAATTAAATATAATAAATTAAGGTTATAACTACTTTTGCTACACGTATAGAACTAATACCACTTTCATGTTTTGATTTATGCTTAATTGATATAAAACTGGTTATCAGTAAAAGTAATTTTTGGAATAAATAAAATATTATATGCTGTACATTAGCACAAAAATTGTTTTATGAAAACGTTATATTCATTATAAAAATCGATCATTAAATATATAACATACATTAATTACAGTTGTTAATTATATAATACCAATATTAGTAGCATACTTTTGTTTAATAATAAATACTAAAAATCTAATTTTATAAAACGATTAAAAGAAAAAAATATGACTAGATTTGTAACGCTTCTAATTAATTAAAACAAATAATAAAATCTTTTTTTATTTATCAGACTAGAATAGTAGGAAAACATTGTACATTAATTTGATTATCTGTCATTTAAGATTAAAAGCTACAGTGAAAAACTTATTTACAATTAATCAAATGTAGGTAAATTATTAATCTAAACTTTGAGTACAACATTAATATAAAGTACACATCATTTCGATATGGTAATCTTGTCAGTATTGTTATTATTGTATATGGAATTGCATTACAAATGGAATTTTTTACTGGAAACAGTAGAATTGATTCTCGGTTGCCTGTCGAGGAATGCAAAATTCATTGATCATTCTGTCAATTGTATGATAGCGGTCCAATGCTGACCTGGTTTGTAATATGAGATCTGTATTATCAATAATAAGTCTAATTGTGAAGACAGCTGTTAGAAGCAATAAGCCGAAACATTCTTTGGTCGGATCGATTTCAAGATCTCCGCATACATCTTTGAGTCCAGAATATTAGGTGAAATAATAATTTTTCTTATCCGTTCATCTTGAGCGTTTAATAGCTTATTAACTAGTAAACATCTAATACTGATGCTCCTTCATAATAATGTTCAACCGTTAGTAATTGATTAAATACACGCAAGTAACTGTCTAATATTTTATTTTACCATTAGTATTACAAATTCTTAAATAAATTAGCTAAGTTGCCTACGACATACTGACAAACTACATAGCTTTCAATTCTTCTTTTTCCTGAAGCTGTACATACATCTTTCTAATTGTCTAACTCGGATCAGTAGCATGTTTTCTAATACTAAAGACAGCTCATTCAATATATAGTGTTATACACAAAAATGGCTTGTCCTTCTTAAGCTAGTTTTGCCTCTATACAGCACTATAAGCTCTATCTTAGCTGAATTATCTGTCAAAAAAGTTATAATCAAATTAAATATACCGGCTCTTTTAATCTGTTGAATTTTTTTTTACCGAGTAAGCTGCCATGCATAACATTAAGTTTTTTGATAATGTAAAATTTTATTATAAACCTGGAAGATTAATTAGAACATTTGAGTTATACGAATTTGCGATATCATATCTATAGTAAATTTAAGTTGAGTTTCGACACCACTAACGATTGTGAAATGTATTATGTCGTTTCTTTGATCCTTGTTTAGCCTTCGTGTTTACTCTTGCGAAATTTGAATTATATAATAATAATCCTATGTAACTTAAGAGGGATTTGTTCTGCAAGAAATTGATTTAGTGGAAGATAAATAATATATTTGAAATTATACAAATTAAAAATAATTCATTTGTTTTGAAATTAATTGTTATATTTTAAGATTAATTAAAAAACTGTTAGCTTTATCTGTCGTGGTGTAGAAAAATTGCTTAAAGAAGAATATGATTTCATATTTTCGGCTATACACACTATATTGAAGATGATATCTTGTGTATATTAGAAAACATGCTACTAATCCGAGTTGATAAAGAAAGATGTATCTACAGCTTCAGCAGAGAAGAATTGAAAGCCTATGTAGTATTTCAAGATAGCTGAACTTAGCTAATTTTTTAAGAATAATCCCATATCTGTGTAATACTAATGGTAAAATAAAATATTAGACATTATTCTTGCGTGTATTTAAAGTACAATTACTAACGGTTGAACATTATACAGCATCAGAGTATTAGATGTTTTTACTAGTTAATAAGCTATAATCGCTCAAGATGAAGCGGATGAAAAATCATTATTATTTCACCTAATACTGACATGCGGCACAAGTGTTGAGATGCTTTAAATCGATGACCACAAGAATGTGTTTTGGCTTGTATGTGCTTCTAATCAGCTGTCACGACAGCATAGACCGTGTCAATTATCGTAAACAAGGATTCTGCAAACCACATTGACGAACGATAATGAATATTTTGATTCCTTTACGAGCACCGCGAGGATATCATTTACGTTTCCTAGAGAAAATTCAGATGCTTCTATACAATAAAACAATACTGCAAGATTACCATTCGAATGTGTTTGGACTTTATACGTTAATATTTCTATAGTTTAGATTACATAATTTACCTACATTTGATTTTGTAAATAAGTTTTTCATTGTAACTTTAATCTTAAATGACGAGATAATCAAATTATTGTACAATTTTTGTTTTCCTACTATTCTAGTCTGATAAATTAAAAAAAAGATTTTATTACTTTGTTTTTTTAATTAAGCGATACGTAATACCTACTGTCATTTCTTTCTTTTAATCGTTTTATAAAAATTTAGGATTTTTAGTATTTATTATTAAACAAAGTATGCTACTCAATATTGGTATTATATAATTACGCCAACTGTAATCAACTGTATGTTATATTTTAATGACGATTTTATAATGAATTCGTTTTCGATAAAACAATTTTGTGTGTATGTACAGCATATAATATTTTATTTACATTCCAAAAATTACTTACTCGATAACCAGTTTTATATCAATTAAGCATAAATCAAAACATAGAAAGTGGTATTAGTGTACCTATACGTGCAGCAGAAAACGGTAGTTATAACCTTAATTTATTTATTTAGTTGCACAGATTTAATTACAGCTAGTGCAAACAACATATCTTTTTAAAATATTAAGTGTTTGGATACCGAGGACCTGTGTATATACAACAATTTTAACGAGAGGATGGTGATTGAAGATATTTCAAAGGTAAGCAACCAGTTTTAATATTCGTTTAGAAAACAATATTCTGATAACTGTCGTGTAATTAACTTTTAAATAATTTTTGCATTGCGTGTTGAGATTAATTTAAATGACAGTGAAATTGAATTATTAGAATACAACCCCAATGTATAAATAAATTTCGTATAGGTAAAAGATCACAATCTGTAGATGGAATTAAAAGAAATACAATTATGCAATCTCATTTGATAAAATAAAATGGGTCCTAATACATATTAATAAACACAGCTTAAATAAAATCTTTTTCAATCAGAACACGTGCAATCGCCTAACCTCCATTGTACTGTCTTAATATTACCAAAAGGACCTTAATTAGTTGAAAAGCCTAAAAAGCCGTCACCCAGAGACCCCATATCCAAGACCAACGCCTGGACCAACCTCAAGACCAACCCGAAGACCAAACCTTAAATACACTCACGTGAGCAAGTACAAAAAGGCTCTTAGTATAACAAAAGGGTTGAAATTCAATCAAGGGCTGAAAAGGCCTGAAAAGAAACCATAAAATAAGGCAAAAAAAGACCATAATTAGGGATGAAAATTCCATAATTGAAAAGGCCTGAAAGAGACCATAAAATAAGGGTGAAAAATACGGTCTCCTACGTGGCCGGCCTTATGACGTATATGGTTTTAACAGATAACATATCTACTGCTTTACTCTGTAGAATATTAACAACTGGTTCTAGGATAGATGAATATTTCACCATTAATTGTAAAGCAATAATAAAAGTAGACTCAAGTACTGTTTGAAAGCTGATGCGCTTTAACCTCGCCGAACTATTAAACTTTCTATCATCTTTTGTTGTATCTAAAATATTTTAACTTCAGTAAAGTTCTCAGCGAATATTCTTATAGCTTTATATTTTGCTGATCAACGAGTTTCTGAAAGCAAAGGCATGCTTGGTGCCAATCGTCTTCTTAAAGTGCTATCAAAAGAATTTTATCACTTCTTTATTATGCCTGCGGCATTATGTATTTCACGAACGCTATTCATATCATTCACTACAAGATTTAATTTATGGGAAGCACAGTGAAGGAATAACGCCTTAGGGTGTTTTTCTCTAATACTCCTTGGGACACCTCCTTCTAGGCCAGGCATTGCGGCACATCCATCAAAACCCAAGCCCACCAACTTTTCCATATTTAAATTAGCTTTTTCGCAAAAAGATAAAATTTCAGCAGCTATAGATTGAGCATTTAATTGGTTTAGTGGAACAAAACCCAAAAATTCCTCGTGAACCAAATTTCCACGCATGCGGTTTTTTTCAACATACCTGACCCCAATTGAAATCTGTTCAATTCCTGAAATATCTGCACTCTCATCAGCAATTAATGAAAATGCAACCGTGGTTGAACTGTTTATTTTATTTACAATTTGCTGTCGAATAACAGACCCTCATATATTAATGAGCTCGTTATGTATTCTATGGGAGGTATATTTAGCTTTGCTAGAACAGTTTTTTAAGTGATCTATCAGTACATCATCTCCAGATTTGGCTCTAAAGTCAAGTAATGCATCAAAATTTCCATCGTTGGATGTTTTTCCAGACAATGCGAAATCACGCGTTCCACATAGTACAATAGTAACTACAATTGAATAAAGTTTGGATCTATTTTCTTCAATTTTATTATGAACAGCCTTATTTAACTGTAGATCTATACTTAGAGTTTTCTGTGAAAAGGCGTCTTGCAACGGGCGTAATACCCTTAGGTACTAGTTTTGTTTGTTTAACCCGCTCCAAAGAATAAGATTTGAGTTCTTTTAAACGTTTCTATAATTTCAACATTATTGAATAAAATGTAATACCTGAGATGATTATTTTTTATTGCGTTTTATTAAAATTGAATGGGTTCAATTTATAAAGATATCATTTACTAGTTCATTTTACTTCGCTTCTTAATTAATTTCGGTTTGAGTAAATGCGCTTTAAGATTTACGTTTACGAATCCCTTTCTTAATTTATTTCGACGGCTGATTGCTGTTATGCTCATTCTGATTTATTTATTTATCTGGATTCCTATTGAGTTGACCTTTTTCTGCATTTATATATTCAATATTGTATAAGATTTTGATATTAATAATCTTTAGCAATCAAACGTTATACTCATTTAATTAAATTCCAAATCCGAACGAAAATGCATCAATATGTTGTTTACAAACATATATAAAATCAAACCTATATCTACAATAACCTTCTTAAATCTAACATATAACGAATAAAATCTTTATCAGAATTAAACGATTGTGTTCGTTTAATTGTGACAGTCAAATGTAAAAGTTCGAGAAATCAAACACAAAAAAGTTTTATTTATTAACACAATCAAAAAAGGTTCTTACTTATTTTCGTTGACAAACTGATGATGTAATGCTGGCGTTTTTTGAGCGGTAAAGTGACCTCAGATAGCCTGCTCTTCCGATGTTGTCACCTGCCGGCACTCTGGAACCGTTTCTCTATTGTTGTCCTTATCTTTTCTTATACTTTTATGTAGTTGAATACGTTTCTAATTTTCTTCCACCAGTTAATGATTATAGTAAATAATTGTTCGATATATCTACACTGTTCAATTTTTAATTAATTCAGTTTTCATCACAAACGGCGTGCGCTACCAACTGCAAGTGAGCTACGGAAAGCCATATTTTCATTATCAATGTTTTTTAGTTATTATACTTTATATATTGATCTATTAATTGTCGATTGTCTTATTGTACATTTATCACTGGTATCAAATATATATATATATATATATATATATATATATATATATATATCGTTCAGTTTATAATAGCAGGACTGCAGCAAATGATAGATAAACCTAAAATAATGGCAGTTTAGTACACTTATATCCGAAAGCTTCTTTTCTAGATACAGTGTTGAAATTTTGGGAAAAGTATAGTATTTTGAAAATTGGAAATTTAGCATCCAATATGAGCTAATGATCCTTTATGATTTAAAACTTATAGTGATAAATTACGAAAAGCAGTAGGTGTGCCTCAGAACTTTTCGAAAAATCTGTTACACTGACTTTTGAAATACAATAATGTGATGCAATGACATTCCTCTTAGAACAAAAAGTATTCATTCATTTTTGTTTCATACAGCATCGTTTTGGGATATTTGCGATTGCGTTTTTTTTTCAGGTGATGTCAGTAAACAGTAACCAATTAACCATATTAAGAATAATATTAGGCATATCTACAGATTATAATCAAATAAGTTTAATGACATCAATAAATGCAATTGACAAGAATAACACAAAAGCTACTATACTTTTTCAAAAGTTCAACATCTGTATCAGAAAGGAGCACAATAAATTGCTATGTAATGAATTATTTCTAATCTGTTTGTAACATAACTTTAATTAGAGTGCGTTTTCTTCGGTATTCTTTCATACAATTGATTTATGCAAATGTTTCAAAATACTACAGTAATCGAGAAGCAGTAGAAAAACGTATACAATTTTTATAACAAAAATAATACACATATATTAAAAATGAACGCTTGATAGATCATCAGCGGTCGACAGCTAGTGGACCGCTGATGATGATGGCGTAGATCGAAACGCGTTCGCCGTTTTCAATTTTGTGGACGTGGTATATTTGTTTGTTACAGATCCTGCCACAGTTCCAGTGTTCCAGATTTTTCACAATTTTTATAAATTAAAAACGGATCAACCAACGATGTAAATTCACGTTTAAAGAATCTACGGTTTCTGTCTTGTTACCAAATGTGCAAAGAAGTTTTATTTAAAACTTTTGTTAGGATGTAGTACCCTGACAAATACATACATGACTGATGTACAAATTCTTTCGCACCAACTATTGCACCGTCTGCATCTAAAAGATTAGAGCTGCAGGTCACAGTACTTGAACAATAAATTACTCTACACATTTTGTTTCTTTTAATGTGTTACTAGCTGGAAATATTTAGAATAAGTTGACTGCTTTATAAAAAATTATTTCAACAATATTAGCAAATTAAAACTCAAGTACGAGTGGATTGAACAATTAGTTTTATTTAAATTAAAAGCGTTTCGTTATTTAAGAAATTATTACTGTTTAGAGTCCGAGTTGGGGGGGGGGGGCAACCACCCCTCTTGCCCTTCCTTATGGGCGCCCTTGATAACAATGTATGTTATTTGTAGCGTCCCCCAGGTACCCTACCTTGAAAACTGATTTGCAATAATGCAAATTCAGGAACCACACAATTGCTAAGTGATTGATCTTGACTGACAATAATGTCACTATTACTGAAATTAATTGCCTGCCTTACTTTGACCTTCCGGGCAATAATTAAAACATTAGAATTTATTTACAAGTCTGATATTTAATTACTCGCCAACCTCAAATTTGATCAAACGTGTGCATCATGAGGAACAGGTAAAAAGAATGACACTACTCAAATTAAAATCAACGAACTTTGCGCGGAAAGAACCACCAATAAAACCCACTTTATTCATAAATAAGTAATTGCACAAGTACATTAATAAATCAAATAACACAAAAAAAAAACAATGAAAGGGTTTAATTATAACAAAACACCATTAAATCAGGTTAAAGTGCGTACAAAATTATAACATTAAGAAAAAATGAATAAAAAGCAGTTTAGTTACACAGAAACACAATAATAAAAAAAAACACATGTAGTCACACGCACAATTGGGTCATAAATAATGAAAATAGAAATCGTAACACCAAACATGTAGCCCTTTTAAAACCAATCATGCCGGCCTTTAAGTAAATAAGCACATAAAACAATAAATCAAATTACGGTACGTATAAAATACAATAATAGTAAAATTGCACAGGTAATAAGGGTAAAGGCGAGGACAAAGGAAAGCGGACAAGGAATTTACAAGTACCCAATTGTTTAGTGACAACTAAAGCACAAAATACATAAGTCACATTGTAATAAAGCACAAACACAGAGATATCAGCTCGCAGGCAAATAATTCTACTTCAACAAACTGACAAAAAATCTCATTAAAACAAAACCGTTAGAAAAATACCGTGCTCTCTCTCCGGTTACACACTCATCTATACAACAAATAAAAACAATAGAAATAAAAATTCGAGGTGTTTAATGGTCTGGCTTGGGAGTGTGTGCCAACTGGCAATTGCCTTTTACAATTAATAACCAGCGGCGTCCTATACCCATCCTATACCAGCCACCTCTACACAAATATAAATGTAAAAAACCACCCAACAATGCTAATTAGTACAAATACCAGAGTGAGAGGGCCCTGTACTATCTTTCATTTTAGCACATATCAGCTTATCGGACGGCACGACAATGTTTGGTTCTTTTAAGACGTTACATGGCTGGTAAAAATGATTTTATGCGAGATTTCACTAGAATAAATATTCCCTTAATTGATCACAGACACAAATCGTTAACATATGCGGTTTAACCCCGAAAGAAAAGACAACTTAGTGTTGGCGAATTCAAAAGAATAATGTAGACGCAACAGTTGTTTTAAAGACAAACTGTTTATAATGAAGGTATTTAATTAACCCAAAAATCGATCTGGCTCGATTGACATTCTAACTGTAACTACTTTTCCCCCGATTTCAAACTAACTATGTCTACTCCCCAAAAATCAACCCCCGTCTTTCGAAGTAATAAAAAAACAAGAAACATTAATTTATGTTGAAACAGTTTCATATTAATTGTTGCGCGACACCTTAATTTTAAAAATATGCATTCGTCTGTAACAACTTTATATTTACGTCTCCCGAGCTTCCATGTAACAAACAAAGATATCTTTTGATCGCGGTCTGCCCCGCCACAATTAATCATTAGATCAATGACATTTTTATATCAAGAGCGCGCATAAGAAATTTCAGTTATTCGTTACGCCCCTTCAGTAAAGCATTTTTAAGCGTGCACCTGCCACTCACCCCCTAACATGTGTTTTACATACATATTAGTTGCAAACAATCCTACATTCCTTACATAAAATTTCTAAAAAAAATATTTTGAAAACATTAACAAATTACGATGAATTATTAAGATATTGAAAATCCACTAATTATATTTGCTATCGATTTGACAAACGTTTATTACAGTAATAAAATTTTCGCGGTCCTCTACCTACACATTGCCTTTCATATTAATATAATAAGTACACACCCGCTTAAATATTCTCAGTTCCAGGGTTATTACCCTTACAATTAGATTTCATCCAAAGAAAGAATCAACAATCTACTAACTTTAATAGTGAAATATAATTGTTCGGGTGAATATGAATCGAAACAAAATGGTTTGATTGCATGAAGGAAGCAAAGTAAATTTCCACGAGATTAATAAATTCTCTTGTGCTTAAATTTACACTTAATTTTATCAAGTATATGGAATAAAACCATAGGATAAGAATAGTATAAGGATGGTGCCATGATGACGCATCATAGCTCATATGAACAGGTATTTTATAAATGGTTTAAATATCACTTTCAATGTGAAACTGCTAGAGCGGTGGTGGTGTAGCGGTAGGAGTCGGTTTCCACGCTTTTAGTGTGGGTTCGATTCCCGCCGTGCACTTTTTCCCTTAGGTTACTGTAGTTTTGTTTATCTAATCTAATTATGTTGGGTTACAGTAGTTTTCTTTTTCTTATCTGAAATAGATGACGTCACACATCGGCACCATCCTCATCTACTCATCCTATGTTCCTTTGTTTACCATCTCCTAATTCTCTTACGTTTGATAGTTGTGATTTCTTATCGTTTCTTAGTGGTCACCAGCTATCTTCTCCGCCTTTATGTTAATGGTAGAATAACATCTTGGTCTACGTAATTTGCTATTGTATTTTCCCTTAACTTCACGTCACCTTAACGTAATATGAGCCAACATATTGTTTAAGTACGGTTCTCTTCCATAAACTTAATTAGTTGGTTAATAATTTCGTAAACATTAAAATTTGTCAACAATTAATGACGACGTCGCTATAAGTTAAATAATAAACCGTACAGTTACTATTGTTATGATCTGCAATCTATTGTCTTAAATTAACGTTTCCATTTTATGTAGATAGTAATGTATATAAGTGTTAGATTTGGTATCCACGACAACTTTAGATCTCTATAGGAACAAACGATTGATTTCACTCCCTGTTTTAAGGGAGTTAACCAAAGTTTAAATACCAGTTCTGCAAAAAAATCAGTTCTAAGCGTATAGTTACAAATTTCCTTAGAGCGGCGTTTAGCCTTGGTGTTAACGTTTACATTTTAATGTAATAGAAAACGGAAACAATTAAAAACAGAGACAAAGAATTTATTATTCATTCATGATCTTGTATTGCAGTGTAGTAGGTATTTTACTAGTTGGATGATGCTGGAAATAGTGAGAAATGTTTTAGATGACGTTTCAATAGTTGATCTAGTTATGACAATGTTGCTTGACCTGGATTTTAACATTGAATTATAATTTAGTGCAATACTTAACAGCATTGCAATATCTGGAATTTGGCAACATCGATGTTGGTTAAATATCTTACGCTACCTAACCTTCTTGTTTTGACAATTCGTTATTATAATTCTAGTAAGGCATTGTAACTCTATACTAGAGTGAATAACATTATTTCATTCTGTATTCTTTGCTCAGAAGTTGGTTGTTTTACTAAATTTTTTGTTTTCTTTTACAGAGCTATGTAAACGTTTCTTTAGCACCTGATCAAAATGGCGGAATCACAAACATTAGTTAAGCAAACATTAAAGATTACGACACGAGTGTAACTTCTTTCTCTGTAAGTATATATTCTTGATCGGCGCCAAGTAATCGCTTTACATGGAGAAATTGTCGGAGGCTAGGCCTAACTATTGACTTATAAAGTTGCAAATGGTGGTTTATTTTAATCAGATATTTTTCCGTTTGCAACGAACACTGGTTGCTTGCCAACTTGCCGATAAGAATTAAACTGAAAAAAACCACGATAGCGCAGGTGGAGTTGTTTTGTCAGTTTAATTCTTAGGGTCAAATTGCCTTAAGCAACCAGCGTGATTTTACAAATAAGAAAAATATCCAGTTTAAAATTGAACCTCGAGTAGTCTTTGCTAAGAGAATTCCACAACAAAAACAATTTTTTGCTCCCTTTATAATAATTTTACAAATGAATAAGTTAACGATTTTATTAATCGAGAACCTCAAAAATATCCTGTCAAATGGCTAACGCGACGAGCTCAGAACCGTGTTTCCATGGTGACGTGGAATTCTCGTAAAAATTCAGTTGATTACAGTACCAGTATACTTGGACATTTGCATGTAATGACTCACTCTGTACAATACCTTATACATTGCGTCAAAAATTAACAAAGCACTACTTATTTTTTTACGTTGGTGATATCCCCAATGATCCAACTTTGTGTGAGATCGAAAACCTGCTCTTGTCACACCTCTTTGATGCGGAGATAGAAGTCAATTCTGAACCTTTTAAAGGAGAGGCTTTAATTCCTTTAATTACGCTATGTTTCGCACTCATTTCGCTTACTTAACATCTAGAACTCTTTGTCAAAATGGTAGAACTTTTAAAAATATCATTAAAGGATCAGTGTACCTTATCACGTTAATATGGTTGCGAGTTAAATTTTAATGTCACTTTCATATTTGCATACTATTATAAAAAGTATAAGAATATTCTGTTTTTTATGATTCCAGTTGAGTAATTTAGAAGGTATATTCACCTCCAGAAGATACCAGGACATACCACTTGAGTTTGGTATTCACTGTCTGTAAAGATGTTGACCCCAAAACCCACCATATTGGAAAAAATACATTTCGGAAATTGTCACAAATAATTTATTGCTATTTTTCTGAATTTGACCTATACAAGCCATTACTTCAGGCGTAGTTGCTGAAGGTTATGTTGAAAGCTCCTTTAATAACAAAATAAATATTACGGAAAATATTTTACAACGTAGTAAAAAAGCGAATGCATTTAAACCTTCAGCATCAGTTTCAAACTGTTTCACTTAAAGATCGGACGAGTTTAGTCGTTCACGTAATTTCGTTTATTGTAAGAATCTACATATAAATGTAACCACTAATAGTTTAATTTCAGTAGTCGTTTGTGCCACATTTAGCCTACTGCCACTTTGAATCCAAGTTAGATTAAGTACCCTATACCAGGGACTTAGGACAACCTTTAATCGCTTACGCTTGGGCAACACCCACTCAAGGTATTAAAAGGTATTCTACTTGTATCATATATACACTGTATTTGCACCGAAGGAATAAAAAAATTAGCAATTTATATAAAATTATGTAAATAATGACATTTAGTGTTGAGTTTATTTCAATTTTTGTGTCAGAGATGGCGTTGTGATTTTATAACAGAGAATAGTTAATGATTGTCAAAATGACGCTACACAACAATGCAATTTATTTAATGTCATGTCATATTTGTAGTACCTTACAAATCTTCAAACTTCTTCTCAAACTTATTTTATCGTATTATTCCAATATACAGGGTGTTACAAAAAAGTATGTCAATCCGTTAACCACATATTCTTTGGGACAAAATAAGAGGACTTTTCTTACGTCACTTTTCATTTGAACGCTTCCTTTTCGATATACAGGGTGTCAAACTTCACTTTTTAAATGTGTATTTTTTTATCTCTGGTATGTTTTAAGATATCGTTTTCAAATTTGGTACAAATCATACTCTTTTCTAAGTGCACCTTCTGTATAATTTTAAGTAAAAAATTCAAAGAACTAATAGAAAAATAAGAGGGGTGTGGTAACCTTTAACCCCCCATTTTTTTCTGACGAACGCCTATGAACGTCGCATCCATTTTTTTATAGTAGTTTGTTGATTTATCTAACTTTGTTGGCCCTTTTAAACTTTTGATTTGATGCTTCCTTTATGACATACTTTTAGTTATTCGACTAGGTGTTGCGATTTTTTTAACAATTTTTTTATTTTATTAATCAGAATAAATTCATAATAATAACTTAAAACAATCAATTGTGCTAATAATTATAATACGAAGTTGGATGCAAGTAATTAAATTAAATGTTCGATGTGTCCACCGCCTTCGGCGAATGCACCTTCTGGCTCTTTTTATAACTGAAAACCGAATATTTTGGAAAATATTCGGTTTCAATCTAAATACCTCTGCACCTTCTGCGATGCGATCCTTTCAATTGATTTTGATTTATTATTATTTATTATGCAAAATAAATTTAAAAATAGGCTTAGCTTAAAGTTCGTAACAATATCTGTCAATTACTTCTCTTGTGTTTTAGCTTTATTTGCAACGGTTTCAAAGATAATTGAGTTTGAAAATTCGGCTCATTTTTAGTTTTTTCTAAATAACTACTAAAGTTGGCAACACTGATCAAAACTCAAAACATCATTTGATTGGTCTTGAAATTCTGCCCAATATTGCTAATTTAACCGACTCTGTAACTGTTATAATAACAAAGTTACCCATAGAAGCTTAGTTAAAAATATATCCATAATAATGGCTTAAAACAATCAGTTGAGTTAATAATCCAATACTACGTCGCATACAAAAAAAATTTTATGTTCGATGCTTCCACAGCCTTCGAGATTGCACCTTTTTATTTTTTTAAATAATTGAAAACCTATTATTTTTTATACGTCTTGTCAAATGTTTGTCAAATTAATCGCTGTAAAAATTTCGAACGACTATTGAGTTCAAACGCTAAACTGAATAATAAGGTATGGCCAATAGAGAGAATATTTTGGAATTTTCTGAAATGACTGATATGATTTTAATTGTGGGTAAGATTTCAAATAAAATCTCTAGATTGTACATTTTCAATAATCGTTCTCACTTTAGGAAAATCTGATTCTAATGCTAGTTTAGCTTTAAGGCGTTATGCAGAAATTTATCCAAATCGGTATCGCCCAAAATAGAAATTTTTCTTAAGCTTAGTACGCCGCCTAAGAGACACTGGAAAATTCAAAGAACAACGAATAGGAACAAATTTTGCAAATAGTTGAACAAAATCCGGGTACTAGTACTAGGATTATAGCTCGACAGATTGGAAATGATATAAATTCGACAGACGTGCATAGAATTTTAAAACGTCACTCATTACATCCATATCATGTGCAAAGAGTACAGAACTTATTGCCGCAAGATTTTCAGGCAAGAAACATCTTTTGCAACTGGCTCTGTAATTAAAATAACCGTAACCGCCGGTTTGTTAGATCCATTTTATTTTCTGATAAAGCTACCTTTACCCGAAATGGTATAACGAATATCCACAACACCCATGTTTGGGCAAATGAAAATCCAAGAGCTCTTGTAGAGACCAATCATCAAGTAAATTTTCTAAGTAAACGTGTGGGCAGGAATTTTAGACAATTTTCGTTTAGGTCCGGTATTTTTGCCACCAAACTTAAATGCCGAACATTTTTTATTTTTTTTACCTTGTACCTATAGCTATTCGTCAAAATATGTGGTTTCAACTTGACGGAGCTCCGCAACATTATGGCAATAATGTTCGGAACCACTTGAACCAATATTTCCCTAATCACTGGATTGGTCGGGGACAGGATGCGCCTATTCATTGGCCACCTCGTTCCCCCGACTTAAATCCACTGGACTTCAGTTTTTGGGGATTCATGAAAGATTTTGTTTATACGGTTCCAATAATAAATCAAAATCAATTGAGGGATCGCATCGCAGAAGGTGCAGAGGTATTTAGATTGAAACCGAATATTTTCCAAAAAAAAATCGGTTTTCAGTTATAAAAAGAGCCAGAAAGTGCATTCGCGAAGGCGAACATTTAATTTAATTATTTGCATCCAACTTCGTATTATAATTATTAGCACAATTAATTGTTTTAAGTTATTATTATGAATTTATTCTGATTAATAAAATAAAAAAATTGTTAAAAAAATCGCAACACCTAGTCGAATAACTAAAAGTATGTCATAAAGGAAGCATCAAATCAAAAGTTTACAACAACCAAAAAAGTTAGATAAATCATCAAACTACTACAAAAAATGGATGCGACGTTCATAGGCGTTCGTCAGAAAAAAATGGGGGCTTAAAGGTTACCACACCCCTCTTATTTTTCTATTAGTTCTTTGAATTTTTTATTTAAAATTATACAGAAGGTGCACTTAGAAAAGAGTAAGATTTGTACCAAATTTGAAAATGATATCTTAAAACACACCAGAGCTAATAAAAAATACACTTTTAAAAAGTGAAGTTTGACACCCTGTATATCGAAAAGGAAGCGTTCAAATGAAAAGTGACATAAGAAAAGTCCCCTTATTTTGTCCCAAAGAATATGTGGCCTACTTTTTTGTAACACCCGGTATATTAGGATGATATTAATTCTCACCTTGATACGTCTATTCGTTTGTTTTATGTAGGGTTGTGGACAATCTCTGTATGGTATGTCGTATACCGCTTGTTCTAATTCTATTCTTGTTTTCGTGTTTTGTAAAATATTTCCGATTTGTTTGTAGGTGGTGAAAATCGATGCAATGTTGTTTTTCTTTAATATCTTGCTTATCCTGTCGGCGGCGCCTTTTATGTAAGGTAAACACGCCTTCGATGTCGATTTTTCCTTGTCGTTATCTTCTGGTTTTGTTGATTTTTCGGCTCTTTTTATATATCCTTCGGTGAAACTATTCTGTAGCCGTGCTGTCATCTCTTGATGCACGTTGTTCGCGTCTGCTAGATATTTGGATCTTGTTATCAACGTTTTTACCACCAGTTGTAATTGTGCAGGATGGTGATTATATACTGGATGTCCCAGGTTTCCATTGTTCTTTTAAGTGTTTTAGAAATGTGCCCAGTTTATCTTTTCCATGTGCCCAAACCACAAAAGTGTTGTCGACGTAACGTAGCCATAACTTTCGCTTATCTGCTGCTATTTCAAACGTCAGCTCTATTTGCTGTCATTGGCGAAAACGGAGAGCCCATTGGTTCCCCTTCTATCTGCTTGTATCCTTGGTCCTCGTAGATCAAGTATGTATTTTTAAGGCAATGTTCTATGAATTTTAACGTATCTTCAGATGGTTGTCATTTTTGTTTGATTATGTTCAATGTATCGTTGATCGGCACATTTGTAATTAGCGATATTACGTCGACGCTGATCAGTAAATCCTTTGGTTGTACATTGTGCTCCTTCATCATGTCGATGAAATGTTTTAAGTTTTTGACAAAAGGTCTTGCTGTTGTTTCTGTGTACGGTTGCAGTTGTTTTGCTAAATATCTAGCTAGATGTAACGGTGACCACACCAAGCAATTGGACTTAGTGGTATACCCTCTTTGTGTATCTTAAATAGACCGTAAAATTTCGTACATCTCGATTTCTCCCTCAGAATTAGTTGTATCTGTGTTTCTGGTTCTATGTAACTTTCTTTAATCTTCTTCTTTGTTGTTTTTTTCCAAATATGTTGTGGGGCCCGAATTAATTATGGTGTATGCAGGATCCTGTAGTAGCTGTTGTATTTTCTCGTTGTAGTCAGCTTTGTCTGTGATAACTGTTGCGTTTCCTTTATCGGCTGGTAATATTATAATTTTGCGTGTTGTTTTTTTAGATTCCGTAATGCTCGATATTCTTCTCGTGTTAGATTTTGTTTTGGTAGTCGAGCTGTTTTGAGAACTCTCATTATATATTGGCGTATTGATTCCGCCGCGGCTGCTAATATGTTCTTAACTGATGGTTCCATACCGCATATTATATCGTAGGTCGGAATTTTAGAAGGTGCAACTGCGTAATTAAAACCGTTTGACTGAAGCTTTGTCGTTGACTGCTCAATTTGCGTGAGTATGGAGAAGAAAGGATGTGAGACACCCAGAACGAGTTTATGGATACATATAACACTCCCGGAAACCTGAAAACAAACATCATTGGGAGGAGATCCTACAACAAATAAGGAGGATGGAGAAACTATGAGCAGAGGTCTACATTGCTTTGCACTTTGACATTCTTAGAACGATTCAGAGATGAAGACGTAATACCTACAAATATGAAATTGACATTTCACAAGGAAAATAACACAATAAAAAAGGTATTAAGAAGGACAAGCAAGGCGTTAAAGCGAGAGGATACCGGATACATGGAAACGGATTTTAAAGAATATTACCGCCAGAAAAATACAGAAATCAACAACAAAAAAGAAAGCGAAAGTGAAGGTATACAAATACCAGCGACCAGTAATGAAGACAGCAGTTCAATTCGAATCACGAGAAGTAGAAGTAAAGTGGCTTAAAAATGGTAGATGCGGTTCTACCGAAACGTCGTCAAATTATCCAAATGGAGTAAATACCAAATCATACGTGAAAAACCACTAATATTTTTACCCACGACTCTCATAAAAGATACTACCAATCTGCCCAAATTATTTCTTCAGGATATAAGCTACCTATTCGAGTCAAAAGTTCTTTCTGGAAAAAGGAGCTCTATTCCGAGAATTATTTTACGGAGCGGGAAAGGCGCTTAACGATAGTAAGCTTTATACGCACAATTCCCATTTGACTTTTTCTAAAAATAAATGTTAGTACCCAATGTTTTCTTGGGTGGTAATTTGACTTACGTGCAGGGCCGTCCTTAGTGGTGCAGTGACAAAGGGCCTCATGGAATTAAATTGGGTATTCCGGAAAATACGATGTGTTACAAAATTGGCGTTTACAAAAATCTTCGAAAACTAACATATATGTTCAATTTGTAACATACTAGCATTTCATGCGATTTGGTTTAGTGTGTATGTTTTGTTAATGTGCTCGTGCCGTAACTGCTAAATATGTTTAAAAAAATTTCTCTTTCAAGTATAAAAACGCGGAATTAAACAGGTTTTAATTTTAATACCAATTTCTTCAAATCCATTAAATGATTATTTTTTCGTTAACTGGATTTACAAAGTTTTTCGTTGACAGTAGTCATTTCTATTTCTTTGGTTGGCAGCGTTGTAAAAATTGATATAGCGGATTACTGATCTTATAAATGCCGTATTTGTAGGCAAAATAAAATATGAAATTAGGCAAAAAAATTAAAAACAGGCATTTTCAGGCAAAAACAATCTGATTAATAATATTAATAGCAAAGAAATAAAAATCGCTAATTTTTTGAAGTTTCATTTATACTATTTTTTATTTACACGTAAAATGAATGCGCTACTATGTATCTCTCTAAATTATTTTTTGTAAAATTCGTTCTTCCATCAGTTAAAATGTCTTTATGTTGTGAAAATGAACGTTCCACATCACAAGAAGTGATGGGCGCGTATTTAAAACAGGATGTTTCTTTAGGGGAGAAGCTATCCATTATGCCCATATCCTCTCCCTCAAGGACATTTGTGATGTTGTTAATTTTTTTCCAACCTCGGTTTTTTTCAAAAACCATAACAATTTTTTGGTAAATTTTTTCTCCCTTGACTCCAGGAAAGTTCACTAACTTCGTACTCTCCGTGAGGGATAGAGATGGATCTTCCAATTGTTTGGTTAAGTCTGGAAGGTGGCTAAAATGGGCTCCTATGTAACCTAAATCAGCCACTACGGAATCAGATTGAAACGCATCTTTCAGAATTAGGCCTATGTCTTTGCACCCTGATTCTTCCTTTTCCTGGCACAAGTGATCTACAACCTGTGAAGAAAATAAAAACTATTGAGGTTTCAAAATAGAGAAATCTAACATTTACTTAAAAAAGAATTTAAATATGCACCTTTTTAATCTCTCCAAAATTCTTGTTGTAATATAGAGCCGCCTACAACCAAGTCCCCCAACGAGTGATGACGGGAGCTGGAGGAAGAGAAATCTCGGGAAGCATAACTTTAAAGGTTGCGCACCTACTGGGGGCTTTTAGAAAAACTGCTGAAATTAGAGCATTAACATCGGGGAAAAGATTTCTAATTTCTTCCGCCACACGATGCATGCCATGGGCTAAGCATGTTAAGTGAATCATTTTTTCATAAAAGAGCATTATAGCTTTTCCTATTTTTACCATGTTGGAGGCTGCATCTGTTCCAGCAGCAAGAGGCGGTCGTCCCGGTCTTCAGAAGACCACAAAATTTCTATTGAAATTTAATGGAAAGAGTAGATTACATCTATACAGTTAGTTTTGAAATTTACTACTCAATGCCGATTTTACCATAAGGGCTATCGAGGCATGATTTGCAGCCTCCAAAAATGTTGATAAAATAAGTGCCATTTGGAGGAAGGCCACCAACCACAATATTAACAACATATTTCTCAAGAGTGTCCGTGCTCTCATCAATCGAAAGCCAAATAGGATTTTCACCTACTTCCTCTCGGATGGATGTTAGTGCCTGATTTGATTAAGAAAAAGAAATTCTATTTACTACCGTCTTTTATATTCAAACAAGATATCTGTGTACTTACTGTGTCGTACATATTTTCATATACAATACCTCAAGTGGCCGATGAATTGCCAAAAATTTTTGCCAAAGTGTATGAGTGTTTATTGCGTCGAGTGCAATTCTTCGGCCACGAGTAATATTCAACACATCCAATGCCGCTGGTTCTTACAAGAGCCAAGGCGGCTCATGTGCTAATGCCACGGTTAAGTGCTGTTGCTATGCGAGATGTTTCAGTCGGCGAGAGACATTGGGTGTGTAGGTTGTATCGACAAGGACGATAAGTATTATTTTACGAGTGCTCGAAGCGAATGACGACGTAACCACCCAGGCAGTGAACGATTTGTCTTCAAATAGCGATGAAGAAAATCCTATAGACAGATAGTGCCAACAATAAAAAAGTTATTATAGACTGGAAAGAAGATCCCATCGATATGAAAAGTTTACCTTTTTTAAAAACAGAGAGCTTGCGTATTCCTCCAAATGGCAACTCTCCTGTTGACTATTTTCGTCATATAATAACTGATAATTTTGTTCAAACATTTGTTGAGGAAACAAACTCAAATGCGGAAGAAATTTGGCATCACCAAAGAAAAATCGCGTATATGTAATTGGAAACTTACTTTGGATGATCTTTTAGCTGGGAGTTTTCCTGCATATGGGGATTGTAAAACTCAAACGTTTGCAAGACTACTGGAAAAAAGATCACTTTTTTCACTGCAAAGCAATAGCAGTCGCAATCGTTTCCTAATCATATTGCGTCCACTGCATTTCCCGAGAAATCCGTGACCTGGAGAACCGCATCCAGAGGACAGGTTTTATAAAATCACACCTGTCATTAATTTTTTCAACGAAAGAATGCCTGAAGTTTATTATCCTTGCCAACAACTTTCCCTGGACGAGTCAATGGTTCTATGGAGAGGGCGTTTGTCATTCCGCCAATACATAAAAAACAAAAAACATAAGTATGGGATTAAACTTTGTATGATGACAACTCCAACAGGTCTCATACAAAAGATTGCTGAATATACTGGCATACTGGCATACGTGAGGCCAAGGGGATGCTCAAAAAGTTGTCTTGCACTTGATGGAAAATAAATTAAACATTGGACATATCGTGTACATGGACAATTATTATAATAGTTTTGACTTAGCGAAGACCCTTTTGGATTAAGGAACCCATGGTGCCGGAACGCTAAGATTGGACAGAAAAAATGTACCCATAGAGGTCAAAAACGCAAAACTTGTCAAGGGCAATATGATTTCCAGATGTGCAGAAGGGATTATGATTGGGAAATGGCGCGATAAAAGGGATGTGAGGGAGTTCGAAAATAATATGCCTATAGTTCGCTATAACAAGTACATGTCAGGAATTGATCGACAGGATCGAATACTATCGTACTAGTCAACAGAAAGAAAAACAATTCGTTGGCCGAAAAAGTTATTTGTGCATTTTATAGAAATGTTGCTGCTAAATGCGCATCATTTATTCAATAAATATTCTAGATCAAAGATGATATAGAGTGGCCCAAAAATAAGTTACGGCCACCAACTTGATTTTGTCAAATGAAAACAATTGTTTTTTATTTCATTTTCTGAATCTGCTTTGAGTTCTGAGTAAATCTCATGTACCATCTCCTATACCTAAAGTCAACAGATCTCGAGGAATTCACAATTGAACGTATCAACAATTAAGACCGTATCAAGGAAGGTGGCCTTCGTTTTCTGTCAAAAGGGACAATTTATTCAAAAAACACAACAACAAATGAAATCAAATGTTCAAAATGTGTACCATTTGCGGCTTGAGAATAGCCAAGGCGATGAATAAACTCTTTGCACGTTTTCAACCACTTCTGGAATTATGGTACGCACTTCTCTTCTGGTGTTCTCTTTCAATATCTCCAGATTGTTTGGCCTATCAACATATACTTTTGATTTGAGGTAACCCCACAGAAAGAAATCCAACAGGTTTAGGTCGGGTGACCTAGCAGATCATTCGATACGTCCTCTCCTTCCTATCCACCTATTAGGAAACGTTTCATCCAAAAATACACCATTTCCGAAAAAACAAATGTTGAAATTTGACGTCAGAAATAAGTTGACATACACAACGAAATGAAAGCATGTACCTATTGTTTATGGATCATTTTGAATACGATTATTTTACTCAAAATTCAAAGCAGATTCAGAAAATGAAATAAAAAACAGGTGTTTCCATTTGACAAAATCAAGTTGGTGGTCGTAACTTATTTGTGGGTCACCCTATATACAAAATTTTACCACTAAAAAACAGTAGTTAAAAATAAAAATCGACATGTTCGAGCGTTTCTCCAAAAACTAGACCCTTGAACTTTAAATGAATTTAGACATAACTTCTGGGACTCACTGTATATTTGTACTACAACAATAATTACACTACGTTTCAAATGAAATGCACCACTTAGAAATAATAATGCTTTGATTTTGAAATTTTAGCAAAATAATGTTTCAGTATCATACAGAAAACCATGGAAGTTTCAATAAAAAAGAACAAGTCATAATGTACTTTGCACCACTGTTAACATCAATTATCAACAATTTTTATTTATACATTTTAAAAAATACCCCCAGTAAGACAACGACGAAACTTTGGCCAAGTTTCAGATTTTGACAGGGGTAGAATTATCGGCCTGAAAGAAGCAGGTTTGTCATTTCTAGAAATTGGCAGAAGACTTAATCGAGACCACACCACGGTGGCCCGCATTTGGTCTTCTTGGTTTGAAGAAGGCATTTAACGACCTCGTCCCAGTGGAAGACCACCACGCAGCACCAATAAACGACTTCTTAGGCGGATGGCCACAAGAGATCGGTTTCAGTCAACAAGGTCTGTTGCGGTGAACTGGACAGGAACTATTGGTCGTCACCTATCAATGTCAACAATCTACAGGAGAATTAAGTCTTTTGGCTTACATTCGTATCGTCCGTACTGACGATCCCAGTTAACTCAAGAGCATAAGACTGCTAGATTGGCATGGTGTGAAGAGCGGCGGGACTGACGCCCTCAATGGAATAACATCGTCTTCAGCGACGAATCGTGTTTTTGTTTGTGGCGAAACGATGGTCGTCAGAAAGTGCGGCGGTTTCGAGGAGAACGTCGACATTTAGAGTTTCTTGAAAGATGGCCCACAGGCTTAACACCTGGAGTCATGGTTTGGGGCACCATACGTGTTGGTGGAAGATCTCCTCTTGTGGTCATTCTAGGCACATTGATAATGTTTTGGAGCCAGTAGTAGTACCGTTAATGCAGACGTTGCCAAATGGTATTTTGCAATAAGATAATGCTAGATCACATACCGCACATGTTACAAGAAGGTTTCTGAATCAAGTGCAGCTACCAGTATTGCGGTGGCCTGCGCGATCGCCAGATCTTTCGCCTATTGAACATATATGGGACATGATGGGTCGAAGACTAAGGCAACTACCAAGGCCCGCAAACAACTTAGATGAATTACGACACCATCCCCAGGTAGCCTGGGATGAAATACCTCAGGAGGATATAGACCATCTCATATAAAGCATGCCTGTGAGAGTGAACGCCTGCATTGCTGTGCGTGGCGATGCTACACACTATTAACATTTTCTTGTTAACTGTTAATATTTTGCCTTCAAAATTTCACCATCTTATACATGTTAATAAAGCATTATTTTACCACACTTTCAAGAATTATTATTTCTAAATGGTGCATTTCATTTGATACGTAGTGTATATTTTTTTATTTTCTCTTCTGTAGTTTATGCAACAATATGTTATGTAAGATTTTAGTTTGTTTTTTTGGACTGTAGAGTGCAAACTTATTTCGTTTTATAAAGTATTTCAGTTGTCCTAAATTGTTAAAAAATGTTTAATATTTTTGTTGGTTATGTATGCAATATTTTTATTCGTGCTAAAATTTTAATAAATGTTTAATATTTTTGTTTTAAATTTATTTATATTCAAGAAGAATATAAAAAAAAGCACAAACAGCAATAAATTATTTCTCGACTCTTATAAGAGCCAGTTGACACACAGGGCATATTTAAGTATCAGTGCCGCCGGCTCTTAAAAGAGTCACAAAAAAAATTGTGAAAATTGAAATAAATTTGAAAAAAACAACTTTAACACTTACCTTTAAGACATCTTAACACCAAAGTAACAACGCATGAAAAATTTAGAACAAGTTGCAGGTTATATAGTGGTTTCGATGGTAGTCGGAGTCTGCATTACTTTGACGAATAAATTAACGTCAAAGTTTATGTCAATTTGACATTTTACCGGAAGGTAATTAAATTTCACAGGAAGAGAAAAAAAATGTCGCACAATTGTGCTCTCATTGGTCCAAATATAAAAAATACTAAATTGTAATTGTTTGATAGTTGACATGGAGAGGGTGCGTTGAATAGTCAAGGTAATTTTACCGAAGCGTCGATTCATCCGGTATTGTTTTTGAAGTATATTTTCCTAAAAACACGGGGTTTGATAATTTTGACCATGGAATATTGACAGCTACCAATTCCACGCAAAGATCTCTTGAAAATGTATGCTCTTCCAATGATTTTTCTTGCATAGTAGTCAGAAGCGCTTGTGTTGGCTTTTTCGAGGTCTTCACATTTTTAGATCATTTCAGATGCCCGACCGAACCCGAATGTTGATCTACTTGATACTTTTTTTTACATGCAACCTAAAATAAGAAACATAATTAATGAATGGTTACTAAAAAATAACCAGTACTGAAATTCAGAATTTAAAAAATACATATGTACGCTTGCCTCTTGACTGCAGTTGTGTAGACGTCTTTCCAGAAATCCATTGCCTTAGATACGAAATACGGCTTTCTTTAACTTTCAGGATTACTCGACAAAAAATGTTTCACAAAGAAATGCGAATGAAGACAAAACAAATTCTTATCCAGTCACTTAAACAAACTGCACTGCTTAACACAGAGTTGTACACACAAATACGGCAGAACTTCGGTATACGGATTTCTGTTCGGAACACATCGAGCACTTCTTGGAAAAATGTTTTACTTTATGAGAGCTAATTGTTATTTTAGTACTTATTTTTAAATCCGGACAGTGATCTTCGGCTTATCGGTTGTCCAGTCGATACATACCGGAAAAAAGGCACATAGTTACAAATTGTCAATTTAGGCAAATGTTAGGCAAAACCCTTTAAACAGGCAATTTTAGGCAAAATAAAATGTCTGTAGAAGCATCGCTACATCTGAAAACGAATTTATAATTTATTAAAATACCAATACCTATTAGCAAAATAAACAGGAAAAAATATGAAAAATCCGGCCTTTACAGTGATCTATATCTAAAATTTACATTAGGACAGCAGGCAATTGCACAAAGGGGTTAAGTCAGGATTATTTTAATTTATAATCCCAGGAATAAGAGATATCATTGGGAAATTTTTGACAGATTGACGTAACTGATAGATGTTTACACCAATGATATTTCTTAAATCCGGGATTGCAATAATTTTGCCTGAGTCTAGCTTGCGCAACCGGTCCAGTACCAACTACAGCGCATCATTTTTTATTGAAAACGGTTGTACAAAATTCTCTAGTAAGATCGAAAAAGAAAGCATATTAAGAAAAAGGTTTTATAAGGTGCGTTTCTGGCGCAGGTCCAAGTTTAGAAAACGAGTCGCACAGCGGAGAGTTTTCTAAATCACATCTAACAACTAATTCACATGGAACAAACTTCATTCTTGTTCAGGAAATTAAAATAAATGCAATGAATTCATCGTCAGTTAAAAGATACTTGTGTTGACTTTAAAATCATCATTAAATTTTATTTCTCTCATTTTATTAAAGTATAAAAATAATTATTACTTATAGTTACACACATTTCTGATAAGAAAAGGTTATGTTACATTTCCTGTTTACATTAATGAAGAAATTCGTTTCTACACATTCTAACATAAAAAAATTCCGTTTCATGGAGTAAAAAATTTCCGTTATATGTGTGAAGTTAGCATCGCCATTTTGTAAATCCACAAAAAATTTGTGCTTAGTTGTGATAGGTTTGTGCCACGTTGTACTCCAAACAAATATTGTGCTAGGTGTAGACTTGGCTACTAAATCTTTTCGTTCAAAGGAAAGTAACATTCAAACATTTTCATTTTAAGAAATGACAGATAAATGAATTCTGCAAGCTGCGCTAATTTGGGCAAATCTAGTACAGCCTGAAACCATCGACACATGTTGCGAAAATTACATAGGTACCTAATTTACAAAATTGCAAAAACAACAAACTATTTTTTTTTATATTTTCGAAATTTTGCTAGTTTTGCTAGTCGAACCCAACAACTTTCCCTAATGGCACAATTTGCAAAAAAAGCAAAATGGTGCTGGTCAAAAATTTGTTTTAATATTTTCAAATTTTTTAAACCTGTGCCAAGTTGTGCTAGTCAAAACCAACAACTTGTGGTCTTGATTTTCTCTTTCAGTAGTCACTACTTTCATATCGTTATACGTACAGCTAAAACCATTGAGACATATTTCGAAAATTGCGTAATTTGCATGAAAACTTAAAAAATGTTTTTTTCATTTCTACTACAGTTTTTGGTTTTTAACTTTATAGTGTAACGTTCCCCAGGTAAGGCAAATTCAAGAACAAACCAATCGCTAAGTGATTTATCTTACCTTGACTGACAATAATGTCACTACTACTCAAATTAATTGCCTGCCTTACTTTGACCTTCCGAGCAATAATTAAAACATTAGAATTTATTTGCAAGTCTGATATTTAATTACTCGCGAACCTCAAATCTGATCAAACGAAGTGGCCGTCTAGTGGTCGGTACGTTGTGCTAACTAAATTAGATAGGCTGGGTGAGGTAAGTGTTGCGTCATGAGGGGCAGGTAAAAAAAAATGAAGCTACTCAAATTAAAATCAACGAGCGTTGCGTAGCGGTGGTTCAGCCCGTTAATATACTATTGTGGGAAAGAACCACTTTATTCATAAATAAGTAATTGCACAAGTACATTAATAAATCAAATAACACAAAAAAAAAACAAAGGCAGGGTTAAATATTTAACAAAACACCATTAAATTAGATTAAAGTGCGTACAAAATCATAACATTAAGAGAAAATGAATAAAAAAGCAGTTGAGTTACAGCGAAACACAATAAAAGAAAACATGTAGTCACACGTACAATTGGGTCATAAATAATCAAAATAAAAATCGTAATACCAAACATGTGGCTCTTTAAAGCCAATCACGCCGGTCTTTAAGTAAATAAGCACATAAAACAATAAAGCAAATTACGGTACATATAAAATACAACAACAGTAAAATTGCACAGGTCATAATAAGGTAAAGGCAAGCACAAAAGAAAACAGACAAGGAATTTACCCGTACCCAATTGTTTAGTGACCACCAAAGCACAAAGTACATAAATCAAATTACAATAAAGCACATACAAAGAGAAATCAGCTCGCAGGCAAATGCACTAACACCGTGACCAATATATAAGTTTGAGTGCGTTAGAAAAATATCGTGCTCCCTTCTCAGGTTATCTATACAACAATAAAAACAATAAAAATAAAATTCGAGCTGTTGAATGGTTATCTGATCTCGGGAGTGTGTACACGCTTGGTAACTGCCTTTTACAATTAGTAACCAAAGCGGTATCATGTATCCGTTCATCAGCCCACCTCTACACAAATATAAATATAAACAACAACCAATAATGCTAATTCGCACAAATACCAGAGTGAGAGGGCCCTGTACGACAGTAAAAGACATTTTATTGTAGAATATTTCAGCTTAATGAGTCCGCGTACAAATAAGATACCTTTCCAAGGCAATGTTTGATTCTTTTAATACCTTACATAGGCTGGTAAAATGATTGGCTGCAAGCTTTCATTTATATAAAAATACATACTTACACTTACACTTAATTGATCACAGACACAAATCGTTAACATCCGCGGTTTAACCCCGAAAGAAAAGACAACTTAGTGTTGGCGAATTCAAAAGAAAAATGTACACGCATAAATTATTTTAAAGACAAACTGTTTACATTGAAGGTATTTAATTAACCAAAAAAACGATCTGGCTCGATTGATACTGTAACTGTAACTCCCTTTCCCCCGATTTCAAAACCTAACTCACTTTACTACCGAAATCAACCCCCATTTTTCAAAGGTAATATAAAAACGAGAAGCATTAATTTCCGTTGAAACAGTTTCATATTATTATTGCACGACATCCTAATTTTAAAAATATGCGTTCGTCCGTAACAACCCTACATTTAACTCTCGAAGTTACAAGTAACAAACAAAGATATCTTTTGATCGTGGTCTGTACCGACACAATTACTTATTAAGCTAGTGACATTTTTTTACATTAAGTATCGGTGTATACGAAATTCCAATGATTCGTTACGCCCCTTCAGGAAAGCATTTTTAAGCGTGCTAAACGTATAGATTTGTGTAAACATAAATACAAAAATACAGCATAAAAAAAGCAAAAAAGCTAAGTATTTTAAATATGTCTAATAATGGTGAAAACATTTTCATAAATCATTAATATTTTGATTATATAGTTATCCTAAAAAATAACATTTTATGTATCAAGGCAATGAAGTCAATTTTTTAAATACGAAAGCGGAGGTTAGGTACCGACGTCCTCATTAAGTTATAAAAAAATGACTTTATTGCCGAAATGCATACAATTTTTTTTTCGAAAAGGGAATCATTTAGTAACAAGGTCAAAATGTTTGCCAAAATTTGATTTATTAACCCAGATATGGCCATACGCTTACGCGAGGTATTTATAAATAGTTTTTTAAAACCGTAGTTGTTTAGAGTACAAATAAACACAATTTATCTGAAAAAATAAATTTTATTGAAAAATAATGCAAAATTGAAGCCGTACTACACCTAGTACGGTGGGCAAATGTATGGCAACTAATCAACTATTCTTTGTTATTAAAGAATTTAACATTTTGTGTGGTAGGACAAAAAACACTTTACATGCAGTCCTTTGGTACACTTCGTACACCTAGTTGTGTGGTTCTCTCATGACAATGCGCGTAACGTGTTTGCTTATCTTGAAGTATTACTAAATGATCTAAACGATCAAAGCGAATATCGATGCCTTCGTTACGTGACGTGTGACCTTTTGAAGAGTTTTGTTTTTTTGTTTTGCACTAATAGCGTAGTCGCAATTCGTCTTCTAAATTTTAATTGATCTGGTTCTCCCCCCTTTTGCCTATGTAACTGCCAAGAGTTGTGTACTGCCATATCGATGCAGTGTGATATGAGTGGAAAATACCACTTTTTACCTCTGATCGATATTCTATAAAGACTTATGTTTTGGTCACTCCTGTCAACACCTCCCATATTCGCATTATATAAGTTAATCAAATGCGGCTGGCATACCTAAAACATTTTCAAAATTACAAGATCTATGGGCAGAATGGTAATTGATTGGACTTACCTGTATGGATTTCTTTTCTTTTTGAGAAAATCTCTTGACAGCGTGGATTGGATTAATTCCTGCGGCATTTGAACATAAAGTAACAATACTATTATCGTGCCATTTCACGGCAATTATGTTACTATCTTCAATTTTCTTATAGTCGAAACATCCTCTCGCATCATTTTTCATTTGCTTGGAAGTCTTTAGAGGGCTGCTAGGTATGCGATTTTCCCGAATAGTACCTGTAGCTTTGAAGTTCTTCTTGGAAAGCAGTTCCAGCAAAGGTAAAGTAGAAAAAAAGTTATCAAAAAATAAATGCATATACTGCTTATTTGGCCACCTTTTTCTCAAAACATCTGCGTATTCCAGAACTACAGATGGTCCAACTCCATAACTAGCATACTGAACGCTAATATTTGTAGCTGCACCTTGGTAGGGCTCGAACCAATTAACATAGCCCAATCGTGTTGCCATATCGAATAGGCTTCCCATAAATAAATTGTTTGCAACCATGGCGACCAAAGTATGGAACCATGGCTTCATCAACACAATGCATTTCCTCGCATTTGCTATATTCTAAGAATTTTTTATTTAGGTGTATAAATAAAGGCCTAACTTTAGCATATTTGTCAGTCGCATCTATTGTATTATTATCTGCTATATGAAGATGAGACAGAATAAATTCGAATTTGTTTCTCGATATTTCCTCGGATACCAATACATTATGAGAGTCTCTCTCGTATTCCCAAAACATTCGTCGCCTAGGTATCTGTATATACCCACTCAGTAATAATACGCCAATGAACGCTTTCAATTCCGACTTTTCTATCAACACATTCTGGTTTCTTTGTTGTGCATACCGATTCGTCTATGTTACAGTTGTCTCTAACATTTCTTCGTCAAAAAATTTAGAAAATAAATCCGCAGGGTTTTCGAGATTTGCTTGTGCTATATCTGTATCATCAAAAATATTGTTGTCAAGTGGCAAGTCATTGTCTTCCCATTTATAAATTCTTTTATTTTTTGGGTTTAGTTACTTTAGTTCGTAATCGACATTTCAAAACTGAAAGAGGCATTTCATCTTCAGATGAGAAGCTAGAGTCACTCAAATTGTTTTCATTGTCTGATATATTCCGTAAATTAATTTTACCGGTGCTCGAAGTTGCGACCCAGGTAAATTGTTTAGATTGACAAAATCTTCCGCGCCAGAATCTTCGTCGGTTTCATTTCCAAAGCATTTTCTGGCGGAAAAAGGGTTATGCAATCCACATTCTCTACATCTTCATCGTCTTCCAACATTACTAATGCCTCATTCAGAGAAAATCTAAAACAATAATGAAGTGACTGTATAAGTGCCACCGTACTACCTCTAGTACATTAAAATATAAAGGTTATAAAAGTTACTCTAAAATAATTTTGTGAAATTTTTTTCATTACGAATCTTACATGTTTTGTATATATTATATGATATATAACTAAAATTTTAATTAATTTAAAATTAGCAAAAAAACCTTACCTTGAAAAACGTATTCCATAATCTGCCATTGTCACAGTTTAACAAATTTCAGCCGCTAATAATAATCACTATGCAGTTGCAAACGATAACTTTTACATCTACTCACATGCACTGCAGCTTACTAAATAACCTCAAGCAGTATAGAACGTATTGGGTTGCAGGTTTAAACAGGATTGAACAAGTTGTAAGTGTACTAATGTAGTACGGTGGGCATATCTGGGTTAATCAGGCATTTTCAAGTGACGTCACGACGTGTGATCTTGCCTGATGTTGGACAACTTTAACACACGTTCTTATAGGATGTGATTGTTTTCTGACAATCTTATCGAAAATCGTAGGCGGTAAAAATGTTTCTGTGCTAATACTTGCAGATGAGGATTATATTGATACTATTCACTCGAAATACGTGAATGAATTGAACAATTATCCTACATAATGTTGAAAAGTTCATGCTATTTTTAGGTTAGTTATCATCAAACTCGTCAAATTAAAGAATTACATTCAAGATAAGGCTCTTTTGGCTATGATATATTAAAATGTGTTTGTTATAGATTCGTTACTACACTGGAATACCAAGCTATAAGGCTTTCAATATAATATTTACAAAATTAATTGAACCTTATATCAAAATAGCACCCCAAACAGTTATTACCAATAAGTTCAATCATTTTTTGATAGTGTTAATAAAACTCAGGTTAAATATAGATTTTACTTTGTTTTCTTATACATTTCATGTTAGTAACCCTACTAGTTCTAAAACTTTCTATTCAACACTAAATGTAATGTACTTTCGACTATGTGAATTTATTCTATGACCTTAAAGAGACAAATTAATAAAAGCAATACTACTTTGTTTTAAACAGGCATTTGGCAACAGAATCACCATAACTATAGATTGGTTTGAAATTAAATTGCAAATACAGTGCACAACTTGGTCTGCTTATAAACATCATTACACTATCCAAGTTCTCATGGGTATAACACCAGCTGGCTCGATGTTATACATTTCACAAGTAGATGGCGGAATTACTTAAAGCCATTTTTCTGAAATTTACCAAACTTCACATAGGCTTTACTTTATTAAAGCAAGTAGCAAAAATTTCTATTGCAATGTCGTAAAGGCACGAATATGTTTTCATAAAATCTAACCGAACTGTAATTATACACTAATAATGTTCACTAATTAACTATGAAATATCTTAACATTATATACTAACACTACAATAAGTCAATTAACACGATTTTTTTTGGAGAAAACACTCAAAAATCACAGCAAAACACGTAGGTTCCTATGAAACGCTAACACAAGTTGTCCAAGATCAGCTGTTAGAGGCGGAGCTTGTGACGTCAGTGTGTCGTATTGAAAATACTTAATTAATGTCACAGATTGCGTTGATATCACTTTACATTACCCGTTGTTAAGGTTACGGAATTCTTTTGGAGATTGGGTGGTAGAAAATGAGATGGATAGGGTCATAAAGAGAGTATTGTGCTACTAATTTAATTATATTAGTGGCATTTTGATGACGCGTTCGAAAAAAATTAATTATTTCATTTCTTTTGATGTCCTCTGTATTTACGAACTTTGTATTTTGTTTCACAACAGATATTTAAAATTCGCACATGGTTGTATAACTGCGCAATTCAAGTTAGTATAAACTTACATTAACCTTATTTTTTTCATTGAATAATTTGTACTTCTTTCTTGCATGATTTGGAACATGGGATGTGCTCGTGTAACATGATGAACACGCTATCCACGTAGTATGTATGAGTTTTTTATTGTGTTAAATTATAATTTAAGCTGAAATATTAAGCATAATTAAAACAAATTAGATAAATTAGGTATCATTTCTGTGTCGTTCGTCCATCAAAAGAGATAAATTTTATAAAAGAATGCATACCTGGATCGAAATCTGAGCATTAAAGTCATGGCACCAATATAAAGTAATTGAGAGTACCAAAAGGGCCCCTATATGTTGAGTAACTTTATAACTTGTAAATTATTCACAAGATGGCGTTGCACACTGTGTGTTAAGATCTATACTAACATCTAATTATACCGCAATTGGGTTAGTATGTTTTATGCTATTTGCCGCTTTGTTTTTTGAGATAGGCGATAGGTTTTTGGAGCACAATTCATTTTTTTTTGCGGAGTTACAAAATGGCGGTTCACATACAAATACACATGCTTTCGTATCATACTTTTACATACAGTGCGAGTGTAAAGTCTGGAACTATCGCAATAAATCTTTTATTAAACGTTTTTGAAAAAATCCTCGAACACGTCAATTTTTAACTTAAATGAGACATATTTTACTGTAATGGTCACTTAAAGATCGTCTTTTGTTTTTGAGTTATGGCGTAAGCGATAATTTTTTTAAATGGAAACTAATGTTTTATGATGAATTTGAAGCATGAAATTCACCAAATATGCTAAAAAAGTATGGTACTTTGAAATTTTTGAGATAATTGCCGTTAAAGTTTTAAAACAAATATCCAATAACAATCAAGAATTCCAAGTTTTAATAAAAAAATCAAGCAGCACTGTAACAATTGACAGCGTTAAAATTATGACAGTTCTTTATTAGTTTATTTATCTGTTTTTATTGTGGGCTTTTTTACGTAATTCAGTAAATAATGGTGCGATATTTGACTGAAAAAGGGCGAATTTAAATTTTAATATTGAGGGGATCTGGCGACCGTACTAGAACACAAGAGGTTTGTGAGATATTTAGTAACAAGTATCCTGATAACCTATCACAAGAGCGACAGTTTCCAAAATAGGAAGAAAGTTTTCTGAACTCGGACATGTGAGAGATCGGCAACAACCGAAGAAGGTAACGAATTAGATATTCTGTTGTCTCTACAAGAAAATCCCCATGGAACTACAAGAGAACTAGCCACAAATAATGACATTTCTCAAAGGTCAGTTATAAAGATTTTAAAGAAACATAAATGGCATTCCTACAAAGTTCAATTAGTGCAAGAGCTTAACGGAGATGATCCTGAACGCAGAGCAGAGTTCTGTGAGGTAATGATGAAGCGGTGCAATATCGATGGCGACTTTTCAAATCGCATAATTTTTTCTGATGAAGCAACATTTCACCTTAATGGAACAGTGAATCGTAATAACTATCGACATTGGGCACCTGAAAATTCGCGCTGGATGAACGAGACGCACACGCAGTTTCCTCAAAAACTCAACGTTTGGGCAGGAATTGTAGGGGATCGAATTCTAGTATCATTTTTTATCGAGGGTTCATTGACAAGTGAAATGTATTTAAATTTCTTAATAAACGATTTAATTCCTGCTCTTGCGGTGCTTTATCCGAACAATGAAGATTCGAATCTACCAAGCGATACATTATGGTTTCAGCAAGATGGTGCTCCGGCACATTTTGCTATTGGAATTATTTAAACGAATTTTTCCTGGTAGATGGATAGGCAGAAGGGGAACTGTTGGATGGCCTCTGAGATCACCCGACCTAACTCCAATGGATTTTTTTATGGGGCCATTTAAAGAGTAAGGTTTACATAAACCGCCCACAGACAGTAGAAGAGCTACAATAAAGAATTCGCACAGAAATAAGATTAATTCCACCCGAGACTTTGAGTAAAGTTCGTGACGAATTTCGGTACAGACTCGGGTACTGCCTTCCACAGTTCGAACATTTAATTTAATTGTTTTCTTTACTTTGTTATTTCTTGTTTCTTTTGTATTTCATAATAATTTCAATACATTATACGCAATGAAAAAGTAAATAATCTATCAAATCATTGACCTATTTGACGTGTTTTCGATTTTTCATAACTATTATTTAGAATACCTTCCAAATTCAAAAATACAATATCACACTTTTTTAGCATATTTGGTCTAAGAATTCTATGCTTTTTCTAAATTCACCATAAAAAATTAGGGTTTCCATTTAAAAAAATTATCTCTACGTCATAACTCAAAAACAAAAGATGATCGTTAAATGACGATTACAGTAAAATATGTCTCATTTAAGATAAAAATTGACATGTTCGAGGATTTTTTTCAAAAACGCTTAATAAAAGATTTATTGAGATTGTTCCAGACTTTACACTCGCACCGTACATAGAAAGTATATTAAAAAGCAAGTTTCATATGACACATTTTTATCGCACTAGTCCTAGTTTACAAAATGAACACTTAGCATTATGTATTTTTTAATAAATAAAGTAAAATATGAAAACCATTTGAGTTTCATAATGGACTTAATATAAACGGAAAATATAAAATCAATATTTACAATACTGTTTTAGAAATAGCCACCTTTATTTTGATATAAAACTGTTTATTCATGTTTAGATGATAAACAATCTTATATCAAAATAAAGGTCGCTATTTCCACAACAGTGTTGTAGATATTGTTTGAATATATTAGCATATATTGACTTTATGGAGGAAATTTTCCTATTCTTTATAGCAATCTGCTAACAACACTAGCAGCTACCGCGTGTTCTTATTCCCAACCGAAATTAATGGAAACGTACTAATTTGCATAGAGTTTAAAAATCAAATTTTAATGTTATGTTTAACGTTCACCGTTGTGTAACCGGTCCAATGCCAATTGCAGCACATCATAAGCTGTAATTTTTAGTGTCACAAAATGTTTGATTGTAACACTGTTTTGATTGAAAACAGTGGTACAAAATTCTCTAGTAACATCGAAATAAAAATATATTAACTTATTTAAACCTACCGTCCTTTTAAAAGGACAGTGTAAACAATCTCGTACTATCGAAGTACGCCTTTCTAGATTTAGATAGCGCTACTAAATACCAGCGGTCAAAGAAATCGACAAGCAATCCGTAAAATGGTATTTGCAATTTATTGAATTTTTAATCTGAACTTTCCAGCTTGTAATAGATAATTGGAGGTAAGTTTTCTTGTCAGATATATATAATATATATATATATATATATATATATATATATATATATATATATATATATATATATATATATATATATATATACAGTTAGTTAAAATGTAGACGGCGATTTATTGTCGTTAATATTCATTTTAGAAATTATGTTCAATACAAAAGTTTGTTATGAAATTATTATCTACATTTGAGAATACTTGAATTATTTTTTCTTCAATTGTTTTAAGTTATGACGTCATCGATATTTTTTTGAAATGACAACCTATATTTCTGATTATTGATTTCGATAGTACATTCTATTCTCTTTTCAACGGTATACAATTTTCAATATGTTACATTTGAAAAAATTGAGAAAAGTGCCTTAATATTCAAATATTAAAGATCCATTAAATTAGCAGAATTCATCTAGATAGACAAAAGCGAGGCGATAAACAAACTCGAGCGAGGTAACTTTATCAGTGGTTACTGTTTTTGTCAAATATTGCAAATAAATGAGTCTAGTTACCGTGTTAATTAATTCTGCTAATTTAATGAATCTTATATTTGAACATTAAGCTTTTTTCAATTTTTTCAAATGTAACATATTGAAAATGTATACCGTTGAAACAGAATAGAATTTACTATCAAATCAATAATCAGAAATATATTTATTTCAAAAATATCGATGACGTCATAACTTAAAACAGTTGAAGAAAAATAATTCAAGTATTCTCAAATGTAGATAATAATTTCAAACAAACTTTGTATTGAATATAATTTTAAATGAATATTAACGACAATAAATGTAATTTTAACTAATGTATATATATATATATATATATATATATATATATATATATATATACAGGGTGGCCCACTTAAGCGGGATTGCTCCATAACTCCCGTATTATTGCAAATACGAAAAAATGTCTTATATAAAAGTTGTCCACAGTCATAAACTACACGTTTTAAAATTATTTTCAGAAATGGCGGACTTCCGGTTATACCGGAAACTCATGGCAACTTCGTTATTTTAAATAGAACAACCTATATATTATTACATTTTTGAATTCCTCGTTGAATTTAAAGGTCACTTTAATAACCATACTATGGGTCTACGTCGCATTGCTTCTGAGTTATTTGACATTTTGTAGAAAAAATGACGTTTGTAGTGCCTCCGAAAACTTTCATTATCTCGAAGACGGATACCGGTAGAGAGATGTGGCTTTCGTTTTTTACTTCCGAAAAACGTACCGCATCATTCTCATTCGTTGCCAAAAATCTTGCTTTTAGAAATCAATAATTCCTATCGCTCCGAAAATAATTTTCTTCAAACATGGATAACTTGATTTTTTTAATGGAACCACCCATATTTTCTTACATCAGCGGATAGGAAATTAAATTTCCTTTCCATTGATGTAACATTATCGATATTTTGGAGTGATAGTTTTCGAGATATTCACATTTTTATCTAATTTCAGTTTTTATGCGCATTGCCGCGATGCTTTGGAAAGCGTTCGTCAATTGTTTTAAACAACTGATAAGAAACGTCAGTTTCTTGAGCTTCTGTTGTCCTTTGCTGTCTTGTGTATCAGTTTAAGTGTTTCTACAAGACATTTCCATTAAAATGTTGTTGTCCTACGCAGAGTTGAACGACATGACTTTCATTCTTGGAGAATGCCAAAGAAATGCGTTGTTGGCGTCAAGGATTTATGCGGTACGGTATCCTGAACAGCCTTTCAAAAGTTGTTATAACGTTTTACAAACACCGGCCGCGTGCAGTATCAAACGAGGGAACGTGTCAACAGGATAACCTGTATTTCTTGTGTAATCCTTTAGTATATCTTCTGTAATCATTATTACAGATTATTATTCCTTATGTATTTATTGATCGTTCCTTATGTATTTATTGTGTATTTCTTGTGCATTTCTTCTCTATTTCTTGTGTAAGCCTTAAGTAATTGTTTTGTATTACTTGTGCAACCCTTATGTATTTATTGTTCATTCCTTATGTATTTCTTGTGTATTTCTTTTGAGTTTTGTGTTCTTAATTCTTGAGTATTTATTGTTTATTTCTTGTGTTTTAAAAAAATCAGGTTATCCATGTTTGAAAAAAGTTATTTTCGGAGCGATAGAAATGATTTAATTCTAAAAGCAAGACATCTTATCAGTTGTTTAAAACAATTGACAAACGCTTTCCAAAGCACTGCGGCAATGCGCAATAAAAACTGAAATTAGATAAAAATGTGAATACCTCGAAAACTATCACTCCAAAATATCGATAATGTTACATCAATGGAAAGGAAATTTAATTTCCTATCCGCTGATGTAAGAAAATATGGGTGGTTCCATTTAAAAAAATCAAGTTATTCGTGTTTGAAAAAAATTATTTTCGGAGCGATAGCAATTATTGAATTCTAAAAGCAAGATTTTTGGCAATGAATTAGAATGATGCGGTACCCTTTTCGGAAGTAAAAAACGAAAGCTCTCTACCGGTATCCGTCTTCGAGATATTGAAAGTTTTCGGAGGCACTGCAAACGTCATTTTTCCTACAAAATGTCAAATAACTCAAAAGCAATGCGACGTAGACCCATAGTATGGTTATTAAAGTGACCTTTAAATTCAACGAGGAATTCAAAAATGTAATAATATATTGGTTGTTTTATTTAAAATAACGAAGTTGGCATGAGTTTCCGGTATAACCGGAAGTCCGCCATTTCTGAAAATTATTTTAAAATGTGTAGTTTATGACTGTGGGCAACTTTTGTATTTGTAATAGTAAGGGAGTTATGGAGCAATCCTTAATGGGCCACCTGATATATATATATATATATATATATATATATATATATATATATATATATATATATACATACAGGGTGTCCCAATAGTACATGTTCGGTCGATAGCTCCTTAGCCATTAAACTTAGAAGATAAGTTTAAATACGGAAGTTGTCTATTTTTATAAGCTGCATAATCTAAAAATAGTTTGGTTTCTACAGGGTGTAATATAAAAGCGGTACAATATAGAACTTTTGATTTTTAAATAGAACACCCTATATATTATTTTATTTTTCGATTCTCCTTATAATTTTACATCTTTTTTATAAGAATTTCTTACAAGCTAAATCTTACAGTTTTTGAGATATTTGCAAAGTTAACTAAAAACTGACATTTTTATGTAGTAATTCAAGTAGGCGTATCTCAGTTATTTTTAAAGATAAAAAAATATTCTTTGGTATAGAATTTATTCATACATGTGCTTACTTTAATCTATTGTCAAAATTAGATTTCAATATACACGGTGATCACAAAAATTAATTCAATAACATAAATTTGAAAATGCTATATCTTCATTTTTTTAAATGGCATACCCTATATTTTTTTAATGCCTTGTCTTCGTCCATTAGTCGGATTTAATTTTTATTAAATATGTTCTATACCTATCTCTAATAGTTTCGGAGATATTTAAGTTTGTTCAATTTTTTTGTTGATAACACTGATGAAGAGTAACATTAGTCGGTCAAAGCAGAGCTGTTGATACATAAGAAACTAAAAAATATTAACTGAAATACATAAATTGTAATTATAATAAATATTGTATGAAACCAACATTTTTAAGAGATATTTGAGATGTTTTTAAACGATTCATCGTAAAATTAAACAATTTAATCAAAAGAGCGTAAAACAAAAGATGAACGATAACAAATGAAGAAATCAAACTTGTCAAACAGTGCTAATATTTGTGTAGTATTGTATAGTTACTTCCTAAATTACAAAATGAATTTTTCGAAAGAAGAACTTGTTAATATGATTTACGTCGTTGGTGAAAGCGATAAAAATTGTCTTTTAGCTCATCGAATTTATAAGCAAAAATTTCCAAATGCACGACACCCGCAAGTTTCAGCATTTGCAAGATTGAAAGAGCGTTTCGAACAAACAGGCAGTATTCATTACGAAGACAATTTAGAACGAGAAAGAACCGCAATTAACGAAGGTAATGAACATTTAGTTCTTCGTTAATAGATTAAACTTTTACAATTGGGCCATAAATAAAAATTTAGAAAAACCCAACTATTTTAGCACGATCTTATTTACTGATGAAGCTACTTTCCACAAAAATGGATACGTTAATAGACATAATGTCCATTATTACGATACTGAAAATCCCAGATTTATAATTCCTGTTGATCATCAACATCGTTGGTCAGTTAATGTTTGGGCCGGAATTATTGGGGAAAGAATTATAGGACCATATTTTTTTGAAAACACGGTCAATGGTGATTCATTTTTAAACTTCTTGCGTAACGAATTTGAAACTTATATTGAAGATTTACCTTTACAAACCCCTAGAGAAATGTGGCTGCAATTAAATGGCGCTCCTCCGCATTTTAGCAGAAACGTTAGAAATTATTTAAATATCCAGTTTCAAAACAAATGGATTGGAAGAGGAGGGCCAAACTCCTGGCCTGCAAGATCGCCTGACTTGATAAAGCTGAACTTTTTTCTTTGGGGTGGATTAAAGAAAAAGTCTATCAAACTCCTCCAACGACTGTAGATGATATGAAGGCAAGAATTAGAGACGTCATTCAAAATATAAATGTTTCCACGTTACGAAAAGTAAATTTGTCGTTTATTCAAAGACTTTATGTTTGCCAGCAATAAAATGGTGGTCACATTGAACATTTATTATAATTTTAAGTGTTTGTATTTCAGTTAATATGTTTTTTAGTGTCTTATGTATTCATAGCTTGCGGACCGACTAATGTCACTCTTCTTCAGTGTTATCATCTCTGAAACTATTAGATATAGCGATAGAACATATTTAATAGAAATGAAAGCCGATTAATAGACGAAGACAAGGCATTAAAAAATATAGGGTGTGCCATTTAAAAAATGAAGATATAGCATTTTCAAATTTATGTTATTGAATTAATTTTTGTGATCACCGTGTGTATTGAAATCCAATTTTGACAATAGATTAAAGTAAGCTGATGTATGAATAAATTCGACACCAAAGATTATTTTTTTGTCTTTAAAAATAACTGAGATACGCCTACTTGAATTACTAAATAAAAATATCAGTTTTTAGTTAACTTTGCAAATATCTCAAAAACTGTAAGATTTAGCTTGTAAGTAATTCTTATAAAAAAGATGTAAAAATCAAAAGTTCTATATTGTATCGCTTTTTTATTACATCCTGTAGAAACCAAACAATTTTTAGATTATGCAGCTTATAAAAATAGACAACTTTCGTATTTAAACTTATCTTCTAAGTTTAATGGCTAAGGAGCTATCGACCGAATACGCACTATTGGGACACCCTATATATACATACATACAACGTGAACCAAAAAAACGTACCCCTGCTTCAAGTGTAAAATTTTTCTATGAAAAGTATGGCTACAAAGTGACATGCCCTCAAAGTTGAATTTTGAAAATCGTTTTTCGCAAATAACTCGAAAACCTTTAGGAATTTCAAAATACTATACCCAATGAAAATTATTTCTTTGTTGACGAGGCTTTTTCTAGCTTGATTGGATTGTCTCTGAATGGACTGGATGTATTAGTTTTCACATTGTTCCCGTATACTTTTTATTCCAACTTTTTTGTGTGTAATTTTTCAGGTTATTTGGTGACTTTTTTGGGTCCGTTATTCAATTTTCTCCAAATTTGGCCCTCTTGGTTGAAATTGATAAAGTGAACGGTTTACGAGTTATTTGCAATTTCACCAATCACGGTCAATTAAATACTATCGCACCAAAATTTAGTAAGCGGACAGTGGACTAAAAGTCATAGTTGTCATATTGTGATTTTTGATCAGTTTTCATACAATTTCTTTATCCATAATGAATAATAATCGGTATTCCAACTCCGAAATGGCAGATATGCACATAATGTATGGCAGAGCTTTTGAGAATTATGCTGAAGCTGTTCGTTTATATTCCCAGGCATTTCCAAATCGGCGGATGCCAGTTTTAGAACAAAGAGTGATGGATGCAATCGACGCTGATCCCACAACAAGCTCTCGTCAATTGTCAAATGAAAATAATTCAAATCAGTCCACGATATGTAGAATTATTAAAACGGAACTCTTGCGACCTTTCCATTATCGAAAGATACAAGCTTTGACCGTAAATGATTTTCAAGCAAGAGTGAAGTATTCACGTTGGTTTCTAGAAAAATTCAATAATGACCGAAATTATGCATCGATTATCTTATATACTGATGAGGCACTTTTAACTTCCATAAAAATCATTACTACGATTATCACAATCCACGCGTTTTCATTGAAACCAATCATCAACAGCAATTCAGTGTGAATGTATGGGCTGGTATTATTGGCAATAATTTAATTGGTCCATTCTTTTTGCCACAACGTTTAAATGGTAATTCATACACCAATTTGTTGCGTGATTTACCCGAGTTACTAGAAGATGTCCATCTAGATGTTAGGGGTCGGATGTGTTTCATGCACGATGGTGCGCCTCCTCCTTTTGCACTCACTGCTAGGCGGTCATTGAATCGAACGTTTAATGCAAACTGGATTGGACGTGGAGGACCGGTTCCTTGGCCTGCACGTTCGCCGAATTTAAACCCTATGGATTTTTTTCTGGGGTCGTTTAAAAGGCATAGTGTATTCGGTACCAATTACAAACGTCCAACATCTCCAGCAACGAATTTTTGATTGCTCTAATTTAATAAGAGATGATCCGCAATTATTTTTCAACATTTGTCAGAAAAGAATTTGTAAATATATAGCAGTCAACAGTGAACAATTCGAACATTTAATCAACTAATTTGTTTGTTAATTAATACTTTGTTTCACTTAATAAACTCTTTGACAACTAGGACTTTTAGTCCACGGCCCACTTACTACATTTTGGTGCGGTAGTATTTAATTGACCGTGATTGATGAAATTGCAAATAACTCGTAAACCGTTCACTTTATCAAGTTCAACCAAGAGGACCAAATTTGCAGAAAATTGAATAATAGACCCAACAAAGTAACCAAAATACCTGAAAAATCACACACAAAAAAGTTGGAATAGAAAGTATACGGGACCAATGTGAAAACTAATACTTCCAGTCCATTCATAGACAATCAAATCAAACCAGAAAAATCCTCGTCAACAAAGAAATAATTTTCATTGGGGGTAGTATTTTGAAATTCCTAAAGGTTTTCGAGTTATTTGCGAAAAACGATTCTCAAAATTCAACTTTGAGGGCCTGTCACTTTGTAGCCATACATTTTAGAGAAAAATTTTATCTGACCTTTCGTCTTCAATTTATGTGTAGAATATACACTTAAAGCAGGGGTACGTTTTTTTTGGTTCACGTTGAATATATTGTAAAGTCCCGCAGGTACTCTATTTTGAAATAGTGCAAAACAATCGCTAAGTGATTTATCTTGACTTTACCGACAATAATGTTACTATTACTCAAATTAATTGCTTGCCTTACTTTAACTTTCCTGGCAACAATTAAAACATTAGAATTTATTTACAAGTCTGATATTTAATTACTCTCAAACCTCAAATCTGATCAAACGACGTGGCCGTCTAGTGGTAGGTACGTTGTGCTATTTGAATTAGATAGGCTGGATGTGGTAAGTGTTACATCATGTATTAATATATTATTGTGGGAAAGAACCACCAAAAAAACCCACTTTATTCATAAATAAATAATTGTACCGGGTGTCATTAAGGAAGGACGACGGCTATATCCCAGAAACCGCTTATGTTACGACGAAAAAAAATTCTTCAGTAAATGTGGCCAAGAGAAAATGCTGGAAATAATTTTAAAGTTTGTAAATAGACCGCTAGGTAGCGTAACTGCTGTAGTAAATTAAAAAATGTCTAATAAGTAACAGAAACTTAAGGAAAAGGTATATTGGAAATATCGTAGTTGTATTTTTGGGACAATTTTACCCATTTTTTGTATAAGAAGTTTTTCTCAGGTTTTCCGTAGGGGGAGCTGCGAAAGTTGTCAGACAAGCACGTAATTATCTTCGCAACCAGTCATCGAAACTTAAAAACTAATATTTCGTTGGAAAGGTCTTTTCTTGCGCTATTCGTTGATGTAGTAAAAAGTTAAGTTTGATTAACGAACAAACCGCTAGAGGACGATTTCCAAATATTGCTGAAATTTTAGCGATTTTCTTCAAAATATTAAATAGAATGGTATATTTTTTATATTTAAGTCAGAAAAAGCATAACATTTCGCCTATATCCTGAAAATTTCAAGTCGATATCTTTATTGGTTTCAATTTTATACCTACTTTAAGTTCAGATCCATGGTAATGATTTTGTAGTGCCACGATCATCCAATAACACTACCAGACTAACAATGCATAATGACGATTTATCCATAGTAACATTAATTTTATCAATGTCAGTGTCAAGGAAATATTATCCTGAAATTTCCAATTATTGGTCCTCACATTTTTAACGCACCACTTAATGGTACCTTAATTTCTTGCGGAACGATTTGCCGTTACTTTTAGAAGATCTGCCGTTGCTTACTAGGCAACGGATGTTTTTCCAACATGTCGGCGTCAATTTTTGAGTAACACTTTTCCTGATACATGGATAGGAAGACGGAGCTTTTTTCCATGGCCAGCTAGGTACCTACATTTCCTTATTTATTCTTAACTTTAACAGCTTAATAACCATTACCATTGTTACCTTCTAGGTCCCCCGATCTAACTTGTTTAGATTTTTATTTTTGGGGAAGAATAAAGGACCTTGTTTTTACAACCAGGCCAACTACGCCTGAAAATATGGTCATTAGGATAAGACCACAGTGGAGATAGAAACCGCTGTTTTGTCAACGCAACAGCGGTTGCAGCTGTGTATTGATAATGATGGCAGACAATTTGAGCATTTAGGTCGCCACTGAGTAATGGCATACTAATCATCTCTAGTTAATTTTCGATGGTCCACCCGGTGTAATCATGAACCAACGGTAATAAACTCACCCCAGAAACTCGATGATAATAACTGTCAGTATTATCGAATTTCTGGGGTTAACTCTCGGGGCAGGGTTAACCCGCGTTGATAAAAGCTGGCCTAAGTAATAAACTATTATGTCAAAAAACTGCGTTTTATTGTTTTTGGATCTAAATTTAAAGTAGGTATAAAATTGAAACCAACCGAGATATCGACTCGAAATTTTCAGGGTATAGGCAAAATTTTATATTCTTTCTGACTAAAATATAAAACACATACCATTCTATTTAATATTTTGAAGAAAATCGCTAAAATTTCTGCAATATTTGGAAAGCGTCTTCTAGCGGCTTGTTCGTTAATCAAACTTAACTTTTTAATACATCAACGAATAGCGCAAGAAAAGACCTTTCCAACCAAATATTACTTTTTAAGATTCGATTAATGGTTCCGAAGATAGTTACGTGTTTGTCTGACAACTTTCACAGCTCCCCCTACGGAAAACCTGTGAAGTTAGAAAAAACTTTTTATACAAAAAATGGGTAAAATTGTCCCAAAAATACATCTACGATATTTCAAATATACCTTTTCCTTAAGTTTCTGTTACTTATTAGACATTTTTTTAATTTACTATAGCATTTACGCCACCTAGCGGTCTATTTACAAAGTTTAAAATTATTTTCAGCATTTTCTCTTGGCCACATTTACAGAAGAATTTTTTTTGGAAGTCGTAACATAAGCGGTTTCTGGGATATAGCCGGTGGAAGCACATTAATAAATCAAATAACACAAAAAGAAACAATGAAAGGGTTAAATATATAACAAAACACCATTAAATCAGGTTAAAGTGTGTACAAAATTATAACATTAAGAGAAAAATAAATAAAAACCCTGTAGAACACACTCACAATTGTGTCATAAATAATCAGAATAAAAATGGTAGTACCAAACATGTGGCCCTTTAAAACCAATCATGCCGATCTTTAAGTAAATAAGTACATAAAACAATAAGGCAAATTACGGGACATATAAAATACAACAACAGTAAAATTGCACAGGTAAATCCAAGGACAAAATAAAATAGACAAGGAATTTACACGTACACAATTGTTTAGTGACTACTAAAAGCACAAAATACATACGTAAAATTACAATAAGTTATATATAAAGCGAAATTAGTTCGCAGGCAAACAATTCTACTTAACAAACTGGCACAAAAAACTCACATTAAAACAAAGCTTTACAAGGGTAAATTGTAAATAGATCATAACATCGTGACCCATATATGTAAGGTTGAGTGGGTGAGAAAAATGCAGCGCCCCTTTTTCGGGTTACACATTCATCTATACATCAATAAAAACAATAAAAATAAAATTCGATGTGTTTAATGGTCATCTGGAACCGGGAGTATGTAACCACTTGGCAATTATCGATTACAATTAGTAACCAAGGGTTATCCTGTACCCGTTCTTCAGGCCCACCTCTACACAAATATAAATATAAATAACAAACAACAATGCTAATTCACACAAATGCAAGAGTGAGGCTTGTAGAATTATTTGCTGCCAGCCTTAATTTATATATAGATACCTACTTACGCTTGAATATATATATATATATATATATATATATATATATATATATATATATATATATATATATATATATATATATATATATATTCTTTTAATTGATCACAGACACAAATCGTTAACATACGCGGTTTAACTTCAAAAAGGGCGACTGATATTTATAGATTAATATTTGAAAACCACATTAAACTAATACCCGAAAGAAAATATAAATTAGCGTTGGCTAATTCAAAAGAAATATTTTAAAGACAACTGTTTACAATGAAGGTATTTAATTAACTAACTCGATCTGGCTCCGTTGATATTCTAACTGTCACTCCTTTGTCCCTCGATTTCAAACTAACTACCTTTAAAAAAAAATATTTAGAATTTACATCAGTTCTACATACATAAAGACAAAATTTACATCGATTGGGGCTTGAACCTTGATGGCGCAGTTGGTTAGCGCGGTACTCTAGCAAAGTACAGGTCGTAGGTTCAAATCCTACTCGAGGTAAACTTTTTATTTATGTATTTAATAAAATTAATAATAATTTTTAATTACATGTTTACCTTTGACCTTATTCGTTCATAACAAAAACTTATAATAATTTAACTTTAGTCAAGTTGCTTTGGTATGTGTGAATCCTTGCGATATTGCAGGCTCACATTCCATTAATATAAGTAATTTGATTGTAATGTCATTATATTTAGAATTTACATCAGTTCTACATACATAAAGACAAACTTTACATCGATTGGGGCTTGAACCTTGATGGCGCAGTTGGTTAGCGCGGTACTCTAGCAAAGTACAGATCGTATGTTCAAATCCTACTCGAGGTAATCTTTTTATTTATGTATTTAATAAAATTAATAATAATTTTTAATTACATGTTTACCTTTGAACTTATTCGTTCATAACAAAAACTTATAATAATTTAACTACCTTTACTCCCGCAGTCAACCCCCATTTTTCAAATCTAATAAAAAAAAATTATTATGTTGGAACAGTTTCATATTAATTATTGAACGACATCTTAATTTTAAAAATATGCATTCGTCCGTAACAAGCGCTACATTTAGGTCTCAAGTTTCTACTTACCAAACAAAGACGTCTTTGATTGCAGTGTGTACCGACGTAATTAGTTGCTAACTACTGACATTTTTACATCAAGAATGTGCGCATCAGAATTTCCAATGGTGCGTTACGCCCCTTCCATAAAGCAGCAGGTGTACGCAGTCAAACGTCACACACATGTTTTTCAACCCTTAGCCATATATTAGTTACAAAAATAAAATATCCCGAAAACCATGCTCAAATAACGACTTAATATTTAATAAAATATGTTAAACCCCATTAATTAGCTTTCCTATCGCGTTAACAATTTCGATTTAAAAAATGTTTGTTGCAATAATAAAATTTTCGCGGTCCGCTCCCTACAATATATGTGTATATATATATATATATATATATATATATATATATATATATATATATATATATATATATATATATATATATTTACATCAAGAATGTGCGCATAAGAATTTCCAATGATTTCGTTATGCCCCTTCCATAAAGCAGCTTTTAAGCGTACGCCTGCTAGTCAAACGGCAAACACATGTTTTTCAACCCTTAGCCAAATATTAGTTACAAAAATAAAATATCCCGAGACCCATGCTCAAATAACGACTTAATATTTAATGAAATATATTAAAACCCATTAATTAACTTTCCTATCGCGGTAACAATTTCGATTTAAAAAACGTTTGTTGCAATAATAAAATTTTCGCGGACCGCTACCTACAATATGTGCGTATATATATATATATATATATATATATATATATATATATATATATATATATATATATATATATATATATATATATATATAGGGTGAGTCACGACAGACGCCACGGAGTTTTATGAGAAAACTGGATATATATTTTTATTTTTGTTGCAGGGACATAGTGTAGGCCCATTAAGGCTACATTTTCAAAATAATTTCAAATATACAGGGTGCTTCAAGAAAGAGTGGCATATCAAAGTTATGTTTTTTTTTAACGGAATGCCCTATATTTTATCACATTTTTTTAATTAAACATGAAACATGAGATAGACTTTCGTTAAGGTTCACTATACCTAAATACAGAGCGTTTTGATTTATTTTGATCTTTCTTAAATTGCAAGGTTTTGGAAAAAAAATTAATTGTTACCAAACGAAACTACTGTGAATCTCGCAATTAGACTGTTTCGTTGATTTATTTGGCAATTAATTGCGAAAAATACTATACTGGATGTTCAGATTTTTCTTCCCAAAAGTACTAAGGTATCTTATGCCTAAACCTTCACGTTTAAAAGTTATTGAGGTAATATTGAAATTAAAAATTTTTTTAAGGGACTTACAGGACGTAAATGTTTTTACAAATAATGTTTGTCAATCATTTTTTGAATCGAGTAATTAGCAAAGATATTCCTTCGTTTGTGTATGTGTACACATCCTTCAAGTTAGTATGCAGTAATTTTTAATTAAAATATTACTTACGAAAATATGTATATTGTAATGGCAAAAACAAACGATAAATTCTTATCTAGTATGCTATTGTCAAAATGACAAATTTTATTAATTAACAGTATGTCAATATAATTGGATATTAATTATTTGCACTGTGTGGTGAATATCAAATAATTATTTTAAGTTAAAATGGTTTATTCGAAGCAGGAAAAAATGATATGATTTTATGCAGTGCATGCAGCCAGGTACTCCAACCGCATTCATACAAATAAAAAAGTACTGGAGACATTGTTGCAAACGTTTCGAGGGCAGGAAGTGTCGCTTACACAAAACAGGAAAAAACAAAAGTGGTTACCCATAACGAAAATAACGAGTTTTTGGTATTGGGTTCCGTGGTTGATAATCCAAATACCAATACTAGAATAATTGTGAGAGAAACAGTCATTAGTGAATCAAGTATCTCCAGAATTTTAAGGAAACACAAATACCACGCATATCATATTCAACTTCATCAAAATTTATATGGAACAGATTTGGAAAGGCGAATTGCTTTTTGTTCAAGAATCCTCGAAAAAACCGGTGAAGAAGATAATTTTGATCAATACGTGTTGTTTACCGATGAGGTAACATTCATAATAATGGCCATATTAATCATCATAACTACCATTATTATAATACCGAAAATAAGCATTTATTGCATACGACAGATCACCAGAGTCAATGGAGTATTAATGTGTATGGTGGAATAATTGGCGATTAAGTTATTGGTGCATATGGTCGCAAATTATTAAACTTTTTAAAAAACGACTTTTAGACCGACAATTTCATAACAAATGGACCGGAAGAGGTGGTCTAATAAACTGGCCTCCTAGATCTCCAGACCTCACTGCGATGGATTTCTTTTTATGGGGATATATTAAAAATCTAGTGTAAGCTACTCCTCCTACTACTGCAGAAGACATGATAGACCGAATTAAAAATGCATTTGGAACCATCACTCCTGTTATGTTGCAATATGTAAGATGTTCGCTTGAAAAGAGAATCGCACTCTACATAGAAACAGATCATTTCGAGCATTTTTTATAGTAGTCATGTTAAATTGTTAAGAATAATACTATTTAATATATTCGTCATATTGTCAAATATTGTTGAATAACTTTGAAACGTGAAGGTTTAGGTATAGGATACCTTAGTACTTTTTGGAATATCATTGAATTAGTCACATGACAGATCTAAAATATATAGTGTTCCATTTCAGATATGGAAGATATTATAGTTTGAATGTATTAATAATACACCCGAAAAATCTGAACACTCAGTATAGTATTTTTTTTGCAATTAACTTGCCAAATAAATCAATGAAACAATCTATTTTCGAGATCCTGAAGCAGTTTTGGCAAAATTAGTTTGGTTTGGTAACAAATAATTTTTTTTGCAAAACCTTGCAATTTAAGAAAATCAAAATAAATCAAAACACTCTGTATTTAGGTATAGGGAACCCTAACTAAAGTCCATCTTATTTTTCATACTTAATTAAAAAATGTGATAAAATATAGGGCATTCCATTTTAAAAAAACATAACTTTGATATGCCACTCGTTTTTGAAGCACGCTGTATATTTGAAATTATTTTAAAAATGTAGCCTTAATTAACCTACACAATGTCCTTGCAGCAAAAATAAAAAAATATTTTGAGTTTTCTCATAAAACTCAGTGGCGTACGTCGTGACTCACCCTGTATAGCTTCGATATAAATAAATTAAAATATCATCTTCAGGGAGGAACTACAAAAATGATGTCAACAATTACAAACTAAAATACTTACAATTGTACAGTAACTGTAAATATTATTTAGAACATGTGTAAAAATATTTAAAACTATTTTTCTTTAACGTCATGGTCACAATAAATGTATATGTTAATGGACCAAGTGATTAATGAGGGCATTATTTATAGCACCCGAGCATTATAAATAATGACAAGTTAAATCGGGCCAAGTGATCAATTATTACCTAAACTTATTTATTTATCATAGTGTCTAGTTATTATGAATATTGCTACGCAATCGTCGGACACTTTGATAATTTAGGTACATTGGGCTGAGTGCGGGGATAGAAACAAACGTGTGACGCGCAGACCAATCAGAGCCCGCGACGGCTGCGTCGAATGCAGGCGGGTACGGACAGCTTATATTTTCGTAATTCAGTTTCGAGTTGTAAAAGGACGGACGGTTGTATTGTGTGCTATTTCTTAATTTAGGGTCGACCTGAGCACTAATTATTAGTAGTATTGCATAATCCATTATTTCAGCGTGGGTGATAGATTAAATTGTCAAAATACTCAGTTCTTCACTAGCGAAAGTTATACAGAGGTGATTCAAAAAGTGAAATCTTCGGTGTCGAAAGCAAACCAGAAGATTATCAGCGTTTGCGAGTATTCGGCGTCATGACTATTGGAGAAACAGAAAAACTGATTGTTCCTGTACAAAAAGATAACTTAATTAGGTATTACGTGCGGAAAGAAGAAATATTTCAGATTTTACATGACACCGACCTAACAGTTGGATATGGCGGAAGAAATCGAATGGAGAAAGAGTTAAATTTGCGATATAAAAATATTATAAGACAAATGATTATCACCCAACGTTCCAAAAAAAGGTTGAGTGGTTAAACCTATTCTTAGTAACGAAATCAATGCAAGGTGTCAAGTATACCTAATTGACGTGCAGACACAAGGAGATGATCAGTACAAATTTATACTTGTATAATAAGATCATCTCACGAAATTTGTGCACCTCCGTCCGCTCAAAAGCAAAAGAGCCGAAGAAGTTGCATATGTACTACTTGATATTTTTACAATATTCGGTGCACCAAGTATTCTTCAAAGCGATAATAGCAGAGAGTTCGCCAATAAAATTGTTCAGGAAGTTTGTGACATGTGGCTCGAATTGAAAATTGTACATGGTACATTGGACACTCTGAGAAAGAGCAAATCATGATATAGAGAACGTGGTTGGAGGATAACGACAAAAAAAATCGTCGGAAAGATTACGTTTTGTTCAATTAATGAAAAATAGAGCTCATACACAGGTATAAACTGTTCTCCATATCAAGCCATGTTCGGAACGAAGTTGAAAGTAGGACTGAAAAGTTCTTCTATACCACATGAAGTTCCGCTCATGTCAATCCAGAAGGAGTCTTACAAAAACTACTATCTACCGAAGGCACTATCACCGAAAAGAACCAAGTAGAGTCCACTGAAAATAATGATGTAAGTTTATATTCAGCCGGCCCAAGCCAAGTTTCACTACCCTTTACCTTAAATGTGCAGTTTGAAGAAACTTCGGATTCAAATCCAACACCCACAAACGAAATGGCTTTATCAGAACAAAATGTTGGATGCATCTAACGCTAAATATTCCGTAGCTAAAATAAGTGACACCATAACGGTCCGCGTTCCAGATATTGATTGAGCTCGTTGGCATGGAAGAAATATTCTTACTACCGTGATTGAAATAACATCCCCAAACCTTTGTAAAGTGGGAACAATACGTGGTATTCTGAATCAACTTTATTCGAGAAACTAATTTACAGAGAGCAAAGAAAGATTTGTTTCGCTTGAAGACATTCCTGAGTCAGATTTCTATGAAATAGTGTGTTAGGATGTCGTCTAAATGTGGAGGGCCAGGTTACAGCCGATGTGGTTGTATAGTTGGCTGTAATTCTCATAGATGCAATTGTCGCAAAGCAAAAAAAACTGTGTAACTCAGAATGCTATCAAAGCAGCAATTATTATAACAAATAGAAGATAAATCCGGTAATAAGTTCATGTTACCAAAATGATTTAGTTAGTTCATTTACGTTTTATAATCATCGGTCAGAGTATGCGTAAAACGAAGATCGTTTTACATTTTATCTTATTTGTTTTATATTTTTAATTTGACTTTTATTAAGTGCTAACCACTAAGGACTAGTGGATTCTAAATGTAGAACCTCTTATGAATATAAATTGTGAGTCTGATTATCCAAATTGCGGTTTGAATCAGTAATTATAGCACTAAACATTTTGATTTAATGTCGGAAATTAAAAGAGTCGTAATAAAACATGTCTTTTTAATATCCTACCCAATACACATTATTTATAAACCCCGGGAAATTTAAATATTTCAACAGTTATTATCATATTCTCATATCGGGCATTATGTATAATGCCTAATAAATCACTTAGTCCATAACATATATATATATATATATATATATATATATATATATATATATATATATATATATATACATACATACAAAGATAAATTAACAACAGAAAACAGTTAATACATTACAATAACAATTGACAATATTCGATATCACTGTTGGCTGACTAATTAGTTCGTTCAGGAAATTAACATCCTTTTTGAGGAAAGAATTAATATAAAATTTTTCTTTTAAGTTTTATGAGGTTTAGGTCATTGCCACTATTTGGGTTTAAAACCTCTATGTTATCCATTTTAAAATCATGTCTCTCCGATAGAATATGTTCCGCAAAATGCGAAAACTCAGTCCCTTTGTTGTGGTTTTTTATTTGTCTAAGATGTTCCTTAGCTCGAGTCATTATATTACGTGTGGTCATACCCACGTATATAGATTCGCAGTTTTCGCAATTCAATTTGTAAATACCAGGTAACTGGAGTATGTCAGTTTTGCCCTTAAAGTTACACAAACTGGCTCCAATACTGTTGGGGACTTATAAGGAAATTTCTATATTATAGGAACGCATGCAATTAGCGATAATCTATCATACAGGGCCATAATAGGGAAGCACAAAGTATTGTTTGTTATCTTGAATCCTATAGATCTTGATGCTAGCAACAAGATCTATAAGAACTGTGTAGTATGTTGGTACCGCTATGTAGACGACGTTTTTTTACATTTTTAGAGGTAGTAATAAGGAACAGGAAACTATTTTTAATGACGTAACTGGTTGTCACAGTAGTATAAGATTTACGAAAGAGTTAGAAGTAAATAAGTCTCTACCTTTTCTAGATGTTTTGATTACCTGAGACAAAGACCATCTAGAGTTTAGTATATATCGTAAAAACACCCATACAGGCAATATTATTCCTTGCCAAAGTAATTCTCTTCAAAATTTTCGTCTAGCTGCGATCCGTTCATACGTTTACAGACTTTGCAACTATGGTCTTAATAGCACTAATTATGATTTGGAGAAGAATGTTATATATGATATAGCTGTCAATAATGGTCATAACAAATAAGTAATGAACAAAATAATAAAAACCGTTAACAAGAGTAAAAGATTACGACAGCTAACCACTATTGAAAAGATTCAAGATAACAAACAATACTTTGTGCTTCCCTATTATGACCCTGTATCACAGACTATAGCTAATTGCTTGCGTTCCCATAATAGAGAAACCTCTTTTAAAGTTCCCAATAACATTGGTGCCAGTTTGTGTAACTTTAAGTACAAAACTGACCTACTGATTACCAAATTGAATTGCCAAAACTGCGAATATATTACATGGGTATGGCCAGACGTAATATATTGGCTCTAGCTAAGGGACACCTTAGACAAATAAAAAACAACAACAAAGGGACTCAGTTTTCGTATTTTGCGGAACATATTCTATCGGAGGAACATGATTTCAAAATAGATAACATAGAGGTTTTAAACTCAAATAGCGGGAATGGCCTAAACATAAAGAAAAATTTTATATTAATTCTGTCCTCAAAAAACGATGTTCATTTACTGAACGAAGTAATTAGTCAGCCCCCTGTGATACCGAATATTGTTAATTGTTATTATAATATACGTTAATTGTATTCTGTTATTAATTTTATTGGATTTATTTTAATTCCTAATAGTCAGATCGTTGTAATTGTTGGTACTTAACAGATTTTCCTATATTTTATTTATCTTTGTTATTATATATATATATATATATATATATATATATATACATTCATTGTGACCATGACGTTAAAGTAAAATAGCTTTAAATATTTTTAAACATATTTTAATTAATATTTGACCGTTATTGTACCAAGTTGTAAGTATTTTAGTTTGTAATTGTGGACATCATTTTTGCAGTTGTAACAAAATTTCTCAAGTTTTAATTATTTATTTGATTTGGATTAAATTTTACATGTTTAACCTTAATGTTGTACAACTTAATATACATTCAAGTACTTTTGGTTGCCTATTCTCTTTTACATACTAAATTCTAACTTTACAAAGCTATTGTTAAAATTTCTAATCTCTTGCTTTTGTTTAACCATAGAGTAAGACGAGAGGTAACATAAGCAACTTTAACTGGAAACTAAAGGGGAAATTGCTAGGTAGGCAACTTGTGTTACGTGTTGACCATAACCTTTGAACTAAGGAAAGAGCCCGTGTGTATTTATAAACGCATTTTTTAACTTAGTGCATAAAAAAGTTTTCGGAAACGATTGAATATGGTTACATGTTGTGTTGTGGGTTGCGCTAATCGAGCCGCACAAAAAAGTTTAGGTCAACGAAGCACGGAAGCGGGAAAAAACATTTTGTTCCACGCGTAGGTACAATATAGTATTGGTTTATTTTTGTCTGATTAATTATAATAAATACCGGTTAGCGTAGAGAAATGTGTTCTAGGCTTCGACTTAACATTAAAAAGTTAATTTAATATAATATTTCAACATAAAATGAAATATTTTACTCGGTAATAAGTACTATTTTAAATAAATTTGGTTGATTTATTTCCATTACTTCTAATTCACATTAGTTGTATTAATAATTAAAGTGTACATTAAGTAAAGTTCATTACTTCAAAGTCATTTTAGTCATTACGCTCTTCTCTAAATTTACGAAAATAACATTTCACATCATTTAATTATATGTCCCTCAAAATTATTTATTACCTATCGTACTAAAATCATTAAGTTTTTCGCATAGCATTGTAATATACTTCTACTCATTTATCTAATACAATTAGTTCATCAATATGTGAAATTTATATTAAAACACAAATTCAAAGTTCATATTCAAACCGGATACTTTATAATAAATTTGTTATATTTTCGGGTCACTAAATATCTATGTATGTACGTATGTACAATGTACTTTTCTAAATAAAATTGTTTCAAAATTATGTATTTACGATATATATTTATAAATTCATAAAATGTTACTAAAAATTTATGATTTTCATTTTATATAATAGCATTATAAACATTTTTGATTAATTTAATGTGTTTCAATTATTACGAAAAATATGCCTAGTCCTAACTCTATAAGTAAAGAAATTATTCATGTAAAATGTGTTAAGCCTATCTTATCAGTTAATGCAGAAAATTGAAATAATCAACGCGTTTCACTGGTTGCATAAATTCTCGCGTTCCCCCTTCCCGTCTGTGTTTCCAATTTCCGCGCCTATAAACTATTGGTACGTCCCCTCTCGTCCTTACTCTATGTGTTTATCACACATTTGACTAGTTGATAGATAACACTCTTTTCTTTTCATAAAAGTTTTGCAATTTGTTAACGTTACATGTTTGGTTGCTGAAGCATTCCTTAAAATAATTTTCTGAATTAATTTCACTCTTCGCAAGAAGGATATTTGTTCTATAAAGGTAAATAGTTTATATTCGAGACTGCTGAGTACTAATTGTTTTCTTTGCCTACTGCGGAGCTGGGATAACTGTGATGCTCTTTTGGGGAGCGGCTCCTGGCGCCCTTATCTCTACCGGAATCGTCTGACACCGGCGATTTTCTTACATCCACATGTGAGTAGCGACCCTTCTCCTTTTTTTTCTTTTTCTCTTCGCTTCCCGTTTCTGCACGTAACACAGTTCCTCCCTGAAGATGATAATTTAATTGATTTATATCGAAACTATATGCTAGGCACCATAACCGTATAGGAAGCGTAACTGAGAGTGAACTGTTTTGTATTACTGGTGTGTTACTGGTAAGTGGTTTCGTGCCATTCCCGCGAAAAAATGGTCAAACTGTGCCGTCGCTCAAATCTACCACATACAATGAAACCAATCTACTTTCGATACAACCTCCTAGAATCAATTATCAATAAACTTGACTCAAAAAAGGCGACTGGCCCTGACGGTGTTCCAGCTATCGTCCTTAAAAATTGCTACTCCGAGCTAGTACCTGTATTGTCCAAACTATTTTCGATCTCCATGTCATGTGGAGAGTTTCCTCATCGTGGAAGTTGGCAAATGCCCAACCTATTCCTAAAAAGGGCGATAAAACCGATCCTTCAACCAATAGCTATCACTTCCATTCTATCGAAAATGATGGAAAAAGCTGTCAACCATCAACTACTTTCGTTCGTCGAGTCCAATAAACTTCTAAACGACCACCAGTATGGCTTCGGACAGAGTTGTTCAACGGGGGATCTTCTTTCATATGTCACCCAACTTTGGAATAACACATTAGGTCTGGCGAAACAGTCGTAGTAGGTTTAGATATGTCAAAGGCTTTTGACCAGGTTTGGCACAAGCCCACTTGTCAAGCTTACTTCGTTCAGCTTATCCGATACGCTCTTCAATTGGATCTCCAGTTTTCTTAGCAAAAGACGTATACGTGTTGTCGTCGATGACTTCTTTTCGAAAGAAACTACTATTAACGCGGGCGTACCCCAAGGACCAGTGAGAGCTCCCACACTTTTCCAAGGACTAGTGAGAGCTCCCACAGTTTTCCTGCTATACATAAATGACTTCATTTTCTCAACAACTAACCCGACCCATCTCTTTGCAGACGACTGCATTCTACATTGTAGTTCTTCTCAGTTTTTCCCACAACAATAAATCTAGTCAGGACGTTAAAGTGAAAATAGCAGCTTCAATCAATAGTGGATTAGAACATATCCTTGAATGTGGAAGGAATAATGTTCAACGCCCACAAAACCCACTGTTACCTGGTGTCCGCCAAGAAAAGCCGATCATTTCCTGCTGTAAATATGATTGGCTTAGATCTCAATTTTTCAAACTCTATTTCTATGTAAGGGATAACCGTATCATCGAACCTTTCATGGGTTGATCACCTTTTGTCAGTCAAAAAAACAGCTGCCCGTAAAATAGGCTTTCTATACAGATCTAAACAGTACTTCACATCGCAACAAATTCTTTTACTGTATAAGGCTCAAATTCGACCTCATCTGGAATAAAATTCACACCTGTGGGTCAATGTTCCCCAATACGCCCATGACATGGTAAACAGCATCCAAAAAAGAGGTATAAGGCTTATAAATGGCCCATCTCTAACTTTTGATCTACGGACTCTTGAGCATAGATGAATAGTTTCGGTTCTGTCCTTATTCTATCGCTATTAAAATGACAAGTGTGCTTCCGAAATACACTTCTTAATACCTTCGCAGACTAGGAACACTCGGTTTTCCCATTCACACCATAATTACGCACTCAAAATTTCATCGTATCATACTAAACGGGCGCAATCTACATTTTTCCACACGGCGACCAAATTCTGGAGTACATTACCCAGTTCCTGTTTTCCTCCAAACTTTGATCTAAACAAATTTAAGGTAGCCTTTCATAAACATTTCTCGGCAGCCTAACAATATCCCTAACAGTCTCCCAGTGTTCCTGAGTGCTTTAAAACGTTAGACAAATGTTAGCCTATTTAGGAATACTATTAGTACAAAAACATAATGCTCTGGAAAAATTTATTATGAGCAATATTCACTGCAACAACAGTAAGTTAGATAAAGCTGACGAATGTGCAAAATTGGGACCCTTGTTTGATACTCTAAATAAGAAATTTTTTTAACACGCCTCTGTCGAAGAATCCCATAGCATTGAAGACTCAATGGTATCCTACTATGGTCGTCATTGCGGAAAACGGGTCATAAGGGGAAACCTATTCGGTGGGTCTACAAATTTTGGACTGCGACATTGCGTTCGCGTTACCTAATTTATTTTGATCCAAACCAAGGTTACTCGAGCATGTTCCCTGAAATATATAAACAAACATTTGGGACTTTGCGTTGTGTTGCAGTATAGATATGTACTACAGAAAATGCCATACAAGTGATTCCATTTATATTTTGACAATTATTTTGCGTCTCTGTCTCTACTCAAGGAGCTCAAACTAAGAGATATAAAAGCGATTGAAACAATGAGAGAAAATTGAAATCCACGGTTACGTTTATCCAATGCAGCAACAATGAAGAAGAAGCAGATGGGATTCGTTGAACATATCATTGCCTATAATGAAATTGTCATTTGTAAATAGAACGAAAATGTAAACGTTGCTTCAATTTCTTTATCAGCATTTCTCCTAATAGGGTAACGAGATTCTTCCAATCCGAAAAAAATATATTTATGTAAATCAGCCAAAACGTATGAAATTCTGCAGTGGAAATATTGGAGGTGTTGATAGGAGTGACCAAAATATTAGTGAGGGTAGGGTGGCAATAACAGGAAAGACAGGGTACTTCCCATTGCTATGCAAAATGCTTGGCGCCTCTACAAAAGCAATAATGGCAAATTGCACCAATTGGAATTTCGTGGGTCAGTTGCGACAGAATTATTGTATAAATACAAACGAACAACAAATAAAGGTCCTTCAAGGCCTCCTAAAAATTTGCACGAATTTTCTCGCTATGGCCGGGTTGATCACTTTGTATTATACAACGAAAATCGACGACGTTGCTTTGTATGTGATACAAAAGGCAATTTGATATGCTGCAAATGTGATGTTAGTCTACATCTGAAAGATTGTTTTATTAAACATTACACAATTTAATTATTTAGAAAATCAGTTTACCAATTTTGTTTTCTCTGTTTTTTAGAATAAAGTTAGTATTTTTTGCAACTGTGTAGTATTCTAAATGTAGTATGTATCCCTAACGTCTTTTTAAAATGACGACCTACTTCCACTTGATCCAAAACTGAAAATATTTTAATAGTAGGTGTATTAAGACCAGGCTTGAAGCACGAGAAACGAGATTTTTAAAGAATGAGTTCTTCAAGGTCTTACGAAACACGTCTGTTATGCTATTTTTTATAATTTGTCTTTTTAAATAAATTATTAAGACACCCTTGGCGCACAAAAACTATTTTATTTTGTCTCTTAAACGATATGGTTAACAGAGAAACGGATTAATAAGAGAGCAACGAACCTTAAGAAATATTTTACACAAGATGAGGACACAAATTATTTTTACTTTTAAAGCTGACAAAAGGAACAATAATTCCGAGGTACAAGAATGAATGTCTCAACTCAAATTAGAAAATGCGTAAGCAGAAATCATAAATAAAGTCCTCAGCGTCTTCTTCAACTCCCGCACACTGCTCATGTACTCATTTTAAACACCTTTGGCAGAGAACCAAGCCTTCGTTTGGTTTAAGGTTGAGGTAACTGTCACTGCAGTACACACACAGATCATCATTGCTTTTCTCCTCATGTGAATCGGTCGATTCGGGTGTCTGGTCTCTGACACGCGTTTTGTTCTATGGTTCTTATTTCTGGTTTCTGAAAATAATTTATCTGTTGCTTTTTCCGAGGCTGATTTATCTCGTTTCGGCATTTTTGGTTTACGTTTGCTCTCTGGTAGCAACTTCCTCTTTTTTTCCTGAAGGTCGTTTTTGTAACGTGTACTAGTAAGCTCTACTGCAACAGCAGTTCTTTTATTCTTCCGTTTTTGAACAACCTTGCTTGTTCCAGGGACAGGTACGAATTCAGCCGGCTTTGGTTCAGTTTTTCTGGAGTAATTTCTACCAGTACCCTATTGGAATTGCTAGCAACTCTTGGCATACATGGAGAGGTGGTATCTGGTTGAGAGGTGCAGCATGAACTAGGTTGATGAGGCGAAGTAGAACCTGTTACTGGGTTCTGACAGGGTAACACCATCTTCTTGACTTTCATCTGGCGGTTCTACAGCAGTAGCGGGAGCAAATAGATCCTCACCGAATCTATTTCGATTAGAGGTCCATATTCCCTCTCCCATAAAAGCATTTGGCTTATGCCTAAATTTAGTCGCCTTCCCATAAGTTCTTTCTATCAACTCACCAACATTGTAGACTGTTATCGGCTGTCCTACATAATCATTTTTCAGAGGCTTAAAAAATCCCGCGTCGAGCGGTTGTAACCGGTACGTCGTATGGCTAGGTAATTGTAAAAGATGAATACGGTGTTGACGAACAGCCTCCAGAATTCAGATTCTTGCTATGCGTTGAGTGTCCATCTAGTAACATAATGACAGGCTAATTTTGACTTGACTTAACCACTTCATGAAAATGTTTAAGCCATTTGACAAACAGACGCTATTGATATAGCAACTATCTGAAATTTCAGTAAGACTTCCCGTTGCAAGTTCCGGTGCATAGCGCTGCTTTTTAAATATGAGCATGGGTGGAATGTAAAGCCCTGCAGCGTTGCAACCACAAACCATAGTTGTATTGACGCCTCTTTCTACACTGGCGATCCCACTAACTTGCCGTTTTCCTTTTCGCGACACAACCTTTTGTATTTTTTTTTTTTACTGTTGTGTAACCGGATTTATCAACATTGAAGATTGTATTCGCCGTAATTTTGTATTTGTCAACAAGGGTTTCTAGGATATCAAAAAATTGCATAACTTTTTCTCTCAAAACCTCGAGCTTTGGCTCGTGGAGTCCGGTTGGCGAACTGATAGTTCTGGGTGTCTACGTATGAATCCATAGAACCATTTTTTCTGGCGATTTTTTTCTCGGTTGAACCGATGGGGCAATTTGTGCTTTTCTGCCAGCTGAAAAGGTAGTCGCCGTATATCTGTTGTGGTAAATCCATAGAGCATTTCTTCAAATTGAACAATATATTTTACTAGAGTTTTTTCAGTTTCGGATGAAAAAACACACTTGGTTCCCAGTGTCGTTGGCTAGTTTGCAAGTGCTTCTTACATGCCTGAGATGGGTGGATTTATTGATATTGTACCTTCGAGCACATTCGTTTAAACCTACTTTGTCTTCTTTGTATGCTCTGATAGCCAGAGCCATATCCGCTTCTGTCCTGAAATAAGTATCATAAATTGAGCCGGTTTCAATATAGACAACAGCGTATCGTTTTATTTTTCTAACCGCACTTTTCTATGTCTTTCTAAGAATATGGTATAAATGGCTACAAAAGGTGAAATACTTACTGCTATCTACTTGAGAATATTTACTAAGTGAAATGGTGCAAAAGTCACATCAGAAGTACTACAAAAACAGTGTCAGTTACAAAGCTCACTATATGGCGCCACACTGAGTGACATATGAGATTGCGGGTAGGCCGATACTAACGTTTGGTTTTCTACCGATAGATAGCACGGGAATACCAATTTGCATCAAATAGCTATGAGGTTAAATTTATGCACCTGTTCAATATAGGCAACTCTCCCCTATTTCCTTATTACAAATCGTAAAGAAAAGTATCTCTGTTCTTTATAGCAACCATTTCTTTATAGTAACCATTTATTTATAAAGAATTATTAATTATTTATTGGAATAAATGTTAAAGGTACCACTATTAACGTTAGAAAAACTTATGCTTGTACAATATTTTAACTGGAAATCATTAAATGATAGTGACGATTTTAATAAAACCACCTGATGAACTCCTCTATTTGACGTAGAAAATGATGAATCGCAACTTGCAGGAGACAACTGTAATTCAGTACGTTGTAGGACAACATCTGATGGCATCCACTGTTTGAGGATGATGGCTGATTAAAAACCATTTTCGAAGTCGCCATTTTATTGTTAATGCTTCCTTCTATGTATTCTTCTGGAGTCGTATTTGATCGCTGTCGTCCATGATTTTTGATCCTCCTGATATCCGCTCCACCCTTGGCAAGAAAAGTAGTTGACGTTCGACGTAGACAGTGTCCAGCGTAACCGTCTGGGTTGGGAATTTCAAATAATGGGCAATTTTCTTCGGCATCTTGTAGTAACTGTGAATCTCCACAGGTTGCACTGTACATTCATTGTTCATGTAAAATATGAACAATCTTGAGTATATTAATGTGTTTTGGACACAAGCTTACATATCTCCTGTACAACTCAATCTCATTTCCGTTATAACGGTGAATATACGCTTCTTCCTTGTCTCAATGTCATGGAAGGTGACAAACCAAAATATCACTTACTTTGGCTCTTTAAATATAACTGTAACTTCCCATAATTCGATATATTGGCGTTTTCTTTCTCTGTAATCAAATATAAAAATAAAACAAAATAAATATATGGATTCAGGAAAACTAACCTTTTCATGAAAAAAAGCAAACGTAACTTTTTCGTCGATATCCCTTGCATTCTCCAAGAATTGAAAATATTGTAGAAGTAGAATAGGGGCACTTTAACTTTCATTTTTCACCTTTGGTCATTCCCAAGGTCGCCCATGTGTGGGACGTAGTTTGGCCTTGAGATCGACCTCGGGTTTGGTTTTGGAGTTAGTCTAGGGGTTGATCCCGGAGTTGGCTTTGAGCTGGAATTTGTATTCTAATAAAGGATTCTAGTCTTATAAGGCTGTTATAGGAACCTGTTCGTGGGGTTCGCTCGTGCTATAAAAATTGCATTCTAATAATGGGGAAGAATAATTAATAGATCTCATGTAAAGATGGTGACTAGTGTTTTTAATAATAAGAAGATGTTATTTAATCTGTGTTTATTATTATTACTATTTATTAGGGCCAGTTTTGATTTGTACCAAAAATATCTCAAAGATATAAAAACCTAGACCTTAAACCATTATGTTCTATGCTGTCTTTAAGGCTGGATTTAAGCGTTAGCGCAAATTTTGTCAGTATCTAAGGTTAACGTATTGTATTTATGCCTATTAATTAATTTCTGGCCTAGATAACTGTTTTACAATTTAATTTTTGTAATAGGGTTCATTATAAAGAGACTGCATAATTGTTATTGGGGTTGTGGGCTATATACGAATGTTATTACAATATACTTATTTTACCTTGAGAAAAGTCATCTTCAATATTATACATATAAATGAGTAATTAACTTGCCTGTTTGCTTTACAAGCACGCTTTAAACTGATTTTCACCTTGAGAGTGTTAAATTATATGTACAAGGTTTAAGCAGAAATAAAATGCATTAATACCTTGATTAATATACATATTCCTTATAGATTGTTTACGTTTCATTATGTACTCCTTTTAACAGTGCTATCAACTATCAGTTGAAAGTAAATATTGAAGGTCGACTGTTGCAATTTACAATATACTTATTTTACCTCAAGAAAAGGTCACCTTCAGCATTATACATATATATGAGTAATTAGCTTGGCGATTTGCTTTACAAAACCCTTTATAATAATTTTCTCCTTGAGAATGTTAAATTATATGTACAAGGTTTAAGCAGAAATAAAATGCATTAAATGGCTACACATATGTTATAGATCGTCTACATTTCATTGTGAACTCCTTTTAATAGTGTAAAAATTGTTTTAATTTTAACAATTGACTGGCTTGTCTTAGTATTAATAATGATTAATTGGGGTCTTTTTTATACCTCACTCATAAGTAAGTGTGTGTTTTAGTTTAGGAATGACGTTTTAAAATCAATCATATTATATTTAGTATTCAGATTAAATTACGTAAAATTGATTATTATATGGATATCATACTTTCTTTAAAAAACAGTAAAATATATTCATAGCCATAAAGTTTATAATACAGATTAAAAGTAACTACTCTTTATTTATATGGGTCAGGGGTGCAGAAAAGGTGCTACGTCTAGCAGTAAATTATCGAAAACATCCCAAATCTAGGTAATCTACAATTTCCTATATTAAATATTAGTGTGAAGACATTTTCAGAATTTTGGGGTGGGCCGTTGCACTTCCCTTTTTTTCAAATTTGAATTAAGAGTGACGTAATTTAGCTTATCTGGATCTTCATAGAGAGAACATCACTATCAGTATCAGGAGTTCGAGGTACATTATCTTACCAACTTCACCTTTTTCATCTTGAGCGGTTATATTGTAGTAGCTTATTAACAGGTAAAACAGCTAATACCACTGATACTACTTCATAATAATAATAATTTAATAATGCTCACTCTGTGGTAATTATACTTTAAATACATGCTGTGGATAATATACAATCTTTATTTGCTACTATTATTATTACACAGATATGAGATTATTCTTAAATTAGTTGTTTCCAGCACGACCCTGGAAATACTACACACGCTTTCAAACCTTCTTCCTCGTTCTCAGAAGCTGTACCGTATTCATGATCTTCTTGAATTTATCTTTACCCGATTTCGAGCCAGTAGGACGCTTTTTATTTTATTTGAGATGTTAGAATACAAACTCCAGCTCAAGGCCAACTCCGGGGTCAACCCCTAGACTAACTCCAAAACCAAACCCGAGGTCGATCTTAAGGCCACACGTGGGCGGCCTTGGACATTCCCAAGATCAAAAGTGAAAATTAAAGTGACCCTATTCTACTTGTAGGTCTTCTCATATTTATCTCGTGATTTCAAACAGCTTCAAGCGCTAATGCCGATATTTTAGGATGATTTTCAATACCTAGTTCCATTTTCACGCGATAACACTTGACAAAATTTTTGTTTGCCTATGTTTGTTTAGTTGCTGCTGTGATGGAAACGGTAATTTGATTCTCGCACTTGTCATGTATTTTTTAAATAATACCTTATAAAATATAATCCATTTTCATTTAGTGTCCGAAAAAATTTTATGTATTATACTTAAAGAAAAGTAGGTTCTTCTTTACTCATCGCGTTTCTAATCTCGGCTGCGCCTCGATTAGAAAGATCGCGATTCGTAAAGAAAAACAATACTTTCCTTACTTATAATACAAATAACTATTTATTTTGCTTAGATTTATGTAGTTAAAAACAATTTTAGGAAAAAGTAGTTTCAGGGTTAAATGAGTTAAGAAACAAATTTTATAAGATGCATTTATGCTGCGACTCCTAGTTTTAAAAAACAAGTTACAAAGCGGTGAGTTCTTAAATCACATCTAACTAATGCACATGAAACAGACTTAATTCAGCTGTCCAGAACTTTCCAGAAATTCAAATAAATGCAATAAATTCATCGTCGGTCTGACTTCAAAACCGCCATTAAATTATATTTCTTTATTCTTGTGTAAATCTGGATTAAGCGCAATTAATATATTCATTATTTAATTTAACAAGATATTGTTACATTTCAGTTTTCCTTTATAATCGTTGTTATTATTGAGGTTCTATTACTTACAGAGAAGGAAATCTCATTTATTTATTAGAAATTATAGAAATATAAGTTTTCAAATTTCTTTTAAATCCATACCATAAGGAATTTTATTTTTACCACGCTTGTTTACTTTTGGATCTAAAAGAAAATCCATTTTAGTTTGCCATTGTTGTCTTAATTGACCGTAGTTAATCACTATTGACATAAAGAGAGATAGTAAGCAACTGAATCTATGTAAACATGATGTTTTTTGATAATTTTATTGGGTTTTGAAAGGAAATGAGTTCACACAATAACTTATTCTGTATTTCTCATTTGAACATTTGGTCGCTACCTAAATTTCACGTTATCAAAAATGCCATCCAAGATAATGATGTACTTGCGTTTACTGAGACGTACTTAGTGCGATACCATCATCCATCATAAGTTTACCTGGTTAATGTGCGAAAGTCAATCTCATATCAAATCCTTAAATGTGACCAGTCAATTGAACAGCTATGAATACGATTCAACTATAATAGTATTAATTATTCACTTGGAGTGGCATATAGACCTGAGACGGTTGATTATAGAACTTTTTGCTCAATTATCTCAGATAATTTTGATGGGTGATCTTAATATTGATTTTTTCAAACCTAACATACCTTCAGCTAATCACCTTAGGGACTTATTAAACATTTTTAACCTGCAACAAGTGATGAGTGATCGCACACGGATTAATTCATTAATTCTCTCAAAAGACGTGCCACTGGTGTTATACTATGTCACCTTTCAGATCACGATTTAGTTTATGCAAAAATTTTAACAAAATCGAATAGTGAAAAGTATAAAATGGAGCTAATAAGAAATTTTAGATTTTTCCATGTTGAGTTATTTTACGTTCAATTAATAAGCCTACCTTTTTATATTATGTTTCACCTAGATAGTATTGATGAAAAGATGAACTTCTTCACTAGCAGTCTTATTAACTTATTTAATATTCATTGTCCTCTAAAATTTGTGAAAATTACAAAACCCAAAGCTCCATGGATAACAGACAATATTTTAACCTTAATGACTGATAGAGATAAAGCTAGGAAAAGATTTGTACAATCCTAAAATCCTCATGATTTTAATAATTACAAACAGTCATAACCCGCGAGAAAAAAACTTTTTTTGAACATGTACTTGACAGTATAGATTCTAAAACTTTTTGGAAAAAATTAAAATCTTTAAATATAAAAGACATTAATAAAGCTAACTTACCAACTCATTTACAGAACGCTGACGATATAAATAATTACTTTATTGACAGTATCCAACGACTCACTAACACTATCTGAACTCCTATGTTAAAAGAATATGATTGTGATGTATTTTTTTATTTCTCTCCTGTAGACGAATGTGAAGTTAAACTTCACATGAAATCAAATGCAATGCAGTTGGTGTTGATGGTCTTTCCATTCAGATGTTAAAGTGGAGCTGTCATTTCACCCTACCTGTCTTAACCCACCTAATTCGATTATTATTGATAAAGTTTCCTGAATCATGCAAAACTGCTCTAGTAATTCCCCTTCCTAAAGTAAATAACCCAGAACAATATAAGGACCTTAGACCTATCAGTTTGTTACTAACCGTTTCAAGAATCTTCGAAAAAATAGCAAATTATCAAATCCGACAGTACTTATCTCAAAATAAGATACTACCAAAATTTCAATCAGGGTTTCGGCCAAAACATATTTGTACGACAGTCGTACTTTTAATGTAACTGATGATCTCCTAAGTGCCATCGATCAAGGTAAATTGGCTATAGTTGTATTTCTGGATTATAGTAAAGCTTTCGACACTATTAATCATGCAGTTCTTTTATCTATTTTAAATTATATAGGTTTTTCAAATGATGGCATTGAACTGATTAGAAGTTATCTATCTGGAAGATCTTAGAAGGTACTTATAAATAACATGTACTCTAGTCCCAGGCTGTCTCTATCTGGTGTACCACAAGGGTATATTCTAGGGCCCCTATTATTTGATATTTACACTAGTCAAATCTATGACCTAATAAAATACTGTCAGTATGCAGATAATAGGCAGCTGTATTTAATTTTTGATAAAAAGGATTTCATAACATCAGTCAATAAAATCAATCAAGATCTCGAAAATATTTTCAAAATCTCTAAATCACATTCTCTTTTTTTAAACCCTACTAAGTGTGCATGCATGCTATTTGGGAAGAAAGGTGATGTAATTTATTTTCAAGATCAAATAAACATTTTAATCGATCGAGTAAGACTTTCAGTTGTAGATTCTTATAAAAATCTTGGAATATATTTTGACAACTCTTTTAGATTTAAAAAGCATGTAAATTATCTAATTCAACAAGCATATGTAAGTATGAAATTAATTTATCCACACAGACATGTCTGAAACTTAAATATGAAAAAAACACTATGTGATGCTCTTATTTTGTCGAAATTTACGTATGGATGCCAGGTATATGGACCTTACATTGATCTTTTAGATAAAACTCGTATACAGAGGGTCCAGAACACTTGTTTAAGGCTCGTCTATGGTATACGCAAATACGAACATATATCACACAAATTAAAAGAAGTTGGATGGCTGAATATATCAAATCGAAGAAAAGTTCAATCTCTCACATTATATCATACAATATTAACTTATAAGGAACCATCTTATTTGTATGAAAAAATTTCTTTTCGAACTGATGTACCGGGTGGCTAACTAAGAATGGCCGTCGGCCATATCTCAGGAATGGATTATAGCACAGGTTCGGGAAAAAAATTGTATAACAAAAGTGGCCTCGAGATAGCCCGGAAATTATTTTCAGAATTGTAGGTCCACCGCTAGAAGGCTTATTTGACAGTTAAAATTTTAAAAAGCAAAATTTTTCAAAATTTACTCAATTAAGGGGCATATTAAATACTATAATCAGATTCCTCGACAAATTCTGCATATTTTTTATTTGACAAGTTTTAGTCTATCTCTTCAAATAAGGGGTGGGGGAGAGTGGGAACCTTGTTACGAAAAAACGCCTTTAATTCAGGTTCTGCTTGACCGAGTTTAATAAACTTGATGTTGTTTGAAAGAGCTTTTGTTAAACAATAGAAAATTTGTAAATTTGAAGCAATCTGATTAATAACATAAATGTTAGAGGGCGCTGTTTAATATTTTTGTAATACTGTGTTTTCTTTTTACAATTTTAAATGGAAGCATAAAAATTTAAGTAGGTCTTTAAAAAGTAGACTAAATTAGTAATAAAACAGTGAAAACTGCAAGTCGATATCTTTTTCCTATCCTGAGATATCGTAATAAACAGGTAAATGGCGGAATTGTTCTTCCAACGTCTAGTAGGCTAGTTCCCGTTAACGGAAATTATTAAATTTAGCCTGGATGAAAAGATCTTACATTGGTCTGCAGTAATTTAAACTGTTATCATACTAATGTTATGGTTGCCGCTAGATTACCTAAATGTAATGCTGTCGCTACTAACAATGCGAACAAATTATAAAATAATAATGTGATAAATCTAACAATTAAAACCTTAAATAAATAACTACGTAATTAGTATCGCCCTAGATGTTCGAAATGTCGTTCGTCATTTTCAATGCATGAAATCAATCGCTGTCGGGTGGAGAGAACAGCAGTTTCAATTTCTGCCCTTGAAATACTTCGTATTGTCTGTCGTATTCTTTCAATTATGTCAGCTCTTGTTGTGGGTCTATCGGCATAAACGAGATCTTTTATTCGCCCCCACAAATAAAAATCTATACAAGTTAGGTCTGGAGACCTTGGCAGCCGAATAAATAAACTTCCACGTCCTATCCACCTTTCAGGGTATGATTGATCTAAGAAATTCCGAACATCTCTAGAATAATGTGCCGGGCACCCATCATGTTGCAAGAACATGTCACGACGAATGGCCAAGGGTAAGTCTTCTAAAAGAAGTGGCAATTCGTTGCTTAAAAAATCTAAATATCTTTCTCCATTAACAGTCTCATTAAAAATAAAAGGCCCAATTATTTCTCCACCTAGAATCCCGCACCACACATTTACAGACCAACGACCCTGATGTTGGACCTCTTGCATCCAGTGGGTATTCGTTTCAGACCAGTAGTGCATATTATGTCGATTTACACTACCATTATGAAAAGTAGCCTCATCTGTCCACATAATTCGTGAAAGTATTTCAGGATCGTCGTGTATCATATTTGAGAGCCAGTTGCAAAAATCCAACCTGGTATCGAAATCTTGAGCATTCAAACTATGGTGTAGGACCATGTGATATGGGTGCAATCTAAAATAGTATATATTATAAAGTAATCAGATCAATAAGACACATTGAAGTCCTTCGTTGTTAGTAAACGAAAAAGGACTTTAAATGCATTCACTCTCGTAATGTTATTACGAATTTTTTTCGCCCGGCCTCTCATTATTTTTTATTATTGGTACCTTTTTACTTTACTTTGCCTCACTTAATTATCATGTTGTGAGAAAATCTATTCACATAGCATAAGATAATTTCATTAAATAATTTGTTGTTTTATTGAAACTGGAGATAAACATATAACAACAAACGAAAAAAATTAAAACATTTTTATCATTATAATATCGAATAAAACATGCATTAATAAATAAGTAGTCACCTGTGTTCTCTTAAAATATTTTGGACGGTGGTTCGGCATATACCGAAGTCTCTAGCTATAGCTCTGGTGCTTGAATGAGGGTTAACATTTACATAAACTAAAACATCAATAACATTTTCCTCTGTTCTACCTCTGCGTTGTCTTCGGTCCACAGGAAGATTCACATTTCCAGTAGTAAGCACACGGTGTGCGAGTCGGAGAAAAACTCTTCTGCTGTAATGCCGTCTGTTTGGGTTCTGCAGTGTATACACTCTAGCAGCAACGGTTGCATTTCTCATACATTAAAAATAAACTGCCAACATATCAAATGCTTCTTCATTTGTAAGAATCATTTTGGTACGAAAAGATAAAGAAAGTATATTAAATGCAACACGATGAATAATTTTTGACATATGCGTGAAAATCATAGCTTGCTTGTTTTCAACAGGGAATTTATTTTATATCTTACATGGCCCTCTTTACTAATTTTGTTGTCATCAGTAAATCGTAATTCATATTTTAAACTGTATTTGTTGTTTCTGGGCAAATATCGGTTTTTAGTGATATTTTATGCTTTTGATTTACTAACACATCGCTTGAAAACAAATATAACATTCTTATATAATTAAAAAAAGGGGCATATTAAATATTATAATCAGATTCCTCGACAAATTCTGCATGTTTTTTATTTGACAAGTTTTAGTCTATCTCTTCAAATAATGAGAACCTTGTTTCTCCTGTAGACGAATGTGAAGTTAAACTTCACATGAAATCAAATCAATGCAGTTGGTGTTGATGGTCTTTCCATTCAGATGTTAAAGTGGAGCTGTCATTTCACCCTACCTGTCTTAACCCACCTAATTCGATTATTATTGATAAAGTTTCCTGAATCATGCAAAACTGCTCTAGTAATTCTTCCTAAAGTAAATAACCCAGAACAATATAAGGACCTTAGACCTATCAGTTTGTTACTAACTGTTTCAAGAATCTTCGAAAAAATAGCAAATTATCAAATCCGACAGTACTTATCTCAAAATAAGATACTACCAAAATTTCAATCAGGGTTTCGAAAACATATTTGTACGACAGTCGTACTTTTAATGTAACTGATGATCTCTATGCCATCGATCAAGGTAAATTGGCTATAGTTGTATTTCTGGATTATAGTAAAGCTTTCGACACTATTAATCATGCAGTTCTTTTATCTATTTTAAATTATATAGGTTTTTCAAATGATGGCATTGAACTGATTAGAAGTTATCTATCTGGAAGATCTTAGAAGGTACTTATAAATAACATGTACTCTAGTCCCAGGCTGTCTCTATCTGGTGTACCACAAGGGTATATTCTAGATTATTTGATATTTACACTAGTCAAATCTATGACCTAATAAAATACTGTCAGTATGCAGATAATAGGCAGCTGTATTTAATTTTTGATAAAAAGGATTTCATAACATCAGTCAATAAAATCAATCAAGATCTCGAAAATATTTTCAAAATCTCTAAATCACATTCTCTTTTTTTAAACCCTACTAAGTGTGCATGCATGCTATTTGGGAAGAAAGGTGATGTAATTTATTTTCAAGATCAAATAAACATTTTAATCGATCGAGTAAGACTTTCAGTTGTAGATTCTTATAAAAATCTTGGAATATATTTTGACAACTCTTTTAGATTTAAAAAGCATGTAAATTATCTAATTCAACAAGCTATGTAAGTATGAAATTAATTTATCCACACAGACATGTCTGAAACTTAAATATGAAAAAACACTATGTGAGTCTTATTTTGTCGAAATTTACGTATGGATGCCAGGTATGGACCTTACATTGATCTTTTAGATAAAACTCGTATACAGAGGGTCCAGAACACTTGTTTAAGGCTCGTCTATGGTATACGCAAATACGAACATATATCACACAAATTAAAAGAAGTTGGATGGCTGAATATATCAAATCGAAGAAAAGTTCAATCTCTCACATTATATCATACAATATTAACTTATAAGGAACCATCTTATTTGTATGAAAAATTTCTTTCGAACTGATGTACCGGGTGGTTAACTAAGAATGGCCGTCGGCCATATCTCAGGAATGGATTATAGCACAGGTTCGGGAAAAAATTTATAACAAAAGTGGCCTCGAGATAGCCCGAAATTATTTTCAGAATTGTAGGTCCACCGCTAGAAGGCTTATTTGACAGTTAAAATTTTAAAAGCAAAATTTTTCAAAATTTACTCAATTAAGATATTAAATACTATAATCAGATTCCTCGACAAATTCTGCATATTTTTATTTGACAAGTTTTAGTCTATCTCTTCAAATAAGGGGTGGGGGAGAGTGGGAACCTTGTTACGAAAAAACGCCTTTAATTCAGGTTCTGCTTGACCGAGTTTAATAAACTTGATGTTGTTTGAAAGAGCTTTTGTTAAACAATAGAAAATTTGTAAATTTGAAGCAATCTGATTAATAACATAAATGTTAGAGGGCGCTGTTTAATATTTTTGTAATACTGTGTTTTCTTTTTACAATTTTAAATGGAAGCATAAAAATTTAAGTAGGCCTTTAAAAAGTAGACTAAATTAGTAATAAAACAGTGAAAACTGCAAGTCGATATCTTTTTCCTATCCTGAGATATCGTAAGAAACAGGTAAATGGCGGGAATTGTTCTTCCAACGTCTAGTAGGCTAGTTCGCGTTAACGGAAATTATTAAATTTAGCCTGGATGAAAAGATCTTACATTGGTCTGCAGTAATTTAAACTGTTATCATACTAATGTTATGGTTGCCGCTAGATTACCTAAATGTAATGCTGTCGCTACTAACAATGCGAACAAATTATAAAATAATAATGTGATAAATCTAACAATTAAAACCTTAAATAAATAACTACGTAATTAGTATCGCCCTAGATGTTCGAAATGTCGTTCGTCATTTTCAATGCATGAAATCAATCGCTGTCGGGTGGAGAACAGCAGTTTCAATTTCTGCCCTTGAAATACTTCGTATTGTCTGTCGTATTCTTTCAATTATGTCAGCTCTTGTTGTGGGTCTATCGGCATAAACGAGATCTTTTATTCGCCCCACAAATAAAAATCTATACAAGTTAGGTCTGGAGACCTTGGCAGCCAATAAATAAACTTCCACGTCCTATCCACCTTTCAGGGTATGATTGATCTAAGAAATTCGAACATCTCTAGAATAATGTGCCGGGCACCCATCATGTTGCAAGAACATGTCACGACGAATGGCAAGGGTAAGTCTTCTAAAAGAAGTGGCAATTCGTTGTTTAAAAAATCTAAATATCTTTCTCCATTAACAGTCTCATTAAAAAAAAGGCCCAATTATTTCTCCACCTAGAATCCCGCACCACACATTTACTGACCAACGACCTTGATGTTGGACCTCTTGCATCCAGTGGGTATTCGTTTCAGACCAGTAGTGCATTTATGTCGATTTACACTACCATTATGAAAAGTAGCCTCATCTGTCCACATAATTCAAGTATTTCAGGATCGTCGTGTATCATATTTGAGAGCCAGTTGCAAAATCCAACCTGGTATCGAAATCTTGAGCATTCAAACTATGGTGTAGGACCATGTGATATGGGTGCAATCTAAAATAGTATATATTATAAAGTAATCAGATCAATAAGACACATTGAAGTCCTTCGTTGTTAGTAAACGAAAAAGGACTTTAAATGCATTCACTCGTAATGTTATTACGAATTTTTTTCCGCCTCTCATTATTTTTATTATTGGTACCTTTTTACTTTACTTTGCCTCACTTAATTATCATGTTGTGAGAAAATCTATTCACATAGCATAAGATAATTTCATTAAATAATTTGTTGTTTTATTGAAACTGGAGATAAACATATAACAACAAACGAAAAAAATTAAAACATTTTTATCATTATAATATCGAATAAAACATGCATTAATAAATAAGTAGTCACCTGTGTTCTCTTAAAATATTTTGGACGGTGGTTCGGCATATACCGAAGTCTCTAGCTATAGCTCTGGTGCTTGAATGAGGGTTAACATTTACATAAACTAAAACATCAATAACATTTTCCTCTGTTCTACCTCTGCGTTGTCTTCGGTCCACAGGAAGATTCACATTTCCAGTAGTAAGCACACGGTGTGCGAGTCGGAGAAAAACTCTTCTGCTGTAATGCCGTCTGTTTGGGTTCTGCAGTGTATACACTCTAGCAGCAACGGTTGCATTTCTCATACATTAAAATAAACTGCCAACATATCAAATGCTTCTTCATTTGTAAGAATCATTTTGGTACGAAAAGATAAAGAAAGTATATTAAATGCAACACGATGAATAATTTTGACATATGCGTGAAAATCATAGCTTGCTTGTTTTCAACAGGGAATTTATTTTATATCTTACATGGCCCTCTTTACTAATTTTGTTGTCATCAGTAAATCGTAATTCATATTTTAAACTGTATTTGTTGTTTCTGGGCAAATATCGGTTTTTAGTGATATTTTATGCTTTTGATTTACTAACACATCGCTTGAAAACAAATATAACATTCTTATATAATTAAAAAAAGGGGCATATTAAATATTATAATCAGATTCCTCGACAAATTCTGCATGTTTTTTATTTGACAAGTTTTAGTCTATCTCTTCAAATAAGGGGGGGGGGGTGAGTGGGAACCTTGTTACGAAAAAACGCCTTTAATTCAGGTTCTGCATAACCGATTTTAATAAACTTAATGCTGTTTGAAAGAGCTTTTGTTAAACAATAGAAAATTTGTAAATTTGAAGCAATCTGATTCATAACATAAATGCTAGAGGGCGCTGTTTAATATTTTTTTAATATTGTGTTTTCTCTTTACAATTTTAAATGGAAGCATAAAAATTTAAGTAGGTCTTTAAAAAGTAGACTAAATTAGTAATAAAACAGTGACAACTGCAAGTCGATATCTTTTTCCTATCCTGAAATATCGTAAGAAACAGGTAAATGGCGGGAATTGTTCTTCCAACGTCTAGTAGGCTAGTTCGCGTTAACGGAAATTATTAAATTTAGCCTGGATGAAAGATCTTACATTGGTCTGCAGTAATTTAAACTGTTATCATACTAATGTTATGGTTGCCGCTAGATTACCTAAATGTAATGCTGTCGCTACTAACAATGAGAACAAATTATAAAATAATAATGTGATAAATCTAACATTTTTTTAATTATATAAGAATGTTATATTTGTTTTCAAGCGATGTGTTAGTAAATCAAAAGCATAAAATATCACTAAAAACCGATATTTGCCCAGCAACAACAAATACAGTTTAAAATATGAATTACGATTTACTGATGACAACAAAATTAGTAAAGAGGGTCATGTAAGATATAAAATAAATTCCCTGTTGAAAACAAGCAAGCTATGATTTTCAAGCATATGTCAAAAATTATTCATCGTGTTGCATTTAATAGACTTTCTTTATCTTTTCGTACCAAAATGATTCTTACAAATAAAGAAGCATTTGATATGTTGGCAGTTTATTTTGAATGTATGAGAAATGCTACCGTCGCTGCTAGAGTGTATGCACTGCAGTACCCAAACAGACGGCATCACAGCAGAAGAGTTTTTCTCCGACTCGCACACCGTGTGTGTACTACTGGAAATGTGAATCTTCCTGTGTACCGAAGACAACGCAGAGCTAGTATAGAGGAAAATGTTATTGATGTTTTAGCTGATGTAAATCTTAAACCTCATTCAAGCACCAGAGCTATAGTTGGGTATATGTCGAACCACCGTCCAAAATATTTTAAGAGAACACAGGTGACTACTTATTTATTAATGCATGTTTTATTCGGTATTATAATGATATATAAAAAATAATGAGAGACCGGGCGAAAAAAATTCGTAATAACACTACGAGAGTTAATGCATTTAAAGTCCTTTTTCGTTTACTAACAACGAAGCACTTCAATGTGTCTTATTGATCTGATTACTTTATAATATATACTATTTTAGATTGCACCCATATGACATGGTCCTACACCATAGTTTGAATGCTCAAGATTTCGATACCAGGTTGGATTTTTACAACTGGCTCTAAAATATGATACACGACGATCCTAAAGTACTTTCACGAATTTTGTGGACAGATGAGGCTACTTTCCATAGTGATGGTAGTGTAAATCGACATAATATACACTACTGGTCTGAAACGAATCCCCACTGGATGCAGGAGGTCCAACATCAGGGTCGTTGGTCCGTAAATGTGGTGCGGGATTCTAGGTGGAGAAATAATTGGGCCTTTTTTAATGAGACTGTTAATGGAGAAAGATATTTAGATTGTTTAAGCAACGAATTGCCACTTCTTTTAGAAGACGTACCCTTGGCCATTCGTCGTGACATGTTCTTGCAACATGGTGGGTGCCCGGCACATTATTCTAGAGATGTTCGGAATTTCTTAGATCAATCATACCCTGAAAGGTGGATAGGACGTGGAAGTTTATGTATTTGGCCACCAAGGTCTCCAGACATAACTTGTTTAGATTTTTATTTGTGGGGACGAATAAAAGATCTCGTTTATGCCGATAGACCCACAACAAGAGCTGACATGATTGAAAGAATACGACAGACAATAGAAGTATTTCAAGGGCAGAAATCGAAACTGCTGTTCTCTCCACCCGTCAGCGATTGATTTCATGCATTAAAAATGATGGACGACATTTCGAACATCTAGGGCGACACTAATTACGTAGTTATTTATTTAAAGTTTTAATTGTTAGATTTATCACATTATTTGAAGAAATAGACTAAAACTTGTCAAATAAAAAATATGCAGAATTTGTGGAGGATTCTGATTATAATATTTAATATGCCCGTTAATTGAGTAAATTTTGAAAAATTTTGCTTTTTAAAATTTTAACTGTCAAATACGCCCTCTAGCGGTGGACCTACAGTTCTGAAAATAATTTCCAGGCGTTTCTCGAGGCCACTTTTGTTATAAAAAATTTTTTCCCGAACCTGTGCTATAATTACGGTGACCATACGTACTTATTTTAGTAGGACAGTACTTTCTTTTCTGCCAGTGTCCTAAGGTCCTTAATAGAAGCATGAAGTACACTAAAATGTACTTTCTTTTTCTTGAAGATGCAAATATCGCAAATAGGTATACCAAAATATTTATTTTTTATTTAAAAAGAATGCTTATCGGTGATTCACTGATCATGATGCAATAACGACGTTAAGAAGTTGTTGAGAATGTTCGCGTAGTTTGTTTTCCGAACGTTCCAGTCCGCCCTCGATTATCCTAGACGCACAGCGCAGAATGCTCGACTGGAACGTGCGAGAATCGAAGCGAAGTTTAGTGAGCCGCATATAAATAGCGACAGCGCTCGGACTAAGACTAAACAAGTTCAATTCTACACGAGTTCTACCGTTCGACAGCAAGCGAACATATTATTTGTTAATTGTTTTTGTTGAATGCAGTCTGGTTTTCTGTGCTGGTTTCGCTTACTAAAAGCAACGTCGTTTGATTTCAGTTACCTACTTGTGCATTATTTGCGTAAACATGGCACCGCCTCGAAGAAAGTGTCATTTTAATTTGGAGTTACAGAAAGAATATCCGTTTATGAAAATAAAAATAAATTGAGTCCGCATATTGTGTACTGTGAAATTTGTAGAAGTGATGTTGATATTTCCAACAGTGGTCGCAGCAATATTAAGGCTCATCTAACCAAGAAAAGCATACATTAGCTGCAAATACGAAGTCTAAAAGCGCTACACTAAACACTTTTTCAAAAGTGAAAACTTCAGCTCTGAAAATATGTTAATTGCAGCCAAGGAAGGTACTTTCGCGTATCATACGATCAAGCATCAGCAGAGTTTTAGATCTTTGGATTGCACATCAAAGCTAATAGCGAACATGTTTGAGCCCAAATTTATGGCAGCTCGAACCAAAACTGAAGCCATTGTAAAAATGTTTTTGCTAAAGAATTCCAGTTGCGATTGGAACTTGATCTACACAAAGCACATTTTGTTAGCATCATGATCGATTCGTCCAACCACAAAGAAATTAAAATAGTACCTTTGTTGGTGAGATACTTTAATTGTGAAAAAGGTATTCAAGTGAAATTACTTCAGTTGCAAGACTTACCTGGTGAAACATCAGAACAGTTAAATAGTTATGTGTTTAATACTTTGAAAACCCACAATTTAGTGGACAAGTGTATTGATTAGCTGCTGATAATACCAATACAAATTTTGGAATGAAAAGAAAGGAGTGAACAACCTATTTGCAAAATTGAATGCTTCTCGTGGCAAACCTCTGGTTGGCATTGGTTGTGTTGCACACATTTTCAACAATTGCGTACAAAATGCTACGGACGTCTTACCAATTGACGTTGAGATTATTGTTGTTAAGTTATTTAAGCATTTCTATATTTATACAGTGAGAGTAAATCAACTTAAACAATTCTGCGACTTTGTTAATGTTGAATACAAAAGATGTTATCATTTTCTAAAACAAGATTTTTAGTCTGATGCCCGCAATTGAACGAATTCTACAAATGTACGAACCGTTGAAAGCATACTTTTTGTCTATTGAATATTGTCCAATGATTTTGAAGCAATTTTTTGAGTGTCGCACCAGCGAAATTTGGATGTGGTTTGTACACAACATTGCTTCTATGTTTCACAAAGTCATATTAAAGGTAGAGGGTGACAAAATATGCGCAACAGAGGCCGCTCTAGAGTATTTCGATCTTCAAAATAAGCTTGAAAATCGTTTGAATGAATTATTTTTGCCGCTTAAAGTAAGAGAATCCCTTTTACAACTTGACAATTGGGAAGGTAGTTTAAACTATCGAGATGAATTTGAGAAACCAAGTTTCATGGAATCAAATTTTGTGTTCATGTGCTGCTTTTAAAGACTACTTGGGTTCGACACTGAATGAGGACGAACTCTTCGATGAAGTTAGTCTATTACAAGCTAAACTGTCAGAAGATAAAATTGCCGAGTGGAACTCGAAAAATATAGCTACCGAAGATCGATGGGTTGAATTATTTAAATGGAATCAAGGGTCTGGATCAAGTGAAGATTTCTAAAAATTGTGAGTTTTTATGTCAGTTTATTTTTTGTCTTCCTGGAACATGTGCGTCAATTGAGCGACTATTCTCTAATATTAATAACTACTGGAGTGCAGAAAATCGCAAATGAAAATATCGACACTAGAAGCTGTGATGCAAGTGTACACAAACTTCGATGAGACTTGCAGTGAAATGTTCCAGTTTTGAAGACCAGAAAGCAAATTTTGGAATCTATCCTAAGCTCTCAAAAATACGATTGGCACAAAGGTGACCCCACTGATGGCGTTGCAGGCACGTCAAAATAATTAATAACATTACACATTTCTGCCAGAGTATTTTATGTGTTTGTATTTTTTCTAATATAGGAATATAGGTACATATATTATGTATATGCATGTGTCATTAAAAATTATTTTATTTTTTATTCTCATTTTGATGCTTGGCTATGTCACTCTACATTTAGTTCTTTGATTTGTCCGTTTTTATCTATTCCCAATACAACTTTTTGTTACTTTTTATTTCTGTACTTATTTTTCTGAAAATAAATATGGTCACCCAAGCTATAATCCATTCCTGAGATATGGCCGACGGCCGTTCTTAGTTGGCCACCCGGTACATACCTAACATTAATGTAAAGACTAGGAGCAGAGGGCGTAGTAGTCCACCAGTTTATAGAACTTTACTGTTTGAACGGTCCTTTTCCTTCGACGTTTATTAGAAGTATAACTATGTTCCTAACACACTTTATCTACTTTTAAAAAACAAATAATTAAGATCTTCAATTAATTCCTTACGTAATTCAACTACTTTCTTAGTAAGAAACATCAAATTGTTCTCTTACTTCACTCTTACTGTTACCTTATAATAAACTTAATAATAGTCTAGTGTTCACTACCAACATGCAGTGACTTATTCTCGTTTAAGTTCAAGGTTTAAGTGGAAGAGCAAGAAGCAAGATATGTTTTTCTTGTATTCTTGAACTTCACCTTGTGGTTGTTCAGATATGTGTATAAGTACTCTGCTATTATTACGATTACAGTAGAAAGATTAGTACTTTGTTCTACACATTCTTTGGCTGAACAATAAAGACCTTTATTATTATTATTTTTTATTTATTTCTCTTGTGTTATTCAATTATAAAAAGAATTATTACTTTTAGTTATACAAATTTCTGATAAGAAAAGATTGTTACATTTCATGTTTACATTCATGAAGATATTCGTTTCTATTCATACACTCATACCAATAAAAAAAATTCCGTTGAACTTTATGATACGCGTAACATGAAAAGACAAGTCTCATATGACACATTTTTATAGCACGAGTCCAAGTCTAGAAAACGAACGCGTAGCGGTGAATTTTCTAAAGGACGAGTGCAACAAAGGTCATGTGAAACAAGTTTTTATATTTTTTCTATTTTGCATATTTCAATAAAGTAAAGTGAAACATTATAAAATCCATTTGAGCTTCATATGGACTTATTACAATCGCAAAATAGAAAAATAATGTGTTTTGGAAATGATAAACTTTATTTTGATAAGATTATCATGTTTATCGTATATGACTTTATGGGGTTAATTCTGCCCTTTGGTTTAGTAATTTCGGTAGCAACAATGCTAGCAGCTCCGCGTGTACCTAAATCCAACCGGAATTATTAAGAACATACTAAATTGCAGAGGTGGGCAAAATATCTCTTAAAACATATTTGAAATGGATTAGTAAATACTATTTAAAATACAAAATGGAAAATGGTTGCCAAACAGTTATTTAAAATATAAAGTAGAAAATAGGTATTTTAAATATAATTTAAAATGCAAAATGGTATTAAGCGTTTATTCATTAATGTAACTTACAATAAAACTTGGTTAGCTTTAATTATTAATAATGTTTCGAAGGTGTCGCATTCATGCATCTTCGTTTCGGTTTCATTATCATCCGAAGAAACGAATACAACATTTCAACTAGTGCTGACGATGGAAGTGAGGTAATTTTGTCTTTAATGAACAGTTTTTTTAATAAAAAGAAATTGATCCAACATTGCGAATTCAGCCAGACTAGCTTTTCTATGCAAAATTTTGCGTTTAAAGTAATGATGATAATAAAACACATAATAATTTAAATACAAACGTGTATATAGGGTGTATTTTAAAATCACCGACAAACGAAAACGAGATTCTATGATTCAAAATAAAACAAAAATGATCATAAACGCTTTTCCGAAAATGCTTCCTAACCGAGATACAGGTTGATTAAAAAATACTTTTTTTAAGGTTTTTTTAAGATTCCTCAAAAACTACAAAATATATTACACTGAGGATTGGTACACCTAAATGTCTAGTTAAATACAATTAATCAGGTGAGTTTGAGTCAACTGACTCCATTCAGTGGCGTAGAATATTTTAAGTTATTCAGTTTAAGTAAAAAAAAACGCACGCCCGTGGTTTTTTTAAAGAAATATTTTTTTGATAGATTCAACATTTAATTCTGCAAATAAAATCATTAGTATTTTTTCGATTCGGCACCCCGTTTTTAGAATATTTTGCATTAACATAAACGACCACATTATTCAATAAAAATCAAAATTTGTTTTATTTTACAAAAAAATAACGCAGTTAACTATTAGGTACATTATTAACCCATTACAGCCCAGCGTCCCATATATGGTCTTAAAACCACAGAACTTTTAATCTACCATTTCTGAGAATGCAAGCTAAGCGGCAGCGATTTTATCACTCGTCGACTCTTCTAAGAACCCTTACTTTTGAATTTCTGTCGTCAGGTAGCCAGTGGCTCTCTTTGTTCTCAACGAGACGGGTCGACAAAAAGTTATAATTTTGTGCTTCACGTATTTTGATCGAAATATGGATATTGAGTATTACTTTTTCAAAAAAAAACCCCATTGAAATATGTTTAGAAATGATGTATGTTTATTGATCGATAATAATTGTCTTTAAAAAAAATGTAGTCAAAGCTATTCATGACTAAAGTGCAGAGTACCACTTTTGGTACGCTGGGCATTTGTGATAGCGTTTTCTTTCAATTCTGTATTTTCCACTAAATAACAAGTTTTTGGTCTCAGACAGTAACTTAGAGGGACGAATTATACAATATCCGATAAACTAATAGTATATGAAATTTTGATATTAGCCCATAACAAATGTCTTATTTGCAGCGCCTTGGCAGCAATTCTCGAACCAGGTTTTTCATTTCAGGAAGCCCTGTAAATATTACTGGCTGATGATGAAGAAGAATTTGAAGGCGATCTTTTTATTGCACCACCTGAACCTTCTTTAGTTAGTGATGAGGATTCCGGTGATGAAGATTCTGGAGGAGATTTCAACAATTTTAATAGAAACCAGCTATTAGCTGATGCCGAATTGAGATCACGAGTTTTGACAGATCGTTTGCCAGATACAGGTATAAAACAGGACTACACCATAGGTGACCTTATGTATTTACCGAGAGAATTTCCTAAGCCAAATTATGAAAGGCTTCTTCGAAATCAATTGTTGAATTATTTGAATCGTTTATCGACGATGACCTGATCTATTTTAAAGTAGAAGAGACAAATAGATATGCATCCTTTTTGAATTCTACACCAAACATTACTGGACAAGAAATAAAATGTTTTATTGGTATTTTACTCTTGAGTGGCTATAATAGAGTCCCTTGCAAACGAATGTATTGGGAGCATCACGAAGATGGATTCATCGCATTAGTTTCCAACGCAATGAGAAGAAATCGTTTTGAGCAAATTTTACGATTTTTACATTTTGCGAACAACGAACAATTCATTCCTGGTGGTGATACAATTTGGAAAATCCGACCAATAGTAAATAGACTGAAAAAAAATTTTGTTCCAGTGCAAAACTTATCATTTGATGAGAGGATGGTAAAATACTACGGTAGACATGGAATAAAGCAGTTTATCAGAGGTAAACCGATTCGGTTTGGATACAAGGTGTGGTCCCTAAATACGAGTGAGGGTTATTTGATAGATTTTGAAGTGTACCAAGGAAAATCAGTTTCAACCAATGAAGAAATAGAAAAATCGATTGGGAAAGCTGCAGAACCGTTAATAAAAATCATAAAGAACTTCCCCGAACATCTCCAAAATCTCCGTTTTAATTTTCATTTTGACAATCTATTTACAAGCTTCAATTTACTCAAATATCTGGCGCACAATGGATTTGGTGGTTGTGGAACAATAAGGGAGAACCGAATCCCAAAACCCTATCCAATGCCTACAAAAGACAAATTGATGAAGAAAGACAGAGGACACTTTGAAAATGTTATAAGCAAAACTGATGGTATATTATTATATACATGGAAGGACAATTCAGTAGTAAATGTTGCTTCAAATATTTATGGTGTGAACCCAATTACCAATGTGAAAAGATATTCGCAGAAACACAAGGCTCAAATACAGATACCTAGGCCATTTATTTTTGCTAGGTATAATACATCCATGGGCGGAACTGATCGGATGAATGAAAACATTGCAAATTATCGAATTAAGATACGCAACAAGAAATGGTACTGGGTATTATTTTCCTGGTTAATTGATGCTTCCGTACACAATGCTTGGTTCTTATACCGTCACTCAGTACGTGATATTCCCCAATTACAATTTCGGAGAGAAATCGTTTTGGCATACCTGAAATTATATGCAACATTACCGAAGGGTCCAGGAAGATCTTCAAAATCTTTAGAAGCTCAACAAGTTCTGGCATATGACAAAAGAGACCATTTGGTACAGAAAATACCAGATAACAGACGAAGATGTTGTGCTGGTCCGGAATGTTCTACTAAAGCTCGTACAATGTGTGGTAAATGTAACATGGGACTGTGTATTGACTGTTTTTATCCTTATCACACTAAATAACTTCGATTATTTTATTGTTTGTCATATATAGCTGTAGTTTTAGCAAAGAAGCATTAAAGTGTTTACATATCAATACCTTCTTCCCTATTATTGTGTATTTCTTTTGTATTTATGTCTATTTCTTTTACACTAATGAATATCCCATTATATAAAAACTAGCTCCCGTAAGTGCTCAGCGGATATGGTACGGGGGTTTGTGGGGTTATGAGAGGTGACAAATTTTTTTAAATTTTTTTTTGGGTCATTTGAGACCCTAATCACTAAGCCGCATTAAGGAAAGAATAATTGCAAACATTTTTTTTTCTGGGCAGTAATGGGTTAAAGAGATATTGAAGGAATCAAAAACAAAATAATAATTATTTTTATACATATAGTTCAAAATATCCTCCTTCCTTTTGAATGCAAGCTTGTATTCTTCTTAGCAAATGAACCCTAACACGCTGAAAAATTTGTGGCATAGTCCTAATCTCATCGCATGCTATCTGTATGCGATTCCAAAGTTGCTCTCGATTATCAATTTGAACAGAATAGACACGAGCTTTTAGATACCCCCACACAAAGAAACCCAATGGGTTTATCTGGCGATCATGCATTTAAAAATTCTCTGACGTTTCGTGTAGAATGTGGTGGTGTACCATCATGCATGAAATATATAACATCTAAGGGTACGTCGTCAAACAATTCTGGCAAATCGTCTCTCAAAAAATTTAAATAGAATTCGCCAGTAAGTCTTTGAGGAAAACGGATAGGTCCGATTACGTGATCGTCTAATATACTTATCTAAATATTTTCGCTCAATCTATGTTGGTGAGCTGTAACTACAGTTGGATGCTGATTTTCATCTAACCATCTTCAGCATTTTTATTTAAAAACCATTCGCAAAAATTCATTCGGCGAGAATGGTCAGCAGGCAATTATGCATGCACTTTTTGTAGGTGAAAGGGATGTAAATTTTGTTTTCGTAAAACTTTTCCAAGACTTGCTATGCGACACACCAAATTCTAAACCTAACTCACGCGTACTTATTGATGAATTTTGATAAACTCTATCTAACTTTGTTACTCAATTTCAACTGGTACACGAGCATTTCGTCCGGAATTTTTCTTCCCTTTTAAACTTCCATACTCTAACAAGTTACGATGAACGGTTCTAAACGTAGTATGATGTGGATGTCTTCTATTTGGAAGTCTTTGTTCATAAAGTCGAGCAGCTGCACGAGCATTGCAATTAGTAATACCACAACATAAATGCATATCGACCAGTTCTCGTTTGGAATAATTCATTTTTTCACAGTAACTAGACACAAACAATAAATTACAAAATGCAACTATTTTAGCAAACATAAGATACGTAACTGTCAAATGCAAAGCAATCTCTGATTTATTTAATTTGGTTATTACTGAATAATGTAGTCGTTTATGTTAATGCAAAATATTTCAAAAACGGGTGCCGAATCGAAAAAATACTAAGTATGATTTTATTTGCAGAATTAAATGTTGAATTTAACAAAAAAATATTTCTTCACAAAAAGCAGGGACGTGCGTTTTTTTTTACTTAAAGTGATTAACTTAACATATTCTACGCCACTGGATGGAGCCAGTTGACTCAAACTCACCTGATTAATTGTGCTTAATTAGACATTTAAGTGTACCAATTCTCAGTGTAATATCTTTTGTAGTTTTTGAGGAATCTTAAAAAAATCTTAAAGAATTATTTTTTAATCAACCTGTATCTCGGTTAGGAAGCATTTTCGGAAAAGCGTTTATGATAATTTTTGTCTTATTTTGAATCTCTAGTTTTCGTTTGTCGGTGATTTTAAAATACACCCTGCATAAATGGACAACAATATTAGCGTCGGCTGCTAGACTTTTTCAAAAAAATTAAAACCTTAAAATAAAATTATGCGTTATGTCTTTCTACGCAAAATTACTTTCATATCAATAAAAAATCATCGAAATCTAAGTGGTTGTCTCGCAATTTGGGTGAACTAAATGGCCCGATTATTTTAATATATAGTATTACTTTCCAGGCACTGCAGAACTTTAAGTTCTAAGCCATTATTTACATCAACGGTTCCGACCCGGGGGTACAATGGGTTCGGGGTACACGTACGGCAAGCCGAGGGGGCGACGGTAGACACCCGGTTACAGAAAAATTCGAAAAGCGACAAATTGTAAATAACTATGAAACAAATATAACGTGCATGTAGTACGTATATTTCAAAACCTAAGCATACAGAAATTTAAAGTGATTTTGATTCGCTTTAGGGTAATGTTAGTCATCACAGTCCTAGGTTTTATCTAAGCGCAGTGTATTGAAATCTCGAAATACTCCTTTATTCATTAGGTAGTAGGCACTTATGCCGTATTCTACAATAGATCTAGACTCCCCTTCCCCCCTCCAATGTCACGAATTAATTTAATTAAATTAATCTCAAAGTCAAAAGTAACTTGTTTAAAACTAGACCTTATAAATACGCGCACCGAGTTGAAATCTGTTATTTGGATTCCGAATGTATCGGTTTGATCAACTTAAAATATTGTTCCTTGACGCTTAATTAGATTTTGTGATTATCATTGGGTTACGGCAGCTGCAAGTTTATTAAATGTAAGTACACTTTATGGTATTATTTTTTTCTTACGCGCGGTTAACCCTCTCTTTCCCACTGATGCCAGTTGGCATCATATTATTTAGGCGCGAATATTAACAAGATAAAGGTTAAAATTTCGGTCAAGTACGCATAATCATAGTTGCCGGTGAGCTTGGGATACGGAACGTGCTAAACAATTTGAATAACCGCGTTGCATGAGGCGTGGAAGTGTACGCAGTACATGACTAATTGTAAGTTTATGTTTATTAATTTTGTACCAATATTTTTACGGTAAGCGTCACAAATGTAGCCACCAATAACTTTACTACACTTGGATGACCTTTCTTGAATGTTCTAATACTGTTACAATAGCAAATCACATAAAGGTTATGTTTATAAATCTCAATGGAAATTTTAGCATGTAATGATATTTTATTTCACTGTGTTCATATCACTCATGCAACTAATAAGTTTTACGCACACAGGGAAAAATATATATTTTTTCTGTATTCTTTGTCGATAGATGGCTGGAGTCGGTTTAACGAAAGAAGAAGAACGTCATTTGCTCTTGCTGATGGAAGGAGATTTATCAGACATCGATATTGCCGGAGACGAAGATGTTCTAGATGACGAAGGAGAAGATTCGATAAATAATGAAGAAGTACAGCTTGGCTCGGTTTTAAATGAAACATGCCAATATGTGGCAATGAAGCAGTTCAGGTTGAAGAAAATGATGTGGGATTTGAAAGTGATGACGATGATACTCCATTGGCAACACTATTTCAACAAAATTTGAGTAAGGAAAGTAATCCTATTGATACACCCGAATGGATGAAGAATATTGTAGACCCAGTGGATGCAACATGTAATACGGTTTTCACAGGTCCTGAATCTATTGATACTCCGTTCAATTACTTCAAAAAATGTATTAACGACGACATTATTTCAAATCTGGTCGATCAAACAAATTTATACTCGATGCAAAAGCACGGTGTTTCCGTAAATATGACTTATTCTGAAATATACAATTATTTGGGTATTTATGTTCTAAGTGGAATTGTACATATGCCTAGTTGTACTGGGTACAAGAAACAAGATATTCACCAATTGCCGGCGTTATGTTCAGGTATCGTTTCGAGAAATTACAATCAAATTTGCACATCAATAACAATATTCAAGTGAAACACCGAGACGATGAAAAGATTGACAAGCTCTTCAAGGTGCGCCCTTTTGTTGACGCTCTGACGAGAAACTTCAAGATGATTCAATCTGTAGAGTTCAATTCTGTTGATGAGATTATGATTCCCTTCAATGGCCATAGTTCCTAAAAACAATATATTAAGAACAAACCCCATAAGTGGGGCATAAAAATGTTTGCGCGTGCTGGAGTAAGTGGGATTATTTATGAATTCGAAGTTTATGTCAGCAAAGATACCACTCAGGAATCTTCTCTTGCATTCAGTGGAGATATAGTTTTGACATGAATCGAAGACCTTCCGGTTGACCAAAATTTTAAATTATTTACAGACAACTTTTTTACGTCCTACAAGCTGTTTGTAAAACTCCAAAGTATGGGTATTCAGTTGGTACAGCAAGAGTAAATAGGCTAAAGGGATATGTACCAAAAACTGATAAAAGTTTTGAAAAGAGAAGGAAGAGGCTCTTATGACTTCCATGCTGACACTAACCACAATATATTTTCATTGACATGGTATGATAACAAATCCGTAACAATGCTTTCTACATACAAAAGTGTAGAACCGATTGAAATGGTGCGAAGGTGGCCACAAAAGGATAAAAAGTATATTGAGATTACACGACCTGAAATAATAAAGGAATACAACACAAACATGGGCGGGGTTGATCTAAACGACATGCAAGCATCTTTATATAGAACCAGAATGGGAATAAAACGATTCTATTTCCGAATATTTTATCACCTCTTGGATATATGCATAGTAAATGCATGGCTGGTTTATCGTCGCAACTGCAACATGAAAAATATTACGAATTATGAGGAGGTTGTAGTTTTTAGAAGCGAGATCGGAAAGACGTTGTTAGACTCCAAATATTCGAGAAAATGTGGACGCCGATCTTCAAGAGAGGGAACTCCTCCTATTTATAAAAAACGCTCCGTAGTCCTAAAGCCAATCGAGGATGTAAGATATAGTGGCATTGAACATTGGCCCGTGCACATTGAGCCAAAAATGAGGTGCCGCCAATGTAAATTATGCACCAGAATGGCGTGCGACAAATGTAAGATGCCTTTGTGGATAACAAAGGACCGTTATTGTTATATTCTGTTTCGTAAGAAATAAGTTGTATCTATATTTTTAAAGATTTTGCTCCCAATGATGCCATATGGAATCTAGTTCTTTTTTTTTGTTAAACAATTTTATAAAAATTATTGTTAATTTTTCCTAAACTATGTTACATTGTAGGATTCAAGATTTAATAAAAAAAAATTTTTTTTTACTCGAAAATTTAATTTGGGAAGGAAAGGGTTAAATTACTAATAGGATAAATTTATATATCTAGATAATAACACATTTTTGTAAAAAAAACGCAAATATTTTGTAAACGTTAATCAAAAAAGCGCGATATGTATAAACAAAGGGAAAAGTTAAAATAGAATCAAACTTTTTGTAAAATATTAAATCCAAATCAACGTGTCGAAACAGCAGAACATTTTTTTTGCGAAGATTTATCGTTATCAAAGTGTATCCAAACATGTTAACTCTTACATTACGATAAGTGTGTTGACATCTTACGTCATACTTAATTTTATTCTAAATAGATGTCTGATAATCGTAAAAACCTTTCTGAAGCTCAGTACTGAAAAAGAACACTCGAAAAAGAAGAGTTAGCCAAAAAGGTAAGTGGCTTACCGAGAAAATGTTGGATCTCAGAAAAGCCGGAAGAAGCAACAGAGATTACATCACGAGATCACAATGGCGAGATAGACAAGGCACAGGAAGGACTATCTTCATTAAACAAAATTCTGAAGGGTTGGTTTAACCGAAGAACCAGTTGAGTGTGTGGTCAAGAACAAGTCAGAAGACCAGTGTTCGTTAGAAGAAGTAAACGTGCCTAAAGACGATATTTATAAGGATCCTAACCCTTGGCCTTCCGTACTATCAGACTAAGTGAAATTTTGTTTAGTAGAATTACGCACAATCCAACTTACAGAAACAAATGGGGACTTTCCCTTGGTTAAAGATAGCCGAGGTTTCTCATCTGCATATTATAAAAAAAATTAAGTAACGGGGAAATAATTCCAAGAGTTTGGCTACATTAAAGATTGCGTATTTTGTTTTAAAATATTTAATACCTTTCCTAGTGCCTTTGTTGAAGGGCATAACGATTGGAGACATTTATCTCAAGCTATAGAGCGTCATGAAAAATCAAAAAGCCTTATTTGTAGCACAATCGATTCAATCTCAAACCACTACTGATTCGCTAAATGAGAAAATGGTAAATCCGGAAAAAGATAGATGAGTATTCGTGTTAAAAATTATAATTTATACTATTAAATTTTTGACCGGTCAAAATTCAAGATTAAGAGGTAAAAATAATAAGTCGCACGAGCAAAAAATGTAGATTTTTTAAAATTAATCGAAACAATTGCACAGATTAACGATACTATATCAGATCATATTTCTAGAAGTAACAAATCCAACAATTATGCCTCACTATTTAGGTGTTTTTATTAAAATAAACTTATTTCCCTCTTGGGACAGAAGACACGAAATAATAAACCTGCTGAAAGATAGTAAATATTATTCCATTATTTTAGACTCCACACTTGGTATAAGTCACCAGCACCAACTTACGGAAGTGGTAAGATTTGATCTGTTAAGTAATGAATCAAAGCAAATTGAAATTAGGGAGCACTTTCTAGGATTCATTTCAATATCTGATTCAACAGGACAGGGTATAACTAATGTTGTAATAGATTTTTTGAAGACTCACAACATTTGTTTAGATGATCTAAGGGGACAGTGTTACGATAATGGTGCATACATGAAGGGTCGCAATAACGGAGTGCAAAAAAAATTCTTCACTTAAATCCTAGAGCTTTCAATGTGCCTTGTGTAGTCTATGGTTTAAATTTAGTCGTTAAAAGCGTCTTGAGAAATAAATTTTTTGCAATTGTACACGAGCTATAAGTTTTCTTCTCTGCATCGACTAAACGTTGGCAGGTGTTAAAAGATGAAATCCCTACTTTAACCCTTTCAGTCACAGCGTCCCGCATAAGGGACATCAGTTTATATTGGGCTAGATATGGTCGTGGAGTTCATTTAGCGTTTGAAGTCAGCTTGTCCTGCTGGAGGGATACCATATGCATTAAGTAAGAATATTGGTGCCATCTACTTTGAGTAGGAAAACTTTTACCGATATTACAGTCTACCTGAATTTATCATAGTGTCACACGTGCATTTGTTTACGTTGTTTAGTGAATGGTAACATTGTTTATTTTATAAACAAAAGTGAACTATAGTGATTAGTGGTAAGTAAAGCAAGTATACTTCATTACACTTCAGGGACAAACGTACTGCGTGGACCTAAATTCCATGTTTTACGCATCCCTTTTGCAACTTTTTTTACGTGCATAACGTTGATATATGGCTTACTCTACAGATCATGTCGCGAAGATTTCTAACAGATGAAGATCTGTTTGAAATTTTAGAAAATGATGATGACTCGGACGTTCCTTTGTTATCTGATGATGAAGACGATGGATGGAACGAAGAATCGCTGCAAGCTACTGAAGATGAGGAAGCCATTTATCTAATAATATTTCAACCGATGAAGATGTCGAGGAAGCCGAAGAACCGCATGTAGAAGATGACGAGAACAATAATAATATTATGCAAAATTTAGAAGAAAATACGTCGAATGATAATAATAAAGCAGATAAGCAATTGAAAGAAGAAATAAAAAAATTTTCTTAAGACCACGAATTAACCGTGAAAACTAAAATAAAATGGATGGATGGCATTCAGTATGAAACGAAACCAATTGTTTGGCACTACCAAGACCCTTCAAATGTGATAGATTTACCACCACCAATAGAATTTTGTAAAAATACATTCCTGATCAAATTTTAAAGAAATGGCAGAAATGACAAATTTATATGCCACTCAAAAGACAGTGGCTAGATTCGCTCCAACAACGGACCAAGAAATAAAAAATTTTCGGTATCCACATTATAATGGGAAATTTACAATTTCCTCGTGTAAGAATGTACTGGAATTCAGCCATTGGAATTTGTTTGGTGAAAGATAAATTGCGCAAATTGCGCCAAACCATTCATTTAGTTGACGTTACTTCACGTGAAGACGAAAATAAAGACCGTTTATGGAAGGTACGTAGGTTGTATGACTCAATAAGACAACGATGTTTTGAATTTAGAAACGTACCTTTGTGTTGATGAGCAAATGGTACCTTTCAAAGGCCGCCTGAACATAAAGCAATATGCCACTAACAAACCCAAGAAATGGGGCGTAAAGATTTTCGTGTTAGCGGGACAAAGTGGTCTCATTTATGACTTTATAGTCCACTACGGAAATAAATTCAATCTATAGCAATTTTGGTTTAGGAGCTGGAGTAGTCATGCAACTTTCTGACATAATACGATAAAACAATCATGGATTATTTTTTGATAATTATTTTAGTACCTATCATCTTTTTCAATTTTAGCAATCAAAACTCATATATGCAGTTGGGACAGCCAGACTGAATCGCTTTTTTCAACCAAACTTACCTACAGATAAGGAAATGAAGAAATCAGGGCGGGGTCTCGATCTCTTTCAGCAAAGATGGAATAGTTGTAACTAAATGATACGATAACAAGACGGTAACGATAGCCTCCAGCTTCGTAGGTATCGGTACAACTGATAATTGTAGACGGTGGGATAAGACAAAAAAAATGTTACGTGGACGTCACTAGACCAGAAGCAATTAAATACTACAACAGTAACATGGGCGGAGTAGATAAGTTAGATTTCCTGTTGAGTATCTATCTTTCTTATGTCAGATCGAGGAAATGGACAGTTAGAATGATCACGCATGCGATTGACCTTGCATTAGTACATTCTTGGATTGAATATAAAAACAGGACTACAACACTTGGGGTTCAAAACAAAAATATATTGGATTTGCTCGCTTTTCGACACGAAGTTGCTGAACATTTGCTGAACATCTTATTCTATGCAAAGCTCCTCCTAAACGAGGCCGACCATCAAGCGATAATTCGCCAACTGTTTCGGCCGGAAAAAGTTTCACGAGATAAGACCACATTCAGTATCTAGGTATGATGGTTACAATCATTTTCCAGAATATGATGATAAACCAGATAATTCCCGCTGAAAGATGGAGAACTGTAAGCTGAAGACTGACATTTTCTGCTCTAAAGTAAGGTGCATTTGTGCGTTATGAAGAACAGAAATTGTTTTCTGGAATTTCACACCAAAAAATAGGACAGTGAATATTCTAATTGTTTACTTTTTTTTAAACTTTATTTTATTTTAGTTTTATAAAACAACGTTCCATTATTACTTAATAAATTGTTCTTTGGTGTATAAAAGGATTTTACTCCACCTAGTCACCTTGTCCCTTCCAAGGGACATACTGCAAAAAATAAAGGGGAGGGGGTACCAATTTAATTCAACTTTTGAAATGTTACTAAGGTATCAATTAACCATTGCACACGTTTTTAGAATTTTTTTTCAACAAGTATAAGTGTGACAAAGGGTTAAGATTAAAACTCCTTTCGGGAAGCATATTCGATGCGCTAAATGTTCTTATGCTCAATTTGGATCAAATATATGATGCTTTATGTACGCTCTAGTCCGATAGTACAAGACATTTTCTGATACAAGTAATGTGTGCAAATTTTTACTATTAAAAATTAATCTTTCATAGCAATATGGCATAACGTTGTAGTCATAAGCAAAACCATGCAGGAAATAGGTACTGCTTTATCAAATATTATGTTATTACGGCAACAAACTAAGCCATATTTACACGGTATTAGATCAGATAAAGGATTTAATACTATTTTAGAAGAGGCAAAAAATATTGCAGGGAATATCGTTTGCGACCTTTCATTTCCAGCACTTAATATTACTAGACCTCGAACGAAAAAATGATCATTTGATTAAGAGAGTAAGGACGAGACTCCAAAAATCCACAGGACTTATTTAAAATTAATTTTCATTTTCTGATATTGGACACTGCATTAATTGAAATCGGTCAAATAAAAAAATCACAGTTTTTGTGATTTTCTGAACGACAAATAATTTCTTTAAAATAAAGTAAATGTAAAATGTAAATCTTTAGAGAACATATTATTTGACCCATCTATAAATGAAAAAGGTACTATTACCCAAGATTTATGTGATGAAATTTATAACATTGCATCCTATATTTCTTCTAAAATGAATGGATTAAACGTTATTCATGATCTATTTACGAATAATCTTATCTATCTGTTTCCAAATTTAGTAATCGCTGTTAAATCTTTTTAACATTACCGGTGGCAAGAGGAGTTTTTCGAAATAAAAAATTATTTTTGATCAACAATGGGTCAAGAATGGTTATCAGACATCTATTATTTGTATAGAAAAGACGATTTCTGAAGATAGAAACATGTCCGATATTATTTCAGAATTTGCTTTAAAAAAAGCAAGGAAAGTAAAATTTATTTAAATTTTTCATAATAATAATGTATTAATAAATATAAGTATTAATTCGTATAAATGTTTATTAATGTTAATTTATCAAAGTTTATTCCAGCTTTTTTAGTGTATCATTAATAAGTGTAAATATCTATTCATGTTAATTTATAACAAGTTCTCACTGACTTTTTTCCGCAATACAATTTACTTTTTTCACATTTCCTGTGTTTTATGTAAGGTAAAATTACTTCAAAGAAATTATGGTTAATCAGAAGTTAGCGGGCGGGAAAATTATTTTCACACACGGGCGGTAGATACCTTAGGAACGGCCCTGGCAACAGCAGAACAATCGTCAAATAAAAAATATTTGTCATCGTATACGTTACTCGCCTTTAAATTCACTTTATTCTCATTCTTAATTGTTTATTAAATAGTAAGTCTTAAAATTGCATAGAACAATTATTCTATAAATTAAGGTCTATATGTACATTAGTATTTTTAGATCTTTGAATTATACAGCTGTTTCAGAAATATTTGATAAAAATAAAAACAGTTGGTAATAACGCCCCCCTCGCTGCCGCTGACTTTCTCCCAAAATCTCATCAGCTCCATGAGAAAAGGAAACAAGCTTAAATACAAAATTTTAAGTACGTGCGTGTTTTCATCCATACATACACATCATGGCCGATCTTGGCGAAACTTGACAAAACCTTGTAAAATGAGCTAATAAGTATATTTAACTATAGTGAAAAAAGTCGATTGCATCACTTTCTGTACCTACGTATGTAGGTAAAGTGCATTCACGAGTAATTAAAGCTCTGCAATATGGCCGCCATTTAAATTTGTCACCAAATAAAGCGCGGAGCACTCATTGGCGTAGTAACTTTTGTCATATACAAAAGTGAAAAACTTATTTGAATAAATTTATTATTAATAAATCCGCCATCACCACGCTCACCTTGTATTATTATTATATACTATTTTAATACAAATTTAAAAAAAATGAACAAGTATGTAGTAAATAATTTTTGCGTAATTAAAAATTGCAGAATTATAAACATTTAAAATAAATATATATATATATATATATATATATATATATATATATATATATATATATATATATATATATATATGATCTACGCTGTAATAATAACAGTTAAAATATGACAATTAAGAAAATATTGTATAATCTTACCGAAGTTGCACTATAACTGTGCAAATTTTCAATAAAGTTCTCGTCTTCAGTTAAAACAGAACTTTCTTCCATTTTAGTATAAAAACTACACAATCACTACAACCGTTACAAATTATTGTTTACAGTATAATGGCAAAATGGAAAATTGATTCCACATTTATAAGCAAAGCAAGTGGTCATTAATGATTTCTAATTCACATTATGCTAATAGAATAATTTGCAGTTTCAACATTAATTACGAATTAGTAATGGTAAATTTTCAGAAATTCTTAACAATAATGATATTTGTTTGGAACATTCTTTTATCTTAACGATGTTTGTTTCTTACAATAATTAATTTAATTGAAAAATTTTCAATATTACTAACCTAAGTTACCTCTCCGCGTGATATGCTACTGAGTTGGCAAATAATATTTTAAGACGTTTGAAGGTCGTATTTGTTATTATATTTGTCTTTTGCTATTATAATGTTCTAGCAAAGGATGGAAAATGCGGTTCAAAGTAGCCAACTGAAATATCCCTTTCATTACAATGTTACACTTATAGCATTTTAGTTATTTTATAATTGGATGTTGTTCATAGTGGAGTGGCAGCCATATTATAGAGGTCTAATTATTCGTGAAATACACTATATATATATATATATATATATATATATATGTATGTAGGTTGGAAGATAAAAAAAGTATGCGTAATTGTAGTCAATATAGTATCATTTACAATTGAAGATAATAATCGCTGGCATGCGCATAGAATTTGATCCGCCGCATTGAACTGCACACATAAGTATGTCGGTTTCATGTGTCACGGACTACAACCGTTGTCATCCACTAACGCAAAACAAAATCCTGTGGATCAATCTTGTATAGTTGGTCTATCGCATGCGAAATCACATGCTTGTGGGCGGAAAACGCAGATTTATACATGGATTAAACCGAAACTGTGGAATTTAGCCTTGTCGAAAGTTTTGTCCTGCTAGTACACGGTTATTAAGAGTTAACATGTGAGTGCACTGAAAAACGTTTAGTTATACAAGTAAACGGACTCTCTGTTGTGCAATAATTAAAATATACATAATGGATAGAAAGCGACGTTCTAAATAGATTAAAAGTTATCTGCTTAAGAAGAAACAACTCAGCGACCCTCTTCTATTAAAAGAGCTATGATAAAATGATCCAACCGATTTTAAGAATCATTTAAGAATCCATGTAAATTCAGTAAGGAGGGCCCTCACAAAACAAACTACTGTCATGATAGAAGGGGTTGCTCGTTTCGCAGCTAGGCCCATGCTTTCGTTTCTCATTATCGTCCACATACTTCCAATCACTTTCCTTCCAGCATTGACCCTTCGTCCAATCTCGTCCTCTATTATACTATCTGCAGTAAACATTCTACCCAGATATACCTGCTCGTCCACTTGCTCCACAATTTCATCTTGCAGAGTAAATACTCTACTCTCCTATCCACCTTCCTGATTAAACACCACAATCTTAGTTTTGTTCACGTTTACTTTTAGGTCCATGCTCTCAACCGCACTGTCACTTAATAAGACTGTGTCATTTGCGTACACCAGAACTCTTACATTTACGTCACCAACCATTACACTATTTGTATCGGTACATGCTTGCCTAACACATTTATCCGTGTGTACATTGAACAACCACGGTAACATCACACAGCCTTGCCGCACTCCTTGCTCAATATTAAAGTATTCACTCACACCTCCTTTCACCCTAACACATGCCCAACCATTATTCCATTTATTAGACCTTTATTTACGCCATATTCATTTAATATTTCCCACAGCTTCTTCCTATTCACTCTGTGGTATGATTTCTCCAGATCTACAAACGCACAGTATAGCTTCCTTTTTGCCCTTAACCACCTTTCGGTCAACTGCTGGACAGCAACCATCTGATCAACACGTCCTCTCCCTGGAATGAAGCCACCCTGCACTTCCCAAATCTTAGTTTGTGTAGTTCCTCGTACTCTATCAATCGGTATTCTTTCAAATAATTTACTAGGCACGCTGAGCAAACTTATTCCTCTGTAGTTCTTACAATTACTCTTGTTCCCCTTACCCTTATACAGTGGTACAATTACTGCGCTCTTCCAATCCCTGGGAACTGTTCCACTCATAAGGCATACATTGAATAATTCACACAATCTTCGTGTAAGCTTTGCATCCCCATACTTTAGCATTTCACCAGTGATTTCGTCTACGCCTGCTCCCTTGTCGTTTTTCAACCTTCCTACCGTTCTCATTTATCCCAATATCCTTCTCAGTTTCATTCATCATTCCTTCTACATTCTCCTTATTTAACCCTTCAGTCTTACTTTCCTCGCTACTGTACAGCTTTTCGAAATATTCTTTCCAGCATTTCCTCACTTCACAATCGTCCCATATTATTTCGTTGTCCATGTTCATCACTCCTGCAACGTTCTGTTTTGGGCCACGTTTTGTATTTTTGATCCATTTCCAGAAGAGTTTTTTGTTTGCCTCAAAATCATTCTGCATTTTCTCTCCTTCCACAACCATCACTTCCTCTTTACTTATTCTCACTGCCTCCTTCGCTTCTTTGTTTTTTAATCTGTACACCTTATACAATCGCTTTTTCTCAGTCTTATTTTTTGCACCAATCATTGCCAGGTACGCATCTTTTTTCTTACATACTGAATTTTTACCGTCTGATTCCACCAAGCACATTTTTTCTGTCTACCTACAGTCACTCTTCCACATATTCGCACGGCACAATTGACAACAGTCTTTCAAGCTTATCCATGCACTTTCAACGTCAGTGTCTTTTATTTGTTCGTTCCACACTGTTTCAGTCACATTCAACTCTTTACTCACAACATCTGCGTATTTCATTCTAGCACCATTATCCACTAGTTTGTCAACCCTAATTCTCCAGACACACTTTTGCCCTAAACACACTCTCGATACAACCAAAAAGTGGTCCGATCCACACTCCGCTCCGCGCATTACTTTTGTGTCTTTCACCAGGTTTCTAAGCCGTTTATCATACACTATCAAGTCTATCATATTTTTAGATTCACCTCTTTGCCATGTATACATATGCACATTTTTATGTTTAAACCACGTATTGAATACAAACAGGCTTCTCTCCACACAGATATTCAGCAGGTGTTCATCGTTCTCATTGACTTTTTGGTCTCCGAACTTTCCTAGAACGCGTTCACTATGTTCTCTCTGTACACCCACCCATCCGTTCATATCCCCCACTATAATCACTCTTTCGTTTGGATTACATACGTTCAACACGTTCTCTACTTCATTCCAGAAGTTCTCACGCTCCTGGTCTCTTTCTCCATTCACCGGTGCATAGCATGCAATAAGAAAAATTCTTCGAAACTCCACTTTCATTCTAACCCATATTACCCTGGAAGATACCAATTCATACTGTTTAACACATCTTTTCGCTCTTTCACTTATGATCCTCCCAACTCCTTTTGCGCCATGCACGGTCTCAACTCCTGACCATAGTGCCAGGCTGCCATCCTCTATCTCCACAGCATCCTTTCCTTTGCGCTTTGTCTCCGATACACACAGAGGTGTCTTTCGTACATTACATTCGCAATTTCAAATTCTTTACCATGCATACCTCTAACATTCACGTACCGACTCGCCATTCATTCCTTGCACGGTCCTCAGCAATGGGGCCTGTCTGTTTCGATCTTGACCGCCCCTTGTAGCCAGGTCGGTCCGAGGCAGTTGTATTGTTTTCTTGAATAATATCATAGCGAGCAGACCGGTTACTGGCCAAATCGTGCCCCGGACGATGTAGAGTACCTAGGTATAAAAATTGTTTTTTTTAATTACATCCGAAAAAAGTCCAATTTTTATACGGTGGTAGTATTCCACAACTTTTGTTGTGTTAGTAGTAGTAGTAGTAGTAGTAGTAAAATAGATTTACTTTCTTATGGGTATTTAGTATTTAGTACTTTCTTTTTGAAATATTGTCTAATTTTCTTCTAAACATTAGTCATTTTCGTACAACGTAGAATTACAGATACTAATTATTTAAGCAGAATTTTATAAATTCCAATTAAGAGATTAAAAATATATAATATTCTTGGACTATTCATTGAATTATTTTGTAAAATAACGAGTACTTACTTCAAAAGGGCGGAATATTGTAATCAACAAAAACGACATTTTGAAAAGAAAAAACTACTTCATTGGAATGGGAATTAGGCATTTTCAAGTACGTCACACTGACGTCGCAAGCTCCACCTCTAACAGCTGATCTTGGACAACTTGTGTTAGCGTTTCATAGGAACCTACGTGTTTTGCTGTGATTTTTGGGTGTTTTCTCCAGAAAAAATCGTGATAATTGACTTATTATAGTGTTAGTATAGAAGATATTTCATAGTTAATTAGTGAAACTTTATTTGTGTATATCATAGTGGGGTTAGATTTTATGAACACGTGTTCGTACCTTTACGACATTGCAATAGAAATTTGTAAGTACCAATTTGCTTGTGAAATACAAGATATTGAGCCTGCTTGGTGTTATCCGTATGAGAACTTTGATAGTGTTATGATGTTTATAGTTGTGCACTGTATTTCTAATATTTTTGTCTTTTGCAATTTAATTTCAAAACAATTTATAATTATGGTGATTCTTTTGGCAAATGCCTGCTTAAGATAACGTGGCATTGCTTTTATTAATTTGTCTCTTTAAGGCCATAGAATAAATTTACATAATCGAAAGTACATTACATTTAGTGTCGAATAGAAATTTTTAGAAATAGTTGATTGAGATAACGTAAAATCTTAACCTGAGTTAATTACTGAACTTGTAATTCTGGTGCTATTGTGATATAAGGTTTAATTAATTTTGTAAATATTATATTGAAAGCTTTATGGCTTGGTATTCCAGTATAGTAATAAATCTATAACATACACAAGACCCTTATCTTGAATGTAATTCTTTAATTTGAAGAGTTTGATGATAACTAACCTAAAAATCGCTGGAACTTTTCAATATTATGTAGGATAATTGTTCTCTTTATTCACGTATTTCTGGTGAATTGCATCAGTACAATCCTCATCTACAAGTATTAGCACAGAAAATAATCGCATCCCATAAGAACGTGTAAAGTTGTCTAACATCAGGCAAGGTCACACGTTGTGACGTCACTTGAAAATCCCTAATTTAGAGAGGTATCGTTCTAGGAAAAAAAATAGTAGATTCTTATTTAAAATAAGGCAACTTCCGGGAAAATCGGAAGTGATAGTCAGCTGTTTTTAATGGCAAAAAATGTATTTTTATTCACTAAATCTTCATCCCTAATTTCAAATTTCTATCACTTGTTTTAACAAAGTTAAGGTATGTATAATGATTTTGTTGACACCCGGTATATTCCATATACATATTTGAGTGTCTGTGTTTCGTTTTTAAAAATAAATCATTATTTCCAATAAATTCAAATTACCACACTAGAAAAAAGAACAATTTCTGCATAAAAATTTCTAGTAGCCATTCCCATAACAATTCATACTCACAAATGGGCATAAAATTTTACAACGCTTTGCCCACATACAGGGTGTTTCTAAATTCATGCCAAAAAATTCAGAAGGCGATTGCCGTATGAAGTTATGATGGGCCTTTCCTATAACAAAATGTCTTCAGCCCGCCCCCTTCCGCCCCCCCCCCAAAGGTGGTGAGTAAAATTGGGTTTTTAATTTTTTTCTCAAATTTAAGTAAAGATAGAAAAACTTGAAGTTTTGTAATTTCCGTGCACTCACAAAGGACTAACCACCGGTATTTTTTCAACATTCCTGTTACATTATAAGGGGATGAAATTAGCAACCCTTACTTTATTATTAGGGAAGAATCCCTATTTATTTAAAAACATTTCTTAATCAAAGTTTGTTTCTAGAACCAGTAGATTCGGAGAAAAAAAATAAAATACAATATCCTGTGTGATTTCCAACATTTATTATGAATAGTATTTTATTCTTGCATTTTACATCTTTAAGTGTTTTACACTCTCAATACGTAGTTCATTAGTTAGTAAAAAATAAAAATCATGGTATTGTATTTAATTTTTTTCCCCCGAATCCATTGGTTCTGGGAACAAACTTTAAGATTAAGAAATGTTTTTAAATAAACAGGAATTTTATGTAACACTTTTATTTCACAAAACTCAATCTCTAAAAAAATATTTAATATTAAATAAGAGAATTGATGTACGTTGAACATGCTAATGTTTCACACGGAGCCTTCTTTCCCCTACTCATTATATCAATAAAACGTTTACATCTTTTCAAAGCCTATACCTAGCTTAATTATATCCTTGAACTAATTTGTCTCAACTTCGATAATAAACCAAGAATTAATTTTTATTGCTAACCTTACATTCAGGAAAAAAATACATTTTTGTTAAATAACTTGGCAACGTTAAATTCTATATGTACGAATGTATACATCGTTGAAAAGCTTATTCATTAGGCTATGCAAAAATGTGATGATATACAGGGTGTTCCATTTAAAATAAAAAAGTTGATACCCCCTTACTTTTACGAATCGCCTTGTAGGTGCTAAAATATTTTTAAGTTGTCCACATATTGGAACTGTATGACTTTTGAATAAATGATTTTAATGAAAAATTAACAGCGAAACCACAATCTTCCGTCGCGTGACGCTTGGACACCCGGTATATGTATCTATAATTAATATTGAAAAATGATTATAAATACTGCAGTACACTCTTATATAGATAAATAAAACTTAGGCATGCAGAGACTTGTTGGTACATGTAAAAAGATGGGCGTAAGTAAAAGCGCAACTATTAGTCAATCTAATATATCATTGGTTTCAATTTTACTAGGATACTCCCACTTATTTTATACTCGATATATTTTAAATTAATTTAGTTCTAACAAAAACCATATTCCACGGGGAATACGCGTATCCCGATATACAAATACATAAAAAATAGATGTGACGTTATTAAGACACTTTACCAATGAATGTTTGTACCGTAATTAGAACTGCCGATCGTCTTTTGTTTTTTCCGTAGTGATACTAACTTTTGTTTTTCTTATGGACTCCATTTTGAATTCTTGTTTTTTTTTGATAATGTTAAAAAAGAGCTTTTCAACCATGTCGCATGTCACAAAAATAGTTCATTTACAAGGTGTTTTTGAATTTTCTTACTTCTAGTGAAGAAACTCCAAATTGTCAACGTCGCATTCAATAATTTTGATTACCATTCAAAGTCTTGTGTGAGAAAATGAAGCGTGAAAATGCTTGAGAATGAAATTAACTTTTATTATTAACTAATAACAAATAAAAACTAATTACTCAACAGTCGACATAAGATCTAAAATCTTTTATAATAAGTTTACCGTATATTGTTCTTTACACTTTTTGATTCCTTTTTCAAGAAGTTATGTAAATAAATTACACTTGTTTATGGTTTAACATTTAAAAAAATTATGACACCCATAAGAAAAACAAAAGTCAGTATCACTATGGAAAAAACAAAAGACGATCGGCGGTTCTAATTACGATAAAAACATTCCTTGCTAAAAAAGAGTCTTAATAATGTTAATAATGTCAAATCTAAAAAGCTGTCAGATCATGGTATAATGAGTTAATAACAAAAAACGAAACGGGCGATTTTCAATTTTTTTCAAATATCTAAAAAAGTAAATGCATGAGAACAATTTTGTACACTGATTGTATTTGAGACCATAATTCTCTAAAACTTTCCCCATTTAACCAACATTCTAACTGTAATAATAGCTGAGATCCCTATGGTGAGCATGGAGTTTGGGACACAGGGTATACAAATGTGAGGTTACATTTTGCTGTATTTGTGTTTTATATATTGTATTTTTGTACTTTTTGACGCTGTACGTGGTATAAATAAATACACTATCTCTTTCTCTGCTGAATTACATGGAATTTAAAAATCGTATTTTATTGTTTTGTGTTTTTACTTTGTTTTACATATTTTTTTAATGTTGTTCTTCTTGTTTGCTTTTTTGTGATATATAAACAATAGATTTAATATTCAAGTTTATAATATTGACATTCTTTTTTATTGACATTAATACTCCTAAGGTAGGTAGCGGTGCGTACTTGGAACCCTTATAGCGTTGCTACACCACTGCTGATGATGCATCGAAAGTTTGCAATGGCATTCCTTTTAACAGAGGCGCAAACGTCCATTCCCACATCGTTATCTGATATGTGTATAATTTCTTTACATTAAGCTGAAAATTCAATAAAAATAAATTAATTCATTGTCTGGTTTAACTAAACGTAAATTAACATTTGACAAATAATTCTTGCCCTACATTTGCATTACACCCATTCAATAATTCAACCAAAGGGGTTATTTTGTTTGAAACGGGCCTTAGAATCAGTAAATATTGTTACGCTACTGTATTTATATGTAGACTAAGAATGCAAAATAATATGATCATTGCATACTTACGTCGTAGCGTAACTTTCGCTTTCGTTAATAAAAACAAACATTTCTCCCCTCAATATTTTTTTTTCTAGATAAAACCATTGTTTTTGAATTGCTGGCTTTAGGAGTAATTGTGTATTGATACTCATCATTTTCTAATGCCTTACACTAACACGAGACATTGGTTAGTAATTGAAGTTAATTAAAATTTATTACTATCATTTCAATAAGAATGACTCAACTAAGTTCCCGTAGCGAATATGAGTATGATTCGGATTTAGATAACTTGATAGGTAGAAGAATAAAATAAACATTAATTAAGTCTATCAAGGATGTGATAACAGAAGAATGTGATCATTCACTCGTACTACGCCCTTATCTATATTACATAATTGCACACATATTTTGAAAACAATAATAAACATTCAAGAGATTTGAACTGACCTGGTGATTTCTCACCTATTCTACGATATGTAGGTTATCTCTTCGGGTAACAAATGGTCAAATAGAAAAAAAAGTATGTGTGTATGATCGAAATGTTGACATTTCAAGTAATCAAAATATTACACATAAAAACATAATTATTTGTGATTAACCTGCACTCATAATAGCTTTCGAACATTTACGATAATAGAAGGTTCATTTCATAAACTGTAGCGAATATGTTTCATGAAAGACAATATAATCATTAGCGACGTAATGGCAATGTAAGGGATGCACGTGTACTGATGCTGAGGGGGTTGAGATGACTACAATAAAAATCAATCGTATCCTTGTTTTAGGCGAATGTTTTCTGAACAGGTAATAGATTGGCGCCTACAGGAAGTTGACGTCGCTTAAAGAATTGGTAGCATCGCTTAAAATCGTTGTTCAATTCATTTTCTGTTATTCCAACATTTTCATAAACTGGAATTTTTTATTTACTTTCGAAATATAAACTCTCTGAGAGAAACTACACATTTGATTAGTAGCCGACACGAAACCCGCCTTTAGGAGTCATTTTCACTTTCTATCTCCACACAACTTGAAAAGCTTTCATTTTTCATTTCATATGATGATGCCTTACGCTGCGTTTTTCATATAATTGCGTTGGTATTATCGATCATATCATTCAGTTTATAAATAACTCAACCTTTTTAAATAGAGCGTGTATCAGTGACTGAATTTTGAAGGTGTTTCAATTCGACATATCCATGTTTAGCAAATATAATACAATATAGAAGGGTAGATGCTTTAAAAATTATCATTCTACCCTTAAAAACCCCAATTAAAACCGAAGTAGTTGTGCGTGCGCCGAGCATTTCTCGATCTATCGCTGTTCACAGCATCCCTCTAGTAGGCTCGGGAAAGGGTCCAGTCTTACTTCACGCGTTCCGCAGAATTCAGTGCTAAAGGTCGTAGGGGTCACCCTGTAAGTATATTTATAGTGCATGTGCAACGCTGCATGCTTGCACTTTCGAGTTCTATTCAAGTCTGCACAGGCTTTCAAATAAGTGGCGCATACGTGTAACGTTTTGAGCGCAACCAGAGCAGGACTATTAACGTCTTTGTTTTGTTCGTTATATCCATCCGTTTTTGCTTCCTCCGTCTGTCCTTCAACTTTACTTATTCAATAAAAGTTTGAATTGGGTTAATAAGCTTTGTGACGCGGAACAGGTTTTAAATGTATTCTAATTAAAGAGTTTCTTTCCATTAAATTTAGAAACTCACTTTTTTACACAAATCATCAATCTTTCAGATATTCTTTTGTAACTGACGATATTGGAATACAATTTTAAATGGATTCGTAAAACGATATAAAATTATAATCCAGTAATCCGTTGCGTTTCCTCTTTTTGCAAACCCCTGTATAATCTGGGGGTTGCTTGGTGAGCGGCTCCAGGGCACGCACTGGGGGAAAGTGATGCGGCGTCTGGACCAATCAATACTGGTTCAAGGACGCTCTCGTTGAACTTGCATAAACTTACTACACTTCATTATGTACTTATTAATTAGGAAATTTTCAATGATAACTAACTCTTGGCGTATTTATGTTACAGTCCCTTTTAAAAACAGCCGATCAATTGAAAATAAAAGGCCTCTGCGAGTCAGAAGATAAGGAACGTTCAACATCTCCACTCTTTATACCTAGAAGTTATTCAAGAATTTCTAAGGTATCTTCACCAATACACTACAGAAAATTAGATAGTAACAAGAGGCATAATATTCAAGACTTTCATGCAGGCAATTTCTTAGACCGAGAGGTTCAAGATGTTAAGGAATCTAATTTAGATGAACAAATTTCGGATTATGATAGTGACGCACCATTAGTCGTTGATGAGGGACCAAAAAGAAAAAAATTAACACTACCACAATCCAAACCAATTAACATGAGTAGTCATGGCCTTTTGGCGGGACAGGTATGAATAAATACTACTAACACAACACTACTAACCCTAACAACAACCTTAATAATATCTAGGCTCTATTCTCCCAGTTGTGTGATAATGACGACTTTCCACCCGAACCACCAGCTCCAAGTGCCACACCAGTGGGCCACGTTGACCTGCAAGACCACTCACCAACCCGTACGTTATTACAATCATCACATAGAACTGATTTGTCAGGTTTGTGAAATTTAATGAACAACTTTGCGTTGTAAGTTAAATAATTACAGACGTTCACATAAAATATGAAGAAATTAAAAAGGAAACCACAATTAAATTTGAAACTTTACGGTCGTACGACCACGATTCGATGATGGATATGGACGATCCTCATATGTCCGGCCCAGATCACTCTATGGAAAGTCACGAAGATGCTGAGAGAGCGATGCACTCTATGATGGTTACACCAGAATTAATGGGGATTATTCCGGCGGTTCTGGACGTTTAGGTTGGCTCTGTACGCTTAAATATTTTTAAAGCAATTTGTTTATTTTTTTTAGATATGTCAAATGGTGATAATCAGAGTAAAAGTAATGGACATTCGGATCACTTATCGAGTAGATCTCATGGCGGAGGACCTAAAACGTGGACGCAAGAAGATATGGAATTAGCTTTAGATGCCTTAAGAAATCACAACATGAGCCTAACCAAAGCTTCGGCGACATACGGTATTCCCTCCACTACGTTATGGCAAAGAGCGCATAGATTAGGTATAGATACACCCAAAAAAGAAGGACCTACAAAATCTTGGACTGAAGAAAATTTGAACTCCGCACTTGAAGCGTTAAGAACAGGAACGATATCGGCCAATAAAGCTAGTAAAGCATATGGTAACACTTGATGCATTTCTCAATTTAATGTGACCACTCCTGTTTTTTACAGGAATTCCCAGCAGTACGTTGTATAAAATAGCTAGAAGGGAAGGAATAAAATTAGCTGCACCTTTTAACGCGGCTCCCACGACATGGTCCCCGGAGGACTTAGAGAAAGCACTAGAGTCTATTAGGTCTGGACAATCCTCAGTACAAAAAGCATCAACTGAGTTTGGTATACCGACAGGTACGTTGTATGGAAGATGTAAAAGGGAAGGAATTGAATTGTCGCGATCAAATCCGACGCCTTGGTCAGAAGATGCAATGGGAGAAGCGTTAGAAGCTGTAAGGTAAATATTGACGACCTTAAGAGTTTGTTGGTATTATTGCAAAATAAACATAACCTCTATTCTTAAAAAAAAAAATTGTTTACACACAAATTTTTGATTGTTCTTCAGCAAACAATAGCTTCTGCGAGATATCGTGATGACACTACTATATTACTGTTAATTTGTTTGTTGCTGTATGAACCAATGCAAATGTCGACATTTATAATGGTGTTCTAAAACAAGCTTTATTAAAAATAGAATGTACAGGATGAGACAACTATGCCTTACTAGGACGTTGGTGTGGAAATATGAAATGTCTAGCACACGCTGTTGATTAAAATATTGGCATCATTCGATCATTTCCGAATATACTGGAAGTTGTTACTAATTCACGATATTTTAAAAAATGCGTCTCCATACTATTAAAACATGCTCATAATCCAAGTTTATACTTGGGGCCTGTTGATTTTGGAATGTACTTTTAATTAAGAATTTGTAATTATAGTTATCTAGTGTACATGTAATGTACAGGGTGTATTTTGGTTGCTTGCCGGGATTTTCCTGAGATATTAAAAAAAAAGCATAATTATTAGGTCCGTAAATGTTTCCTTTCGAGATAATGAGTATTAAAAGTGATGGTAATAAACCTTTACCTTTAATACAGGCATCGATAATGCTATGAAATACTGGATTGAATTTTGCTGCAAATGAGTGGAGACATACAAAGTAATGTCATTTTTTTTCTATTTTTACCAATTGCGTTCGCGAATTCTTTTTGTGCTGATTTTTTATACACGACATACATATATGGCAGCTCTCGTATTAGAGCCGCTGGACATGCTGATGTTCAGTGCTACCAACATAACTTAAAATATGATTGACGTCCTCATACAATTTTCAAAAATATTTTTAGTGAACTAAAAATTTTGTGTATCACACGTACAGAAACTATTTTAACGAGTATTCGCAGTTGCAGGATCTGCCTAACGCCTTGGCACGCAATTCTGCTCATACTCGCAAAACTATCTTTTCTGGCCTAGTGATATAAATAAACATAGAAAGGATAAATGGTTCGCTATTGTTTTTATTCTTAATGAGAGAATCAAAAGTTGAGCAACTGTCAAACAGCTCAGGAAATACACATTGGATCTAAAAACTAAACATATAACATGTATGTCTTTAGTATTTTAAAATAAACTATCAATCCCCCTAAGGAGCGAGTATTATTTAAAAGAAACAATTTTTTATCGTAAAAACATTTTAAAAAAACAATTCATTCGTTTTAAAATTACAATCGATTTCTGTTGAGACGTTGTACCTAAGTTACACTAAAAGGGCAAATTTGCAAAAAGAAATAGGCATTCCCATTTTAGATTGCAAGGCCCATCGAGGAGAAGAGTGTGGTTGATTTTGATACCACTAGATGATTTTGTGAGGCATATTGAACACTTACCATTTTCATATATCATATATCAAATCTGAAATATGGTACTGCAATTCATTTTTTGGTTTTTTAAATTTATTTTTGAACAAATGGAGTAATTTGGCCAGGATTGATATTTTGACACAAGAAATCATCCTACCATTTTTAAGGTTCTGTCTTTGAGAGGACTTTCCTGACTGATTTTAATTTTCGAACACGTGGTCCAATTGAGTTGAATTGTGGCTAATACTAGTGTTTTGCATACTATTAATTTTGGGGATGCTCCCTTATGTTAACATGGAGTCAAACCAAGTTTCATATTTTGGATTTTATGTATTTATGTTCAAAGGATTATACCAATTGAGTATGCGCTTTTTAAAATTATTCTTGACTATACGAAGTGTTCCAAAAAAGCAGAGCAAGACAAAGTTAGTATTTTTTAATGGTATTCCCCGTATATCATTCGTTTTTTTAAATTCTACGTGCAATTATAAAACTTTATTTATACAGGATGGAAAATTTTTGGTTTTTGAAATAATTCGAAGTTTATCCAAAAAATCGCCTTTACGGGTATAACTTTATTATTATGTACCATCTTGCTTGAAATTCAAAAATATTACTTTTCTCAAATAGAACAACCTGTGTAATTTTACGCTGTGTTAAAGAGAATTAAAAACCACACAATTCTTTATAAATATGTCTCGTATGCTATCTTCCATATCTTATTTTATAGTAGGAGACGTGACAGATATACGTTTATTAATATATCCCCATAAGAAAAAATCTAATGGGGTAAGATCACACGACCTTCGGGGCCACCGGACAAAATCTCTACGCTCAATCCATTTTTGAGGATAATTATCATCTGAAAGTTCACTTACCTCGCGGTGATAGTGCGAAGGGGCACTGTCCTGTTGCAGCCACAAATTCTGTCGTTCATCATTACTAAACATATGAAGGTCTGTGCAAAACTTCTTGGAGGAGTTGAAGGTAGATACGACTAGTCAGGGGAGTATTAAAAAGTACGGTCCAATAATTCTATTGTGGAGAATGCCACACCAAACATTAATGGACCTATAGTTTTGGTGTTGCATTTGTTGGATCCAAAATATATTGTCTAATGCGCAGTAGTACATATTATGACGATTAATAAAAGATAAAAAATTTGGCTTAATTTCGAGTTGAGCAATAATCCACTACCAAAAGTTTACTCGCCTTTTCAAGTCATCATTGCGTAATTCCTGGGGTACTTCAATATGGTAAGGATAATACTTATATTTTCTAGTTTGACAGTTGATTGTGATGTTTCACATGATGTTGCTATCTGGCGACTACTGACATGTGGGTTTTCTTCAATATGTAGCAGAATCTAAAGTTCTTTTTCTTGGTTCTGGTATTTTTATTTTACTATTGAACACACGCAACTGTCACATTTTTAAATGACTACCAAAATGCAACAACAATTTGACTGGTCATATATTTGTTATCTGGGAGATTGTTTTCATGGTTACTTCGAATAATCACAAGAAAAACCACTTAAATATTAAACAATATAGAAAAATCAAAATAATTCAAAAACAATGACAGATATGTATAGGGCTTACTGATGACGAATTGTGTGGTTTTTGATTCTCTTTAATACAGCGTAAAAATATACAGGGTGTTCTATTTGAGAAATGTGATACTTTTGAATTTCAAGTTTCGCAGGTTTGAACATATATTTTGAACATCGTGTAGCATTTATCTCTAATATTGCTTCTTCAAAACATAGGCGTACGCATGGTCTTTCCTTGGTTCAAATACAAAAGTTTTCCTAACAAAACACAAGATAGTACATAAATAATAATAAAGTTATCCCTGTAAATGCAATTTCGTGGACAAAAGTTGTAATATTTCAAAAACCGTAAGTTGGGAATTTCGTTGGAACACAGACTTATACAGTACTGTATTTTTGGGAAAATATTTTCGCATGTACAAGGTGGTCCAAAAGTAGTATGACGACATAAAATGGATTTGTTCAATGGTATACTCTGTATTTTTTTTGCATATTTTAGTTCTTTTTTGTGTTCTTCCTTATTTCCCAAAATTTTATATAATTTGCTTTCGTAGTTTACGAACAATAAATTAAAAACAAGAAAAATTGTTTTGTACGCCCGAAAGAATTAGAAAAAAACGGTTTTAGATCTGTTTTGTCTGAGCTACATAGTGTGAACTTTAATAAAGAAGTCTAACGATACATTAAATCGTTTTTTTATTTTATACAGGGTGTCCAAAATTTGATTAAAAAATTAAGATTTTCAAATGATTCGCCCTGTATATTATTTCACTATCTAATGCAGAATGTAAATACAAATATTTTTTTGTATTACAAGTGTATTAAAATTATGGACCGTTATCAAGACATTTACCAAAAACCACAAATATGCTCTTTTTATTAGTAAAGTATTAAACAAAATGTAGTCAGCCATGGAAAATTAACAATGTTTATTTAAAAAATATTTTGACAGCAGCTCATTTATCTTAAAAGATGTTCTTCCATTTTGTTCAAGGCATGTGTCTATTCTTGCTTGAAAGGATCATTCTACATCTCGGAGCATTGCGGGTGTAATTGTAAACGCATTGATTATTCTTTGTCGCATGTTCTGCTTAGTTGTTGGACGTTCCATATAAACAAGGTCTTTTACATACCCCCACAGAAAAAAATCGAGATCGGTTAAATCCAATCCAACGATTTTCGTAAGTGTTGTCTAACAAAGCTCTGACCTGTCTCGAAAAATGGGCTGGGGTTCCACCTTGTTCTAACCACATATTTTGTGCCTGCATATTTGGTGGTAAATTTAAAAGCAACACAGATAAATCGTTTGTTAAAAATTCGAAATACAATTGATCGGTAAGGTGACCGTTAAAAAAGTAAGAGAAGAAATTTATTGACCAACGATGTTGGTAGTCGATTTTTCGTATGATTCTTGGATTTTCCGTAGCGTAATAGTGAAAATTATGCTTGTTGACGAATCCATTGTTGTGAAATGTGGCATCATCAGAAAATTAGACGTTAATAAAAAATAATTAATCGAGCCCACTGACAAAACTCAACTCTACATTGAAAGTCATTTTCACTCAGAGCCTGGTGCAATTGAATGTGGTATGCATGAAAATGATGTATATTTAAAATTCTCTGAACTGACCTTTCACTTATCCAACTTCTTCTCCCACACGTGCCTGTGTAATGTCTCGATTTTCTGTAACTGTCAACAAAACTGCTAATTGTTTGTAACCGTTTTAATCCTTTCTTCCTTTTTGTAATCTACGCTCCCTGTTTCAAGAAAATGCTCGAGCAGTCTGCTAAAGCTTATTGGTTCTGGATGGCGCCTTTCGGGAAACTGAGCCGCATACATGCTACTTGCTAGAAAAGAATTTTTATCACTACAAGAATCATAAAATGAGTTGTTCCATTGAAAAATTCATTTTTTAAAATAAAGTATTATAGGCTAAAGTATCTATGTATTTCGTAAGCGTAATGTCAAAATTATGTGTTAATTAAACATTGTTGTTTTTCCGTGCCTGAGAAATTTTTTTTAAATACTTTGTTAACGAAATGGGTTTATTTGTGGTTTTTGGAAAATATCTTGATAACGGTCCAGAATTTTAATACACTAAGAAAAGCTGGTTTAAAAGTTGTCATCTTTGGAACCAAATTTTGGACACCCTGTATAAAATAAGAAAAAACTAAGATCTAAAACTGTTTTTTCTAATAATTTTTTCCAGATGTGCAAACAATTTTTATTGTTTTTAATTTATTGCTCGTAAACTACTAAAGCAAATTAAATAAAATTTTGGGAAATAAGGTAGAACACCAAAAAGGACTAAAATATGCAAGAAATACAAGGTGTACCATTAAAAATTGGTATAGGAGCTATGGATGCCTGAGGCACTATTGCAGAACCCTGTATAAACAAAGTGTTATAATTGCACGTAGAATTCAAAAATCGAATGATATACAGGGCATTCCTTTAAAAAAATACTAACTTTGTCTTGCACTCCTTTCTTGGAACACTCTGCATAGTCAAGAATAAATTTAAAATGCTCGTCCTACTAGCCATATAATATGATAAATATGTTTTATTGGCAATGTTATCCCATAAAGCACCAGTTTACTTTACACTATCGTTGACTCACCCGGTATGCAGTGCAGGTTGATGAAGGGCATTTTCAACAATTGCAGTAATTTATGTATAAAGAGCAAACCATTGAAATATGTTTTTATTTTTATTGAAATATTATGAAACGCTAATAGTTTTGGCATTAAAAAAACAAAACACGTTTTTTCAAACAAAAAAAAACAGTGGTATGCCACTTTTTCTTTAAAAAATAATTCTTGGTTACACCAACACTATTGATAGTAGTAGAAAAAATTTGACAAGACATAAAAGCGTATTTTTAAATTTTAAATCATGTAAATATTCACAATGTAGTACTTGAATTATTGTGGAAAAATATAATAATCAAATAATTTTGCATTTACGGACTTATATTTATATGACATGTTCTTCGCCAAAAGCTTTGTGAACTGCAACATGGAACTACCAAACAACCTGTATATAGAAAAGTAGGTGACAATTTGTTTTATGTTCTATACAACAGTTCAAAATTAATTTTATGCACGATTACATTATAATATGATAATTATAACCAAATTTCTTATATGTAATCGTTTTTTTAGTCTGCGGATGACATTATAACCCAACGGACTATAATGAAACGTCAAAAATTGACAACTATGAGGTTATTTAAAAATATTTACAATGCAATTATTACTATTATTCATATTTATATTCGGTGGTATCATTTCTCAATTTCATTCATCTTACTAAACCAAAACGTCAAATGCATTAAAAATTTGATATGCCTGCTTTTGTACTCGTTTTCATGGTAACACATTAATATCTACTATCATAAATGAATTGTATTTCTTTTGAAAACAATTAACATAATTCATTTTAAATCTTGAATGTATTAATCGTGCATCAAATTTTGTATGAGTAACTGGTTTTTGTAGTCCTACGGCGCCTCGACTATAAGAACCTCATTATGCCCTTAATACACAAATAACTATTATACAAATTACCTTGTGTGTAAAATCCTTTTTTTTCTAAGGTTATTCATAAATCGTAAAATGTAATATTTTAATACAAACATAAAACAATTTCACTCGAGTGGAATTCGAACCCACGGTCTCGTATTATCTAGACAAGAGCGCTTCCAACTGCGCCACAGAGAGACCGAATACCATTCGATTCACTCATTATGTATGTATAATTTTAATTTAGTTGTTATATTAAATTAAGATGGTAACAGTTACTATTTGTACATAGTTATGTGCCCACATATCACTACGGTTCCACACATAACAATCACGTAACAGATATAATTATCATTCCTATATGCAAATAGTGTATGAAGTGTAATAATGAACTCATATTTATTGTTAGAGTGTAAAGAGTGAAATGTCATATTTTAATATAAACATAAAAAGATTTGTGTGTGCAACCTTAGCGATGTACGGGTCACAGGACTATGTACAAATAGTAACTGCTACCATGTTAATTTAATATAACAACTAAATTAAAGTGATACATACATAATGAGATTTGAATCTCTCTTTGGCGCAGCTTTCTGTGATGCCGTGTGATAAGTAGTCACCTTATTAATTAAATGTAGATGTAAAATGGTGTTTACTATTTTAAATATCACATCGGCTGTTTAATTAGGTGCATTGGAACATTTCTATAAATACACTTTCGATCAAGAAATGAAAAAAACAACACGTGGCACATATTTTTTGACCTCTACTCAATATGTGCATAATAACCTAACCTGGAGGGTTTTGTAGGGGAGACCCTTGAAACTTTTGCCCCCATTTGTCATTGTAAAATGCAAATTCAGATTTTACAAAACAAATACGTAACTTGTATGTATTAATGTTTTTAGGATTCGTAATCTTTAGCCACCAAATCTCTACCAACCATCCAAGATGACAACGGACTATTGACAAAATTGCACTGACTCAACCGAACTTCTTTAGAAATCCTGTAATCGAACTTTACCAATGAATTGTGAGATATAGCAAGAAGCGTAATTTGAGCGCTTACTGGGGCGGGTGTCCTTACCTTGAAGGGACAGGCATACTGCTACGTCAACATTGTTCCTAAGCAAGTTACATCTATAGTCACAATTAAGTTCACATTTTAATAGTTTTTTTAACGTAGAAATATTTAAAATTGTATTTTAAAAATACAAAGAATTAAACGTGATTTGGTTTAAAGAGTATTTTAGGACTGCAGTACAATATTGTAGATTTGAAAAAATATTTCCTACGAAAGTTCAGAATTTTTTTGTTATCTTCTGATGGGAAGAACATTTCTTACGTTAATCAAAAAAACAGGTTTATGGCGGTTACAGCGTCGTTCATCCCGAGTCCAAAAAATAGCTTCCGTTAAAAGCTTTTGTAGATGCCGAATCTGTAATAACCTCATTTTGTGATGATTAGCATTGAATAGAGTGCAATTTGCAATTTGCGTATTTGTAATCTCCTCGTAAATTCTTTCGGTTGACGTCAATATTACTATACGGTGTCAATAAAAAAATTTGATTGGCCTTGACCTTCGACCTAGTAGGGGTCACGCGATAGAGCTCAGAAGTGCACATCTTCAATTTGTGTTTTGTATAAAAAAAACAGATTGAAAAACTGCTAAACCGTTTGTCCGGTAAATGTGGACCTTTAACCTCAATTTCTGAGAAATAGATTGTGTTGGGGTCAATAAAACATATTTGAAATCTCCCTAAAGAATGCTTTGGAATGACATCCGTACTGCTATAGATTATTGATTAAAATTTTTGTTGACCTTAACTTGACTGAGCAGGTTATCCTGTAACTGTGAACACGGATATTGACTTTTAACCTCAATTTGTAAAGAATAAGTCGTGTGTTCAGGTCAATGAAATGTACATTTGAAATCTCAGCTAAAAATGGTTTTGAATGACACTAGTATTATCATCTGTTATCCATTAAAAATTAACCTTACCCTTTTACACGATCGATGTCAAAATAGGATATGCAAATATTTAGTGGGTATGCTAACCATTAGCCAAGAGAGGACGGACTGACGTGCCGGATCGCACTGATATGATTGAAAACATAACATAACCTTCACGCCATTCCCTTGCGGGGTAGGAAAAACAATCCCTGCATCTTATTTATTTTTCATTCACAATCTGTCTCCAGGCTTTCTTTCTTTTATCATACATTCTACTGCATTCAGCCCAGTTTTACGCGGCCTATCATATATTTCCCTTGTTAAACTTGCGTTGTTCATTCTCTCAATGTGACCAAACCAACGTAATGTACTACTTTTATATCTAACCCATCATCGTCTTTTCCTCACCACACTCGGTCATTATGCATTCATTTTTTTATCTTGTCCCTTCTCGTTTTACCACATGCGCTTCTCAGGAATCTCATACCCACGGCATTTATTTTTCTTTCGTGCTTTTTTTGACATACCCATGCCTCACTTCCATACAGTATTGACGGGACAAACACGCTACTATAGATTGCTCGTTTCGCACTTAGGCCCATGCTCTCGTTTCTCATTATCGTCCACATACTTCCAATCACTTTCCTTCCAGCATTGACCGTTCGTCCAATCTCGCCATCCATTGTACCATACTATAGATTGCTCATTTCGCACTTAGGCCCATGCTCTCGTTTCTCATTATCGTCCACATACTTCCAATCACTTTCCTTCCAGCATTGACCCTTCGTCCATTCTCGCCATCCATTGTACCATCTGCAGTAAAAATTATATCCAAATATACCAACTCGTCCACTTGTTCCACAATTTTATTTTTTGAGTAAATACTCTACTCTCCTTGTCACCTTCCCGGTTGAGTACCACAATTTTAGTTTTGTTCACGTTTACCTTTAGGTCCATGCTTTCATAGACTGTATCAAACTTCCTCAGAGTAGTTTGTAGCTCATCCGCACTGTCACTTAATAAGACTGTCATCTGCGTACACCAGAACTCGTACATTTACGTCACCAACCATTACACCATTTGTATATGTACATGCTTGCCTAACACATTTATCTATGTGTACATTGAACAACCACGGTAAAATCACACAGCTTTGTTACACTCCTTGCTCAATATTAAAGTATTCACTCACACCTCCTCTCACCCTAACACATGCGCGGCTACCGTTGTATACTGCTCTTATTATTCCGTTTATTAGACCTTTACTTACGCCATATTCATTTAATATTTCCTACAGCTTCTCTATATTCATCACTCTATCTTATGCTTTCTCCAGATCTACAAACGCACAGTACAGCTTCCTTTTTACACTTAAACACTTTTCGATCAGATGCTGGAGGGCAACCATTTGATCAACACATCCACTCCCTGGCATGCGGCCACCCTGCACATCTCAAATCTTAATTTTTGTAGTTTCCCGTACTCTATCAATCAGTATTCTTCTAAATACTTTATTAGGCACACTAAGCAAACTTATTCCTCTATAGTTCTTGCAATCACTCCTGTTCCCCTTACCGTTATACAGTGGTACAATGATCGTGCTCTTCCAATCACTCAGCACTTTTCCACCATTAAGGCATACATTGAAAAATTCACACAATCTTCGTATAAGATCTGCACCTCCATACTTTAGCATTTCACCCGTGATTTCATCTACACCTCCTCCTTTACCATTTTTCAACCTTCCTACCGTTTTCTCTACCTCTTTTATCCCAATTCTCTTCTCAGTTTCATTCACCATTCCTTCTACATTTTCCTTATTTAACCCTTCAGTCCTATTTTCCTCACTACTGTTCTTGCCAGCATTACCTCGCTTCACAATCGTCCCATACTAATTCGTTGCTTGCATTAATCACCCCTGTAGCATTCTGTTTTGGGCCACGTTTTGTATTTTTGACCCACTTCCCTCAAAATCATTCTGCATTTTCTCTCCTTCCTTGTTGCCAGGTCCATCCGAAGCAATTGTATAGTTCTTTTGTGTAATTAAATAGCGGACAGACCGGTTACAGGTCAAATCGTGCCCCGGACGATGTAGCATTCCCTACTAACGGTATCGACCTTCTACCTGACAGTGAATTGCCTACTGCCCCGACAAATAAGGAAGTAAGAAGTAGAAATATAGGCAGAATCAAAAAGGATATAAATAATATAGAGCGTATACTTACTGAATAAATATATAAATATACGAAATACACTACAAAATAATAAACCGTTTCGAGTGATGATGCAACACTGGAATATAAAAATAGTTATCGATACCAAAGACAAACTTCAAATATGTCTAATCACGTCAAAATAAATAAAGTTAGGTATGTTACAGGTATATTTGAGGGAGGCACATGCAGCCCACAATGGTTGGTATTAGCACTAAATTCTCTTAGTAGGTTACTAAAAACATATGTATCAGTTATAAAATTACAGAATCATATATTACCCATTTGTTTTATGTAGACGATCTAAAGTTATACACACCAAATGAGCGTAAACTAACAACTCTACTAGAAACAACAGCATTGTTCTCTAAGGATATAGGTGTACAGTTTGGAATAAATAAATGCTCGTTATTACTTGGCAAAAAAGGCAAGATGACAGAAATTACAAATATAACTTTACCACTAAGCCTAATAAATTTTCCACCCATGCCAGCTAATACTGGTTTCAAATACCTTGCATTTGCAGTTGTTAAATGGATAGTCATAGACATACAAGCGATTGAGAGGAAAACCAAAAAGTTATTAATGGAAAAAAGAATGCACCATCCTAATGCAGCAAAGGACAGACTTTGTATACCAAGAGAAGAAAGAGAAAGAGGGCTTGTAAGCCTAATTAAACAAAAAATAAGCAATGAAAGAATTAATATCATACTTCCAACAAGAAATATGTCCTCTGTTACACAGGGCAAAACAGCCTATAAGAATCACTTCCTAATTTAATCTTTCAAATCGACAATTTAAAGCTACATCAGACAAAAATCATGAGATATAACCGAGGATTTCACATTTGCCATTCACGATCAAGTCATTGGCACCCGAAATTTAAAAAGCACATGGAGAAGTAAGAAATAGATGACAATTACAGACTGTGTTATGATATTTCAGCAACACTACAACACCGTTCTGCTGGTTGCAAGGTACTAGCCAATACAGATTATTTTAATAGACATAATTTTTCTGCCTCTCTTGTTCATAAATATATTATCAGTAAATATATAAGAAACGTGGATGATCCATATTACAAATACCACCCACTCACGATTGAGTAAAATGAAACAGAATGATAACAGACATTAAATCTATGGAACCTCAAGTAAAACAGCGATTAAAGATTAAGAAAAATATATGAATTTAACAGAAGAGAACAGAACAGTGTCATTTTCATTTTACTTCACTGCTATTTTTATCGTAATCTTGTAAATTGGGAAATTTTTCTGTAATATATGTTTAACCATCTCTCCTTGAAAAGTTCTAAAGAAGCAGTTCATCAAATCAATAAACATGTAAGATTACTCAATGACGCTGAAAAGTATCTGCAGTTTTTTCACTTTTTTTCTGCAGTACATCTTTAAATCATTTCTCCTCGAAAAGTTCTAAGGAAGTACTTCACCAACTATCATCATATCAATAAACGTTGTGTAAGATTACCCAATCATCATTGTGAATTGGGCTAATTTAATTACTAATATTACTAATTTTCACACCACTCATAGTTATATATGCGAGAGACTGTTTTTAGGAAATAAAATTCACTGAACGCGAAAGTAAGAGGGAGCAGTTCATCAAGAATATCAATTTTCAAGATTCACTAGGTCATCCTTGTCGTTTTGCTAACAACCGATAATGATTCATATTTCAGAATTAATTTTAGATATATTGACTCGTTTAGGTTCATGGGCACTGATTTAAATGAACTTTCGTCTTAAACTGAAAACATGAAAGAAATTACTAGAGCACACTGCTGCAACGATGTCAGTTTTAGTTTGGTTCCAAGAATACGGGTTTTTCCATACGAGGATGTAGATTCTTGGCGAAAGTTAAATGAAATGGGTACCATCAAGCTCTACCATGGTATCGACGACTAAGCATAAACTTGTTGGCAGTATCTTCTATGATAAGACCAAATTTGGCAGAAATGTTTAACCACTAAAAGGTAGTTTGATTAAAATTTCAAAGAAAAAGAACAAAATATAAACATAATTTTTATTAATAATGTATTTGCCCCCCACTGTTGGTTATACACTTCCCCACTCGTCATGGCATCGATTCTAGCAGATGGTCAATGTCCTTTGGGGTAACCTGTAATTCGTGCTGTACAGCTTGCAGCGTCTGCGGAGGATGCTGCAAGATTCTCAGTCTTCTCCTCATAATGTCTAAAACTTGTTTGATGGATGAAGGAAGGAAGGGAAGGAAGGGTCACGTATTTCATTCCCTCCCCAAGGGGGAGGGCGGGCTGTTTGAGCTTTCCAAGCTCCTTCAGCCACACTCATGGACTCCCAGCATACATACATACATTATGTATACAGGGTGGGTGTGTACTTGGACGGAGGATATCTCCTTAACTATTAGAGATATCAAAACCAATTTTGGTGTGGTAATACGCGATCATTAGACCTTCATTCTAAAAATATTTAGGTATATACAGGGTGATTGACAAAAATATGGCAGACCAAACCTGTTTTTTTTAATGGAACACCCTGTATATTGTTGCATGTTTGGATTCTCTGTTACATTTAGAATAAAAGTCTAGAAATTCGTATCTGTACCACTAACCGTCTTTTGACTATGAAACCTATTATCAATTAGTATCTACTTTTCACGGGGAATCGAAATGCGAAAAAATATACAGGGTGTTGCATTTGAAAAAATTGAGAGGAATTACATTTCGCCTAAGTTAATCATTCTGTATAGTTTTACATGTTTTCGAAAAATTTCCCAGTTTGTTTGTTAGTAGACTATTATTAATAGTCGGTGGTATAAACAGATTTACAAAATAGTGGTGACAACGCTCGCATCGTGGTTCCAAAGTTAACTCTATTTTGGTACTAAAGTGACGATATCTGCAGAACGGTTAATGATGCAGATACAAATTTCTATACTTTTATTTTAAATGTAACGGTGAATCCAAAAATGCAACAATATACAGGGTGTTCCATTACAAAAAACACAGGTTTGGATTGACATATTTTTGTCAATCACCCTGTATATACCTAAATATTTTTAGAATATAGGTCCAATGATCGTGTATTACCACACCAAAATTGGTTTCGATATCTCTAATAGTTAAGTAGCACTCCTCCGTCCACGCAGTAAACACCCGCCCGTTATATGCATGGTGGGATTAAGGATGGGGGTGGCCAGGATAGGATAGGAAGGAACGGAGCTAGAATTTTGAGGGGAAAATACTACCCAGCATTCGCCTACGTAGCCGATGGGCGAAATGTCAACATATCTGGGTGGAAATGGCAAGAGATTAACATTATCCTCGGCAAATCGGTCCAAAGAGCGTCGAGCAATATGGGGACGGGCATTATCCTGCTGCAAAAATTGGTCTACCAACTACTGAAAAAATGGAAGCGTATGAGGTTCTACCACCTCATCCACTTATCGTTGGATGTTCAAATTGCCTCGGATGAATACCAAACGAGACCTACTCCTATAAGTTATAGCACCCCATACCGTAATCCCTACAGTTTGGTGCGCATCCCTCGGAACAGAAAATTGAACATGTCGACGTTGTGCACGTTTTGGTCGACCCTCATACGGTCATCATGCATCCACAAACAGAATCGGGATTCATCAGTGAGCACCACCCTATTCCACTCTTGGTTCCAGTTCAGTGACAACCTACACCACTCTAAACGTTGCCGTCGAAGTTGAGCCGTTAGTGGTAACACAAGATGTGGCGATAGGATTGCCGAAAGCTCTGATTCTACGGTAAACTGTTCGAAGGGTTACAGGACGACCTTCGTTAGCTAACCATTGATCGGCAATTGGTCTGGTACTTGAGAATCGGTCTCTTGTTACCATAAGTTGAACATGACGGTCCTACACCTCATTTGTTCTTGGCCCCCTGGTTCCTCTTTTGCGGCGTTCCTGACTCTCACTAGTCCATGCCTAGTAGCAGCGTATGATGGTGGTTTGGTTCCGGTTAAGGCGATTTGCGATTTCTCTAAACGAAAAACCACCTTCGCGCAAACCAACAATATGACTTCTGTCGAATTCGCCTAATTGGCGGTAATTTCCACATTGGTGCACTCTAGGTATGATCACAGCCTCAAAGCAAATAATCACAAGCGAAAATAATAAAGAATTGAACACAATCTCGTGCAATATACACCAGACAAAATTGTTCCAAAAAACCGAGCGAACTGTCAGATAAGCCATTACCACTTGATCCATATGAATAAAATTTTAATCAATTTGCTACCTTTTAGTAGTTAAACGTTTCTGTCAAGTTTGGTCAAAAAATTCCTACCCCTTCTTGGTGTTGCAATTTCGATGTCACTGGGTATATGTAGAACTGATGTAAATTCATTAGTTCTACATACATAAAGACAATATTTACATCGATTGGGGCTTGTATCTCGATAGTGCAGTTGGTTAGCGCGGTACTCTAGCAAAGTACAGGTCGTAGGTTCAAATCCTACTCGAGGTAAACTTTTTATTTATGTATTTTAATAAAATTAATGATTTTAATTACATATTTACTTCTGTACTTATTCGTTCATAACAAAAACGTGTAATAAACTAAAGTAATATTTGCAATAATAATTGCATCTAATACGTACAGAAAACAATGATTGAAACTAAACTATCTATGGCAAACTTTTCAGATACGGGCTAGATGATTTGAAAAGGTCCCCGTTCTACCTATCTGGGGGTCTCAATAATTCGGAGACGGGTATAATTCCCTCGTCGGCCACTTGTGACCAAAAAACTTATAATTCAGTTTATACGACATTTTTAAAAGTGTCATTTCAACATTTCGGTTTTTTAAGTCAGCAATGGAAATAATTTTTCCTACATGGTAATGAACAAAAGCTTTCACTTTAAACTGAACCAAATAAAATTTATCTAGTTTTATATCTCCAACATATTCTAAGGGTGCTTGATCTATACCAGACTCCGCCTCCTGTTCTAATTCTTCAACACTAAATCCTTCATTTTCAATTTCTTCTTGAAGTATGTCGTCTTCAACAATATTTGAAACATTCTGATTTTCTTTGATGTGACCTACAGATATGCTTTTACCCGGTTGGACATTAATCTTTTTTTCTTCTGTCTATGTGTTGGCACAACGACAGCGCGAAACTCTTCTAACACTTCAACTATGGTCGACGACACATGTCCCTATGCTGGTAAACGTTTCCACATACCTTAAAACCAGCCTGCATTTTACTGACACTTCACCGCCTGGACACAATTTGGTCTATAACTTATAAAGTAACTCTGAAAATTCCTTTTTGGTTAGGGTTTGTGTTAGTGGGCCGTAGAAAGCAACGGCTAAGGACTGAAGGAGGTGTGTAGAATTGGCCGGAAGGCAACAAAACTTTGCTGTATTTTTCGCACTCCAAATAAAACTAACTCCGTACGGTGACTGGACACGCTGTCTCCAATAAGAACTTTGATTCCTGGCAGTTTTTTTTACAGCCGATAGAAAAAATTTGTTGAATCAGTCATTGAGTGTGACCACGTATGCTGGTAATACTTGCTCCATTGCATTTTCACAAAACATGAGTGAGATGGCACTTTTTGAAAAAGTCCTTGATTCTTTCGGAATATTTTACCTCTCGTTTAAATAAACATTTTTTAAGTCCTGGGTTGTACGAAAAGTTTGTTTCACCATAGTTGAATATGTGCGCTGACTCAATGCCTTGTCAAAGTAACACAGAATCCCTTCACCATTGTTGCCAAAACGGCGGATCTATTCTTCTTTATATTTTGCCAATTTCGTAGTTGTATGCTTCTTGTGTCTCTTTAAAAATCCTAACGCCCAGTCCTAAGATGGAAAATCATCTTCCGGCCTTGGATAGGTAACAGAACATCAGTTTTCTTGTGGCTCTTAAATCTAACGGGAAACCCCACTCTCCCATGCTCTGATCGTTCCTAATAACATTAGTTTCCTATTCATCTGGGAGGGAAAGGGGAATGCCAATCTTTTCGAAATGCATTCCTCGTTGTTTGTGACTAAAGGTCCCTAGAGAAACCTTATATTTTTCAGCTGCTTCACGCAGACATTTTTTTTTTGTTTTTATCTCCTGAAGAGCTTTCTCTAAGTCTTCTGGAGTGTACTCGGCATATTTTCCTGAACCAGTTTTTTTTTGTAGGTTCGGACCATTTTCTGCAAGAAAAACCACAGTAAATTGTGACATGGGGCTTCACAATGACTACACGCATTCTTGTGATAAAAAATACATTTTGAAAAGAGTTGGTTCAAATACTTACGACTACACCGTCAAAAGTTTGCGGACCTATTAATATTCCAGTTTTATAGGTTAAGACTGAAATGTCAAAGTTCCAAACTTCACAAAAATTATTTTAAAACCAGTGTTGCTACACCAACTCTAAAATATGTCACGCAATGAGTGGTTAAACTAAATGTGGCTAAACTTAATGGTTATTTCACAATCGATCAAAATAACAATTTTTTTTAAAGTACACCGACAAAAGTTTGCGGATCTCTTAAAATTCCAGTTTTGGTACGGGTCAAACACTCACTAGAGCATCAGCCCATAAAGGTAAAGTGCAAGCAACCAACATAGCTCAGTGGTATGAACGGGGTTCTTATTTATTCCTCCAAAAAGGCACTCGCCACCACTCAACATCGTCCAAATCAAGAAAATAGGCCACCGGTTAAATAAATTTATAGCGGTCAAACGTCATGAACTAGATCTTAAAATAATGGCCTAACAGGAAACCATAATGCTCACTTGAAAGAAAACACACCTCTACCTGAACTTCTACTCCAAAAATCTCTACGCCAGGCTCACCTAAACTCAAATAAAATCCTAAGCTTCATTTAAAATCCGCCAAATGGCGATAATAAAACTCAAAACTCACGATACATTTCGATATACTTCGCCGTAAAATTATTGGCTCAAATAACCAAAATGACTGGTCGATACGGTAATTAAGTATTCAATTTACAACGAAAACACATCACAACAACATAAACAAACGCGTCCAAATATTTATAACGGCACTATAATTTAATAAACGTCAAAATGGGGGTCGTGATACCTAATGCGAAAAGTGCACAGCTAAATTCCCAAACAAGTAAAACAAACATGCTTACCTTTAATTGCAAACCAGGAAAAACGGTGAATTCAGCTTGTATGTTGATCCCTAACTTCAAAAGTAATATTTGCGAATATTCGCAAAACCAACACTAGCGTACAACAAAACACAGCTGATAGATTAACGATCTATTCACTTTAATTTACGTTAAGTTAAACTTAAAATGTATCTTCAAATTCAATTGTATCAACCAAATAAAACAACTAATTATCTCATAAATTGTTACGTTAAAGCTTGTATTAAAATATTGAAAAGTTATCGAACGTCGTCACTATAAAATCGCATAAATCCAAAAATTCTCGTGAAGCAAATAAATTATTCGGCAACCTGAACCTGAACAAATTATCTAATCTTTTAAATTTTGATCAAACGCAATTAATCTAAACCAAGTAAAAGAAATATGATCACAACTCTTTTGTACATTACAGGAAATAATACCCAGTTCATTGACACTATGTATATATGAAATCAATTAGTCATAAACACTTAATGCGATAAGACAGATATTAAAAATATCAACATTTTCGTAAAATTTTATAGATTGAAATTGATTGACGCTTGTAAGTTCAATATTCACAGTACCAAAATAACTGTTACTAACGTCGATCACATAATCGTATTCATTCGTTCAACATACAAATAAAAAAAACACTTTATTGAAATTGTCAGTAACACATACAAATAAATTTACGGAAGTATTTCCCTTAATTTTGAATAAGCATACTCGTCAATTGACCACTTAAATCCTTCCCTCTTCCTTGTACTACAATGACGTAGGTTTTCTGCTAACGACCTTCTAGTTATGGGATCTGTAAAGCATCGTCTGCAGCTTATCCAATATCGTAACCAACCTTCGACAGCTTTTCATATTGTAAATTTCGCGAGTTTATTAACGAAAGTTACATATTTAAACCGAAGCAAATTTTTATTTACACTACGTTCTTTGACCCTTGTTTATGTACACATTTGTTAAAACGAAAGTTATATTTACACAAAACAGCGAGTCTTCATTCGTTGGGTGTTAGATGTATGCGCGAATGTAACAAATACAAGAACTTTTTTACCAAAAATCCGCAAACGAAATGCGATAATAGTTCAAAAGAATTAAGGATCAGTACTAATCAAACACTAGATCCAATTCTATGAAAGCGAAACTGTCACTACTGACAAACGATAAACGATACAATAGTTCCGGGGTGAACGAATCTTCAAAATATCCCGAAAAAATGAAAGGAAAACCTCCTACGGTAACAATTCAAATCACCTCCCGTAATGCGTAAATAAGTTTAACCTCCTTCAAAGCATTTCGCACGCACACGGCAAAAGCCGCAACAACAACCTGATACTTCTACATTTTAACTAGGACTGATTAATGCTTCTTTCGGTTTCTGCCATCATGAATTTCATCTCACTTAACCAATCATAAAAAAACATTACCTCAAGATAGTAAGGGATGTTAACACGATATGCATCTCGGAAAACGAACGCGAGAAAATTACTTCATAGAAACATTCCACTCTGAACCAAATCTCACGGTAAGGTATGTTTTCATCTACTAAAACCTTTCGGCAATCAACCTTAAGCCGTCGTATAATAACAATCACCCTTTTTGTCTCTTAGAATAAAAATTTATCAAAAACCAGCGACAGACTGTCACTGAATGCTTTTAAATCTGCCAACATGTTTTCTGACGCAATCTTCATACAAAGCAACCATTTTTTAATGACGCAACTTCAGCTCCCCCAGCTATACTTAACAATACCTAAAAGATAAATAGGAATAACCATCATTTACACCAAAAATGAGCTCCCATCTAAAATCTCTTATACTAAAAGCGGAATATCAACGTGTGGAAAGGTATCGTAATTTAAAAACTTCAATCTTATAAAGGCAAACAATCCGAAAAACGTATGTATCATTTACAGAATCGGGGAAACTAAAATGTACTTCAATTTGTAATAAAACATTCAGATATCTTCAAACAACGTAAAAGAATTGTAATTAAATTAACACTTCCATAATGTATTGTCCAACCCGACAAAACACATTATAATACGTGTCCACTTAAATTTGAAAAACGAAACCATCCTGTCCTGAATCAACGAGCAAACTAACACAAATAAGTATTTTTTCTACGACCATGTACGAAAGTGATTCATATCGCACAGTTAACCGTACAGAAAATAATACTTTCGCACGCTAATGCGTTTTACTTCCTTATTGTATGCAATACGAAAGTAAAAAACACGTGTACCTTTTACTTTCGCATTGCTTTTCTATAAGTAGCAACTACCGGTTGTCATCAGCCTGACAGGGAGTTCGGTCGCATTTAAAGTCGTCACGCTTACTGCTATTCACATAAAGTATATTTTGTAATGTGTTTAAATTGTGATCAATAAAACATTAAGGAGACTGTCTTTTTTCATAGTCGTAGGAAAGATAGTGTATATTAAACCCGCACGATAGTGTCTGTCCTGTATTCGCGGGATTCTCACACTCGGGCTGACGCCCTCGAATGAAAATTCCCGTTTGTGCGATATCTACCAATTTCGTAGCTCGTTATGTAATGTATACTCAGTGACCTGGAAATTGCAACCCCAAGAAGGGGTATTAATTTTTTGGCCAAACTTGACAGAAACGTTTAACTACTAAAAGGTAGCAATTAATAAAAATTTCATTCATATGGATCAAGTGGTAATGGCTTATTTGACAGTTCGTTCAGTTTTTTCGAACAATTTTGTCAGGTCTATATTGTGCGAGATTGTGTTCAGTTCTTTATTGTTTTCGCTTGTGATTGTTTGCTTTGAGGGTGTGATCACACCTAGAGTTTTTCGTTTGGAGAAATCGCAAATCGCCTTAACCGGAACCAAACCACCATCATGCGCTGCTATAAGTCATAGACTAGGGAGAGTCAGGAACGCCGCAAAAGAGGAACCAGGTGGCGAAAAAGAACAAATGAGTTGCAGGACCGCCATCTTCAACTTATGGCAACAAGAGACCGATTCTCAAGTACCAGATCAATTGCCGATCAATGTTGAATTTTCTGTTGCGACGCATGTGCACCAAACTGTAGGGATTATGGTATGGGGTGTTATAACTTATGGGAGTAGGTCTCGTTTGGTATTCATCCGAGGCAATATGAACGCCCAACGATATGTGGATGAGGTGGTAGAATCTCATATTCTTCCATTTATTTAGCAGTTGGAAGACGCAACTTTTGCAGCAGGATAATGCCCGTCCCCATATTGCAAGACGTTCTTTGGATCGATTTGCAGAGGATAATGTTAATCTCTTGCCATTTCCACCCAGATCTCCCGACCGTTCGCTCGTCGAGCATGTTTGGGACATTATGGGGAGAAGACTGAGAATCTTGCAGTGTCCTCCGCAGACGCTGCAAGCTCTACAGTACGAATTACAGGCTACTTGAGGCACAATACCTCAAGAGGACATCGACCATCTGCTAGAATCGATGCCACGACGAGTGGATGAGTGTGTAACCAACATGGGAGGACCAACCCATTATTAATAAGAACTATGCTTATGTTTTGTTCTTTTCTTTGAAATTTTAATCAATTGTTACCTTTTAGTAGTTAAACGTTTCTGCCAAGTTTGGTAAAAAATTCCTACCCCTTCTTGGTGTTGCAATTTTCATGTCACTGAGTATTACGCAATTTCCTTAAGATTTTCACACAACGTGACAGTTTCATAGGTTAAGACTGAAATGTCAAAGTTGCTAAGTTCAAAGAATTATTTTAAATCCAGTGTTGCCACACAAGCCCCAAAATGTGTGACGCAATGAGTAGTTAAACTAAATGTAGCTAAACTTAATGCTTATTTCACTATCTTTCAAAATAACAAAATTTATTTTTTTTTCAAAGCAGCCACGCGGTTCAAAGTAACTCCAATTGACGGTAATACATAAACAAACACGTTTAACGTGACATAGGCTATCCGCTTGATAATAACATTGGCAACACAATAACAACTAAATTAGTTAAATATCAAGAACTCAGACACGAAACAAAAGCTGTGTGGAAGTGAAACTGTAGGTCTCGTGGCAATACAATGTTTGACACGGTAAAGATGCTTTACTAAACGCATAGAGATTCCTGACGTTTCCGTTTGTGTCTAGATCTCGGCCCATAAATACAAACAAAAATGATAATTATTACTCATAATTAAAATACTTATCTTTTGGGTAATGTAATCATGTGTTTTTATTAATTTTTTACAAATTTAAACGTTTCGACAACAGTTATGGTTATCGTCCTTAGTGAATGATAGTTTTAAGAATTAATTAAGATGCCCAAAAAAATATGTGATATTTGTAAACGTCAATGTAAGCCTGCTATAATAGTTAGGGAAAGTATATGAAAAAATCAACTACGGAAACCGCCTTGAAAACGACAAATCGAAAGCCTCTCTAATGGACCAGGCTAACAATGAAAAATGTCACAATCAAAAAACAAATTTAACTTAATCAAATTGTAATTTTTAAAAGTATTCATAGCTAAAAACTTAACGTAGCAATTAAATATCTAGTTAAATCATCAATCCAACAAAGAAATAAATTTTCGTTAGTATTTAAAGACTGTAATCGTTATTATACAATGAAAACATAATGTTTAATCTTATCTTAAATTTAACTACATATGTTAATTCAATGCAATACTATGATAACTTAACACACTTAATTATGATACGTAGGTTGTTCGATATGTATCCGGAATTGGCAACACTGGTATTGCTGGGCAACATCTATCACAACACATTGTAACGTTTGACCTTTTTTATGATTACACGTACCTAAAAAGTTGTGTGTTACGGACGCGAATTGTGCTGTTCTCTGACTTGAAAGTCTTTTGTTAGTCAAGAAATGCAGTTTACTCGGGAACATTTTCGGGCGATGAGTTTCTACGTGGATTAACTCAACAACAGTGCATCGATTAACTCACTTCGACTTTTGGTGATGAAGCACTATCGAATACAACTGTATATCACTGGTTGAGTGAATTCAATCGTGGCCGTCGTTTGCTCACAAACGAATTTAAAGGTGGTCGTTCAAAATCAGCGCTGTTGTGTCCAAACACACGAACGTGCACGAACTGATTATGCAAAATCGTCATGTGACATACCGTGAGGTACGGCATCCATGGGCATTAATAAACATAAAAAACATAATCGTGGTACGTCAAGAGCCGTGTAGAACGTCTACACAGGTGACGAATCTTGGATTTATGCGTACGAGCCCGAAAGTAAACAGCAATTACTGTTGGGATCTTTCAACATGAACCAAACCCAATCAAAGTTGTTCGCACTTCGCAGCAAAGAGTCGTCTGTTTTTTGTTTTGGAATAAATGGGCATGTGGCTACATTGCCACTGGAGAATCGTAAAACAGTAAATTCTTAATGGTATACAATTATTTGTTTGCCACAAGTCATTGAAGAAATCACAACAAAAAAAAACAACGCATGCAGGATGATTCTGCATCATGACAATGTAAGCTCGTACACAGCGAGCGAATATTTGAACAACCAAAACATCGAACTTACGGGTCATCCACCATACAGTCCTGACCTGGCAGCCAATGATTTCTTTTTGTTCCCGTCCGTGAAGAATAAACTACGCGGTCAACATTTTTCGACACCAGGAAAAACCGGTTGATGCGTTCAGAATGCATGTGTTGGGTATATCACAAACGGAATGGAAAAAGATAAGCATTTTAATTAATAATAATACTTATTTGTTATCAGTTGGTGTTGCACATGTAAATACATATAAATGTATTACAAATTACATCCTACATACAATAAAGAGTCAACCTAATGCAGGTAATTATTCAATCAATGAGAAAATACTCATGTATTTATAATGCTCCCCTACTTTTGGGTGCTATATTTATATTGCGCCCTTCTGGTTTGGTAACCCAACGCGGTTTTACTTTGCCTCGGCTTTGCTCAATCGGGTTTATTTTATAAACGGGGTGTGGTTCGTAGTAAGTACTGGATGGGCTTAACACTGTAACCTTAAATAAAAACCGTAAAGCATTTTTAAAATGTATATTAAAGAAATATCAACAATAAATAAAATAAAAAGGTAATTAACAAAATGTATGGGGGAACTTCTTTGTCCGGGTCTGGCGGCTGGTTCTCCTGGTTGGCGGCCAGTCACTGTGTGCGAAGTCGCTTCTGTGAACAAAGATAGTCTTTTAATCTATTCCTTACCTAAGAGGTAAAATTGAGATTACGGTCCTGCATGTACAGTAGCGAGAGCGTTGCCCTTGATACCGTTGTTGGTCGGGGCGCCAGCGCAATGAACTCGAGTCGGTGTGGGGATTGAGGAAATCGATATCGTACTTAGACTTTAGTAACTCTGGAGCGCTGAAGCAAGGATGTCCTCCTCTCGGGAAATAATACACGCGAAATGCGCGTATGCAAACGCGAGATCTCGGGACGGTCTTTCTTTAATTATAACCGGTTTAATGTAGGCAATTAGATTATTTATCTAACTAAATTAATTACTGATCTCTATACTAAGTTTAATTATTTATAATTAATCAAGGGATCAAAACTACTTAATATTAAAACTACTCTAATCGGTTTACGTAAAGATAGAAAAATCTACGTACTCTCTAATTTATTTACAAACGTTCGTGCACCAGGTATTTACGATGGTTCGGTGGACGACAAATTTATTATACTATAGATTATGGAGGTACTCTTCTGCGATTCACAGACACTGTATGGTTATTGTGTTTGTCTGTAGGTAGTGTATGAGTTTCGAGCGGATTTCAGTAATGCCCAGAAGACGTAGGCGACGGCCTGTCTTTACTGGATATACTAAGAGAAAGGTCGTAGGTCTTTACAGCCCTGTAACAACCCTTCACCCTCAAGTCTTTGTGAGATACGGCGGGGCTACCCTGCGTGACTCTAGGTGTACTTTGTAGTGGCGAGTGACGACGGGATCTACCTTCGTGGCACTCTAGGTGCTAGTGTACTTGGTATTACGTCGGGGGTTACCCCTGCGTGCTACTCTAGGTGCTATTGTACTTTGTATCTGCGAGTTACGTCGGGATCTACCCTGCGTGACTCTAGGTGTATTTGGTATAACTCCTGGAGGCTCAGCCCGGAATTATTTACGGTCTGTAGTGTTTGAGTGTAAATTGTTAGATTGTATAACTTTACAACTTACGTGTCTATCAATAGCAGTACAGAATTGAACTTTAGGTTGCCCGGTGCGTCGTGGTGCGCGTTATCGCCAGATCGCGAAGGACTCTTCGTCGGTGAACAACAGGTCGGTGCTTACACTAAGCAAACGGAGCGGCTGCGGCTACTGGTTTCTGGAACGGCTTGACTTGAATCTACGGAGATTCATTCATTCTTATGCGCGTCGTGAGTTTATAAAGGTGCATCTGTGGGCGGCTTCGCGGCTACCGTGCGGGGAAAGCCGTTATGTGATTGGTTAAAATCGTTCTGACGTGCAGAAACTTACGGTTTCTTAGAAATACACGTCAGCGGTGATGAATAAATTATTCGTTGTGCAATATCGCGTAAACTTATGAAATCTTACATACAGGATGGTCCGCACCTAATTTATTGTAAAACACATACGTACAGGACGCTGGTTCTTTACATATTAAACGTGAGTTAGGTACTGAAAGTGTAATGCTGAAAATCTAAAGAGACATAAGAAAGAAAAATAGAAACTTGAAATCAAACGTCTTCTTTTATTGTATGTTAACCAAGCCAAATGGTATCACACCGTCAAACATGAGTAGAAGTAGAGTTCGTTAACATAACCTAACCTGTTCAACATCAGCTGTTAAGCTATTAAGGAATTGCAGAAATGAAGTTCAACGTTTTATAAACTTTTAATTACACTCAACAGATAGACAGAAAATAAGAATAACTTCTGGCAAGATTTTTGGTTGTTAATCTTAGCAATTATCGGATAGGTAAATTCTTAATACAACGTGAAATAAATAAAGCGAATAACTACATCTATAAGTTGAATAGTAGCATTTTGAAACTACTTCTACTAGTAATAAAAATGTATTTTACGCTCATCAAGCTACATTAACAATATACGCTCGACTCTTACATGATAATGTATCACAGCTTGAAAGCTTGTGCAAAAGAAATTCGTTCATAGCCTAAAAAGTCTTTTGAATCAGAGGTTCTCTTAAATTTGATGGAGCTTATTATACTACATTTATGGGTCCATGAAGTGTTTATTGTATCCCTATTTTTATTTAAATATTAGTGTTGTAGGTTTACAATATTCATCAAGTAGAATATATACATACATACATACACACACACACACACACACACACACACACACACATATATATATATATATATATATATATATATATACACACTGTGTCTCTTGAATTTCTGGACATAGGGAATTCCCATGTTAAAATAAACTATTGTAAATATTGGCTCCCCTAATTATTTTACAGTAAAATGTCAAATGTAAAACTCCTTAAGGAAAAAAGGCTACTCCTTATGTTACAATTGCATTTACATTTGGTTCATCCGTTTTCGAGAAAATTAGGAAAAACTTAAGGGCGTTTTCGTAACCGGTAACGTTAATAAGCCATGTAAGTGTCAGGATAAATACAATAAGGAGCACAAATAAAATAAGTCTGTTATAAACAAGAACATGGTACTCTAAATAAACAAATTAATTATGAAAATTGGAAAATCAATAACAAAAAATCATCATTTCTACTATTTGATCAAGTGTTCAAATAAATCTCCTTTTGCAGCTAAACAATATCCAAGTCGATCATAGAACTCTCGCCGAACGTTTGCGAGCATGTACGGGGAGACTTCGTGGCTGTTTGCTAAGATTGCTTCTTTTAAGTCGATCAGACTGTTAAACGAGTTTTCACTGTTGTATAATTTGTTTTTTAAATAACCACAGAGGAAAAAGTCACAGGGAGCCAAATCAGGGGAGCGTGCTGGCCAGTTTATGGTACCACCTCGACCTATCCAACAGCCCGGTACGATTACACTATTGTGTGCGGGACACTCATCGTGCTGGTCCTCCAGGTTCAAGTCTAACAGCGCTGGTCCAATTTCTTCTTGAAGCAGCTGAAGATAACGCTCTCCAGTCAACGTACCATCAATAAAGAAAGGACCTATTAATCTATGGCCCAGTATGCCAATCCATACATTAATTGTGTTGCGATATTGACTTCTACTCTTTATTGATAAATGCAAATTTTCAGTATTCCAGTAACGAAAATTTTGGCGGTTATGAATACCATGAGTTGAAAGAGAACATTCGTCGGTGAATAAAATACGACTTCGAAAGTTTCTATCTATGTTTGATAACTCTACTAATCTTTCGCAGAACTCCATTCTCATGAGTTTATCTTCATCAAAAATTTCCTGCTGCAAGCTATACTTGAAAGACTTGAACACTGGAGTTTGTCGCTTCAAAATTCGATGGACGGTACTGTGAGATATTCCTAAACTGCACCCAATTTGTCTCACTCTTTTATTTTTATCTTCAACAACATTAAGTAACACATCCAAATCTCTATCATTTTGCCCCAGAGGTTTAATATCTTGACAATTACATGGCTTATTAGCGTTACCGGTAGATTTGAATAAGTTGATAATTTTTGAAATTGTTTCTGCACTTGGAATTTGCCGGTTTTGATAACTCCGAGTACAAATCTCTGATATTTCAAGTGAATTGCCAGAGTAATGCCATTCAATAAATTTTACTTTTTCTTCAATGGTGTAATAATTCATTTTTATAAACAAATTTTTCTTTAAAAAGTAATAATCTGTCCCAAATAAAGTTTTAATGATGAATGAATTGTTTTTGAACAATTAATGATTTACAATGACAATTAATAATTATTGTTAGCATTGTCTGTCTAAAGCAAAGCAACCTTGACCAGTTACGAAAAAGCCCTTAAGTTTTTCCTAAATTTCTCGAAAACGGATGAACCAAATGTAAATGCAATTGTAACATAAGAAGCAGCCTTTTTTCCTTAAGAAGTTTTACATTTGATATTTTACTGTAAAATTATTAGGGGAGCCAATATATACAATAGTTTATTTTAACATGGGAATTCCCTATTCAAGAGACAGTGTATATAATATACAGCGTGTATTTCAAAATCACTGACAAACGAAAACTGGAGATTCTATGATTCAAAATAAGACAAAAATTATCATAAACGCTTTTCAGAATATGCTTCCTAACCGAGATACAGGTTGATTAAAAAACACTTTTTTTAAGAGAATTTTTAAACGCATGGTTCCCTGGATTGGATTGGACGAGGAAGTGAAGTACCATGGCCGGCACGATCGCCAGATTTAAACCCATTGGATTTTTTGTGTGGGGGTATCTGAATACTCGTGTCTATTCTGTTCAAATTGATAATCGAGAGCAACTTTGGCATGCGATGAGATTAGGGCTATGCCACAAATTTTTCAGCCTGATAGGTTTCATTTGCTAAGAAGAATACAAGCTTGCATTCAAAAGGAAGGAGGACATTTTGAATAATATGTATAAAAATAATTATTATTTTGTTTTTGATTCCTTCAATATCTCTTTAATAATGTACCTAATAGTTAACTGCGTTATTTTTTGTAAAATAAAACAAATTTTGATTTTTATTGAATAATGTGGTCGTTTATGTTAATGCAAAATATTTCAAAAACGGGGTGCCGAATCGAAAAAATACTAAGTATGATTTTATTTGCAGAATTAAATGTTGAATCTATCAAAAAAATATTTCTTCAAAAAAACCAGGGGCGTGCGTTTTTTTACTTAAACTGATTAACTTAAAATATTCTACGCCACTGGATGGAGTCAGTTGACTCAAACTCACCTGATTAATTGTATTTAATTAGACATTTAGGTGTACCAAATCTCAGTGTAATATCTTTTGTAGTTTTTGAGGAATCTTAAAAAAATCTTAAAAAAAGTATTTTTTAATCAACCTGTATCTCGGTTAGGAAGCATTTTCGGAAAAGCGATTATGATCATTTTTGTCTTATTTTGAATCATGGAATCTCCAGTTTTCGTTTGTCGGTGATTTTAAAATACACCCTGTATAATGCAATAGTTTATTGTACAGAGTGATCAATCTCAAGTGTATACCACGTGATCAAAATATTTAAGTTGGTACCACTGATAGGTTGGTAAGAAGCTGTATTGCTCTAGCTACTCTAGAGCATTGTTCGAGTAAAAACTACGATCAGTTTCAAATCTGTATGAAGGTCATTAACTTAAATACATATTATAAAATATTATCTTAATTTAAATAATGACTATTTTGTATTTGGTTAGACATCCCTATAAAATACAACAAAATAAATAAAATATTATTTAATGATTGAATCATTACAAAATAATGAATCTTAAGTATTTAAATGTTATAATTTCATTATAATTAAATAAAATTTACAGTACATGTTTATGGAATGACAATGTCTTTTACAAATTTTTTTTAACTCCTTAGGTACACATTGATTATCACACTTTGCTTTACAGCATATGTTCAAAATGAACGCCATTAAATTGTAAACGTTTCACCCTACGTTGCATATTCGCAAATAAATTTTGTAACATTTCGGCACCAAGAAAATACAAAAGCGAAAAACGAAGGTATAATATGACATGAACTGACATAAACTAAAACGACTAATACCACACTAAAAATCCAAAGCAGCCAACTGCAAAACACAACAATATTAACAACCAGGGATTTTTGTCATACCACTACAGTACACTTACACGGTGTATAAATTAATTGGTTTGTAGAATTGATTATTTAAAAACGTTTGGTTGTTTGGAAGTGGTGGTACTATAGGTAATTTTCCCTAAGCGGAGCTCTATCTATCAGCGATTTCCGTAATTAATGAAATAGACATTCTTACATAACCTCACTAAATTAACTAAGTTTTATACTTTCGTAAATAGCGATCAAACGTTAGAATATAATGGCGAAAAAATCGAATTATTACTGTTGTCTGTCTCAATGTAGTTCTTGGATACGGCACAATCCTAACCTATAATTTCATACCCTCCCTGAAGACTGTAAACATGGAAAAATCCTGTTTAAAGGCAATCTAGTACAAAAACGAAAAGTGTGGCAACATCTATTAAAAATGGGAAAAGAATCTAGTCCTTATGTGAAAGTTTGCAGTCTACACTTTAAAGATGATTATTTTAACGGTATGTACTATGTATGAAAGACCATGTTATTATTGGATATTAATATTGTAGGAGCAAAACTTAGACGGTTAAAAAGGTTTGCTATACCTACCTGCAATTTACCTAAGGTAAAAATAGCCCCAAAGGAATTACCCACAAACTCTGCCAAAATCGAGTGTGAACATGAACTTTTGCAACCAGAACTACCAGATATTACCAATGAGATGCACAAAGTATTAGAGCAGGAAATTATAGCTATAGACAGATTATTGCAATTAAGCAATGCCCCAGTGAGGAGTTTAAAAGACTTCCAAGTTCAAGTATCACTCCAAAAGTGGTTACATTAGCAGATGTAATAACTTCCGATGTCATTTTATGTAGTTTCACAGGATTACAAAACTTTGACTTGTTGGTTGGTATACTTACATCTGTTAATTTAGTGTACAAAGATATTAGGAGTTGTAGATTAAGTATAAAACAACGAATAATATTAACGTTTGAGAAATTGAAGCTGGATTTAAGTTTTGCTGTTATATCACCTTTGGTATTAGTCAAGGTTTATGTAAAACATACATTACCGAAATGATAATGTGTGCTAGTAGAAGTACTTCAATGTGCTATATATTTGCCCTCAAATGTCGAATTACAGAAGAATATCCCAATTTGTTTTGAAAATTCTCAAGATACGAAAATAGTTTTAGATTGTACAGAAATAAAGGTACAAAAACCAAAGTGCTTGTGTTGCAGAATACATTTCTATTCCCACTATAAAGGATGTGAAACAATTAAATTTAGGACAGGAGTATCTCCTTCAGTTGGTGTTTTATTAAGTGGTGTCAAAGGTGTCTTCCATTTTAAAGTGGAAATTCAGGTGAAATAGCGGACATTTAATTAAAATATCAAAGGGAGTAAATAAGATAAGGAGAATGTGATAACAAGTTAAACAAAAAAAGGCTTGAATTAGAAACAAGCAAATTAAAGACAATAAAAGAACAGGTTAAATGATAAGGGAGTGACATTAAAGTCAAGTTTCATAAAGTGCAAAGATAGATAAGCAAGAACACATTTTAAAAGTATAAACACATTGCAGGACCGTATTTGAAATTTTAAATTAATTGAAAACCTAAGTGAGGTCAAAGGCGAAATAACAAGATTGGTTTTTCAATCTTTGTATGCTAACCTGAGCGAGACAAGTCAAGGCGTGATGTGTACCTGACGTCTCAGGAAGGAAATAAAGAAAAGAGGAAAACAAGAACTAATAGCGTTACCAGTATTAAATAATTTATAAAAAGGAAAAAAGAACTTAAAGACCCCACAAAGTTTGAGAGGTGGAAATTGGAGAAATTAAAGGCGTTTGGTAAAAGTGCGAAAGTAGCAAGGAGCCCAATAAAACAACAAGCGAAGGAACAAGGACAAACCAACGAATCGGCAGGGAATACAGAAAGCAAAAATATGGATATGCAGATAATATTAAACAAGCTGATGAAATTAAAGGAGACATAATGAAACAACTGGAGACAAAGATGACTGATATAAAAGAATATATAACCGAAATAAAGGATGATCTAAAGAAGGTGAAGGAAAAGCGAAGGTCTGGCAAGAAGAAAGGAAAGAAATGGAGAAAAGGATAAGTAACTTGAAAAGTAAGCTGGAGAATCAAGAAAAAGAAAAAAGAACTTAGTAATCAAAGGAATAGATTGGGAGAAAGGACAGCCAGAGAATGATAACCTGAAACAAAAAGTCGCTGACTTTATTCGAAAAGAAACCGGAGCAGAAATTAAAGCGGAAGAAGCCTAGGTATACAGTGGGAAAACCGGAAGCCAAAATTACTGTAGCGAAATGTGGAACCTTCGAAGAAAAGCTTGAAGTAATTAAAAGAAAATGGAAGTTCACGGGTAGTATTTATGTCGAAAATGATCCAACGCATGAAGAAATAAAAATCCAACTCGAAATTAGAAAAGAGTAAAGGAAAGAAGACTAAAGTAAGTTACCGCAAACTGGAGGTGGATGGAATTAGATATGAATAGTCGCAGGAAGAAGGTGGAAGTTTGATAAGGGCTGATGTAACAAAAATCAAATCAAAAAACTAATAAGAAATGAAGCGACGGAAGCAACGATAGACCTGGCAAGGGAAAAGGATAATGAGAAAGGGAGTATGAAAAAATTTTAAAACGGAGACAGGAAAACAAGTAGAACAAAAAAGAAAATGAGATTTGGTACCTGCAACGTGAAGACAATGCTGGAAATGGGAAAAATAGGGAAAGAGATGAAGAGGTACAAAGTGGGAATCATGGCTCTGTAAGAAACTATGTGGAAAGGAGAAGGAAGAATAGACAAGAAGAATTACTCAATGCTATAATGCAGGAGAGGAGAAGCAAGGAAGAAACGGAACTGCGTTTATGGTCGATGTAGAGATAAGAGACAGGATTATGGAATTTAAGAGGATAACTGGTAGAATATCATGCTTGAGAATAAAAAATGGGGTAGCAAATATCACATTTATAAACACATATACACACCTACAGATTTAGCACCGGATGAAGAGAAGGAAGAATTTTACGAAAAACTAGAGGAGGTCTGTGAAAACATAGGAAATCATGACACCATAATAGTAGCTGGAGACTATAATGCCAAAATAGGGAAGGATGAGTATAAAGTAATGTAGCAGGGAAACACAATCCACGAAGTAACGACAGACAATGGAAAAAGACTATGCAACATGGCAACACAAATGAATATGGTTATAGCAAGTACAATGTTCCAGCACAAGAAAGCGCATAAAATAACATGGATGATACCGAGAAAGGTGGGAGGAAATAAAATCGATCATATAATAATTAAAAAGAATAGGCAGGAAATGATACAAGATGTAAGATCTTACCGGGGAACAAGTATAGACACAGACCACCAGTTAGTAATAACAGAAATGAAACTAAGGACAATACAGAAGAAGAAAGAAAGTAGAATGGGAAGAAAATGGAACACAGAAGAACTAAGGCAAGAAGAAAGGAAAATAGACTATGAAGAGGAAGTAGAAAGACAGCTAAAGACAAAAAAGCAAGACAGTAATATAAAGACGGAATGGAATAACATTAAAAATAGTTTAACAAAAGCAGCAGAAGAAAAATAGAAAGGCATAAGCGGAAAGAAAGGAAAGAATGGTTTTATGTTCTTTGTGAAATGGCAATAAAGAAAAAGAGCGAAGTAAGACTTAAATGGCTACAAATAAGTAATGAAAATGACTATAGTGAGTACAAAGAAAGAAGAAAAGAAGCGGCGAAAGTAATAAAAGAGAAAAAACAAAAGTGGATAGATGAAATGATGAACGAAATAGAAAATGACAACAGAAATAATACAAATCTATATCAGAGAATAAAGAAGCAAAAAAGAAGAAATAGTCTAACAAACATAGATATGACAACATGGGAACGTTATATGAGAGAAAGGACAAGAATAGAAGTAAATGAAGAAAGTGAAAGCGAGGGAAATAACGAAGAAATAAAGAGCCAATGGAAGAAATGCTTATAATTCAAGAGCTAAAACAAAGAAAAGCAGCAGGGCCAGAAAATATATGCAGCGAACTGATAAAAAGCGGAGGAAAGGAACTTGAGAAAAGAATTTTTGAACTAATGAAACAAATATGGGAAAAGGAAGCCATGCCAGAGGAATGGAGAGTAGGAATAATAGTGCCGATACTGAAGAAAGGTAATGTAAGCATATGCGAAAACTATAGAAAGATAACTTTGCTGAATACAGCATACAAGATACTGACAGCATTAATTCTAAAAAGAATAAAAGCTGTAAGGGAGGAAACAATTGGACAATACCAGAATGGATATAGACAGGGGAAATTGACAATGGACGCAATACATGTGATGAAGCAAATAGTAGAGAAGTGTTATGAACAGAATACAGAAATAGAAATAGTATTTATAGATTTTCGACAGGCTTGACACCCTTAGTAGAAACATGATGAAGGCAGACGCAAGGAATTTAGGAATACCTGAAAACTGATAAAGCTGATTGGAATGACGATGGAAGGCTCAAAAGCTGTTGTGATGACGCATGAAGGACTAACGCAAGAAATAGATATAAGTACAGGAGTGCGACAGGGAGACGGATTGTCAGCCACACTATTTAACATTGTGATAGAGGGAATTATTAGAAAATGCAACGCTAAAGGAAGTCCTTACAAGTAATAGCTTATGCAGACGACATTACGGTAATAGCAAGAGACAATACAGATCATTGAAAGAAAAGTACAAAAATGAGGACTGGAGATAAACCAAAGGAAAACCAAATATATGAAGGTAAGAAGGAAAGAGAGAAGAGAAAAAGCAAGAGATATAGAAATCAGAAGCTACAGAATGGAAGAAGTGATAGTTTCAAATATTTTGGAACGATAATAAATAATAGAAATGATAGAAGGGAAGAGATAGATCAAAAGGTACAAAACGGATATAAGGTAACAAAGTTTTATTGACAAGACAGTAAAACGATAATTGAAAACAAGATTGCTATACAAAGTCCACCGGTAGTAATTTATGCAGCTGAAAATATGTTTGTAATTAATGAAGAAAATTAAAATTCTCAAAAGTAAAGATAATAAGGAAATATATATAGATATAAAATAAATGATTTAAAACAATACTAAAAATTACATTAATGAAGTAGATAAAATATTAGAACGAAATATAGTTTAATGAAATCAACAATTAAGATGGTAATGGAATGAACGAGAAATCAATAAGTTAAAGAATAACGAATGAAACCAGTTAACACGGTAAAGAAGACTTAACTGGTTTGAAGATCAAAATTGAGGACAGTAATATTAAATGAGTTACAAGAGGGACAGAAAAATTAAGAATTATTATTGGATACCCAAACCTGTAGAAGGATAATGCGGTGAAGTAACGACCCATTTTTTTAAAGAAACTATCTAGAGCAATAATAGGGATTAATCAAGATGGTCAAAAGAAATGCTGATTCCTCTGGCCAAGGAACAAAATTTTAATCAGTTACAGATTGGGTCTATTGTTGATGCAATAGTTTAGATATGGGTTTTTGTGGAACCTGTGAAACATTATAAATTCATTCTGTTATGCCATAGTAATTAAGTTACTTCAAATGGCATTTTTAACAACAAGGATTATTGTTCTCAAAAGTTACACCATCTGAAGATTATGAACCAACTATTATTATGAGTAACAATTAGTCCAAATGTACATGCTGTTTGACCCATTCACAAAGCATTCTCGAGCAGCGTTTTCATATTTCAAACCATGCTGAATGTACTTGTTTGTGAAATGTTTAGGATTGAAATATTTATCTGTTTTTGCTGTCCAATCTACACCAGCATATGTTTACAGGTATGGAAAAATATTATCGCGGGTCTGACTTATAATAAGTAAAACAAAGACAGTGCAATCCGTTCACGTACTAAGTGAGATAGAATACACAACAAACTAAAAGCGCTGATGCCATACATGCGTCTTTTGAGTAGGCTAGTATCAATGACACATTTTATTGGTACTGTCAACGAGAATTGAAAATCAGTGTTTTTGTAAAGTCCCGAATTGTATATTTTTTTCCAAATTGTTTAGTTAATTAATTGTATAGTAAAGTTAATAGAGTATATAAGCTCTACTATATATATATATATATATATATATATATATATATATATATATATATATATATATATATATATATATATATATATATGTATTTTCAAAATATATACTTAAACAAGTTCATTAATTTAATTAAATATAATTTTTCCTCATAGTTTTGATATTAAGCATGTAATTGGAAAAAATATAATGAAGTTAAAATATGTCCTGTTAAATAAAAAGATCTTTAACTGGTTTAGCTCCAATTCATGTTAATATTAAAATGATTACTAAAAATGATCAAATTAAGATTTTATTTATTGGATAAAATGAATTTCTTGGTATTTTTTTTTGAATATTGGTATAATAGATAAAATTATAATTCATATGAGAAGTGCTATTACTCCCCCCGAACTGAATTTTATCACAGATTGGGTTACTGCCTTGCGCCAGGTGGAGCTCTTTTCGAAAAGCTTATAAAGTAGAGTTTTGAAAAAAGTGTATTCTGTTCATTTTTAAAAATAGTTGGTTTTTCAATAAGAATTATAATGCTAAAGTTAAACTTTAAACTTAAGTTATACTATCAAAGTAAATGTTAATGTTCTTGTATGTAGCTCTCGTAAGTTTCTTCTTGGTTCTTCTTACGAGTAGTAATCGAACCATTCATAAATTCGTAATTACAATAAACTTCATATTTGTTCAGTGGTTCATATTTTGTGCCTACATGCAAATATGTACAAGTGGCAACATCGTTAAAGTTATGTCTCTCTCACACTCATATAATGCTTATTGGGATTCTTTCTAGCTTATAAGTCAGACCCACAATAATGTTTTTCCATACCTCTATATTTCATATATTCGTGAACCTGTAATTCGAAACTTGCATTGTTTGTGCCATTCTCTTACAGATAATTTTGTAATTGTTGCCACATATTGATTTCATTCATAAATGGTGTTTCTATAAAAGACTTGCAGCAATTTTTTACGTCAACTTCTAATTCCATCATACTAATAGATTGGTTTGAATTATCAAGTAGCAGATCAACATTTAATGTGTCATTTGGCATAACTGCTTCGACACTCTAATTCTCTTCTCCATAGCCTAAAATGTATGACATGTGTCATTAACAAAAAAGGACAAATATTGTCATGATACCGATCACAATTTAAGGCAGCATTTGGAACATGCGACAAAAGATTCTCCAAAATCCTCCCTTTGGTAATATCAGAAATGGTAATAATTGATTTTGCCCATTTATTCTTATAACAGGGCATCTCTAATATTGCAATGGGTCTATATTTCTCTTTGCTTGTTTTTTTTTGTTGTTAGAGACCAAGCACATTGTGAATCAGTTTCAAATATTTCTTCTAAATTGTCCAAAAGTGTCCTAAATTAAATAATAAAATAAATAAACATAAAATACGTTAACGATTAAGTACATTTTCAGATAAATATGTACAACATGTTATTACCTAGTACAATGTATCAACACTGCAGAAGTATGTTTGCAACGACTACTGATGCCGCCCTTACATGAACATTCTATAAAATGCACACTTGCTTTATTATTATCAACCTTTAATTGGCCTTTAATAATGTGTGGTGATGATTGCAAAGAACTTGTTTGCAAGCAAAGTGCATAAATCGAAATGTAGTCACGTTTTTTGTAAATTTTGTAACTTTCTCCATATTATTGTATGTATGACCAGCACCGAAGACTTCCTCGCCTTCATAAACTCTTCTAGAATTTGCATTTCGTACTCTTGTACTCTGAATACTCGATAAGAGAAAACAATATTTTATTTTGATCCATAGGTCTAACCTACAAAAGCAAAACAAGTTCAGTTATTTATTCCTACATAAACTTTTTTATTTAATTATGTCAACCCCCTTTTATCAAAAAAATTTATATTAAGGGTCTTTTAGGATATTTATCAGCATTTTTAAACACAATCACAAATTCACAACTGGTGTTTGATCGATGAGTATCATTTGCAAAATGCTAGTACACTGATAGCAATCCCGTAATTGTCTACATTTTATTAGAATATTTGAGGAATAACAATAATTAATATGTAATTACGCGATATACTTAGCGTTAACTAAACGGAAAGTTATTTAGCCATTTTCTACACCTAATTATAATACTTACATGTATATCTCTTTAAATTTAACATTGGGTAATGAACTAATTATAAAATAATAGGAATTTGCTGTTATACAATTTATTTAAATAACACTTTGTGTTGATTATATAATTATATAGTATATAATTTTTTAGACGCTTAACTTTGTAAATTAAAAATTAAATTATCATAAAAAATGTAGTTTTGCGGCTCGTGTTTTACATACGGTCGGTTTCAGTGCTCGTAGATTCCTTATTTTTGTCTTAAAATGTGCGAAATTTTCAACAATGACATATCAAAGTAATATAAAGGTAACTGCAATTTCAAATTTTGAAAAAATATTAAAATTTTGAAAAACATGACGTATTCTCGATACGTGCAAACTTCGCTCTAAATGCAAATATTTTCGTTTTAAGTGGACCGACATGTAGGTTTTAATTGTTCGGTAACGTTCCGTATTAAGGTAGACACATTTATTATGTAGATTAATCCCAATTAATAAATAATTAAATTCTCAGACGAGAGAGAGAACGAACTACGTTGGACGAGCTTCCGATCGACGACTCAATACGAATGCCGTCGCATGTGCGATGCACGAAATCGAGCTTCACACTGCTAAAATAAACGTTCATTAAAGAATGACATTATTTTATCGGCCAATTAAGAATATTAATCAAAACAAACATAGTTTTCCTCAGGTTTTTACATGTTCCACGCAGTTGTCCCACAAATCGCCCGGTAAATTATTCATTACTTCAGTACATAACGTGAACACGTCTTTTATTTTATATGTGTTATTTTGCTTTGCCACTTTATTTTTAACGTAATCCCAAATAAGTTCAATCGCGTTGAACTCACAGTGGGCAACTGGTAACCACAACAATTTAACATCATCACAGCGCATTTCTTTTGTTATTGTTTCAAGCAAATACACTTTTTTGTGATGTTAGGGTTTCACTCTGAATAATAATTCCGCTCTTGTCAAATGATTGAAATTCGTTGTTCCTTCTGGTAAGGGTATCTTTTGTTTCTCCATCCAGAAAATTATGTCTACCTTTCGCCAGGCAGTAGTAGGATTTCTAAAATTTTTATCCAGCATAGTATGGTAAGGTGTCAGGTCGATCACAACTACAGAATATTTCGGTAATTTTTCTAAAACAGCCCTAAACCACCCCTCAAAGTGCGCCGCATTCATTTCTCCATGATAATCATTACTGCCCTTTTGTCCAATGAAACACTTCAGCATTCCATCAACAAATCCTCGACAACTTCCAATATGAAGAATAATTACGCGTTTTCCAGAATCGCTTTGTGTTTTTATACCTCCTCGAAATCCGTTTACTTCCCATAAATATTTAAAACAAAAACATAAATTAAATGTATACTAAAAGAAATGGCGTATTTTTAGAAGGCTTTTATGTGATGAAGGCGTATATATGATAAAAAATACATTTGTTAAGTGTACCTGCAAAACTCCGCGATCGAAAATTATCATGCCTTTCCTCCGTTGACACATCCACCTGCCATCCTTTGGTCTTGGTACGATTTGCCCCACACCATGCTTCATCCGTATAAAAATCTCCCAACCGTTATCCCAAAAATGTTTTATTCGTCTCAAAAATTCGGCTCTTTGTGCCGCATCTGAAGGGCATTCCATTAAAATAGATTTTTTATTAAATTTTTGTAAGTAAATGAAAACTTGTTAACCATCTGCGTAGAGTACTTGTTCTTCTACGTGGGAAATCTTCAACTTTGTTATTTAATCTGGTGTGCACTTCTTTTACAATAGGAAACAACACCATCGATCTAATAACATCCGGAAAATACTCTTCTATAGTAATAGTAGGGCGTCCAGTACTGGCCCTTGGATTAGTCATACCATTTTCGTTTTTTTCTTCAGCCAATACTTGATGAACGGAGGGCTGGGAGATGTGAAGACACTATGCCGTGCGTTCAATAACTTTATTCACATCTTCAGATGATCCACGCGATTTCTCTTCTTGAAAATATTTTTTGGCATTTAATATTAGCCCCTTTTCCGCCAATGTAAAAGCTTTTGGCATTTTGAAAGTATGTTCACCAACACAACCGAACTTCTACAACAAACTGTGGTAACTAATAAGTAATTCGTGACAATTTCACGTTATTTCCGAAAATATATTACTTCTAAGAACATTATAATTAGCTGTAATATAACAGAAAGTGCATTAAATAGTCATTTACTTCACATTCCACACAATTATTTGTTGATTTTTGTACTTTACTATTTATTGTCTCTGCTGTCCTCATTTAATATGTACCTTAAATTGTATAATATAAAGAAAAAAAATGCTTGTGCTCATACCAAATGTCTTGATTAATATTCTTAATAAATCGGCCGATAAAATAATATCATTCTTTAAGGAACGTTTATATTAGCAGTGTGAAGCTCGATTTCGTGCATCGCGCATGCGACGGAATTCGTATTGAGTCGTCGATCGGAAACTCGCCAAACGTAGCCCGTTCTCTCTCTCTCGACTGAGAATTTAATTATTTATTAATTGAGATTGAACTACATGATAAATGCGTGCACTTTAATACGGAACGTTAACGTTACAGAACAATTAAAACCTACATGTCGGTCTACTTAAAACGAAAATATTTGCATTTAGAGCGAAGTTTGCACGTATCGAGAACACGTCATTTTTTTTTCAAAATTTAAATATTTTTGTAAAATTTGAAATTGCAGTTACCTTTATATTACTTTGATATGCCACTGGTTAAAATTTCGCACATTTTAAGACAAAAATAAGGAAGCTACGAGCACTGAAACGAACCGTATGTAAAACACGGGCCGCAAAACTACATTTTTTTATGATAATTTAATTTTTAATTTATTTTTTAGATTATTATATGTCAACAGGGAAGATCTCTGAGAAGTTTCACATCAATTGGGCCTACAATAAAAAAGTTATAAGCTTTCAAACTGACCTATCTTGCTTTTTGAAACCGATAGTAGAGGGGCCTTAATTTCATGACGCAATAAAAATTAAATTATAATGGCAACTTCAATAAACTTGAAAAATACGAAGTCACGCGGAACGTTGCAAAATTAGAGCTACGTGAATTGATGCGTTCCGATGAATGCTTCAAATAACAGTTTCAATATCAAAATGGTAAAGCATGTTTAGTCTAGTGGTTGTGGACGCCTCGCCTGACACGCGCTTGGGGCAGGTTCGATTCCAGGTCCATCCAATTGTTTTTTCTATTAAGTTACGGTAGTTTTGTTTATCTAATCTAAACTAGATAAAGCTCTAATTTTAGGAGACGGTAAACAAAGGAATATATCACCACCAGCGCTCTAGCAGTTTGACATTGAAAGTGATATTTGAACCATTTATAAAAATACCTGTTTATGTAGATAACGCATGTGAAATTTGTCATCGACGTCACATTACTATGTCTTCCTTCATGGCCTATGTTCCTTTATTTACCGCCTCATCTTAACGTAGCGTTAGTCTCTTCGTAAAAAATAATGTAACTACTATATACTTAATAAAATATTTATCTTTTTTGGTTTTTTTAATGGTGTATTTTAAATTATACAATCTAAACGTTTCGATAACACTTACAGTTATCTTCGTCAGTAGTAATATCTGTTAAAAATTGTTTACAACAGTTTTTAACAGATATTACTACTGACGAAGATAACTGTAAGTGTTATCGAAACGTTTAGATTGTATAATTTAAAATACACCATTAAAAAAACCCAAAAAAGAGAATTATTTTATTATGTGTGATAATGTTGAAAGTTTACATTTTCATACTATATACTTATTTGAACCTCAATCACAATCCAATGTGTTTCACACACACCTAATTTATTAACTTATGATTTATTCATATTATTACACATACTAACTTTTTACAGTATCTTTTATTATCAAAATTAATTTATGAACGAGTTCAATTTCACAAAACGTTAAGATATATAAGGAAATGTCAATGTCTATTTGGAAGGTTTTATATACATACGATGATGGCGCTGCAATCTTAAACGAGTTTGCCTATAATCTACTGAATGAGTATTGTATTGATTGCTTAGTAATCCTTGTAACACTTTTTTGAAAGATTGTATTTTGACTCTAGAACACGAGTCATTGAATTTATATTCCATATCTCAGGATGGACTGAAAACATGAAGCATATACGGTCCATATACAGTTAATACTTCTAACGGCGCGGGACTGATAGATTTATCAGTGGAAACAACAACATGTCGAGTGTGAAACATAAATACAAAAGGAAACACAAAAGTAAGTTTAAGAAAATATATTCACACTTCACAATATTTATATGAATGTAGTTCCAGCAAGGTACATCAGTGGCGTACCTGTAATGTTGCGTTAACACTAACACTCCCTCTTAACACTTAACAAGCAACAGGTTACTCGATAAGACTGAAAAACAACTTCAGTAAGAATACAGTAATGATAATAGTACATAAATAAAAGGAAATGTGTACTCACACTAAATTATACATATTTAATTAAACCTAAACCTACACATGTTTTGTGAACAATTCACACAAAAAATTTGTTGTTAAGATACCAGCTACTTGTTTATTCAAATTAACATATTGCATATCAAGCTGTCCATTACAAACAGGTTCTTTTACAAAATTATATTTTACGTCAACCTGTTTCAGTCGTTATGTTCCCATTTCTTAGTAATTTTATACATGATTGGTTATCCTTGAGAATTGTTACTTTTTTAACAGATAGATCAAGAAATATATTCTGCGTTTGTGGAGGACAGAGCTACAACATTTTACTTTTTCGTTGACCAACAAACAGTGCTTCAATAAATTTTGAAGAGATAACCTGAAGTTGGCTTCATAACCGAGAATTGGAGTATCAACATTCTTTGAAAAGAACAGTTTATAATCGATATTGCCCTGTAGATAGCGCAATATTCTTTTTAAGCATTTCCATATTTTTTCAGTCCCATATGACTGAAACCTTCTGCACACATTGATCGAGATTCTTAAATTGGCACTTGATGCATTCATTAAATATATTAGGCATCCTACTAATTCACGTATTGATTTGTTTACTTTAGGAGTTTCCTTATTCTCTAACTCTGGACAAACGTACATTCCATTGGTGTTTTACATTATTTACAATCAGCCATATTAAATTTGTCAAGGAAATTTAATTTAACTTCTTTGATGAAGAAAGGCTCCATCATCTTTATTAGTTATGTGAATTTCAAGGAATGACTTTATAAATCCTAGGTCCTCCATTTCAAAACAAGGAATAAATTTATATTTTACCCTCTCGAATCGATATCAATTCACCCACAATCAAGATAAGACCTACATACAAAAGCAAGTATAATTTTGAGGAAGCATTTGTCTTTATATACAAACAAGGATCAAACTGTGAATTGTTAAATTCATTTTCTGCCATGAATTCATCAAAGGTTTTGTTCCAACAAAAAGGGGATTGTTTAAGACCATAAAATGTTTTATTTAATTTTAGAACTTTATTATCACAACCTTTGTATCCTTCAGGAATTGACATGTTGATGTTTATTTGATTTTGTGCCACAACAAATAATAATTCGTATACACTCGCCAGACATTATTGAAATACAGTGAAAAAAGATGCTACACCAATTTTCACGAGTCAGAGCAGTTGCGTGATAATTAACTTTGTTTCATTACCACCTTTAGAACCCGTCTATTGTGCACGAGAGTATGCAGATAGAACTGATTTAGATTGGGAATTCTGTCCGGTGTGGTCAAGCATTTCTGACATTAAACATTTGACATAACACATAGTTTATGAGGCGGTAAACAAAGAAACATAGGATGAGGGTGGTGCCAATGTGTGACGTCATCATACCTCATATAAATAGGTATTATATTTGTTTACCGTCTCCTACAAAATATCAGAAAATATGAGGAGACGGTGAACAAAGAAACGTAGGATGAGGATGGTTCCGGTGTGTGACGTCACCTATTTTAGATAAGAAAAACAAAACTACTATAACCTAACATAATTAGATTAGATAAATAAAACTACTGTAACCTAAGAGAAAAAAAAAGTGCACGAGCCGGGAATCGAACCCGTACCTAAAGCGTGACTCTTACCACTACACAACCAGCGCTCTAACAGTTCGACATTGAAAGTGATACTTAAACCATTTATTAAATATTGAACCTATTTATAGGAGCTATGATGACGTCCGATGTTCCTTTGTTTACTGCCTCATGTGAAAAATAACAGTTTGACAACTGTCAAATCTCAGCTTCAGAGGTTATGTTTATAGGTTTATTTTACACACTAACAAAATAATGAGACGGTAAACAAAGGAACATAGGAAATGAAGGAAGACAAAGTAATGTGCTGCCCGACGACAAATTGTGCATGCGTTATCTACATTAATAGGTATTTTTTAGAATGGTTTAAATGTCACTTTCAATGTCAAATTGCTAGAGCGCTGCTGGTGTAGACGTACTAGTCGTCTTCCACGCTTTTGGTGCGGGTTCGATTCCCGGGTCGTGCATCTTTTTTGCTCTTATGTTACAGTAGTTTTGTTTATCTAATCTAATTATGTTAGATTACAGTAGTTTTGTTTTTCTTATCTAACATAGATGACGTCACACATCCGTACCATCCTTATCCTATGTACCTTTGTTTACCGTCTCCTATTTTTCACACTATGACAACATTGGAGTCCTCTGATAGTATTAGTGACGCAACTGCTCTGACTCGTGAAAATTACTACAGTTAAAATACTATATTAAAAAAAAAAGAAATGCCTTAACTGACTCTAATTTATTTTACCTTATACTAATATGTTCAACAAACTCAACGAATGTATAGAAAACATTTTCTTTCAGAAAGTGTTTCAGGGTTTTTTTTAAATCTACTTATAGGTGGTAGACTCCAATTCAAAGGGTGTATAGATTAAAAAAGTTATACTTTAAAATTTAAAGGAACTATGATTTCTCGATAATCTAAAGTCTTGTGTTGGTCGTGTTGGAAGTAGATGACTTTATGTGATTTTCTTTTTCGTAAATACAACATTGATAAATGTTAAAAATATTTAATGTCTTAAAGATAGGAGAACAGCTGTCTAAGTATTTTGACTTAGATAAAATATGAATGATCCTTTTTTGTTTATTCAAGACTTCTTTCATATGTTATGACCCACCCATACTAATATACCATACGACATAATGCTGTGAAATAAAGCATGATATGCCATCACTACATTGTTGTCATTACCTTAAGACAATTTTCTCAACAAATGTGTATAACTGGATAGTCTATTTAATAAATTTTGTATGTCTGAATCGCAAGAAAGCCTACAGTCTAAAGTAATGACTAAACAAAGCGCAGTACTGTTTATATTTTCCTCAAAAGGGTTTAAGTTAAAAGTTACGTTTTATGTTTATCTACATTTACTTCTAGGTTCATTTTTTTAAAATACTCAGTAGATTCCTGCATATAAGTTGCTACTAGATATTAAACCTGTAGTGTCGTCTGCATAAAGAATTATTTTGTAGGTAATATCTTCATTGATGTCATTAATAAAAATGAAAAAAAAAGGAAAGGCCCTAAGACAGAGCCTTGTGGTACGCCGTGTTTATTATGTTTTGTCGTTTATTTAATGTTGTTTATCTGTACATATCGTTTTCTGTTTGAAAGGTAAATTTTAAATAGTTCCAGAGAGTGTACATGTTTCTTTGAAATCTATCCCTTCTCTCTGCATGAACTCTTAGCTACAAGTCTGGATTTATACTTAATCAGCTCGATTTTATCATTATATTTGATTCTGAATACCCACTACTTGCTTGTAATCAGTTTAACACTTGCTGGCTTACTTACGACTAACCGTTGGCTTCAAGAGAATTGAATTTTAAATTAATAGCTTTGACCCATAACTCACTGTCAAGTCTACTTTTCGCCTCTTTTATGGAGTTTGGCGTATTCTCAACAAATGATAAAGCACTCAATACCATGTGCTCTATTTCATTTCTAATGATATAATCAGTCAAGCAGTCAAGGACTCGAACTTCGCTTTAAAGGTATTACTTCTTTCTCTGTCTGAGACGTTACATTTCCTAACTCATCACTACTACAGTAGCTGTCTATTTCCTCAACTTCACTATCAAACTCAAAGTAAAAAAATTAGAACCCAGTTTTCCCAGGGTCACAATTCCCCCACTCTACCCTACCCACAAATCAACTTTCTCTTACTATAACGAATACCTTAGTTATGACAATAATTTTTAGATACAGCTTGTTAAAACTGTTTTAAATGTAACAAGTACTCTTATTATATTACCACTATCTCACTCGATTGGTGCAAATGCATGTACAAGGATAGATCGAAACATTTCTAGGACAAGACGGACAATTTTTGTTTGGGGAAAGTCGTATTTATTTTTCTACATAGTCTCCTTTCAGCTGTACACACTTAGTCCAACGCTTTTTAAGACCCTTCAACCCTTTGCAAAACTAAGAACTATCCAAACCTTCAAAATAATCATGTACAGCTTCGACGTTTTCAGTATTTGATGAAAATTTCTTTCCAGCCAACGATTTCTTGAGATTTGGGAACCAGAAGAAATCCCACGGCGAATAGGGTGCATGTTTAATTAACTGGAATAGTAGTTCGTGCAGTTTCGCCATCGCAATTGCCGACTTGTGAGAGGGGGCATTACCCTAGTGGTACATTACCTTTTTATTTACTAAATGAGGCCTTTTAGCTTTGATTTCTTTTTTAAGTCTGTCTAATAACCGCGCATAATACTCATTGTCCTCACGTGTTGCAAGTAATCAATAAAATGTATTCCTCGGGAATCCCAAAATACGGTAGCCATGACTTTACCTGCAGACGGAATCGTCTTTGCCTTCTTTGGAGTTGGCTCTCCACGTTTTGTCCATTGCTTTGGCTGCGGCTGCGGTCTCCGGAGGTTAGTGTTAAATCCACGTTGCAACAACAGTTATAAAACGTAAAAATCTTTTTCATTACGTTTGAACATGTCTAGACTTTGCTGAGAAACAGTCATTCGAACTCGCTTTTGGTCGATTGTCAGCAGACGCGGCACTAAGTTTTCTCATGTCCAAATGTTGATGTAAGATGCAATGTACACGGTCGTATGAAATGCTTACTTTCTCCGCTATCTCTCTCAACTTTATTCGGCGATCCTTCATCACGATTTTATGGACATTTTCAATTGCTTCTTCATCGGTAGCCGTTTTTGGTTTGCCAGAATGAGGTGCATCCTCTATGTTTGTTCTACCGCGTTTAAATTCTGCAACCCAGTTTGCAACTGTTGCATACGAAGGCGAAGACCCACCTTGAACTTCATATAACTTCGTTTTTATTTGTTTAGCATTTAAGCCTTTAAGAAGGAAACGTTTTATCGCCGCACGAAACTCGTTTTTATCCAATCCGTTGGAAAATTTAACAACTGTAGTACGAAGAATGGTGCTTTCAAAACAAGTGATCAGCACGCGCGCATAACCCCCATCTGTGATTCATTCTAGAAACATTTAGATCTACTCTCGTATGATTTCGCGCACTGTTACTTAAGTTTAATTTAATCTTAAGGTATTAATTTTTAGTTATTTTGACTTCTGTAAGTGTTCATTTTAACAGCAATAAAGTTATAATTTATCAACGCCAAATAAACATTACTATATAAATCGAAACTTTAAAACGTAGATTGTAAATTTCATATAGGAAAATGGTTCAATAAATGTATTACCTGTTACATGAGATCGATACTGCTGCAGAATTTGCATTGATATATAAAAGAGACACTATAACTAACACCATGCATCATTCGATGCAATAGAAACTTTCCCTATCGTAGGAACTAATGTCTAAACAAAATAATTTTTTTAGAATTTTATTATAGGTACATCATTTATTTTCAACATAATATAATATTTCTCGCACCAATGATACATTCCATCCAATTTGGTTTTATTGCTTGAGTCGGCCTCTAGCTCCTCTGAAGGAAATTGTGGAACGTTGATTATCAACTGTTCAATATCATCTTGCCGATTATCTGCTATCCAGATATTAATTGTGGTATCATGTCATGCTTTACACACTGCATATACTACGTTAACCCACGATTTATCAGTATGTATAATTAGAAATAATTTAATAATAAAAGTACTGTGGACCTTCGAATGCATCGTAAGTATTTATGCCTCCATCTTATATCATTACCCTTAGTAAGAATACTTTTTCGTCCCATCTTTTGAAATTCAAAACCAATATCTTTCAAGAAGTTGAAAAGTGTACTGCGTTTAAACTTGGGTAAATCATCATCACTATTAACTGAACAAAGGATACTGTTAATTGTTGGTGGAATGTTTGCAATAAAAAAAAATCATGCACTTTACGCCGAATAATAGTTTGGGTATTCTGGTCATATACATGAAGGCGATCGTTGGTTTGTGAACCTTTCCTTTTCGCACGTTTCAACAACATCGTTGTTCGCTTCTTTAACGGCTGCACTAACGTTCAGTTTGGCCGAGAAATAATTTAGTACGTCAAGATCGAGACGTTTCTTCTTACAGGTGAAATATTGATCAGCTTGAACTTCCACTTTCATATCGAATAATTAAAGAAATTTCTACAAAATTAAGTTCAATAACATAATTATAGAAAATACTCATCATTACCTTAAAAGACTAAGACTTAGTTTAAGAACGATTTTTAATAAATGGACTTGTTTTAATAACGTAGTGCGAACGAACAATAATATGAAAGTATGTATATGTTCCTCAATGACATTTTACGTTTGACAACATTGCCATGAAAGAAAAGGATAGCGTTATTTGCAGATGATAAGTTAGTAAAAGAGACATTTAGTACTGCACTTGGAGGTTTTAACAGACTATACATATCTTTAAAGGAAGGGTTACTTTCGTATCACTGTATGGTGTGGAATTGTAAGACGCCACTTAATAGGTCCATATTTTGTATTGTAAATGGAACTTAGTAATTGGTATGTTATATACATAATTAAATTCACAGGAGAACTACACATAACTTTATAAATAATGAAAACGAAAAATGGTATATAGAACAAAATTCAAAATTAGGGGATCTTTGCAGTGATATAATAATTTTGGCATTTCTACCCTACATTCTAGTAAAAGTATGTAATAATGTAACGCTTTTTTAATCATTTATTTTTCTCGGCCGTTTCCCAGAAGAGCTCATTTCTATAAACATTAATTACATAATTAGTGAAATATAACTATTACATATATGTTTTGCTCACCTAAAATATTGTGACCATCATCAAGGAGTATGATGTTCGTAATCCATTTGGTTTGTTTCGTACCATCTTAATTTACCTATATCCCATAATTAATACATAATAAGTAATAATTTAATGGACTAAAGAATCATACCTGTATTTCTTAACTTAACAATTATTTATTAGTGAAAAACTAATGATAGTAAAATGCTCAAAAAACCCGTTAACAATAACTTGTGAATCATACATCATATTTTATTACTAAAGAAAGCAGCAAGTTTACGTTATAAGTAATTAAACATTATTAATTTTACTAAATTATAAATAAAGAGTTTACCTTCAGTAGGATTAGAACCTACAATATCTACTTTGCTAGAGTAGCGCTCTAACCAACTGAGCTATGGAGATGTAACTTCTAAATATAATCTCATTATATTTAGAATTTACATCCGTTCTACATACATAAAGATAAAATTTACATCGATTGAGGATTGTATCTCGATAATTCAGTTGGTTAAAGCGCTACTCTAGCAAAGCATATCTCGTAGGTTCCCTACTTGGGGTAAACTTTTTATTTATGTATTTATTAAAATTAATAATTTTTATTTACATATTCACTTTTGAACTTATTCGTTCATAACAAAAACTTATAATAATTTACGTTATAAGTGTGTAATATTGTTCCACGCGCTATCGACGTATTATGTGAATTCTGTTTCATTCCATTTTTTTAGCTATCATGGTCGTCGATTGGAAAACAAACCAATATTTTTTATTACACGTGTTTAGTCTCTCAATAAGAGGCAGGGATTGTTTTGCCTACCCCGTAAGGGAATGGCGTGAAGGTTAGGTTAAGTTAAGTTAGTCTCTCATTGGCATTATACCTAACTAAAGTATGCCACAGTCACTTGTGCCTGTATTATAATTTTAACTATGGTCTTACTTAAGTTGCTGAACACATTATGTATGATACTAAAATTGGAGGTGATTCTGGTAGATACAGTATATATACAGGGTGAGTCATTAGTGCGCCGTCGGAAGATCCTGACTTTATTATTAAAAATAAAAAAAATGCTATAGCGCCGATCTATATCAGACTTAGATGTGCATCGAATAATAATAGTTTCATCCCTATAGGGTGTTCCATAATTGCAGGACCGGACTCGACTTTGTTTTGTTAAATGGAACCCTATATTTATTTAATTTTATTATTATTTGTCTTGTTGAGTGCTAAAAAACGGTACTTCGTGTTTAAATTTATTTTGTGGCGTTGCCAAGTTAGAGCATTTTTTCTTTAAAAAAGTGAACATTTATACTTTACATAAATTGTTCTGAAGACTTTAATATTAACAGTAGAACTGTAAGGTTTGGCAGACGGGTAAACAAGACCTTGCTCTATCTTTTGACCTTCATACTTCCTGATTATACTATACTGGGTGTTTACAAAATATGGTCAATTTTTGCAAATTTGAAATGACCATAACTTTTGTTTTTTTAATGGAACACCCTGTATTTTATCATGTCATCGTGTTCTGTTTTTAATTCTCTTACTTTTTTATTAAGCTAACGTTACGCGTTCTCGAAATATTTAAGATTTGTTGCAAAATTAATAAAATAATTATGACTTTTGCTTTGAATATTTACAAATCGTAAGTGCCTTGTTGACAATATGGTCCAATAAACACTAATGGACAAAGGTTTACTTCTTATTCGAGTTTTTAAAATCATAATTTTATAATGCAATAAGTGTAAAAAGCGCATCCAGTAGGCCTGCGATTTATAATTCCTGACGTTTAGCTTAAACGTCATTCACTAGTTTCTCAGTTTAGTGTGAAAAATAAAATTTTCACAAGGTGAATGTATTGACATGGTCTACGCTTTGGGCGAAGGTGAAAGAAATTCATTTCTTGCTTCCAGAATTTATCAACAAAGATTTCCTGAGCGCAGGCATCCTGATCCAAGGATATTTGAAAAACAAAGAAAGATTTGAAAGAACAGGACATGTACAATACGAAAGAAAAGAACGAGAAAAAATCCAAACGTTAGCACAAGAAACCTCAGTGCTGATTTAGGTATTAGTCAAACTAGTGTTTCCAAGATTATTCGAAAAAATAAATTTCATCCATACCATTTTCAACTAGTCCAAGAGCTGAATCCAAATGATTTTCAAAGACGCTTGGAATTCTCCCAGTGGGCATTGGAACGATTAGGACAGGGCAATGATTTCTTTAAATACATTTTGATGACCGACGAAGCAACCTTTCACAAAAATGGTTTTGTGAACAGGCATAATTTCCATTATTATGACAATACAAATCCCCACGCTATTAGAAGAATAGATCATCAGCATAGCCGGTCTTTGAATGTGTGGGACGGGATAGTAGGGAACCATATAATTGGACCTTACTTTTTTGAAAGAAACATTAATGGTCAAACCTATCTTGAATTTCTTCAAAATGAGTTTTACTTGAAGAATTGCCGTTAGACATACGTCAAAGAGTGTGGTTTCAGCAGGATGGTGCGCCTCCCCACTATAGTCGCATTGTTAGAGAACATCTAGACAGAACGTTTCCCAATAAATGGATTGGGAGAGGAGGGCCAGTAGGATGGCCAGCTCGGACTCCTGATCTGACAAAATTAGATTTTTTCCTGTGAGGTTATATTAAAAGCTTAGTATACCAAGAATCTCCTACCACCAAAGAAGATATGAAAATTAGAATACGGAATGCATTTCAAATGGTTAACCAAAATATGCTGCGAAATGTTGAAGATTCTTTTTTGAGGAGAATTCACACCTGTTTGCAAGAAAATGGTGGACACATTGAGCATTTGATTTAGTTATAACTTATTATAATTTTCTCAATAATTTATGATTTTTCAAATACAAATTCTTTTGTTTGCTTTATTACTTTTGTTTATCACAATTGTCATTAATTTTGCAACAAATCTTAAATATTTCGCGTAACGTTAGGTATATTACATGCTTAATAAAAAAGTAAGAGAATTAAAAACAGAACACGATGACATAATAAATACAGGGTGTTCCATTTAAAAAACAAAAGTTATGGTCATTTCAAATTTGCAAAGACCATATTTTGTAAACACCCAGTATAGTATAATCAGGAAGTATGAAGGTCAAAAGATAGAGCAAGGTCTGCCAAACCTTACAGTTCTACTGTTAATAGTAAAGTCTTCAGAACAATTTAAGTAAAGGTATAAATTTTCACTTTTTTAAAGACAAAATGCTCTAACTTGGCAACGCCACAAAATAAATTTAAAAACGAAGTACCGTTTTTTAGCATTCAACAAGACAAATAATAATAAAATAAAAATAAATATAGGGTTCCATTTAACAAAACAAAGCTGAGTCCGGTCCTGCAATTATGGAACACCCTATAGGGATGAAACTATTTTTATTCGATGCACATCTAAGTCTGATATAGATCGGCGCTATAACATTTTTTTAATTTTTAATAATAAAGCCAGGATCTTCCGACGGCGCACTAATGACTAACGGTCGTGGGTTCAAGTCCCACTCGAGTTGATCTTTTACTGTATGTACTTTAAAAGTTAATTTTAAATAAAATACAATTAATATATATATATATATATATATATATATATATATATATATATATATATGAGTGAAATAGCTTTTGTGTAATTGTGTGATAGATTATCAAAACATTCATTCTAATCTGCACAGACACACAGACATTTGTTACAATGTAAAGAGACGTAAAACTTCATCCAGAATATTTGGAAATGGACTTGTAATCTGAGACTAACTTGTGGAGCATTACTTCTATAGTATGCACATAAAATAAATTGTCTATTAACTGACCAATGGAAAGTTGTTGGATATACTCTTTTTACCAATTTTTATCTTCTGGTTAATTGGAGCGCAATTTTATTCTACAATGAATGCAACTTAAAAATGTCTGTATTTGTTAACTAATGTTCACTAAACAAATTATCTGAATAACACTTTCTTCGGAAAAAATGGTGTGAAATTATTTGTTTTGCTAGCTTTCAGACAGAAATTCTGTCCTTCGTCAGACGTAATATCAAAGTGACAAATATTGACAAGGTATAACTAGATTAGAGAACTAAAATTAAATCACTGTTGTAGACTGTACCGGGAGCCAACTAAGAATGGACGCCGGCTATATCTCGAGAACTGTCAATATGACAACATTGGAAAAAAATACTAGTAGGTAAATCGGCCAAGAGAAATCGCTGGAAATTATTTTCAAGTTCGAAAGATGGCTGCTAGTTGACGTTCACCAACACCAAATTAGAAAATCGGCTTTTTCTCTTAAATCGGCGTTATCAAGATATGTCCAAACTAGTTTTATTATTAAACTACGTAAGCTTAGAAACATTTTTTTAGCAGTTTTCTGTTTTGTTAAATGAGGGGGATATAAGATAAGAATAATTTATGGCGGTATTAATTCGCATAAATCGAGAACATTAGCAGAGTAAAAAAAAATACATATATACATACTGTGCGAACTGATTTTCACCAATTTTTTGACGCTCTTTTTCGTAAGAAACTTAATTATACCCGTACATTTCAAATTTTCGAGAAAACTGCAAAAATGTACGGCTTTGTCACAAAACGCTATCAACTGACTAGAAAAGAAACTAAACTCACCATGTTAATATTTTATTAGAAGCACTCTTAAATGAGACATTTAACAAAATAGAGAAAAATGCTAAAAAAAGAAAGTGATTCTAAGCTTACTTGGTTTATAATAAAACTATTTTGTACCGGATGGCCAGATAAGAATCCAAGGTGCTGTTTCTCGGAAACTATTCGTCGTAGAGAGTTGCGGTAAAAAAATTTATTACTAAAGTGACCAAAAAAGAACGTGGAAAATATTTTCAAATTTGCAAGATGACCACCAGGGGGCGTAACCGCCATCCTAAACTTTTAAAGTGATTTTTTACTGAAATCCACCTAGTAAATGTACCAAAAAATTATATGCTTTTTAAAGCTCAGCTTTATTCGAGTAATTTTTGTTTGACGTATCTATTAAAAAAAGGGGTGGGGAATGATTCCGTGTTTTTTTAAATAAACAGCTGTAACTCCTACACGACTGAACTGATTTTAATAAACTTAGTCTCGTTGGAAAGAGCATTTATTGCTCCATCAAATCCATGTTACCTGTAATATGTCTAATTTTTAGTGATGCCGCTAGAGTGAAAATTGCAAAATTCTCTAAAAAATTGAATGCAACAATATGACTTTTTATTTCATAAAACTGAGATAAAATCATCCTTTAATAGGTTAGTGAAAACTGCATCTTGATATCTTATTCCTACCCTAAAATATCGAAAAATTATAAGGCCACTTTTAAAAGTGATGGAAACGCTAATTTGCATAATAGGAATTATTGGTCTGACACCAATCCTCACTGGTTGCACGAGGTCCAACATCAAGGTCGTTGAAGTGTTAATATGTGTTATGGCATCCTGGACGGAACTATTGATGAACCACTAAAAGGTGCCGTGTTTTCTGATTTCCTGGTAAACCAGACTTAACTTGTTTGGACTTTTATCTATAGGGTCGGTTAAAAGATATTGTTTACGAAACTCCACCAACAACGAGAAACGACATGAAAGTACGAATTCGAGAGGCCATTCGTAGCCTGTCAAGAGCAGAAGTTGAAGCTGCTATAATGTCCATGCATGAGCGACTCCAACAATGCTTCGCGGTCGGTGGGAGACAATTCGAGCATTTAAGTAGACATTAAGTAGGTACTTGATGCCTACTTAAGTAGACATTATTGGACAATCGGTCCTTTTTAGGGTCATAATTAAAATTAATAAAGATAATTCCGCAAATTTGGAAAAAAATTTCAAAAATAAATATCATATTATTACATTTAATTTTTGAAATTATGAAAACTTTTATTATTTAAAAATTATAAAATGATGTCAAATAAATAAGAATAAAAACCGGTGTAATATCGACTTATTCAAATTTTATAACAATTAAATTTTCTTTCTTCGATATTTTAGGGTATGAATAAGATATCGAGATGCGGTTTTCACTAACCTATTTAGGGATGATTTCATCTCATTTTTATGAAAAAAGTGATATTATTGCATTTAATTTTTTAGAGAATTTCGCAATTTTCTGATATTATATCAAAAAAACGCGCTCTAGCGGCATCACTAAAAATTAAAAATATTACAGGTAAGATGGAGCAATAAATGGTCTTTCCAACGAGTCTAAGTTTATTAAAATCAGTTCAGTCGTTTAGGAGTTACAGCTGTTTACTTAAAAAATCACTGAATCACCCCCCACCACTTTATTTTAACAGATATGTCAAACAAAAATTACTCGAAAAATTTACTAGGTGGATTTCAGTAAAAAATCACTTTAAAAGTTTAGGATGGCGGTTACGCCCCCTGGCGGTCATCTTGCAAATTTGAAAATATTTTCCATGGTCTTTTTTTGGCCACTTTAGTATAAAATTTTTTACCGCAACCCTACGACGAATAGTTTCCGAGAAACAGCACTTTGTATTCTTATCTGGCCATACGGTACATACCTTGATAATACCGATTTTCTAATTTGGTGTTGGTGTAGGTCCCCTAGCAGCCATCTTTTTAACTTGAAAATAGTTTCCAGCGATTTCTCTTGGCCGATTTATCTATTCGTATTTTTTTCCCAATGTTGTCAGGTTGACATTTCCCGAGATATATCCGGCGTCCATTCTTACCACCCTGTCCAACATTCATTTTTGACTGATTTAGAAAGATGAAGTAAACGTAAGTGTCTGTTCTGTTTTCTTAACGTGATATACATTTTAAAATGTAATAACGGAACCCTCTATATGTGAGAATTGATTTTGACTTCATTTTATCCTTTAGTTAGACAGATTGGGTACTACTTATGGTTATACAGGGCGATTCAATAATTTTGCAAAATATTAAATATAACAATAAGTCGAAAAACCTTTCTTTTTTTCATCACTCTGCATCTAAAAATTAACTCGGTCAAGGTATATTGATTTTAAAATCTTCGAATACAGCATATTATAATGATTTTGTTCCTAAAGTTTCGTTTCAATCCTATGAATCCATTTACGGATAGAGTCAGGCAAGTTTCACCAAGACATGTCAAATGAAATTTTCAGCGTTTTTAATCCTTATAGAAAGTGGCCTTTATTAATTTATGTCTCTATACACAGGTACCTGACACGAGTAAATATTGCAATGAATTATGTTTTACATAGGTAGTGAAACAGTTTTTAGCGTAGATATGCAAAGAAATTCAGATTTTTCAATCAATTATTTCGGGATAGTTTTCGTCATTATCATGGTTTCTGTTTCCGGCATCAACAATATAATTTAAAATGGTGGTTGAAGGATACCTGGTATTTGGTTGATGCCTTGCAAGTCCAAGAAACCACGCTTGCCACGTGTGAACACGTTCCAACAGTTCTAGCATACTAGAATTTTAAACCTGCTAGCGAAGTATTTTATTTATTGTTAATTAGAATAGGTATATATAACTGACGAACATCTTTTAATCTTTTTATCGAAACTGGGACAAGGATGCTGAGACCAATTTAAAAATATTTCAATTTTTATACTAAGCGACTGAATGTAACAGTAGTTAGAAATAAAATATTTATTGTTAATGACTGTAAAATGATATAACTAAATCTAATGGGACTCGGTAATTCAGATTTCGGATTTTCTTAAATCGCAGATTTGCATACCATCATTCCATTGGTTTAGGAGGAAAGCTTTGCACTATCTGCCCACAATTTTTGTGGTTGTTTCTGTTCTTTTTCGTTGTCAAACCTATACTATAAAATGTTTTTCTACCGTTTGGAACATTCAGTTATTTCTCTGGGTCAAAGTATAACCGTTCTAAACTCTCACAGCAAAATATCACTCAGAATTCTTAATAACAATCACACAACTATCTATAATTCATCAAGATAGGCATGGTACATGTTCCAATCTATATCTATACCTCTAATCGACTAAATAATATTTAGTCAGTGCTTTAACTATATCGAAAACCAAACGACTACTGGTCGGTTTGCATAATACCACACAGTCCTAGTATTAGTTTTTGGTGTAAATATAGTTATATACCTTAACGTATCATGATCAATATAATAGATACAGTACAAATACTAGATTTATTCCTTTTCCCTGTTAATAACCGTTTTACTGACTTTTGGCACTTTATACGCAAGTTAAACAATGTGTTTGGTGTATATTTCTGGTTTTTACTTTGCAGAGCAGGTGCACATGCTGACTTGTGTATCATAATTTAAAACTACTCTCTGGACGTTACAAATTCAATCCAACTTAAACAATAAAACATAGAAGATAACATATTGGTTCCTTTAAAAACGCTAACAGTTTCATTTCATATGTCTTGGTGAAACTTGCCAGACTCTATCTGCAAGTCTACTCATGGGATTGAAACGAAACTTCAGGAACAAAATCATTATAATATACTGTATTTGAAGATTTTAAAATCAATATACCTTGACCGAGTCAATTTTTAGATACCGAGCGATGAAAAAAAGAAAGGTTTTTCGACTTATTTTTTAATTTTTTTCAAAATCATTGAATTGCTCTGTATAATCTTAAGTAGTACCTAATCTGTCTAACTAAAGGATAAAATAAAGTCACAATCAATTCCCACATACAGAGGGTTCCGTTATTTGATTTTAAAAATAATTGAATTGAATGAAGAGTCTTTCACAGTAGCCTTTTCTCTGGCTGTAATAAAACAAAATAATTAAAAATAAAAACTATAATGTCAAAATGTATATCACCCTGTAAATAAGATTGAATGGTACCATTTGTGTGCAACTACATATCCTATAAAGATGTAAAAAATCGCATTTAGAAGGTGGAATGAACATCAGTAATTTCCAACCAAAAATAATGAACATGGCAAAGTCGGTGTTTTGAAACTTTAACACCCTATATTTCTAAAACTAGCTATAGGATGACTTTGTGCCTATGTACAATATTGATGAGTACGAAGGCCACTTTCCCTAAGAAAATGGCGTGGTCCTTTAATGTTGATATGTTGGTTGTTTAAATGGTTTAGGAACACCATTAATTCTTCTTCTCCAAAAGGCGAGATAGCAAAAATATCATCAACATATCTAAGCTAAAGTTTTGGTTTCTTAGGTGCATTAATTAGAGCTTGTTCTTCGAAATGTGCCATAAAATAATTTGCAATCAACGGTGAGATTGGAGATCCCATGCCCACTCCATTTATTTGTTGATAACACTCACCATTAAATAAGAGGAATGGTGTAGTTAGACAATGTTTAAATAATTGGATCTCGTCGTTGAAATGCCGTTTTAATAGCTGTAAGGTGTCATTTATTGATACTTTTGTGAACTAGGGATCCACGTCAAAACTAATTAACAAATTATCTGAAGTTAATGTTAATTTGCTACTGAGTTCAATAAAATGAATTCTTTATAAGGGAGTTGCTCAAACCAATGAAAGGTCAAAGTATAGTATTCAGATAATTAGATAATGCATAGGTTGTTGCATTTATGGAACTTACAATTGGTTGAAGTGAATATTTGGTTTGTGTATTTTTGGCAATCTATAAAATCTTGGTATTGTAAGATCTTGTGGTGTTAGTTTCTTAATTATTTCAGCTAGTAAGTTTGATTCCTGAACAGTTTCTTAGTTAATAATTTGAACTTGTTACTAGGATTGTATGATAGTTTAGTATAAGCAGAATTGTTTAGTTAAACTATTAGCTTTGTTTATGTAGTCAGTTTTATCCATTAAAACATTAAAATTATGATGTCTTTGTTGTTATGTAATTCTTTTAAGGCTTGGTAGTCAGCATAAGTTAAATTCTGTTTTGGTGGTTGCGCTCTACGTACTATCCTTGTAGTTTCAAATATAATTCTGGTGCTTCAGGGGCTGGAAGATCGCAAATACTCGTTTTAACATTAGTGATGATTTCTTCAACAAGAACTTTGGAAGGAGCCGCTGCAAAATCCAACCCTTTAGGCAAAACAGAGTGATCATTATCAGATAAATTACAAGTACTAAGGTTAACTACAAGATTGTACAATTTGTAAGGTGTACATATAGTGTTGTGTTGTTTATTATTACGAGAATCAAATTTACGTATCTACCTAGTTTTCGTTTGATTTTCATGAATTTCTAATCTCCTATATAAAAGGTTGTCAAGAAATCTCATCATCATTTGATCTCTTCTTGTTGGCTGGATGACTACTCTTAGAAGAAATCTTCTTCGCTCCATTCGTTTGGTAATAATGTTTGATTTTAATGAAATTAGGTATTAAGTTGTTAGATTTACATCGTTTTAAGAAGGTTAGGTGACCAAGTTGGTTTATCTTCTGTCTTTTCAATTTCTCGAACATTTTCACTTCTTTCAAAATAGCCTCCCCATACAGGCGTTTGATGTAAGAATTAAAACTTTCACCAATTCAAATGTTAAATAACACTTTCTTTGGGAAAATGGTGTTATAAAATTATCCAATAGCGATTTGATAAGATATTTTTGACTGAATACTTTGTATGTTGATGAAAATACACCAAAAGTATTTTCAACTTTATTTTCAACAAACTCTGAAGGGGATACTGAAACGTACTGGTATTATGAGGTTTATTGCTTGTAAGGGTTGATTGCTTGAAATCTTTATAGGTACTAATTTATTAAGGTTGATATAGTAAATATGTGAAATATTTTTTTAATTCGGGTATTATCACGAGATACAAATAATACACAGAATTCCTAATTCTGCCATCATACCTAATTCTATGTATGGTCACGAACAACAGTGTTTTGTAATTTAGGTAATAGTAGGTACATAGACACAAAGCATGGTTTAGTAAGAAATCATTTGTAAAGAATATTGATATGCACATGAATTTTTAATTCGCAAATCAGTTGTTTCCATCACTTTCACATTTGTACTAAAATTGAGGTCATTTCCAGTCCGCTCCACTTTTTTCCATTGCACTAACCAAAACAGAATTGGATTTTTCTTCACTGATTTTTCATGTCGTAGCGAACAATAACATACTGATTCACAATCCTATTCATCAAAAATTTTTTTGAATCACTTGAAAGGTTTTTCACCCGATTCTCCATTCACCATTTTGATCTTCACTTTCATAAAATTTTCCACAAGTAGGTAATTTCTGATTCATCAACTCTTTTACTTTTATCTTCTTCTATTGTATTAACAGCTTTCGATTTTTTATTCACTAATTCCTTTGGTTTTTTACCAGTTTCATTTTGTTCCAGTTTTTCAACTTTTTCTCGTTTTCTTCATCTTTGGCATACTTTTCGACTTCCGTTATTTAAATCCATCTTAATGATATCACATTAAGTAAATTCTCATGATGGAACTAAGAATTCTATTTTAGAACTTCTTGTTGTAACTCTTCTGCATCTTTCACTTCAGAGTTGGTTTTTTGAAAAGAAAAGTTTTGGATTAAATGGAAAATAAAATTCAAGGTGACCATCACATGTAAAGATATTTCTGGTGTCGATACCTTCATCGTCGTTACATATCTGTTGAATATTTACGTTACTGTCGTCCTGTTTAAACAACTTCCGACGACACTGCACTTTAGTAAGTTGCCTGTGCCGTTGTGTAGGTGTAAGTTTGTGTGTAAATATGTAGTTAGTGTCGACTAGCAGCCAGCTCCGTTGCACTTTCTAGTGGATACTGTGGGGCCGGTGGACACTGTGTGGTCGACAGAATTTAAGCGGGCAGTTTTTCTTTCCGACTGTGTAAGTAGAAAACGACACCGGGAATTAATCTCTTCGCCGTAATCTCTTCAGGTGTTTGCATAGGTGTAATAAAACTTACGTGTGGGTGAAGGCAAATCTAAGCGACAGCAGACCAGGGTATAAAGGAGAATTCGAAAAAAGATTCGAATAATAAGTCTGCTCTCGGTATTCAATTTCTTCAATTTCAATTCAACGAAGTTTATTTAGAATTTTAGATACATAAACATATATATATATATATATATATATATATATATATATATATATATATATATATATATAATTGAATGAATATTGATCTTGCAAAAATGATATTTTATTTTTCTTTTTTTTTTGTTTTTTTTTGGTTTTATTAGATCTGCTGGATGTTTAATGAATGCTCTTTATTATGGCCTAAATTTTCGCAAATTTATTCTTTGCTTTTTCAAAGGCTACAACTAGAAAACGTTGAACAACAAATATTATAACATACGGATTCTTACTATGAGGTTTACAAATTGTTGCGTTTTTATTTTATAATAATAAAATATTAGCTTCAAAATAAAACACGTTTCTTATGTTAAAAACTTTATTTTGTTTTGTTTATTAATTCTATATACACAATGGCTAGTTTTTTTTTTTTTTTTTTTTTTTTTTTTATACTATCAAAAAAATGTTATATAATTATGAATTATCTTTTTTATATTTAATAAATATAGTATATAACTTAGGTTCTCAATATCACTTTTTTTGTTTAAGCATAAAGAATTTTGATAAATATAACACATTTCTATAAAAGTTCTTTTTGTTTTATTTGTTTCTAAATGTAAAATTTTTCCGTTTTCAAAGTTAAAATTATGCCCTTTATTTAATATATGTTGTGTTAAAGCACATGCTAGAGGTTTAACTCTCACATCGCTTTTGTGTTGGGCAATTCTTTGTTAAAGATCAAACACCAACCTTATTACAAAGGAATTTAGTTTATCAACTTAAATGCATAGACTGTGATAATACGTACATAGGACAAACATCACAGTACCTTAAACAAAGAATTGCTCAACACAAAAGCGATGTGAGAGTTAAACCTCTAGCATGTGCTTTAACACAACATATATTAAATAAAGGGCATAATTTTAACTTTGAAAACGGAAAAATTTTACATTTAGAAACAAATAAAACAAAAGAACTTTTATAGAAATGTGTTATATTTATCAAAATTCTTTATGCTTAAACAAAAAAGTGATATTGAGAACCTAATGTTATATACTCATATTTATTAAATATAAAAAAGATAATTCATAATTATATAACATTTTTTGATAGTATAATAACAAAAAAAAAAAAAAAAAAATCTAGCCATTGTGTATATAGAATTAATAAACAAAACAAAAATAAAGTTTTTAACATAAGAAACGTGTTTTGTATTTTGAAGCTAATATTTTATTATTATAAATAAAAACGCAACAATTTGTAAACCTCATAAGTAAGATCCGTATGTTATAATATTTGTTGTTCAACGTTTTCTAGTTGTAGCCTTTGAAAAGCAAAGAATAAATTTGCGAAAATTTAGGCCATAATAAGGCATTCATTAAACATCCAGCAGATCTAATAAAACCAAAAAAAAAAGAAAATAAAATATATATATATATATATATATATAGTACAACTTTATCTACGTAGTTTTGGTGTTGCGCTGCTCAGGAGTCTTCGTACTCTTCCGCACGGGGATGGGGTAGCGTGGTGTTGTGATATACCAGTTGATATTATTGATGTTGAGGGTTGTGGGCGTTCCAAAAAAAAGGTCTTCTGTTGCTGGCTGTTTCTAGTGGAGCTGTGTGGTTGAGTGGACATTCCTGTTGTCGCTCGGTTGCTGTAGTTGATGCTGCTGATGCGCCGAGTATCTGAAATGAAGGGAAATAAGTATTAATCGTGTGAATAACTAGTTGGAATTAACAGAACATAAATAATTAAGAGTCGATACTGTATACTTGATTTGGGGCCCCAGTCTCCGCGTGTACCAGCACGGAGGGATCGGTCGGTCTCACTGCTTCATCCTGAAATAAGACGCCATATTAATACTGTGTCAGCTCTGAGCTAACGTCAGCCTGGGATAGTTCTACGAGCAGGCCACGTATTACTACCTTAGTTAAACGCTTTGCCTGGTAGGCATAGTACGGAGTTCCTTACCTATCCATATACCTCATCAACTTGTCTCGATCCTGGTGTGAGGTAGGCTATATCCGGATTCCCCCGTTGATTGCCTTGGCTCTCTATCGTTTGTTGATCGAGTTCGCGGGAGAAACCGATCCAGTTCTTCTGGTCCATTTCTACTGCACCGTCGAACTGGAACTCCTCCAGTGGCTGGAACGTGTTGTGCGTCGGGGACGGCGTTGGTTAGTGAACAGTCGTGATCTTCGGCCTCTTCTGCGTCACGAAGTCGTCAGGGTTCGTGGATCCGGTGCGGGCATCTTCGTTTTTTCTCTCAACGGTGTCGGTGGCAGCGGCGGTGGTCGTGGACGGGGCTGCTGGCGAAGTGATGTCTTCTAGTGATGCTGGTCATGTCTTCTTAGGCTGCCTCCTTTTCAGCGCGCTAGCGGTCAGTGGTGCGTTGCTGCTCGCTGCGACGGTGGATGTTCTCGGCGTTCCTTTAACCATCGATAGTAGCGGCGCAGGTTTACCTTTGCGTAATTCATCAATTCAATCAATTGACAAACTGAAAGTCGGGTTGAGTAGGCCGTGATATCGAAAGCGGCACAACTGCGCCTGTCGTCGCTCGAGCGTAGCTGACGCCGGTCCGGATTGAAGAAGGCGCCGCTGTCGGCGGCATCCTTTTCTGTCTCTGTGGTCCTTTCCTCTTCTTCCGTTGTGGAGGTCGAAGGAACTTCGGGCATCCCCTGTAGCTGGCGGGGTGATCTCCACCATAGTTAACCCACTTTGCTTGCTCCGTGTGGGGTTTAGTGCATTGACTGGAGTGGTGATTTCCGGCGCACTTTACACAGCGTGCCGCTGCCCTGCAGCAACGCTGTCCGTGACGGAAACCTTGGCACCGGTGGCACTGTCCGACGCGGGATTTTTGCTGCAAGTCCTCTACGATGACTTGTAAGCGGACGATGTACTCTACCTCTCGGATCTTCTTCTTGTCCTCTTCGGTTGGTAGGTGTACCAACACTACGGGGATCGCTCGACCTCGCTGCTTCATTCTGAAACAAGAGATTACTTTAATATCGTGTAACGCAAACTCCGAGCTAACGTGAGATTCGGATATCTGTACGGGCAAGCCTCGTATTTACTACCTTAGCGAGACGCTCTCTCCTTGCCTGATAGGTGTGATACGGAGTATACACCGTTCCTCATCAGCCTGTCTCAGTCCTCAACTGAGGCAGGCTGGATCCGAATTGCCTCTCTGGCCGCCTTGGCTCTCGTAAAGACGATCCTTTGTCTATCCAGTTCGCAGGAGAAAGTGACCCAGTTCTCCCTCTGACGAAGGATTATCGGGGGTACTTTCTTCCTGGTGTCTACTGCGATCTGCGTCTGTTCCATCGCTGTGGGGCTGTCGGTGTATTCCTCCAGTGCCTGGTACGTATTGCCCGTCGGGGGCGGCGTTGGCGGGCATTCGGTCAGTTTTCTTTGGCGGCTGCAGTGGACGTCGATTGTGCCTCGGCAGACGGGGCGACGTCTTCTGCTGGTCCTGATGGTGGTGTCTTCTTGGTTGGTCGTCTTTTCTGTGCGGTGACGGCCGGTGGTGCGTTGCTCCTCCGTGATGGCTGGTATGGCATGCTGAGCAGCGACGAGATCTTCTGGATGACTTGCCGAATCCCTAATGGTGGGAAACCGCTGACGTTCCAAAACCACGCGGTATCGTGAAAACGTTACCGGCAGTTTTTTGAAAAATACACTATTAGCTTAAGCTAAGTATCGATGTTTATCGTTGGAGTTCCAATTCAGGGATGTCTCTCGTTAGCGCGTCTTGTTGTGGTTTTATAGACATCTGCGAAAGGTGGAGACGGTTTCTGGTAGTGGCGTTATTTTTGAGATTGGCTGTTATGTAAGTAGGGGGACCCTGACGTAAAAATTCTTTGTTTTCGGAACGACGTCGGAGGAGATATTTGTTTATTATTTGGAATTCTGCAATTTTCGCAAAAAATGTTTAATTAGCAAATAATTAGTTAATATATTAACATAATAAAGGATTTCGCTTCCGGTGAAAGAACTATGGAATCTAATTTTATTTTTATTTAGTATTAAATATTATTATACTGTCTTGGAGATGACAAATCAGATCACCTTCTAACGGGCGAAAACTAATGAACGAAACCGCCTTTATTTAAGATTAAATTATGAATACCATTGAACCATTTTTATGGACACATAAATTTGTTTTGAAAAAAATGGGAAAGCATCAACTTATTGGGTCGTTTGTATTTCAATAACATAACATCCAGGCATTAACAAACATTTTTCAAAACATTTAGATCAGACTAAACGTGTGGTCCCAATAGGATAATAGACCTTTTCATTTTCATGGACATTTAACGACACATCTAGTACCTTTTCAAACTAGCATGTGTATTTAGGCATGGGCACATGTTAAGGAATTTATATCAGTAACTTGGTGATACATAATGCTGTATTAAAAAGACATTATTAGAAAATTGATACATATTGTTCTGTTAAACTTAGTTAAGTTTAGTAAATCCAAAATTTTCTGTTTCCGACATAATGTGTATCAGGTATTGCACTGCATTTTAACTCCTATAAAAAAAAATTGAAAATAAAATATGATTATATTCTGTTATGCTTATGTAAAATCTAATTATATTATTTATTTTACAGGCTGGGCCACATGTCGATCAATCAAGCAGCGATACACTACAACTTGCCATATTCATCACTATATGGAAGGTTTAAAAGAGGAATAAAATATGAATCAGAAAATATAGATTCAAATAATTCAGATAGTCAATCTCAATCAAATTCACACATACTTCTAATGGAATATCCAAATTCTCACCAACAAATTCAATATCAGCATCACACAAACAGCTGAGATTCATTTTATTAGTCTGTGTAGATATAAATTGTTGTTTTTGTAAATAAAGAGTTTTTAAATGAATGTCAAAATTTAAATAAATATGGAATCTATTTTTTACTTTAATGTGTGATTTATAGATACCATATTTTAGAATAGCATCTTTGATTGTGGAATTTATATATATAAATATTTATTCGTGATAGTTTTTCAAGAACTGAAACGGAGCAAGTGAAGTACAAGATCAATATTGTTTTTTGGTAATGTTTTTAGAAAATGTAGGAAGTATGAGATTTGTATGATAAAAATGTGAAATATTAGTGATTATAATATATTACGGTGCAATATAAAAATTACCATTTTTTTACGTTTGTATAGTTGTAATAATAATTAGTAGGAATTGTATTTAAATGTAATATATTTCGCTAGCTTAAGTATATTTTATTGCGCGTCATTTTTTGTATAAAAAATATAAATGAAATGATTAAGCTCTTTGTTTTACAGTGCATTCAAAAAACTTATAGTACAAATACACAAAAAGTTTATTTAGTCATTTCTGTAAAATATTGAGGTTTATACATATATACAAAGGGTCTCTATTTTTAGACTTGATACAAAATTATTATATTTAGGATTGATTTGTACAAAATGCATCTTAGATTTTTGACTACTTTTGAAAATTTTAATGTTATTTCTTGTTTATAACCGTTGAAATAAATTGTTATAAAAAATAGTTGCATATTTCCAAGATTTTAGTAGATGATCCATTCTATAGAGATCTATTGTGTAGAGAGGAGGTTACTAGTATTTTTTATATGCACCAAATTCTAGTAATTACCACAGTAACTAATAAGAGTACCGTAATACAAGAGGGTGATTTATTTGAAAGCGTTGTGAAATGAGTTGTAGATATCGTACTAAAAAACAAAAATGTTTTCATGTGTATCTGTTAAATTTATGGAATGATTAACTGTAAATTATTAGTTCAGTCTCGTTTCTCTTGCCATAATTAAAAAAAAAACAAGTTTTGTATATTTAAAGAAATTGTAAATTTATAAATTTCATCATATTTGATAACTAATCAAGTATTTGTTAAAAAATTATAAAATTCATAATGATATAGAAACATAGAGTAACAATGTTTTATCATTTACTACCGTTTATAAGAGGTGTACTGAATGTAGACGTTGTTGTACAAGGCTGGTTTATCAAAAACATCAATTGAAAGGTTTGTGAGTTAAAAACCCCAGCTATCAGAAAGCTAATAATGTTACAGAATCAGAACTCGAAATAAAAGAAATGGAGGATATAATGAAATTGCACAAGATAGCGCGAGAGAATTGAAGGAAGAAATAAGGTAGCAGAAATCAAAACTCTGGAACAAGAATTAAAAAAAAAGGGGCGGAGGAGTGGATGGCAAAAAAAAATAAAGATAATTGAATGAATTGGAAAAATAGAAGAGAAAATGGAAAAGATCGAACGAGACAACAGAAAAGCAAATCTAGTAATTAAGTGATCTTAATCTGACAAATAATGTAGGAAAATTTTTTAATCAACAAATGGACGTAAGTCCGTAGCGGACCGCGAAAATTTTATTATTGTAATAAACGTTTGTCAAATCAATCGCCTTTGTTACCGCGATAGAAAAGATAATTAGTGGATCTTGATAATACGTCGTAATTTGCTAAGGTTTTCGGAATATTTTATTTATGTTTTATGTAAGAAATGTGGGAATGTATGTAATTGATATTTGAGTAAAGGTTGAATAGAAACAGGAAACATATGTTGGGGTAGAGAAACAGATGTTCTGCAGAAACTGACGTGACGAATTGTTGAAAATTTCTATACGCGCGCTCTTGATGTAAAAATGTCACTGATGTAATAATTAATTACGTCGGCACACACTGCAATCAAAAACGTCTTTGTTTGGTACTAGGGAATTTGATATTAAATGTAGGGTTTGTTACAGACGAATGCATATCTTTAAAATCAAGGAATGTGAAAAATGTTCCCACGAAATAATTTCTTGTTGCTTTTTTTTTATTATTACTTGCAATAACGGGGGTTGATTTTCGGGAGTAAATATAGTTAGAGTTTCAATTGAGTACGACGGGGTGTTTGATTAAATACTTTCACTATAGACAGTCTGTATATAAATATTTGATTGTATACCTCTTGGAAAACTCAAACCGCGAATTAGTTTTTTTCTTTTACTAAACTATATATTCCGGTGTTAATTAATAAGCGTGCGTGTAAACAATATATGTATAAATAATCGTTATCGTCTTGGATTTAAATGGCGTATCGTAACCCGTTAAATATTGGTGAATAAGTGGTTAATTGAAGGATTATAATATTCAACGTAAGTAGGTATTTTTCATGTAATTTAAGCTCGCAGCAACCAAATCTACAAGCCTACGTAACTTATTAAAAATCAAGCATAGTCTTGCAAAGGTATCTCATTAGCACGCGGTCTCGTTAAGCTGAAATCTGCTAAAATGAAAGACAGTACAGGGCTCCCTCACTCTTGTATTTGGGTGGATTAGCATTATTGTTTGTTGTTTGTTTATATTTATATTTGTGTAGAGGTGGGCGTGGATGAGCGGGTACAGGATAAAGCTTGGTTATAATTGTAAAAGGCAATTGCCGAGTGTTTACATACTCCCGGGTCTTGGATTTAAACGGCGTGTCGTAACCCGTTAAATATTGGTGAACAAGTGGTTAATCGAAGGATTTTAATATTCAACGTAAGTAAGTATTTTTAATGTAATTTAAGATCGCGGCAACCAAATTTATAAGCCTATGTAACTTATTAAAAATCAAACATTGCCTTGCAAAGGTATCTCATTCGCACGCGGGTTCATTAAGATGAAATCTGCTAAAATAAAAGACAGTACAGCGCTCCCTCACTCTTGTATGTGGGTCAATAAGGATTGTTGTTTATATTTACATTTGTGTAGAGGTGGGCGTGGACGAGCGAGTACAAGATAAAGCTTGGTTATAATTGTAAAAGGCAATAGCGAGTGTTTACATACTCCCGGGTCCAGATGACCATTAAACACCTCGAATTTTATTTTTATTGTTTTTATTGTTGTATAGATGAATTGTATAACCTGAGAAAGGGACGCTGTATTTTACTAACGCACTCTTATATATCGGTTACGATGTTATGATCTATTTACAACTTACCCTTGTAAGGCTTTGTTTTAATGAGTTTTTTTTGTCAGTTTGTTTAAGTAGAATTGTTTGCCTCCGAACGTATTTCTCTTCATATGTAATTTATTGTAATTTTACTTATGTATTTTGTGCTTTATTAGTCACTAAACAATTGTGTATGTGTAAATTTCTCACCTATTCTTTGTTTTTGCAATTATCTTATTATCACCTGTGCAATTGTACTGTTATTGTATTTTATATGTACCGCAATTTCCCTTATTGTTTTATTTGCTTTTTTAAACACCGGCATGATTGGTTTTAGAGGGCCACATGTTTGATATTACAACCTTTATTCTGATTTATTTATCACACAATTGTGGGTGTGACTACATAGTTTTTTTATTGTGTTTATATGTAGCTAAACTGCTTATTATTTATTTTTCTCTTAATGTTATAATTTTGTACGCACTTTAACCTGATTTAATGGTATTTTGTTATATATTTAACCCTTTCATTGTTTTTTGTGTTATTTGATTTATTAATGTACTTGCGCAATTACTTATTTATGAATAAAGTGGGTTTTATTGGTGGTTCTTTGTCATAATAGTGCATTAACGGGTTGAACCATCATTGTGCAAAGCTCGTTAATTTTAATTTGAGTAGTTTCATGTTTTCCCTGTCTCACATGACGCAACACTTAACCTCATCCAGTCTATCTAATTCAAATAGCACAACGTACCTACCACTAGACGGCCAATTCTTTTCATCAGATTTGAGGTTTGCAAGTAATTAAATATCAGACTTGTAAATAAATTCTAATGTTTTAATTATTGCCAGGAAAGTCAATGTAAGGCAAACAATTAATTTGAGTAATAGTAACATTATTGTCAGTCAAGTCAAGATGAATCATTTAGCGATTATTTTGTTCTTGAATTTGCATTATTGCAAATAAGTTCAAATTACACTTTTCAAGATAGGGTAGCTGGGGAACCCTACAGTCCAAAGATAAAAGATGTAAATAAAGTAGGGAAAAGTGAAAGAAATAGCATAATAGTAGTAAAACTAGAAAATTGGGGAGGAAAGTAAACATAATGAAAAGGAAAGACAATTTAAAAGAAACCAAGATTTACATCGAAAATGATAGTGCAAGAAAGACAAATATAGACCAAATTACTCGAAATAGAAAGAGCAGAAAAAGGGTAAAAGTAGGATATCAAACAATTTTAATAGATATATATATATATATATATATATATATATATATAATACATATGTGTGGAGCGAAAGGGAAGGAAGAATTAAAATTTCAAAAAAATCATAGAAGGGCTACGAGCATGATGGAAAACAGATAACAAACAGCAACGAATAAAAATAATGGTAAAACAAAAGAAAAGCGAACTAGAATTGAGAATTGCAACATGGAATATAAAAACACTAAATGGAAAAGAACCAGAATTAGTAGAAGAGATGGAAAAATACAAAATTCAGACACTGGGAATAAACGAACCCTAAAAGAAAGGAAAAGGAGAAATATTGATAGATAAGCATTATACGCTTAGATTTTTGGAGAAAAAAAATGGATAAACAAGAGAAGAAATGAGGGAGCAGGGATAATAACAGGTAAAGAAATAGAAAAATTGATAACACGTTACGAAACAATAAATTATAAACGAAACCAAAAATGCTTTTGGACAATAATAAAACGAATCAAAGGAAAAGCAAAACCTAGAATAAATAAGATTCAGGATAAAAATAATAAATTGATCACAAACCCAGAAGCAATAACAGAAACGTGGAGGAACTACTATGAAGATAAATTTCAAGCAGTAGTGGGAGAAGTCGATAATGGGACTCCAAAGAATGAAAAGAAGAGCAAAAGTTAGAAATAACAAAAAATATGGAAGGAAAAAATAATACCCAAGGAATGGGAGCAAAACATTATTATGCCTATATATAAAAAGGTAGTACAAGTAAATGTGAGAATTATGGAGCACTAAGCCTATCTACAATAAATTTAAAAATACACAAAAATAGTAGAGAAGATGCTGATGAAGAAAGTAGAAATAAGACTAATAAATATATACACATTAAGAATAATAGAAAAGATTTTAGAAAAGGGGAAAAATATATACATAGCATTTAAAGATATACAAGGAGCGTTGCAAAACCTTGAAAAATTATAAAGTAAATGGTCAGCTTGTAGAAGCAATAAAAAGTATATATAGCAATGTAGAAGAGAGGATGGTGATAAATGAAATAGGTACTATCATGTGCAGATGGTATAATAATATTAATAGCAGAAAATGATGAGAGAGAGTTACAACATAAATTAAATGTTTGTAGAAGAAATAAAACTTAAAATAAATGTAGAGACAAGAAAAATAATGTGCATAAGCAAAGAAAACTTAAGTACGGGAGATATAAGAATAAATGACATAAGTACTAAAAGTAGTAGAAAATCGATAAAATAGAATAAATAAAGCCCGTCAATTATATTACACTATAAACAAAACAATAATAGGGAAAAAAAGGCTAAGTACCCGACAAAAAATAAGAGTATATAAAACAGTGTTTCTAACCATTTAACCCATTGCAGCCAGATTTTATTTTTTATTAAAGATCATCGTTTTTTCAGACATGGGGTTATATGGTTATGGTTATATGGTAATACTTCACAAACAACACAAAAAAAATTAATGTATTTATTGTAGTTTATAATTTATTTAGTGGTTCTGTATTATGACCACCGGGAAATTATAATTATATATATAATTATTATAACTCATGAAATTTAAGAAAACAATTCGACGAACATGCACACATCAAATTTTATTTCGTCAGGAACCGTAACTTTAAATTTGTTTTGTGCATGGTTTGAAGCTTTTTTTCCTCTTCTGGGGGTGCGTGGATCTGCACTAACGAATCCTGTAGCTAGGGCCAAACGAAATTCTTTCAAGCTTAGGTCGAATCTTAATGCTGTTCACCTAAACCTTGAACATGTGCAATCGGACATTCTGTTTCTATCAGAAGCACTAGTTTGCTTGACCTGCAATTTCCCAGATGTAACCTCCACTCTAACTTTCGCCTTAAAGGCGGAGTATGTGCGCATACCAAAAAGAAAGTGGACACACTTTGGAAAACAACAAATTCGAAGTCATTTAGTTCAAACGTTCTGGACCTCAATTTGTGAAATTCTACTGTTGTTTGTGTAGGTCTCCCAATGATAACAATTTCCAAGATCTCTTCTATTACCTTGGTCTGAAAATAGACCACCTCTTATCACAGTGTCCATCTTGCGATATCTTAATTCTGGGAGATTTTAATGTACACAGCTTCAATTGGTTTCAATTTTCACCTACCACTAATCCCGCAGGTCATAGTGCAGAAGCATTTGCTGTATCCTGTGATCTCACACAACGAACCCACCAGAATCCCTGACAACCCTAACCATACTCTACATCCCCTGGACCTATTCGTTACATCTAACCCCCTTGTATGTAAAAGTCCTTTCTCCACTTCGTTAATCAGACCATTGCCTAATCGAAATAACCCAATCCCACTGTTACACGAAAAACAGATAGAACTATGTGGTATTTTAAATCAGCTAACTGGAGCTAACTGCGAGACATTTTTGCAATCTTCCTCTGGCGTGAGTATTGCTTTAAACGGTTCTCGTTGTCAAACATTGCTCTTTCAATAAGTGAAGCTACCTTGATGGGTATGGAAGTTATACTTTTCCAAAAAAACATAATCGTGTCATGCCCGTTCCCAACCATGGCTTAATAGGGATTGCAGTGATGTATTGTCGCAAAAGCAAAAGCAAATGGAAATCAAATAAATCTGTCGTAAATCACGCTGACTATATTTCCTCAAGAAATAGTTGCAAAAGCATCACCAAGGCCAAAACGATGTTTGAAGAAACTTAAATGCAAATAATTAGTCTCATGTCCTTTGGGTAGTCGTAAATTTTGGTCATTATCTACAGCCATCAGTAAAAACTTTAATACATCTACCTTTCCTCCCATAACGTCTCGCGACGGAGCTGTAGTAGCTGATCATGCTGACAAAAGCAACCGATTTGTCTATTACTTTGCATCAAATTCATGTCTCAATGATTCTGGTAAAATTGTGCGGTCGCCCAAATCTACCCCATACGCTATGAAACCAACCCACTTTCGATACAAGCTCCTAGAATTATCAATAAACTTGACTCAAACAAGGTGACTCGCGACGGTATTCCAGTTATCGTCCTTAAAAAATGCTACCCCGAGCTAGTACCTGTATTGTCCAAACTCTTCCCGATCTCCATGTGATCTGGAGAGTTTCTCTCATCGTGGAAGTTGGCAAATGTCCAACCTATTACTAAAATGGGCGATTAATTCGATCCCTCAAACTATCGACTAGTACTATCCATTATTTCGATCCATTCTATCGAAAATCATGGAAAAAACCATCCACCAGCAACTATTTTTGTTCCTCGAGTTCAATAAACTCCTCAACGACAGAGTCGTTCAACGGGCGATCTTCTTGCATAAGTCACCCAACTTTTGAAAGGTCCGGTGAAACTGTAGTGACAGTGAAACAAGTGCCTATTTGCCAAGCTCACCTCGTTCGGCTTATCCGATACGCTCATCAGTTGGATCTTCAACTTTCTAAACAAAAGACGTATTCGTGTTGTGGTCGACCTCATTTCCTTAACAACTAACCCGATCCATTGCTTTGCAGACGACAGCACTCTACATTGTAGTTCTCCTCAGTTTTCTCACAAAAATGGGTCTAGTCAGGACGTTAAAGTGAAAATGGCAGCCTCAATCAGTCAACAGTGACCTGAACATATCCTTGAATGGGTAACGAATAATCTACTCACGTTCAATGCCGAGAAAACCTGGTGTTGCCTTGTGCCCGCCAAGAAAGACCGAGCATTTCCTGCTATAAATATGAATGGCCTAGATCTCAAGTTTTCATACTCTATTTCTATGTTAGGGATGTCCGTATCATCGAACCTTTCGTGGGTTGACCATATTTTGTCAGCCAGCAAAACAGGTGCCCGTAAGCTAGGCTTTCTATACAAATCTCAACAGTACTTCACATCGCAACAACTCCTTTGACTGTATAAGGCTCAAATTCGACCTCATCTGGAATACAATTCCCACCTCTGTGCCAGTGCTCCCCAGTGCGCCTTTGACATGGTAAATCGCATCCAAAAAAGAGCTATAAGACTTATAAATGACCCGTCTCTAACTTCTGGCCTACAGTCTCTTGAGCATAGAAGAACAGTTTCGGTTCTTTCCTTGTTCTATCGCTATTGCAATGGCAAGTGTGCGTCCGAAATACACTCCTGAATACCTTCGCAGGCCACCTTTCCTTGGAACACTCGGTTTGCACATTCACACCATAATTACGCACTATTCCATCTTGTCACACTAAACGGGCGAAATCTACATTTTTCCACACGGCGACCAAATTCTGAAATGCACTACCCAGTTCCTGTTTTTCTTCAAACTTTGATTTAAGCGAATTTAGGATAGCCGTTCATAAACATTTCTCGGCAGCCTAACAATATCCCTAACCTCCTCCCAGTGTCCCTGAGTGCTTTAGCATGTTAGCCTGTTCAGGAATACTATTAGTAAAAAAAAGGTTTCTAGCATCTAAAGATCGATCTCTAAAAATAATGAGAGCCTTTACAAGGCTTAGATCTAAGAAATTCGAGAATAGTCTGTGCCACAATTTTTTTATTTTCGGTTGATTTTATACAGTGAAATAAACTGACTGATCAACATATCCCATTACATATTGTATTCTTTCACTAGTTTTAGACATGGGACGTCTTGCGATGAACCATCCTTCTTCCATCTTGTAACAGATTTCACATCGTTTGGATTATGAAAGTTGCTCAGAAATAAGACGGGCTTTTTGTCCATTCACCTCAAATACAGTAATCCCTCTGTACTTATTCCCAGTCGGAAGTGCCCCTATCAACCTTAAAATTATTTTTCACTATATCATTTGGTCCATTCCGCCCCTTCTTTATTGTCCCACAAGCATAAATGTTTTCCTTGTACAGATTGCGTAGCAGTCCCACAGATGAAAAAAATTAGCAAAACATACTTTGTGATGCTTTCCCACTAGCGCACGTGTAAGATCCTTGACCACTCTTGGACCTAGCACATCATCCACTCCATCTCCAATCTCTTCAGTATATATTTGAAATTGTAATTCAAATCCGCATTAGTCTGCCCGGATTCATATTTTGTAATCTCTCTTGATGGGTTTGAGATGCATTTACAGGCGAATCGCAATTCATCCCTTGAATTTGACTATATGGCCATCGTTGCCAAAAGTTTCTGAGTCTTGATCAGAATTGTCATTGGGGTGCATATTAGACAAGAGCCAACCGAACCGGTCTCGGGATATAGAGCATGATATGAAAGGATCTGTCATTTGTAACTTGGCCGACCAGTAGTTCCGGTACTTGGCTTTTTTGTTAGTCCCATCATAAGATTTATACCAAAGAAATATTTAATTTCTTCAGAATTAGTTGCCAAAAATCGTTCTCCAATTTGTTGTGTTGCATATAAATTTGTTTCATATGCTATTTTGTCGATAATAAATAAATAAATAATAAAATGTTTCTGTAGGTGTTTCAATATTTTCATATATGTTAGGACCAGAATCATCGGTACCTCATCCAAAGGAAAGTTGCTTAAATCCATGACGTTATGACGGTAAATAATGTTTCGGTCAAAATGACGCTTCAAACCTAGTGGTTCCGTTTGGAACCACACACTGTTCAAACAAATGTGCGATTTATTTCATTTTATATTAGTAATGTGAATCAATAGAAATAAAAGGATATGTCTTTCAGAGAGAATACGAAAGAAACATAGAACATGAGTGGAGGGGGTCATTGTAGAGCGTTAGCAAGTGTGGTTCCTTATAACGCGGACTAGGCACATTTGGGAAACAACTGAACTTGCGGTACCTCTGCGGGGCCACATGGCAACAAAGGGTTAATACATGGTGCAAAGAGCTGGACATTACTGTACAATAAAGTCAGTTCTAACAACAGTAGAAATGAAATATCATAGAAAAGTAACAGGAAACACTAGAAGAGACTGTGTGAAAAACGATATAACAAGAGAAAGACACAATTGAAAGATTTGGGACATATATGGAGAATGAAAGGAAATAAGATTCCAAGAACAGTAACGGAAATGGGAGTAGAGGGATATATAGTAGAGGTAATCCAAGAAAGAAATTGGAAGAGAACTTAAAAAAATAGTGGAGAGCAAAGGAAAGACGATTGGGGAAGCAAAAATATGGCAAGGGACAAAAAAGTATACGGAACTTGGGTGGAAAAGGATAGTTAAAGAAACTTTTGAAAAGAAAATAACTATTAAGTGATAAAAAGCTTGTTTAATTTCAATATGAACGACTTAATGATTTGTATAATATTTGCTTTTGACAATATTTTCTTTTGTATTTTTGTTTTATGTAAGTTGTACACCCAACGTCCACGTGATAAGGCAAAAGGGTTGGAGAATATTAATAATATGTAGCGAAAAGGCTACTTGAATTTGTGATATCTTGGAGTAAAAACATGTTTTATCTAAAAGTAGTTAAATGAGCGACAGATGAAAAACTTTTTAGATATTTGCTAACATGGAAGTGACGACCATTTGGTAGCAGTAATGACGATGTGGATTATGTCAAGGATTGCAAAAAACATTGATCAAGGAGGTCAAGAAACAGTTATTGATTATGAAGTTGAAAGAGCCGTCTTATTTACATCAGAAATAAATAAGAATATGTGTAACATAATCTATCACAACATAATACTAATATAACCTATAAAGATAAACTTAAATTCAAAAACATCACCAAATGTATAGACAGGTGTTACGTTGGAAGGAATAATGGGCTGTAAGTTATGTGCAGGATATGTTAGTCAGTTGGTAAAATGAATGTTTCAAATATGGATTAGGGGTTATATTAATACTGCTGGCTAGTAGGTGTGTATAGCTCTACGCTATAACCGTTTTACATTGAGAAACTACGCTCTGAATGTTTTTCTTATTTGCATGTGCGTACAGAATTACACATCATAAACATCGTTAAAAGGAAAGTGTTAATTTAATTAAATAATGATTAATAGAGAAATGTTTTAATGTGATTTTAATGTATAGACAGGTGTTACGTTGGAAGGAATATTGGGCTGTAAGTTATGTGCAGGATATGTTAGTCAGTTAGTTGGTAAAATGAATGTTTCAAATATGGATTAGCGCTTATATTAATACTGCTGGCGAGTAGGTGTGTATACCTCTACGCTATAACCGTTTTACATCGAGAAATTACGCTCTGAATGTTTTTCTTATTTGTATGTGCGTACAGAATTACACATCATAAACATCGTTAAAAGGAAAGCGTTAATTTAATTAAATAATGATTAATAGAGAAATGTTTTAATGTGCTTTCAATCATGTGTGTGAAAATAATCTTAGGAGTAATTTCGAAATTAGCTTCTTATGGTGTACTTATTTCTATTTTGGAAAGAATAGTAGTGATTCTCGCTGTTTTTAATAATCCGGTTATTTCTGAATTATACGAAAATATTTTACCGAACTGTAAATGTAAATGGGATTAATAGAGAAAGGATTTAATGTGATTTCAATCATGTGCGTAGAATATAAGTAATAGGTGTGTTTAATTCCTAATAAATGAGAGCAATTGAATTACACATTATATGCACCATTATAATATGATAATTAAAAGAAAACCGTTAATGTATAAAAGCGCATATGTAATAGTGATCAATACAGAAAGGCTTTAATGTGATTTTAATAATGTATGTGAAAATAATCTTGAGAGTAATTCCGAAATTAGTTACTAATTGTTTTGGATAGAGTAGTAAGTGAAATTCCCTTTGTTTGTTATAATTCGGAAGTTTTTTAATTATGCACAAATATTTTAGCTGTGATTAATAGAAGAAAGATTTCATGTGATTTTAATAATGTAATTAGAATATAATTAGTATTATTACGTATGCATAACTATGTAACGCTTTCCTTCTAATGATACATGTAATTTGCTATTCTGTATGCACGTGAAAATGAGTAAAACATTTAGTGTCATTGTCTTACACTTTTAAATGTGTCAATCGTGCCTTACTCTATTGTTTTTGGTACAGGCACCTTAATTTAAAATCTGTAGAACGTGGAGCATTCTTCCTAGTACACCTTCATTTGGTATACCACTCATTTTATTGTTTGCTTCTAGTATATATTTTCGTGCACAGCATTTCCTAGTAATGTAGAGCCCCTTTACGCAGAACACCTTTTTGCCAACAGTAGCAGCTTTGGGAGTGTTTATTTCAGAATATATAATAGATTTTGTAAAGCACCGTATGAAATGTAACCAATATAGCATTCGCGACATAAATGTTCTCGAATTGTTCCCGGAAATTCCATGAACCTCTTTGGTATCTTTCAGTGTTGTTCTTAAATAGTATGCGCCGTAAGCGTACGTATAAATAAATGCTTGAAGGCGAGGTTAGTTCAAATATAAATATTATTGGTATGAATTATTAATAAATATTAGTGCAATAAATTGTTGGACTTACTTGTTAGTGATACTTGATTGGTAGTTAAGCGTTATTTAATGAATAATTTTAATTTCTGTTAATGAAAAATTAATACTAAATAAATAAGTGTTAAACAATAGTTACTTTGGTGTCAGGTGTGCGGTTTTAAAACTTTCGCGTTAGACCTTTGCGGATGCAGTGTGAAATGAAAGATGGTCAAGAACAAAATGCAGTACCAAATCCAATATATTGTAAATAACGGTTCAAGTTGAAAGTGAATACGTCCAAAGTAAAATAGAGATTGAACATGTCAACTCCAAAGTTTAATTGGTAAAAACGAGATGCGAGGCAAATATGATATTGGACAAAAGTACGAAGAGTTATATCCAAAATGTTTGCGATGATATGGTGATCAAGTGAATCGCAACGGATAATATCTCTTGATGCACCACTCTCATTTCCATACTAAACATCCCGTTAAAAAGCCAGTCATGTTATGGAAACTGTCCTCTCCTATAAAATACAGAATAAACCTCCTACCTTCGACAGAAATACCCCATGGTCCCTTCCGCACGACAATTTGAGGGTACAGATAAATCGAACAATAAATAGAAAACGAATGTCCTGATCGTAGCGTTGTGATTAGACGCGTGACCCTAGAGCTACAAAAAATTTTCGCTAGGTAGGATGCGATTATAGACGTCCAACGGGGAGAAACCCTTCAGAAGATGCGTAAAGTACAACTATTTGCAACAGTTGAACAGTTTACAAGAATTAGAAGCAAACCCTGTACTATTCTACTGACACATCGTCGCGATGGGACTAATGTCGGTTTTCAGAAGTAATGCCCGAAACACTTACTCAAGCTGTTTAATTTAAGCACCAACCAAACTACACTGTTCTCGAGTAGAGAAAAAATAGGGAGTGGAGCACAAATCATGCACTGGGATCGTCCCAGACCAGCTGTCATCTGAATAATTTTGTACTCTTGTTTAAAAAAAATAACAATAAACACTACCATACGTATATCATACTTTTCTAACTGTGCCAAAAATATTTGAATGGATATCAAATAGCTTACCTGACTGTGACGATTTTGAATTACCTAAACTATGAACTTAACTAGTTGAGTGCATCCTAAGTTTGTATGTTTCTTATAAACTGATTACCTGACAATTAATTAGAACTCCAAAAAATTCTAATTTTTTTTATAAGGAAGGTGTTGAATTATAATTTTTTTTTCAATTAACGAGAACAAGCTATGTACCAAACTTGTAGTTTATTTCTACAGCTACAGTTGCTTAATATGAGCTCCGTTTGTCACGCGACACACATCAGGATTACGTGGAGTTACTCTTATACCTTAGCCAGCATGTCATGATTGATGTGTATTACAGATTCTTCAACCCGTGTCTCAGTTTTGACCAAATACTCAGTAAATACCATCCAGTAATCACCGTATTAGCCAGACATATCACTCTGTGACATTTTCCGGTTCCCATGTTCGTGAAAAGAGATTTTCGAGTATAGATGAAATAAAAGAAAATGTGACGAAGGAATTGGAAGCCCTTCCTACTTCGGACCATGAAAAATGTACGGATGAATGGGTTAAGCGTTGGCATATGGAGGCTATTTTGAAGGTGATAAAATTAATTTGCTCGAAAATTAACAAAAAAACTGTTTTATCAATTCCCGGAACTTTTTGATCATAGTGTATATGTTAGTGGTAACGAACTATTGAAGAAATGTATGTTTTTCCAAAACACGAATCTACCGTAGTTGCATATGCATAGCAGGTTAGGTGTTTCGTTACAATTGCAGTCCAATCAAGGTTAAAATTTCGTGTCTATTTTTGGTATACAAAAATCAGGACCCATAGTCCTATGGACTTGTATAAAGAATCAACCGTCACACCACAAAACACCTTCCAAAGGTTGTGCCCGCGCACCAACGCAGCTTTAAGTTCAGTTTTGAATGCATTTCAATATTTAGTTTCGCCGTTTGCGTTTCTACTCTACTTGTGTTATCTACTATTATCTTTGTTACGTTTGTGCTGGAATTTATTTATAATATACCGATATTAAAATATTTATTAAATCATTATTAATTTCTAAATAATTATAACTCAATAGTAGTTCAACAATTTGTTTTATAGTTTTGCATGTTTTGTATACCGTTTTCCATTTTGGTTAAATGATGATTTAATGTTCCAGTCCAGTAGTACACTGCCTACTAATACACAATCCGTTGTGACACCCTTGAACCAAACCAGCTGCCTTATCCTTTTTCCATAGTGCGAAATCCTATACAAAAGTACACAACATCAAAACCAAGCCAGTATATAAGAGCGAAATCCAGTATTTAAGCAAAAAACTACAAACTATCATAATCCAGGTGGATAAAAGAAAAAATAAAACTAGACTAAATGAAAACCAAAACAAAAATTAAAATGAAAACAAAAATCTCATCATCAACACCAAAATCAGAGTCTCTCATAAACAACTAGACCATACAGGTTCAAAATTGAACAAATCAACACCACAGGTAAGGCAGAAAAGATCAAAGTCAAATTACAGAAAATCGATTTATCTACTACCAATTGGGTTCCTGTCACACTCATTTTGACATTCTACAAGTGCATGTCATGAATTGCACCACTCGTATCCTGGCTTTATAGAAATAGAAAGAGGAATCAGCCTGATAATAACCAACTTAACTGATGTGCCAGCGTCGTGGTATATTACCAAATAAGGACCAGAGATAGACACAAACATATGCACACTCAGTCACTCTATTCCACCTTTTTCTAAGTTTAGGGGCAGATACCAATTGTCCGATCTGATGTCTATGCGATAACGTGTTTGCTGCTATGCCCCTTGATTTGTAGCCGGTGAGGCCGTGCTGTTCTTTCAATAAAAACTTGTAACTTAATTATGGACGCCACTGACTCACTACTAAACTCGCATACACTTGAGCCAGAAAGTGCTGAAGATGTAAGCTCAGTCTCTCTCAATAGCCGTTTCTTACTTGTAGTCGACTGGCAACTGATTTCAGTCGTAGTATAATACGAATAATTAAACAAATATTTAACAGAATCAAAAAAAATTTTATTCACACACACACACACACACACACACACACACACACACACACACACACACACACACACACACCACACACACACAGCACACGCACACGCCACACGCACACATCACGCACACACGCACACACGGCACACGCACACCACACACGCTCACACAGCACACAGGCACACAGCACACAGCTCACACGCCACACGCACACACACACACACACACACACACACACACACACACACCACACACACACACACACACACACACACACACACACACACACACACACACACTAGTCCACGTATTTGGTGTATTATTAATACCTGTCCACATGCAGGTACACCATATACAGGCTGTAGTTTTTCCTTCCGTAGCATAACTTATAGTAACAACATCATTCCTGTTTTATTTTATTTTGTTAAAGAACACCTTCTACAACAGTGGATATATATATATATATATATATATATATATATATATTATATTTGTAGAATCTTTTATATATATATATATATATATATATATATATATATATATTATGTATAGGGTGTCCCATAGGTATAGGGGCACAGCTTAACTACAAATTCCTTAGGTCAAATGGAGTCGATTAAACCAAATACCTTAGTACAAATTTGTTTCCTGAGGAAGTTACAGCTCTTTAAAGTGATAAAAAATACTTTTAACATTGGATATATTTCAGAAATGACATAATTTCTGTTTATCAACCATACTGCATATTGTCGAGGGCGCTGTCGACAGATTTTTTTTCCTATGTTTCTGTTGTATTTACTTATGATCAACACTTTCATTTCTACGGGTAAAGTTTATGATGGAGAAACTCATTTTACATAAAAAAGGACTTGTTTCATATCCACAAAATGTACAGGTTATAATAAAAATTATAAAAAATCTCTTCCTGTTATTAAATTGAAAATATCTCAGAAATTAACGATTTTAGATATAGGGAGTGCATAATACAAACGAAAGAACATAAAGTGTATTTTCACTTTTTAAAATAGTTTTAGCTCGTTCTATATCCAATTGGTGTAATAATAAAGAAATAGCACTTTCTCGTAACACTGTACCAACGTCAAAAAGTTATCACTGGAAAAAATTAGGTTAGGTTGTTCTGTCTAGGGTATACAGGGCGTTGAAATGAGAATGATTTACAATTGACCATAACTTTTGAAATACCCTGTATAACGTAATCAAATCCTATATTGGAAGTATGGGGGAGATGAGCTTAATCTAAATTTGAAATAATATATAGGGTGTCCCATTTAAAAAAAAGTATGTTTGGTTCACCCTGGTTACATGTAACACCCTGTAAATACGAAAATAATTTTATAGTGTGAAGTTTGAAGTTGCCTATGATTTTTGTAAATAACTTTTTTTTTGTCATCACCTTTAATAACGGATATATCGTACTTCGGCGCACTAATGCCGCACTCTGTATATATATATATATATATATATATATATATATATATATATATATATATATATATATACACTGTGTCTCCTCAATTTCTGGACATAGGGAATTCCCATGTTAAAATAAACTATTGCAAATATTGGCTCCCCTAATTATTTTACAGTAAAATGTCAAATGTAATACTTCTTAAGGAAAAAAGGCTGGTTCTTTTGTTACAATTGCATTTACATTTGGTTCATCCGTTGAAGAAAAAGTAAAATTTATTGAATGGCATTACTCTGGCAATTCACTTAGAAATATCAGAGATTTGTACTCGGCTAGTTATCAAAACCGGTAAATTCCAAGTGCAGAAACAATTTCAAAAATTATCAACTTATTTAAATCTACCGGTAACGTTAATAAGCCATGTAATTGTCAAGATATTAAACCTATTTATCCTGACATTTACATTTAATTTAATTACACTAATTTTTTGACGTGGATGGTGGTTGGATAATTTATGAAGGTATCTATCAGTGTATGTCGGCTTTCTGTAAATTATCCAACCACCATCCACGTCAAAAAATTAGTGTAATTAAATCTTTAGTAGATCGAGCAAAACGAATTTGTGACCCTGAATTTTTGAATGATGAATATAAATATTTAAGAAAATCCTTACAAGATAATGGATATTCACTTGCAGATATTAATAATGTTATTAGACCTTCTAGGCGTAACCTTAAAGAAAAACCAGTTCTTAATGTTGGTACTGCTTTTCTTCCTTTTATAGCTAATGTTACAAATAGAATTGAAAAAATCCTAATCAAATATGGCATTAGGACTATTTTTAAACCTACAAGAAAAATTAAAGAACATTTAAGATCACCTAAAGATGTGTCAAACCCTTTATCATCTTCCGGAGTGTATAAGTTATCTTGTTCATGTGGAAAAGTATACATCGGGACCACAAAACGTAGCTTTGATACAAGACGCAAAGAACATATGAGATTTTGTAGATTGGGTCAACCAGAGAGGTCTGCTGTGGCTGACCATGCCCTGAATAATCTAAATCATGACATTCAATTTGACAATATGGAAATATTGTCAAGACAAACCATTATTATGTTCGTTTGCAACGTGAAGCTATTGAAATATATAAACACTCGAATAATTTTAATAGACAAGAAGAAAATCTCCGTTTAAATAGGTTTTGGCATCTTATAATTAAAAAGAGCATAATGATACGCCTTGATTTTAATTTGTTTTCAACTTTTGGTATGTCTAGGTTTTTGCTGTGTTTTTCCTAGACCTTGAAGCAAATGCTTTACCAATTATATGTTAAATTACCACAGCACTATAATTTAACATAAGTAGTTGAAATTAAATTGAAATTAAAAATTACAAAGAACGTTCTGCATTGTGCTTTTCATTGTTAATAACACTTCCAATTATTGATAAAGATATCTCTTTGTTAGATTTAACTGGGTTATTTTATTTGATGTAATGTTTGGATTTGTGAATGCTTCTATCATTTTAAAATTGAAGTTTTTCACAACTTTACACATACATCATAACTCGATTAAATTTTGTTAAATGTGTTTTTTGGCTGGCAAATTTCATTGTTAGCTTTCGTCGTAGAGAGTGTTCTGGTTTGTCATCTTTGAGGCAGTTTAATAATATTTAATTTTATGACCTAGTTATTCTTTACTAAAAAATTTTATAGTTGGCTTTATGTTTCCCAAACTGTTATACTAATAGCAGGCTTATGTTTATGTTTTAATTTTTCAAATTTGACAAAATTGTTTACAACATCTTTAACAATTTTTAACAAACATTACTACTGACGAAGATAACTGTAAGTGTTATCGAAACGTTTAGATTGTATAATTTAAAGTACACCATTAAAAAATCCCAAAAAGATAAGTATTTTATTGTTTGTGTAAGTTGTACGCTTGATTTGGGTGCGCATTTAATTAAAGTTTTCTTTTGCTTTGAGTAAGACTTTTAAGCGCAACCTTAAGCTTTGTGCTAATGAATTCATGTTTGACGTGTCACAGAAAGTCATACCAATTTAATGCTTTTGTGCGTAGAGGGTACTTTATTTAAGAGACCTAAGAGTCTTAACAAGTTGGCCAATACATTAGCGGTTTTGGAGAGAGCTGTCTGTGAAACTTCGGCCGGTCTTTACCAAGTAAAAGTTGATAAAATTTTGGTGACTATGGCCATGTTTCGGGTCAACCATATCAATTGTACTAGTACAGTGAAACCTCTGTTAACGGACACCTCTCCACAGCGGACACCTCCCTTGAACGGACAATTTCTTATTCCCCAAACATACTAGTACATATAAATCTATATAAAAACCTCTCAACAACGAGCCCTCTCTAGAACGACCGCGGACACTAAAAGTAATACATTTTAGTCATATTTCCTTAAACATTACCTCTTCATAACGGACACCTAAAAGCTATAGGGTCCCGTTTTTTTATTCTATTAGGTAGTTATTTGAATAAATTAAAAAAAAAATATTTTTAAATCTTAAGTTGGATAAAAACCACAATACTTTCAGATAAAACTTAATTTTTCTTACCCTTCAATCACTTAAAGTGGTTTGAAATTATGAATAGTACATACTTTGTTAAATAGATTATCGATTACATACAATGGTTCTTTATTTAAACAGGATGTAGGTCATTACTTTATTATCATTTATGTATTAATGTTTTTATGACAAATTCGTTCAGTTCTTGGATTTTTATGCTATTGAAATACAATATGTAGCAACACCTGCAGTGTTTCTCTTTAATAAGAAAGGATTACGTAGACAAATTCTTTAACTAACAATTCCGTTTTAATTACGTAATACGTAGTGGTAGGGTGGAAATGGAAAAAAATAAATTTGTATTTTTAAATTGCAGTATAAGTGCGACTGTTGCTACAAAATGTCTCAAAATAAACGAAAGTTTTTAACGCTTGAAGAAAAAATCGCGGTGATTGAACATTCGGAAAAAAACAAATGTAGTGTACGGGAATTGTCAGAAAAATTTCAAGTGGGAAAGACACAAGTCGGTTACATAATAAAAAATAAAATTAACATTCGAAAGTTATACGCGGAAAATGGAAATTCTCTACAAAAAAGAAAATTTCAGAAAACTGAAGGTGCTGCTATAGACAAAATAGTGTTTGCTTGGTTTTGCAAAGTTCGCAATAAAAACATTCCATTGTCTGGACCAATTATCAGAGAAAAAGCTCTTGAAGCCGCAAAAGAGCTGAATACTATTGATTTTAAGGCTTCAAATGGCTGGCTAGAAAAATTCTGTCAAAGGCATAATATCACATTTCAAACTATTTCTGGAGAAGCAGCCAGTGTCAATGTAAACGAAGTAGATGCCTGGATATAAAAATTACCACACCTTATAAACGGTTATTCTGAAAGGGATATATTTAATGCTGACGAAACTGGCCTTTTTTACCGTGCATTGCCAAATAAGACTTTTGCCTTAAAAAGTTAAAAGTGTTCAGGTGGCAAAGCCGCAAAAGAACGTTTAACAATTTTGTTTTGTGAAAATATGGCGGGTGAGATGGAGAAACCCCTGGTAATTGGAAAACATAAGAATCCGCGGTGTTTTAAAGGATCGCATGTAGATAAGATGCTACTGGATTGGTATTTCAATAAAAAAGCCTGGACGACCAAGGAAATAATGACTGTTTGGTTAGAAAAGTTTGATAGAAGGATGCAAAGACAGAAAAGGAAAATCGTTTTGTTTTTAGATAATGCTGCATCGCATCCAGTTCTTAATTTGCAAAACATAAAATTAATATTCTTACCGCCAAATACCACAGCATATTGTCAACCTTTAGATCAGAGTGTTATAAAAAACTTTAAAACCATTTACAGAAGTTTATTAATTAAAAGGCTTTTATCTAATATGAGCAAGTCAGATTCAATGGAACAGCTAGAAAAAAGTATAACAATTTTGAATGCTTTGATTTGGACTGTAGTGGCTTGGAAAAATGTAAAACCCCAGACAATTAGCAAATGTTTTTTAAAAGCTGGATTTGGTGCGAGCGATGAAGAAAGTGAATTTACATGTGAGAACGATTTGCCGTTGTCAGTGTTTTTTAAAAATACAGAAAACAGTGTTGATGTCTACTTACACAAATATTGATGAAAGTGTACAAACTGAAAGTGATGATTTATCTCTCATGGACTGTGTACGTGAATTTAAAGAAAATTTTGATGATGGCACAGAAAATGATAGCGATGAAGAGGACGTACCAATAGCAACTAGTGTAACAGACATTAATGCTGCTCACGACAAATTAAAAGATCTTGAGGCATTTTTTATTTTATCTGACGATTTAACAGCAGTTGAAAAAATAAGTTCTATGTTATGTAGAGAGCCAAATTACAAAAAAAAATTTTCAAAATAAAAAACAAACAACGCTTGACCAATTTTTTAATAAGATGTAAATAAAATGTAATAAAATATGTAAACTTTAATACATAAATGCTTTTTATTCAAAAAACAAAAATTTTGCGCAATTATTTTTAACCCTCCTCATAGCGGACACCTCCCCACAACGGACAAAATGTTCGTCCCCGTAGCTGTCCGTTATTGGGAGGTTTTACTGTATATCTTTGTGCGATGTTAGTGATCAGAGTATTGAAACGTATGTTAAACTTAGTTCACTTTATTTATTCTTTTTCTTTTTCGTTTTGAAGGTAGCTTCATACAAGTTTTAGTTTCGAGTAAGTTTTAGTTCGCACTGCCATTGTTGTGTTTGTAACTAATTATATTTTGTGCTCCACTTCTTTTTGTGTTAATAATTTCCTTTGCTGTGGGAACCGACTATAGTTAGGGGTTTATCATAACCAGTGTGTTTAGGCTTGAGGATTGCATTAATATACTTAATTTTTGGTCACTTTAAAATGGTGCCAAACTAAGTGATATTTGGCAAAGACTTCAAACATAATAGGGGAATCCATTTTATCAAAAACGCAGGTATTTGTATTGTGTAATAAATTTAACAGTATAGAACGGTATAAAATTTGCGGCACGAGAGACGTACGAAAACTTCTACAACGCAAACCAACGTTGACCTGATAAACAAGCTTATTCATGTCAATACAAGAATGTATGTACCTGAAATGTGACAAAAATTATAAATTTTTGTTGGTACCGCCGAGAAAATCATTGATAACTTTTGCATTACTGAAAAGTTTGCGCAAGATGAGTACCCAGGTTGTTAACTATGGAACACAAACAGAGACGTGCTGAAGTCTGTACTGAGCTTCTTAGGCGATAACGTGTTAAAGATGACGCATTGTTTAATTCCTTACTCACCCGCGACCAAACCTGGATTTAAAAATAAGTTAATAATATTAATTTATAACAATAATAATTATTGTCAAATGGCTACATCAGATGCGTCTCGAATATTACTGATTTTTTACTTTCTCGTATACTATGTATATTAAGAGAAAGCATTGCAATCGTTGTCGTGTTCCCAGAGTCGAAAAACATCGATTTGGCGAAAAAAATGTTCGTGTATGTCTGTATGTGGGTCTCCGAGACTATTTGATCGATTTGAATAAGATTTGACATGGGCCCCTATATTTGAAAGTTATGTATAAAAGTGGCTTTTCGTAAAAATCAATTAATGGGGGGCGAAATGAGGGGGGTTTTCTTGGGGATGCATTTCCAAAACCAGGTGAAAAGTTAGTAACCCTAAACCCAGATCGGACACAATTTAAAAAAAAAATTAAATTTCACAATTGCGGCCAATATGGCGATTTTAGTACATTTCGGCGCTTACGCTGTCACTAAGAAACAATAAAAGCTAATTGCAATTTGAAAATCGCAACTTGTAAATTCAAGTACATGCTTTCGAACGGTTTGTAAATATTTTGAAAATGTTGCCCTTAATTACAGGGTTAAAATTGACCTTTTTTTCAAAAGTGATTTTCTTAAAAACGGCTCTGGTAATTTTTTTTAACTTACGTATTTTATAGTCACATATAACTGAAATATAACGAGCTTTATGAATTTCTCTAACTTATCCAGAACCGGAGTTAGAAATTTTCAAATTTGAAAATTTGAATCCCTCATAACTATGCTTCTGACAAAAATGAAATCTTATTTTTAGTGTTTCCGGTTTTGCTGAAAATAACAAAAAAAATTATATTTTACATTTTTTTAATATTTTATACCAAAGTTTCAAAAACAAATCTAAAGTATTTTAAAGCTAATTTCTCATGCTATCCAAATACGTTTAAATATACAGTGATTTGCAAAATATAAGGTGAATAAGAAGAAAAAATTTTTGTAGGTAAGTATATCTTATTATATTGCAAGTTATTGGGACGTATAGCTTTTAAATTTACATATTTTATAGTCACATATAACGAATATATAATCAGCTTTATGAAATTTCAATCTTATCTAGGACCGGAGTTATGAATTTAAAAATTTAAAAATCCCTTATAACTATGTTTCTAATAAAAACGAAATCTTGAAATGAAGGGATTACATAGTAGACATACATAGCTACTAAACAGCTACATTGGATTATTTTTAGCGCTTCCGGTTTTGCGGAAAGTAAAAAAAAAATATTATTTTAATTTTTTTCTAATACATATTTTATAACAAAGTTTCAAAAACAAATATACAGTATTTTAAAGTTAATTTCTCGTGCTATCCAAATATGTAAAAATATACAGTGATTTGCAAAATACTGGGCGAATAAAAAAAATAATTTTCTAGGTAAGTATATCTTATTATATTGCAAGCTATACGGAGTTAGGAATTGCTGCTCCATCGGACAGATTTATTTAAAATTCTATTTGAATGTTGTATAATGGAATAAGTAAACTTATTGTGTAATAAAAAATAAATTATGGTTCATGCATCAAAGTACCTGCAAATATAACATAAAAGGTATCGAAGATCATATAGTGGAAATGATTGAACGTTCAACTATTTACAGATAGAGATTTCCACCTCGGTGGAACTCTATGGGAAACATTCCCAACTCGGTTTTCTAGTACTCCGTACGTGAATGTGTATATTATATTTACTCTAGCGTTAATATATTGTTTAAGGCTGCTTATTAGTACATACTTCACTTAATAAATTTAACAGTTTGAACTAGTTCAACGCTAGAATAATTTCATACTTCCGTAAGGTTACATGGCATTATTATAAGTAAACTTAAATATTTAAATTCAAATTATACTTAGAGAATTTCTATGAAAACTAGCATAATCAAATATTTTTTGATCTACGTTAATTACAAATAAAAAGTATCGTCATATTATCTGTGTTAATTTGAATGATTTTCAAGTTCAAATTTCAGTTGTAAAATATTTAACTGTACTCTAATATTTAAAAGAAGTTGTTCTTTTTTATCCAATTTTAACCAAATGCAACTCAAGTTATTGTTTTAAGATGGCAATCTCTGATTAAATCCCCGAAGGTGTCCCTAGCAGGTTTTCTGCGTTACGGAGCCAGGCCAGAGTATTTGTGAAAGGGCTATCACGATACGTGGCTATCGACGTTTACGATCGGTGAAAATGAAGGATTTATCATTGCGATAGTTGGGATGTCGGAAGAGAGTCGCTTGTGTTTTGATTGTGTTGACGGATACTCTCTACCGGTTTGGGCAGTTAGAGACGTTCCGGTGGATTTTTGATATAAGACGGGAGTCCGTTTCGCTGTTCCGATGCACTACCCAAAAAGTAATGTCATCCGCAAACTGCAACAGTGGGAATGTGAAAAGTAAAAATGGTGAATAATATAGGGACAAACGAAAACCTTGTATGCCTGCTGTGGTTAGAAATGGCTTTGGAAGAGGTAATCCCTACTATTGTTATTAAGGAGTTCGGCACGCCAGACCTATATAGTCCTTTCTTAATGTCTAGAAAAACCGCTAATTTGCATTGCTTACAATTGAATGCTTTCGTTGTTTCTGTAAACAGGTTAAACAAGTAATCGTGTTGAGTTCGGTTAAGTCGGAAGCCGAATTGGCTGTTGGAAAGAAGTTCGTTGTGTTCTACGAGATCTCTAAATCGCCTTTCTCCGAGGCAGCTTAAGTGATGGGCCTATAGGAGAAGGGAATAGTAGAGTCGAAGTGCGGTTTCGGTATCGTGAACTATGGTAGGGTAGGTGCGGTAACATTTTGCGGTTTAGGCTATTTAGACCTGGAGCCGAATTTCGTCTTCCCCCCTTTATCCAATACCAACGTACTCACCCACGCACGCAAGCACGCACACGCACACACACACACACACACACACACACACACACAGGCACGTGCGCATCCACCCACTCACACACACACACACACACACACACACACACTGTAAGTTTATTTGGTACGCATTACGTATATACAGTCTTGTATTACGCGTAGGACATATTTTTGATAAAGTATGAACGTTTTTTGTGTGCATGATGTAAGTTGGTGTAAATGTTACGCCACTGGAATTGCTACTATAGCGTTGAGTATTACGTAATTCAGCTGTCTCGGTAGTGGGATGGTTAGAGTGCTTGCCTTTCACCCGAGTAGCGCAGGTTAAAACCTGGCCGAGATAGCTGTTTTTCTAAAACAGAGGAAAACCAAAGCACTCCTCGGGTAAGGAATAAAACTGTAGGTCACGTGGTAATACGATGTTAAAGATCTCTTAATAAAGTGGAATTCCTTTAGTAGGTCAAAATTCTAGTGACTGGTAGTGTTAATAACCATTGGTTGTTGATACGCACAGAGATGTCTGATATTTCTGTTTGTGTTTAGATCTCGGCCTACAAACACAACAAAAAAATATGTAATGCATATTTAAATGTAGTATAAATATTTATGAGTTGGAAGTACTAAATTTGAATGAGAAATAATGTTTTAGTAACAGCGCTATCGATGCATAACGAATACTACTGTATTTGGTTGCAGGCGCTTTTGGATAATTTGCATGCATCGGATGCATTTTTCTCGTAAACCGTTGGTCCTAGCGACTTCAATAAAGTATACCTTTCTGAAGCAGAAAAGATGGGCAAACAAATTTTTCCGAAAATGACATACAGTGTAAGGCAAAAAAGTTAGGACCGATTCAAACAAGATGGAAACCTGTATGTGGCGCCCTCTATCAGTAGTAAAAGAACTAAGGTCATATTTGAATTCTGCGTGATAAACAGCCCCTGTATAAAAAATTTCGTCCGCTTATTAAATCATTGTAAAAAGATACTTAAAAAAAAAAATTAAACTTCAACACCCTATATCTATTAAATGAAGGCGTTGCGGACCTAAGTACATAGGAACTTTTTTTCATATTTTAGTGTCCTATATCGCGTGGCACTATGCCTGGCACTTTTTTCTATGTCACCCTGTAGATGAATGACATAATATTGCACAATGGAAAATTTTATGAATGCTCAAGGACAAATGGTTTTCAGAATTTGTGCTTGGCAAAAACGCGCGTTAGAAAACTCCACTGGGATAGGATGTTTTAGTTTTAGTGGGATACTTATTGATGACGTTTAGCAATATGGATGCCTATCTATATATGGGAAGAGTGTCAGGGTAGAAGACAGACACTCGGGCTTAGAGTTATACTTAAAGAAGGCGGTCGCCCAACAACCCACTTTGAGGATGAAGTATTTAGAAGGTTTACAAATAATAGAAATTAATGTGAGTTGGAACTTGCTATAAAACTTTTCCAAAATTTAAGAAGTGTTTAAGCAGACTTGTAATAAACAGCAATTGTTGAGTTGCAAAACTTTTAAGTGATCCTTTATACAATTAAAGATGTCAATCGTTGTAAATTGAAGTAGACAGTATTGAATGTTAGCAATCCTAAATTAAACATATGCGCGTTTATTAACACCATTAAATCGATCAAGTTTAGACGCAAGAATGTAGTCATCAAGTGTCATTAAAAAATTTGTTACAAATATTTAAGAGTATTCAGTAAGTCAAATTGCCCAATTTTTATACCTGTTAAAGGATGTGACTGAAAGCTTCTGGTGCAACGACTCAGCGTTACTTACGTGCATGCATGGATTAATTAAAGAAACTCTACCCCAGCAGATAGGACATTACATTTGATAAGGACTTCAGGAATTATATGTAAGGGTAAGTGAATGACTGAGTGGGCTATAAAGGCGTCAGTGTTATTATGGTAAATTTTAATTATGTCTTACGGACAATCAATTCTCACCACCACTGTTTATTGTTTTGTTTGTGTATATACTATAACATAAGTAGTAGGGATTAATCTATAAAATTGTTATTTTAGTATGTGTTGCTTCACGGAAGCAATATGTAAATATTCGAAAAATTTGGTTAATAGAGTACCGTTAACTAACCTACTCTATTACTTGAATTATGGTAAACCTTCCTACAGTTTATTTTAAGACTTTATTAAAGTGATGGTTCAATCTAAAGTTTCAAATAGAATCAATATTATATTCTAGGATTTCATTGTTTTCTTTGATGTGTGAAGTGACATAATGAATTACACCGTTTAAAAATAATAAAACTTGACATTTTGGATATATGATCTGATGTGAATCACAGCGATTTATACTTACGGACATATAAATACGGCTTAAAGACAAAAATTGCAAACAGTTTTGATAGAAGATATATGACTCATAAAAGACGCACTGATAGTTAAGTTTTCAATTTTTACCTTTCAACCTACATATGCATGTGTAGGTATATGCCAAGTTTCGCAAGATCAAATCGCGGCTGGATGTGTGCGTGTGTGCGTGTGTGCGTGTGTGCGTGTGAGCGTGTGTGCGTGTGTGCGTGCGTGCTGTGTGCGTGTGTGCGTGTGTGCGTGTGTCGTGTGTGCGTGTGTGCGTGTGCGTGTGTCGTGTGTGCGTGTGTGCGTGTGTGCGTGTGCGTGCGTGCGTGCGTGTGCCTATGCGTGTGCGTGTGCGTGTGCGTGTGCGTGTACGTGTGCGTGTGCGTGTGCGTGTGCGTGTGCGTGTGCGTGTGTGTTTTCATTATCTGAATAACGATTAATTTTATAAGTAATAGTGTAGACGTATTTTTAAAGAATATTTAATTTTACATACATTTTCTTTATAAAGTTTTTAATGTAAAGCGAAATAAATGTAAAATTAAATAAATATGATTATAAATGCTGAAGCTGTATTATCGATACCTGTGGAATTTTTTACGTTAACGTATTTCTGTCTATTAATCTCGATCTTACATGCAGTTTTAAACGTCATTCTCACATAGATTTTACTTTGTTTTTACAACGTTCCCTATTTTCGTAATGAACTTTTTATAAATAAGAAGTTGCATAATTATCCTAAAAAGTGTTTTTAAAATTATTTCATTTCTTTTAATTTCCCTTTTGTAGGTTGGAAGGTCGTGTGTGTTCCACACCGGATATTTAAAATATGTTTTGTAGTTAAAATCAATAGACCGAATTATTATTTTTCCAAATTGGAAGATATTTATTTAATTCAGAATTTTATGACAGTTATAAATATGGTTTATGTGTATACGATCGGATAAATTTGAAAGTATCCATATTACGTGTCACTACTTTGATTTTATGAATATACAAGGCGTGATCAATAAGCCTACAATAACGTATGTGTTTCAAAATTTTCTTGCATTTAGGATAATTGCATTTTTAATGTTATTGAACTTAAAGGTTTTCAAAATTAAACTGACATATATATTATTACAAGTTTTTGTTATGAACGAATAAGTTCAATTTAATTTAACCCTTTTGATACCATAGGTACTTCTAAGTACCTGAAATGATTGGTGTCGAAATACCAAGCATGTACCTATATATTAGAAAAATTTCAAACATAACCTTGAATTGATGTTACAACATGAATACGTAAATGACACATATTGTTATTTTTGGAAGATTCATTTGTTATGTTACATTTTTGTTACCGGTACTTGTAAGTACCACTGGGAATAAAAAGGAGTTGAAAACAGGTCGAGAAAAAATGTTTACATATTTATTTCGAACAAAAAATGATTACACGTTTATTTCGTGATATTCTACAAACCAGTTTTTTTATTATTTAGGCAAAGATATACACCACACATGGAGCACTTGCTAAATGGTTTTGACTGTACGGCCTGAGCACTGCAAACTTCGCCTCTCGTCTTTCGGTGTATACAGGCCAGTGGTTTCCTCTATTTCCTAATCTTGTTTCGTCCGCGACGCTATAATCGTACCTTCTTTTCTTGATAGGTCCACTGTCTCTACTTTTTTGGAAAAATTTTGGAGACATTGAGCATAAACCCACCGCAAGCCGTCTTCGAAACTGCAGAACGGATATATAACCTCATCGTTATTCATACTGTGTAAATGTTTGTAAACTACGTAACTATTGACGAAACAGATTTCCAGACATCCCCAAAATATTCTGTGCCACCACTTTTTAGCACGTCGATTTACTATATAATGTTGTCTTAGTTGATCATGGTAATCCACTCCCCATAGATGTATTATAATCTTTAACAACCCGGGGTCTGGAATATAAAACTTCTTACCATCATTTCCCTTCGTTCCACTTGTGCTGCTTCACTTCCATGATAATTGGATGCCATTGTCACAATTTTGTCTTTCCATTTAAAATATGAGATACCATTGTTTGATATTCGATAATCAAAATCGCCTCTTTTCATAGATTTTTCTTGTGTTAAGCCTTTCGGTATACCCACTCTGTTTTGTTTAATTGTGCCACAGGCTAATGTTTGCTCTAATTTTAATTTTTCTAATAGGGCCAAACTGGTATAGTAATTATCAAAAAATTATTTTATTTTGGTGCCATTCTTGTTCCGTTAACCGTAACACAACTCTTTCTCCTAAACCATACTCTTTATATTTATCTGGAATTTCCGCTTTCCCTTGATATATTTCAAACTTTTGACAAAGCCGCTCATGTCAGCTAACACGCAGTATTTAAAACCCCATTTTACGGGTTTTTTAGGATTATATTGTTTGACAGATGATCTTCCTTTATGTTTAACAGTAGATTCATCCATTTACATACACCTACGTCCTTTATAATTTTTAAATGTTGCATTAAGGTTTTCTATGAGTGGCCGAATTTTATATAGTTTATCTTTATTATCTCTGGTCAGTAGACTATTATCATTTACATGTAAATGTTGCTGTATTGTCTGAAATTGGTTACGCGGCATAGTATCTGGAACAATATTCACTTTTAAATCATCCGCGCTCGACCAGTAATCCTTTATGCTTGGTAATATATGTTATCCCATTAAGAAATTTATCCCAATAAAAGAAGATTAGATTGAGATACAGTATCATTAATTGCAGACCCCATTAGTTTTAAAAAGTAGTCTGTAATTTCTCTGCAATCGGCAAAATGTGTTTCTAGCCATAAATCATTAGTATCTAGATAATCTGGAAGAACAGTAAGTTTTTCCATTTTTTTCCATTTTCGATCTATTTTTATTTTCTTCGTAACTGTTTTATTTTTTACGTCCTCACTTTCTCCTAATTCTTCCTCAATCTCTTCGGTATCTCATATTTCCCTCATTTCAGCCTCGTCGTCCACTTCGGTTTGTTGCTTATCCATCTGAATTATTTCTTCTACGTCACTGTCCTCTTCTGAGCTGGTGTCCTGATTATTATCCAAAGGTAGCTCAAAATCGTTTAAATCGTCATTTTCAATTAATTCTAGTAATTATTTTTCACTAAGAACACGTTTCCACCTTCCAGCCATCATATCTGAAACAAAAAATAATAAAAAAAATCTTGACTAACCATTTCACAACGGTACTTCTGAGTACCACGTAGAAAAAACGTGTTTTTTGTTTTCAGGTATTACATAAAATTAAAGCATTCTCAATAGAAACGTGCTAAAAAAGTACTTACGGACACCTCAAATGCACCAAAATTCAATTTATTTCACTTTATTATACTTTGTTTGGCTAACAACAATGCCGTTAATTGTCTATGAGATATACCCTGACAACAATCGTCGTTCTGTCAAAAATAGTCGGTGTTGCCTCTTTGTCTGATAATATTCATAAACTTTCTACAGTCCCGGAGAGTCTCGTTGGGAGACAACGGTCAGAATTGTTACTTTGTCGTTTAAACGTTCAAAAGAATTTGGAGGACTCAAAAGTACCGCTTGTAACTAAATAATATTATCGGAAAATATGGTTTGGTATCGAAAGGGTTAAAATTTAATGTTATCTCATTAAATTTAGAATTTACATCACTTCTACATACATAAAGACAAAATTTACATCGATTGGGACTTGTACTTCGATAGCGCAGTTGGTTACCACGGTACTCTAGCCAAGCACAGGTCGTAGGTTCAAATCCTACTTGAAGTAAACTTTTTATTAATATTAAAATACTTATCTTTTTTGGTTTTTTTTAAATTATACAATCTAAACGTTTCGATAACTTACAGCTATCTTCGTCAGTGGTAATATCTGTTAAAAATTGTTAAAGATGTTAAAGATATTGAAGGCCCACATTCCATTAATATAAGTAATTTAATTGTTATCTCATTAAATTTAGAATTTACATCAGTTCTACATATATAATGACAAAATTTACATCGATTGTGGCTTGTATCGCGATACAGCAGTTGGTTAGCGCGGTACTCTAGTGAAGGTCGTAGGTTCAAATCCTACTCGAGGTAAACTTTTTATTTATGTATTTAATAAAATTAATAATAATGACATATATGGGTTTTTGATTTGGGATTAAAATAGATTATTAAGATTATTGTGTCGAAATTTAACGTACTGCTTTAAAGTGAAAAGGTGTTATGCGAATTGAATGTTGGAATTTGTATTGTGTATGATTTTATCGAATGGGCTACAATTCTATCATCCACAGTCAGGTAGGATTACCTTAACAACTCGCCTACGAATATTTATTTCAGAGAAATTTTAGATTGCGGTGCCGCCTAAACACTATTTTCCTGGATTGAGTGTTGCTATTTGTTGTTTTATGGTAAGTGTAAGGTGTTTACATTTTAACGATTGTACGTCTTGTATCGAACCCGCACGTTTCTACTGCAGTTAGATGGGTAACCCGCTTACCTTGGCAAGCGTAACAACAGACACATGCATGGACGCACACATGCAAAAAACTTTTAAACATGCAGTATAAGAGAATAAATTTTCATTAATTGAATGGCAAATTCATGAATAGAAATATCAAATTCATGTCTTAATTAATAGTTAATTTTTAACGTATTGTAAACTTAATTATTTTACGCGCCGCTCTGTTTAGAGTGGGGATGTCACATGCAGTACAAAAGGGACACGCAAGTAACGTGAATTGAATACTTTATTAATTGAATTAATTAATTCGATTAATTTTATTATTTGAATTAAAACTTATAAAAGTAAAATAGTAAAGTTTAATAAGTCCATTATATTGAAGCGGAAACAATCGGCGATTGATAAATGATATACACAGTATCCAAACTTATCTTGATGCTAATAATAATTTTGAGTTCTAAACTAAGTTATATAACTCTAGATTGAAGTTTATAATCAATGTCTAGAATTAAAAATACAGACTAAAACGGAAATGTCAGTTACACGAAAAGTTTGAACTGCTTTTATACTACGAATCGTGATATACATATTAATGTCAAGGATCGTTAACTTATTCTGTTTAAAGCTCAAAATTAAAGTTTTTGAATGAAAACTTCCTGTAACCAATTTTTTTATATAAAATATTAAAAGCTTTGAATATAAGGTTAAGTGAGACGACAAAAGCAAAAAAAAAGAATTATAGAAGCTATACGATAAAAGTAATATACAAAATTATTTTAATTTCTGTAGAGATTTTAATAAATTTTTTTTAACTTAATTGAAGATAACTTTGGCCTTTATACATTTTTTTATTATTTATTAGAAATGTTGAGATACATTAATTTGATATAAGAATTACGTAGGAGTCTTAGATATCATGTTATCCATGCATTTCTTTTAATTGGTGCTTTTGTATTTTCCAATGACAAAAATGAAAGAAAGAATACATTCGAGTAGCTGACCGGATTTCTTTTGGTTCAGTGATTTTCGTGTTCACCGATATGAAAAACACGCAATCGTAAGGAACTGCGACTTCTGATGTAAATTATACAAGCGTTCCGGTTTAGATTTTAAATTTGACAGTTACAAGTAATAAATATTGGGGTTCAACACCGTTTCGTATTGTTTTGAAAAATAAAGTGGACTACCGAAACGCAATAATTTTATTTAGTATTTAATAATTGTAGTATTTATTTCGATAGTTAGAATTACGTAGAAACCATTCTATTAATTAATTAATTTCATTTAGCACCTAAGGTATGTGCTGTATGTATAAGAGGGAAGAGGTGTGGAGATTAAACTAAATAAAGGCATTTATTAGTTTATAAAATAACTAGTGGATATATGCGTTAAGAAAGGAAGAATGGCCACTTTAAGAGATTTCACAACTTTGACGTAAAGTAGTTGATTTATCATTGAAGTATTTAATGTACAAACTGTATTGTACAAGCTTTGTACGGTTTCTTCTTTTGAATAAACTCATATGATTCAAATAGGGGCGAATGCTGGATTAGTGACTGGGGCTAAGATATATTGTGTTAAATTTTTACTATAGTGAAAGTCACACTGGGAATGCAGTGTGGAGTCTTATGGAGCACACCGTTGCCAGTTGTCGTTATGCTGGGATCGGTTAAACCTCAAGTCCGGTCTCAGGCAAATTTCGCCGCTCTCACAGATTCGCTAAAAACTTCTTGGAAGTTTGATGATGTTTATACCTTCGCCTTTGTTTAAATGTTTTCAATAATTAATAATAATAAACAATAAATTTCAAAATTACAAAAGAATTATTTCAGGCAAAGTTAATTTCAGAAAAAATAAACAGAGAATTAATTTGAAAATGTAAACTTTCACCATTAACACTCATAATAAAATACTTATCTTTTTTGGGGGTTTTTAATGGTGTACTTTAAATTATATAATCTAAACGTTTGATAACAAAGATGATAAACCAGAACACTTTCGTCGTAGAGTGTTCTGGTTTGTCATCTTTAACAGTTTAACAATATTTAATTTTAATGACCTAGTTATTCTTTACTACAATTTTATAGTTTATACGTTTCTCAAACTGTTATATTAATAGCAGGCTTATGTTTATGTTTGAATTTTTCAAATTTGACAAAATTGTTTAATACATCTTTAATAACTTTTAACAAACATTACTACTGACGAAGATAACTGTAAGTGTTATCGAAACGTTTAGATTGTATAATTTAAAGTTACACCATTAAAAATCCCAAAAAGATAAGTATTTTATTAAGAGAATTAATTGTATATTTATAAACAAATAGCAACAAAAACAAGTTATATTATATATATATTATATTATATATATATATATATATATATATATATATATATATATATATATATATATATATATGATATATATATATATATATATACATATACAGGGTCCGGCAACAATGCTTTCTTATATCTTCCGTGTATAATATAAGCTAGATTAATAAAATTTGGGATAGTTATAGTTTAGCTGTGCATAAAATTATTCACTATACAGGTTGTTTATATTAGATGCTAAAACTAATAAAAAAAATTTAAATGGAACACCCTGTATATCCCCAGACACTTAAAGACCACTTATATTGATTATCAACTTGTCTTAATAAATGTGGATTTTCTGAGGAATATTCTTATGAAATGTTGATTCGTCTGTCCATAAAATATTATAAAAAAAATTTGGGTTTTTAGTAATTTTTTCTCTGGCCCAGTTACAAAATCTTTCTCGATGATCGAAGTCTGCATCACTCAATTCTTGGTGTAACTGAATATGATAGGGATGTAAGCGATTCTTCTTTAAAAGACGGCCTACTGATCTCTCACTTATACCAACTATTTCACTTATGTCGTTTTGGCTTCTGTGATGATCCTCTTCGATTCACTATCTTCATTTGCAGAAGGTTTAACACGTTCATTTTTGGAGTAATTGGCACATGAAGTTATAATAAATCTACTCATAACTTTCTGAAACGATCTTACGTTTGGATGTCTTCTATCTGCATATCTTTCAGCATAAATTCTGCTGGCCAATAAACAGTTTCTTTCTGCAGCACCCAACACGAATATCATATCAACTAACTCATTTTGTGTAAAATTCATTTTATAAAAATCTTGAGTACTAACAATAACACTCGTAAATGGTTAATTACAGTTTTATTTATTTACGTCAAACATTCAATTTTTATAAGAAGCACACTTGATTTTAGAATTTTACTTGAAATTGAAGTATATATTTGTCAAATGCTTGTTAACATGCAATGCCTCCAGTACAAAAATTGTAATTAGTCTATCATAATATATTAGTTTCTGTTGCGTTTTTTAATGTATAATACACTTGTTTTATGATGTTCTTTTTTATCTATACGAGACCATAGATTTAAAAATGTCTCAATAATCTTATACATTTTGAAAAATTGAAAATAATTCGGAAACGGCTATATTTAGGGATAGGGAGTTGTATGGCGAACTGATAAGGGTTAATATGTAGAAACCCAAAATGTAATAATATAGAGGGTGTTTTATTTGAAAAAGTACACTTTTACTAGTTCGAATAATGGTTGATTGGCAAGTCAATTATAAGCACCCTGTATACGATTATGTCACTTTCTTCACATTAAAAGGAACCTCTATCTGTGTACTTATTCTCATATAAATTAGATAACTTTTATTTTTCAAAGCAAACTCTGTAATTTCAATTTTTTTTTAGAAAAATCGAAATAACTCAAAAACGGCTATATTTAGGGATAGGAAATATATTGCGAATTTGTTAGAACAATGTATAGAATTCAAAAAGTAATAATATACAGGGTGTTCATTTAAATTTTTTATAATAATTTGGCCTCTTTAAATAAACAACCTGTATTCACGTGAATAATTTTAAAATATGCACACAACTAAACTATAACTGATTCCAAATTTTATTAATCTAGCTTATATAAACGGAAGATATAGAAGAAGGCCTTTGTTGCCGGACCCTGTATTATATATATATATATATATATATATATATATATATATATAAAAGGATAATGCTGATTATTAGTAGGCATACAGGTAAAAAGCCATAATGTGATAATATTTATTACTATTTTATATATTTCGGTTAAAATTTTAACCTTCATCAGAAAAACGTCTACAATAGAATTAAAAACATATTTTGTAACTAATTATAAAACATATGTGAACTTACAATTAAATGGAAAATTACTGGTGAACAAATTAATTGATTGACGTAGGTACATAATTGTGAATGGGATGATAAGGTGATCTATTAAAATTATTCTTAACCATATACATTCAAGAAAACCATAGTATAAAGTGTACAATATATAAGAACTCTAATAACATGATAACAAGGTAAACATAAAATTAACTAACTACTAAACAAAGTTGGTACCTACAACTAAATAGCATTATCCTTTTAAAATATAACTACCTGTTATTAGAATTACTTATATATATATATATATATATATATATATATATATATATATATATATATATATATACAGATGTTTACATCGATGCAAAGATTTAAAGTGATAGAATACGTGATTTTGAGCCGATTTAACAAACATACATATAAAGTGTTGCCTTTTGAATAATGCCACTTTTAATATTTCTTGATTTTACCGTGTTTTCTGCAAATATCGAATGTACAAAGTAACAACTCTTATCACAAATTTATACTAAGTTTTTATTCTTATGAAGTGATTGTTCATATTCTTTTATCAGAAAAGCCTAATATTTTGGTTCTTGCTAGAACTTCTTAAACATGAAAGTTTTAATTTGTAAAAGCAATCACTAAAATTCAAACGTGTTTAGTCTAAAATCTTTCGTTAATTTTTTCAATTTCTGTAAAACTTCTTGCAATGGTCTTTAGATAGCATGAATAGATTTACAAAAAATTTTTAAAACTGGAAAATTGAATTTAATTACCAAAGTATAGGCGCATTCGCAAAACGTAAAATAGCCCTTCATTATTTAGTTTAAATAGTTTAAAAAAAGCAGATTTTTAGAAAATGTCCGATTTATTAAAACATTAATAGTATTATTATTGGTGTTCAAAATTAGTACTGCACGAGGCAATATTATATTGAGTATCAAGAACAGTAAGGACGTTTACCGGTCGCCGGCCATGTTTGGAGGCTGAGCGATAGCGAATTTGGCCGGAGACCGGTACAATAATGTTCGTGATGCTCATACTATTTTGCACGATTGTATTAAATTTACCACAATTGAAATTATTTCCACTAAATAAACGAAAAGTCAAAAGTGACGTTTTAAATAGCAATGTAGATTCACTTGAAAATAAACTCGATTTTGCTAAGAAAATTTTACATTCCAGTGTTAGTGAGGTGAAAGAAATCTTGAATTCAGAAACAGTTTCTGTAAACTCAAGTACTGGGTGGAGCGATAACGCAAAACATTTTCTAAAATCTGCTTTTAAACTATTTAAACTAAATAATGAAGGGCTATTTTACGTTTTGAATGGTAATTAAATTCAATTTTTCCAATTTGTAAATTTTTTCTAAATCTATTCATGCTATCTTAAAGACCATTGAAAGAAGTTTTACTGAAATTGGAAAAAAAATAACGAAAGATTTTAGACTAAATCCACGTTTGAATTTTAGTATTGTTTTACAAATTAAAATTTCATGTTTAAAAGTTCAGAAGAACCAAAGACAGTTTATTTTCTGATAAAATAATATGAACAATCACTTCATGAGGAATAAAAAACTTAGTAAATTTTGATAAGACTTATTTCAGAAAAGCACGGTAAAATCAAGAAATATTAAAAGTGGCATTATCTCAAAAAGTAACACTTGTATATAATATTTGCTTAAATCGACTAAAATCACCTATTATATCACTTTAAATATTTGATCGATGTATAAACACTGTATATATATATATATATATATATATATATATATATATATATATATATATATATATATGTTGTATATATTAACGTTGTCAGTTTGGATACTTGGCCGGTTTTTCTGGCGACGAAGTTCTTGGTTTCATTACACTTACATCGTGATAAGCAATTTGTAATGCTTTATTGTAGATAAGATCATACTCAAATTGACCATTGGGTTCATATTTTCTATAGTTTTCTAAGCATTCAAGAATGCTGTAAACTAAGTTATAGCATTGTTGTAGGTCAATAGATATGGATTGCAGTTCTTTTGCTAACGATACTGTCAATTGAAACATGGCAGAAACTAAAACAGATATAAAATAAAGTAACAAATTAACAATTATACAAATAATAAAAACAAATTACTTCTTACCACCAGTTATTGTATCATCAACATCAACTCTCTTTTTCTTGAAGAAATGTGGTATTTTCTGTTGTTTATTACTTTTATCTCACAAGAAAAAACTTACCTATTTGTTTATTTATTTATTTACATCGATTGGGACCTGAATCTCAATAGCGTAGTTGGTTAGCGCGGTACTCTAGCAAAGTACAGGTCGTAGGTTCAAATCCTACTCGAGGTAAAGTTTTTATTTATGTATTTGATAAAATTAATAATAATTTTTAATTACCTATTTGTTGTACATAAAACTCAAAGAATTTAAAAAAATCGTAAATTTTACTTTTTTGTCATGTTTCTAGTTTAAAATTTGATACTGAAACTCTAGAGGGGAATTTTTGAAGCTGGAAATCTATACTTTAAGATGGCATATTTTGTTTCATTTAAAAAATTGAGTAAAAGTCAAATTTTGTAAAAAACAAAAAAAAGTTTTTTTGGTATCCAAAATCCATGAAATTCAATGTTTAATAAAGTTTAATAACATTGAAAAAAATTTTTTTACTTATCTAACTGGCATAGATTTATTATATGACCTTAATAAAAGTATATTCAGCAAAAAAAACTTCTTTTTTCATTAATATTAGTGGAATTTCTAGAAAATACGAAAAAATGAAGGAATCTTTCAGAAAATCGAAGCAAGATTCATTTTTAAAAAGTATTTTCCGGCTGACGGAATTTTCAACCCTTGATGGTATTTTTACCACTAATTAGTGACCTTTTAGCTGGGGCCAGTTTCTTTTCGGGGGCGATTTTCATCCTCTTAGAATTTGCAGCCCTTGACGGTATTTTCAACCCTAATTAAGAACCTTTTTGGCTGGGGCTAGGGGTGCGAGGTGGGTGTAGGGATGGTCACGTGACATTTTAGCCCCTAATTAAGCCCTTTTGGCAGCTCCTAAAGTGTAGGCAAATATGAGCGTATGAGGTGATCTGATTGGTGCATCTTTATTTGTATACTAGACATACACAGTGCATATAATTTTTTTCACTCCTCCACTGAGTGGGTTGTACTGTACAATAGCATCATGGAGAATAAGACAATATACAACGATTCCGTTATTGAAAGGTGTTAGGAATTTCATTTCCAATTTGATGTCTACTGTTGAGTTTTTCAAGGATTCATTTTGTTTAGAGCAGTACATCACAAATATTGGATATGATTTGAATTCAGTATTGTTGAATAATGCATCTTTATCACCATCACCATAGTAATCACATCGGAATTTCGAAACATTGTGGTATGCCGGTATGTATTGGTTAGCACTGAAGTTCAAATGTATTGCTTTTATATGGATAATTCTCAGAATTTAGATGTACTTTAAGATTTCTGATGTTAATGTGATAAAAATTTCCAGCCCTTGCCGACTTTGTATACCTTTTACCTTGTTGGAATCCAACAAATATCCAATGTGGTTTTTCCAGTTGCATTGATGTCTTTATTGGCCATATCTCTGAGGTTGCTTGTTTTAAAGCAGGTAATTCATATAACCCCCATTGACGAAATCGAACAGTAATAATAGAAGTTTTATTGATTCCTTCAAATAAATTGAGTTTCGCAGTATCACTAAGTGTTAAGTGTGGTACCGTCCATTGAATTCTATTTAAGGTTATTGCTGTATCAATTTCACCATGGTAGGAGTTAGTATCGCTTCTAGATCAAATTAAAACCAACTCTTAAAGCATATTACAATTACTTGACGATAATCCTCCATTATTCCAAATATGTGGTTCAACTGTACGTATACTGTAAAAGATTTTACTCGATTTTGCTCATCGAATTCTACTTCTAATGGCTCTTCATTCTTTGCTGACCACCCCAAATGATTTAGTGCTTTGCTCTTGCTTGCCGTATAAGAAATATATCCCTTAAGTGCAGACGTTATGTCTGGATTTCTTCATACGTCTTCTTTTTGACCACCTAACTCATAACGAATTCGAAAAGATAGTTGGGAAAATTATTGGTTAAATTGCATGATTTTTTATCATCTTTTTTCAGCTCAAGCTTACTTTCTATGTACAGCAAACTATCGCAAGTAGGCCGTAATTAAATCTTGACTTTGAATTAAGATGCGCATTTCTTAGGATGATCCATATTTAGAAGATCCATACGGAAGATAAGTATGAATATCAGCTTTAATTATAGTATCATCAAAATGTACGTGTGGAAAGACGGTAAATGATTCGGCCATTGTCGGTGAGAACTTTTAAACTAATTGACGTTAAAAACTATTTTTCGGCAAATGTTAACCGTAACGAAGGTTGTTGACTAATAAACAACTTACTGTAGGGAGAGTAAACATCATTTTTGAGGGGGTTTATATTCTATAGAAATTCTATAATAGCATATACACAATCAGCCAAGTGATGAGTGATCAATTGCCACAATTTTCTGGTTGACCTTGTTGTGAGTTTATGAAGGTTTATTAGTAATAAGCAAAGTAAAATTTTTGGGTATGTCTGCATGAAAACAAACAGAAATTTAGGCAACGTGCATAATGCGGTCACTTGGAAATAGATTCGAGTGGCGCTCTTTTGAAATTGCAAGCTTGGCATGGTTCATGCCGTTCGCCGGCTCCACACCAGTGGATATTTAAACTAGTTTTTGCATGAATGAAAAACCGTGAAGAACAAGAACATGACGGTTTGTTGTTTAAGTTTAGAACTGACGGTAAACAAGGGTTACATCCTTTTAAGCAATAAATGATGAAATTAAATTTATGCTGAAATCATTATCTGAAACATTATTAAAAGAATCTGTGCAACCATTACAAAATTGAATTCTTACAATTTTTAATTTGACCAATTTTGCATGCGGGCAATATGACACTCTAGAAGGACAATGCCTGTTTTGTCCACCCTTGACTACGGCCCTGTGTAGTACACATTTTTGTAAAATTTTATTTCAGTAAAAATACGCCAATGAGTATGCTATTGCTGTTAAAATAAAAAAAATTGTATGATTTTTTTAACTATTAAAGGAATGAATCACAAGTGAAAGGTATTTGTTTCCAGATTACGCTAGTAATGAGTCATTTCTGAAAGGCATTACCTGGGTAATACACATGATACAATAATATAAAGATATGATCCATGTTTGTTTCAAAACTGGTCCCGCCCAGTGTTGGGTAAGATCCATTTATTTAGGATCTAGATACAGATCCAAACACATTTTTAAAAACTGATCTAGATAAAGATCCAAGATCCGTACGTAAAAATGAATCTAGATAAAGATCAAATATCCTTGAAATGGGATCTAGATCTTTTATAAAGATCCGACATTCCTAAAATTGTTTCGAGATTTTTCTAATTATTAATATTATCTTTAATTGCTAGTATTGCTACTGATGAGTAGTACTCCCATTCCCATGATCATTTTTCATGTAATACAAATATTAGTCCGTAAGGTTAAATTATTAAGAAAAATAATATACATATATAATTTTTATAGGTTTTTATTGAAAACTGACATTAATTATTTAACGCACTACAAATTACAAAATTAGTATTAGGTACACATTTACACTTGCAAGTTGCAATGTTAATTGTTAATTTAACTTAACACATAGTTGTTATACAATTATAAGGGTAAGGACATTTATCTAAATTATTATAAGTATACATTACATAATTACATTTTATTATCTAATTTTATTTTATTTTGTTTTAAAATTAATAGCATCTCAAATATAGCATCACCTAATCTATTCCTACGAGGAGTTAAAATTAGTCCACCCATACTAAATATTCTTTCAACGGGGGCAGATGAAGGAAGTATAGAATTATATTTTAAAAAGATTTCTTTTATATCAGGGTACATATTTAATTGCTCATAGTTAGTGCTTGTGTCTTTAAAATAATTTGTGCATTCTGAATCAAATGTTGTTTGCGATTGAGTATTTATTCTTAAAAAATCAAAGAATTCGTCCGTGGCAGAGGATTTTTTTTTCAGTAAGTGTGAACTGAATTTCTGATTCTGAATTATTAAGATTTTCTTGAAATCCGGAATTGTTAAGTTCACACAATAATTGCGTTTGACAGAATGCTGTTTCATTTTTAAAGGGGGTGATTTTTAACCACCATAATTTAAATTTTGGGTTAGAAATTGTGGATAACAGGTATGGTCGACTACTAGAATTTTTAATATCCATTATATTAGAGAAACGTCTTGTAAAGCCGTTCAATAAACATTCTCTTAATTTAGAACAAAATGTCAGTTTTGTCATTGCTTCTAAGCTAGCTTTAATTTTGAAAAGTGTTGGCAAAACAGTACCTAACTGACAAGTCTTTCATCTTGTAAAATATCTATTGCAACGGCTATAGGTTTTGTAACAGAAATATATTCGTTTAAAAACACAAAATCTGACAGTTGGAACACGTCTAATTTTAATAACTTACAAACATCACTTAATTTTGCTTCAATATTAATTAGTTTAACACATGCGTCATACATGGAATTCCAACGAGTAGGACAAGGAACTTTCAAGTTGACACCGCAAACATTTTCTAACTGATCCGACGCCTTAGTTGACCTACTCACTAAATTCCATAAAGAATAAGCTTTCCCAAAAATAGTATCGTACATTTTTTTATACCTTATGTTTTCAAATGCTTTAGCTGCATCTATCGTAATTACAAGGCTGAGTGTATGCGAACAACACTTAAAATGTTCGGGCAAAAGCACGTAAGTACTGTCAGTATCAAAAGCAGGTAATGATTCAACATCTACATCATTTTGATTTTGCAACTCTGTTAATTCGCTATCGCTGCTCTTATTACATATAGAAGCAGTAAATACGTTAAAAGCTTTACTAAAGTTGCTTGCGTTATCTGTTACCGTTCCTGAAATTTTACCGAGATTTAATTTGTATTCGTTATGAATTTCACTTATTAATTCCGCAATTCTGTCAAATGTGTGTGCAAATTTAAATCGCCTACAGCTTAATGCAAAAGATTTACGTTGGAAGCTATTACTATCGATAAAATGTGCAGTCATACCAAGATAACTTTTGTTATTGGTGCTCCAAACATCTGCAGTTGTACAGACGTATTTGGTTTTATTTAATTCTTCTATTACAGCACCAATAACTGCTGATTTCTCTTCTTCTAATTTACTCTTGAGCGTTTTTCGGTCACAAGGTTTTTTGCCAGAAAGTCCTTCTACTAACCTAATAAATGCGGGTTTTTCGACTGTACAAATAGGCCTCATCTCTTCAATTATGTAATCTAAGACAAGTTTGTTAACCGAGTTCTTTGTGGTAGAACTGGTAGATCGTTGAAAAATGTTAGTCTTGTTGAAATTCTTCATTGATAAAATTTCGGTTTTGCTTTTTTTTGTTGTCTTTTCTGCATCGAATTTGCTAAATGTTACTGGATGCTTTCTCTAGAAAAAAAGGAGAAAGTGTATGTTAATTTATAAAATTCAGATTGAAGTCACTTCAAGTTTCAGTCAAAATTTAGATAACACCAATTTTGAAAGCGACTGAATCCCATCTTTTATGAATACAGGTATCATAAACATTTAAAAAAGTTTTTTGATGCATTAGGGACTTTAAGAAATAAATCTCAATCTTTTGTAAACGTTCTTTTACACACGAGAAACTAAGTATTTTGCAACAAAAAATACTTTACGTAATTCATATAGAATTTAATAAGAAAAATTAAGTCTACAAATCACGTTTTGATATATCAGATGATGTATTTCGTAAGAATCCAATAAATGATACTAAAATTCTGCCAAAACTATATTAATACATACCTTCATATGCCGAATAAAATTTCCTGTTGAAGTCACATGACCTTGTATTTGTGCGGGACAATTTAGACACTGGGTCACTATCTTGTTGTCACATTTTGATAAAATTTTATAAAATTTACCGCTTAAGATTGGCGGAACTTCCATTAATTCAGCTTCGTCACTCATTGTTGATCTAACTAACAATTAACAAATGTGCTTTACTTAAAGTCGTATTCTTAAGAACTGAAGACAAGATTGTTGTTTTCTATACCTCCTTTTGTTCGATTAAATTAGCAACAGGGAATTCCAGTTCCACTTAACTTAAGTACCTACTTTAATGGATGGATGACCACATTGTCATTACTCATTAAGTCATTAGATTAGCACTTAGCTGTCATTACCTGCCTTTGTAGCTTTGGGAAACAAAATAACCGACGGAAATATTAACAAAGGAAATGAATAGTTCTATTATTGGTTATTTCGAATTTAACATGCCTCAGGCAGTAGGTAATTGTGTAAATGTGTATGTATCTCTGTGGGGTACGGATGTAACGGTCGTAACGGAGCATAATGTATTTTTTAAATATAAAGCTCTGTTGCCTCAAGCCAGTTAAAAATTTCACAAAATACCCTTAAAATACATTTTAAAATATTCTAATGGATCTTTGGATTCAAGTACTAAAGATCTGTTAAAATGTGATCTAGATCCAGATACTAGATCCTAGCAGAGCAAAGTATCTAGATCCAGATCATAGATCCGTTTAGTGGATCTAGATCACTTTGATCTAGATCCTACCCAACACTGGTCCCGTCTGCGCACTACATCACTATATTTGACAACATTATGTTATATATTAAGATTATAGATTATATTCGGCGATTTTTTTTGAGAAACTAATAAAAACATTAATTAGTAAAGCAAAAAATTTCCGTACTTTGTTCAGGGTCTTGTTCAGTTCAGCGTTCCAGTTAAGGTTCTTGGTAAATGTAACTTCTAGGTATGTTATGTCGTCAAGTATCGGTAATCGTTCCCCTTGCAGGGAAATGTTTATTTTTGGAGAGTTATTTGTGTCGGGTATAGTTAGGGAGCCGGAATAGAATGGCTTGAGTTTTGGTGGGGTTTATGGAGACTCTCCATTGGTTGGCCCAATTGTAGAAGTTCCGTAGGGTACTGGAGATACTGTCGGAGGCGTTTTTGGTTGACCGATTAGCTGTCCAGAAGGCAGTGTCGTCGGCAAACTGTGTCAGGGATACTCTGGGCGTTGTTACAATGTTACAATGGGGATATCATTGGCGAAGATAAGGTATAGTATGGGTGCTAAGGCAGGACCCTGGGGTATGAATGTCTGGGGGGTGAAACTCTGTGAAAGGAACTCGTACCGTCCTATCTATTAGATACGACAGTAGGGGCTTCGTGAGCTCGGGGGAATACCTAATGCTTGGATTTTGTGAACTAGACCCGCATGCCAAACTCTGTCAAAGGCCTGTTTTATGTCTAAGAACATGGCGAGGTTACAGTAGCGGTGGTTAAATGCTCGTGACGTTTCAATGAGGAGTTTTAGCAATGGGTTCTGACAGGTTCTATTAGGTGGAAAGCCGAACTGGCTGTCGGGTAATAGGTTATTGGATTCTATGTGATCTCCCAGCCTTCGGGCTAGGATCTGCTCTAAGCATTTCCCTAGGCAGCTGAGGAGAGAGATGGGCCTGTAGGATGAGTCTGTTAGGTCGGAGAAGTTTTTGGGAATCATGACGGTCGAGGCGGATTTCCACACCGCCGGGAAGTACGAAAGGGAGAGGAATTTGTGATATATAGACCTTAGACGTCTGATCGCTGGCGTTGGTAGGTGTCTCAGTATAAGCACAGAATAAAAAAATAATCAGAATGAAAGCTTGGGTAATCTTGAGGATCTGCGCATCTTGCTAGCGCACGTCTATTCCGCCATGTTTTGGTAGTAGATCAGTGGCAGCGGCGCCGAATATTATTTCGGTAATGCGACACAGTGGTAGTGCTTGGTTTATACAAATTGTGGTGCATCTAAATGCGAATAAATACAGTTTTGTGGAATTACTTTTATGAACTTCCGAATTAAAATATGAATCAACCAAAACGCAAGGCAGGGATGACTTGTGTTGCGAAAAATTGCAATAACAAGTCTTATAACTGCGACTTATCATTTTTTAGTTTTCCGCAAGATGAAGCAAGGTGAAGATATTAATATATTATATATTAATTATAAATATTAAAAACTGTGTTACAATTCTTAATATTTACATTAGAATATATGTATTTTAAAACTCAGTTCATGCGATCAATCAAAATTTAATCCAGTTCAGAATATCTAAAATATTTCAATTTTTTTCTTGTTTTTACAATTAATTAAGGGTAACGGTATGGCTAGCAGCATGTGAACGTGAAGATTTGGTAGATAGAGTAGGTACTAACTGGAAATCCTACAAATTATGTGCGCTACTTTATATACTTTTTATACTTTAGAGTAGATTATTTTCTACATTAAAAGACATTAATAGAAATTTCAGAGTAATTTCAAGAAACAAATTAATTATTTGGAAAAACCAATAGGTACAATTATTTTTAATTTATGTTGGAAAGTTTGATGTTAATATTGTTTCATTTCGAAATTTCTACTTCTTTTTCAGCTAAGAATTGTTCTATCTTGTTGTGTTGTTTTTTTCACAAAAATTTGACTTTAATCGTTTAGTGAAAGATTCGTTATTCAATGCTTTAATTTAATCAATGACTACAATTATAGGATCCAACCCTGTTAAATTTACTAAGCCAAACCTGTGTTCTACTACCAAAACATGGCGCAAGGTCATCTATTCTGTTTCAAAAAGATCAAAGGTGCCGCTTCAAGCTTTCCTTCTGATTATTTTTTATTCTGTGGTATAAGTCTGTTGAGTCCGTCTTGTTCGGGAGCGGATATATTTTGCCTTTTTAGAAGTAGTTGAGGGTTTGAATGGGAGTAATTGGGCTGAAAAACGGATCATTATCATCCAGGATTTTCTCGGGTAATTCGGAGTTTTTGAAATCCTCAAGGTCTTGGCTCTAGACGATTTTTAAAGTCGTCATCGAACGAGGGATCGTTAGGTGAAGTATAGACGGATTGTAGGTGGTGGCGAAAAATTTCGGCCTTGTCTTGATCGCTGGAAATTAAGTTACCCTGAGGATCGGTTAGGTGGGATTTGGGTCGCGTTCCTTATGAAATGCTTTACTTTTTTAAGTGAAATAGTACCCCATTCCAGTAAAAAAAATGGTGGGGTGTCAAAGCTTGTAGTGAATAACTTATCAATACGTATCACAAACTTTCTCCTTAAAAACAGCATTGTAGAAAATTAATTTATGTTTCAAATTTTTTGCTAAATTTCTGCTTTTACAAATATGATGAAGTTGCCAAATAATTAGTAAAGCCAATATTAAAAGGTATCATTGAAATTCCTGTATTCCTGTATAGTTATACGCGGTGTTCAGTATATTTGAAAGTTTTTAAGTTTTTTAATACAGACTTTCAGAGAAATAGTTCTATGTAATGTGACATGCAGATTTAAATTTGGATAAATTTTATTTTGAAATACTTTTGTGTAAAATATGAGACAGACACAACATAAAAATCTAATATGGAAAATTCTAGTTAAAAGCTTTAATTTAAAGGGAAACATGTATTTGTGTTGCAAAAAAATATTGTTGCGAATTGAAAATGGTTTATTATCACTTTGCGCTTCCTTTACAATAATTTTATAAACACAGTAAACAACGCAATGGTATTTTGTTACAAAACTACACAACAGCAAATTTATTAACAACACCTTAACAAGCATATAATTTCAGTCAGCATATGTGGACCCTACCCGAAATTGTTTTAAGCGTTTTCTTTATAATAAATCACAAATTACAATAGTTATCTTAAGCGGGTAGTGTACCCTATACCGAAATTGTTATAAAATAAATACATTGTTAACATACTCATTCTAAAGTACACATACATATAACGGAAAAATCATTATACACTAAAAGTGGATAAAGCTGTTTAATTGCATACAATTACATAAGTTGTATATTATACTACATAGATATTGAAAAACACTTGATAAAGAGGATACGAAAGTTACTAAATCTACCATTTTTGTTTGGTCACGTGCGTGTCATACAAAGTGCGTAAAAAATATGTTTGATGAAAAAGGTTTTTGGAATCGCATTTAATTCGTACGTTTATAGTTTCCTAGATTTGTATTATAAAACTACCGATTGATACCCCTAGTAGCTTTATAATAAGTTATATATAAGTTTTATTGGTAAGGGTTACATTATGCAAGAACAATAATATATAGCTAGATATAACAAGCACAATTCCATTTTTAGTTATAGAGTACTACTAGTTTACATTCATACCGAAAATAAAAATTCGGCGAATCTAGCCTTTAAAAATTAGTTCAAATATAAATATTTAATTACAAACAATTATATACCTAATACTGATATTTACACTTTACCCGCAAATTGTTCCTCAATTTTAATATTGCAAAATAAATTTATTATAATATAAATAAAATTCTTAAAATTTTAACTACATAGTTGTTATATATGTGATACATAGATATTATGTTACGATTGTGTTGGAGAAAATCGTGCAAAACATAGTATAACTTTTTAAAACGATTTAATTAACTGGACTTTGAGCGTTTGGCAAGCACAATCATTTCACATTCTGTACTTCAATAGGACGGTTTAACAAGAAGAGATTTTGTTAATAAAAGTGGCAAACACTGAATATTTCTACAAATCATACCTGCTATACAAAGTTAGCATTACGTATATTAAGACATTTTCATTGTATTCAGTTATTGACTAGTTTTAGTTGTTCTTATCCATGAAATCACCGAAACGGTTGTCTCAAGAATTTATTACTATAATCGGTAAAATGGATGTTTCAAAATGGATTAGCGGTTACATTAAAACTGAATGTGAGGTTATACGTCTTTGTCGTTCTAACACATCGCATTTGGGTTGTAAGATAAGTGTGTATTCAATTTTTCAGGCCGCGAATGGTGTAGTAAGAAGAACGCTGTACGTTATAGGCGTTTTACATTGAGGTACCTGTGTCAAAAAGAGATAACAATGGGTTTAAAGATGTTTGGCGCGGTTTAGAAAACATAATTGAATATGTGATAGTGATTAATAGAGAAAGGCTTAATCTACTTAAAAATATGTGATTATTAATTATAATTTACATATTCCTGTCGCTTATTGACGGCTTTCTCTATCGTAATCGGTTTTCTATTATATACATATATGAAATTTATACGCACCCATCTAATCGCAGAAATATACACTAATTACAATAAAAATCAAAACAATTTTCTGTTTTTTTAAACATTAAAGATACGAAACTCATGATTGCAATCAATACAATAACACTAAACCATCACAACATAAACAACAAGGCTGGACAGTCCACTACAAAACTACATAAGCTATAGTGCGAGTCACACCGAGAATGCAGTGTGGCGGGGTATAGGCAATGTATTTGTAATGGGAGGCCGGCACACTGTGTTGCCAGTTGTCCGATGGCTGTGACAGGGTCGGCTCTGAAGTTATTATACAGTGCCGCCAAAAAGTTGGACACAAATGAAAAACTTTTTTATTTTTTGCGAACGATACGTAAGAGTAAACTGCCCTTATTTTTGAAAAAATCGGAAAATTTTAGTTGAAAAATCACTCAAAATTCTCAAATATTAATTTTCAAGACGATCAAAATATCGTTAAACAATTGTATTAATTGAAGAAATAGTTGCAAAATACTACGTAACTGTTTTGCGTTTACCACCATTGTGAGCTTAACCCGATCGAGATGGTGTGGAATCAGATTAAGTACTATATTGCAATAAAGAAGTCCGATTTCAAGACAGAGCACGTCCGTTTATTGATAAATGAAGCATTTGGACATGTCACTGCACAAAATTGGAGTAATTGCGTTGCACATGTCAGAGAAAAAACGGAAAAAGAAATGTGGGCTGCTGATAACCTCCAAGACAACATGGATGAACTCATAATAAGTGTAAATTTTAGCGACAGTTCTGAGAATGAGATTTCAGACCTCGATGATGACTGTGTCGACGACGTGCAGGTGTAAATAGTGTAAATATTTTATTTGTTTATACATGTACAATTAATTCTCTGTTTATTTTTTCTTATATTAACTTTGCCTGAAATAATTCTTTTGTAATTTTGAAATTAATTGTTTATTATTATTAATTATTGAAAACATTTAAACAAAGGCGAAGGCATAAACATCATCAAACTTCCAACAAGTTTTTAGCGAATCTGTGAGAGCGGCGAAATTTGCCTGAGACCGGACTTGAGGTTTAACCGATCCCAGCATAACGACAACTGCCAACGGTGTGCTCCATAAGACTCCACACTGCATTCTCAGTGTGACTTTCACAATAGAAATAAGTGATTTACTAACATACAAAGCATGAGCATGTTAATAAAAAAAATGAAGTTTTCACGGACCGCCATAGAAAGTATTCAGCGTAATTACAAAAATAATTTCTTATTGTGAACTTTTGTTTTGAAGATAATAATAGTGATTCTTCCATTGTTTGTAATTTCTTAATTACGCTAAAATATTTTACTTAACTGCAAATGGAAATTTAATTAATAGACAAAGGATTTAATGTGATTCCAATAATGTTATTACAATACAATTAGTAGGTATACTTAATTCCTAATAAATGCAAGAAGAATTGAATTCTTAGTGACGGACATACCATTACGTCTTCAATGCATTTGAAAATGTTCGGAAAGTTTTTGAACGAATGTTGGCAAGATCTAATATTTAACGTGCCGGGAGACAAATGATATTGCATAATATTGAAGCAGCACAAGAAAGAGCAGCGAAATATTTAAATATTAAATATTTAAAGAAACCTCGCAAAAAGTTTACTGAGGAGTTAGTTGCATTCGAAATACTCAGAAAACCATTAAAAGAGAAATCGTTGTTAGTAGCATCCATACCTTTTATAAGTAAAACATTGAATAATATTGGTTTCCAATTCAAAAAGATTGTAATTCACGCCTTGCGAAAAAACGAATGTTGCATCCGCAAGGGTGTAATTAAAAAAAAATGTGCATATACACCAAAAAGTAAAAAAAATCGAATTATTCTTCTAATGCAAATATAATCGTTGACGCCGAAAGAAAAGATGGTTTTATTGAGAATAGCAGCTTATTATTTGCCGAAAACTGATAATCGTTCGATTATCACATGTATTATAGACAATGTGGCTTACTATTTAGAAGAAAAAATGCAACACAAATATGAAAAGCAATATGTAGTGGATAATGTAACTAGAGAACATGGCTACTATATACATAGATAGTCGCCCTATCGCAGTTAATTCAAAATATTGGGGTTTGGAAGTCCTATTACGGTCCAAATGTGGGAAGAATCGTTGCATAAATGTCAAGGCCAACCTTGAAAAAAGGCAACATTGCATAATGATAAATAATTCCCAAATGAATTCTACAGCACAGTACAAAATCTACAAGATTAGTCACATTAACATTATATTTTGTTAATATGTAAATTATAAATATCTGAAATCTATCATGTAAAAATTATTAAATAAGTTGAAAATTTGAAGGTTTAGCTGTAGGAAACCCTTATAGAAGTTGAAAGACAAATTAAGTAAGCTAAACGATAATCGTATAAAATACAGGATGTTCCATTTAAAATAAGCCGAATATTTCAGTATGAATGTTCTACTAATTTAACTGAAGAAAATGAACACCCTGTAAGAGAACTAAGGGAACAGTATTTTACTTAAACCTAAGAGTATATTTGTTGGAGTTAATTTTATTAGGAGATATTTAATTTTTCCTAAAACCCTACATTTTCAGAAAAATTGATATAACTTGAAACACTCTGTATGTAAAATTCGAAAATGCAATGATATACGGGGTGTGTCATTTAGAAAAACATAACTTTGATATGCCACCTTTTTTTGGAGCGCCCTGTATATTTAAAAATATTTTTAAAATGTTGCCCATATTCACTTACATAATATCACTCTATTTGAAATTAACGATTATATACCGCTTCGCCGTAGAACTCCGTGGCGTCGGTCGTGATTCACCCTATACACACACACACACAATATATATATATATATATATATATATATATATATATATATATATATATATATATATATATAATAGAAAACGAATTACGAAGCATATAGACGCCCGTAAGCCACAGGACGGTGTTAATTATTCTTAATTACCTATTTTCATATACATGGTTTTTCTGTATTAATCATCACTAATATATATGCGTTTTAACCATTTCCTTTAACGATGCATATAATGTGCAATAGAAATATGTAAAATAATTAGTGTCACTGTCTTACGCTTTATTTTACAAGCCACCCTGTTTTTTTGGTGCAGGTACCTCAATTTAGAACGTCTATAACGTAGAGCGTGCTCCTTAGTTTACCGTCCGTCGACAGAAAAACTGAAGACACACTAACCTTCTAACCTAAATGCCAACTTACTCATTCAATCCATTAATAGTAATGCTGCCCCTATAACACATTTTCCATGACGTATTAAAATAAAAATAGAACTAGACTTTATATAATTCGGATTTTAAGCACATTGATATTTTTGTGAAAATGTGTAGTACAGTAATCTTATAGCTCTTTTGTCCTGATCATTAATACTAAATATTATTTCAAAATTCTAAGATTTTACGGTATGATTTCACAACGTAAAATCATGCAGATTTGCCAAAATTTTATTTTACAGAATTATAGTTAAAAAATCAATGGACTATAGGCAACGGTAGATGCAAATTTCAATGTAGTTTGCCTATAAAGCAAGGGGCTGTATGGAAAACTAATCTTTCTAAAAAATTTGCTATTCCACACAATGTTATACTAGCTTTTGTTGATGAAAAGGGTGTAAAGATATTAAAAATGTTGATCATTTCTGAGGTAATTTTCTGTGCGTTGAAACTATTTACATAACCTGTCCCCTTTAGTTAATTTTCGGACAGCCATAAATAATGAATAATTTCAAAAAAAGGAGCCTATATACACGAGTGTAGAAAGAGCAGCTAACACCATTAGTGAAACCTTATTTACATGATATTTGATAATTTTTTGATTTTGAAAAAGGTGTTCATTTTGATACTGTTCAAGATATGTGAACCATGCCACAGATATGTGAAATACAATTTTTCAGCCCGCAACGCAGAGTTCATACAAAATAAATGAAATGTTTACTTAGTGGTAATGACAATTACGTAATACCTTAAACTCTTAACATCTAATAGTGAGAAAGCTCACCACACATTATCTTATACAATTTAAATAACTTTCATTTACATTAAAATTTGAAATTACAGATCACAGACATCGGGGAATTTATTTAAATTTTCCACAGCAATCCAGATGTTACCCTGAGGCTCACTATAACATCTAGCTCACTGCGGCTTACCTAAAGCTATTTCCAATCAATTTCACACCCAATTTCAAAACACTCATTAACATTAAATTAACAACACTTAACGCACAATTATATAAAACTAATAAAAATTCAGACGGATATTTTTTTGTTATTATATGTTGTTGTACCTAAATTTTAAATATGAAAACAGTCTTACGATACAATGCACTCTTCTGTCGTGTTATGTGCGTCACGAATTTGTTGTTTCGTTTTTCGACTAGATCTTCTTATTAAAGATCTAGAACGTGGTTTTGCTCTTGATTCTCCTAATGAGTGGCTTCCTTCACCTACTGAGCTGGTTTTTTCTTTTTCTAATGCAGGACTTTCTGCTCTTCGTCCTCCTCCTTTGCTACTGGCCGAAACGTAAGCGCTTGATCGTCGTTTTAATCCAGTTGTGTCATCGGAATCTTTTGGAAAGATCCGTGACAGCGTTAGAAAAGTACGAAAGATTTCTTTAATATTAATGTCATCTTTTGCGGATACTTCCAAAACCTTTACTCTGAAAATAAAAAAAATATGTTAGTTTTTCTCCTCTATCAATTTTAATTTATTTTATAATATTAGGTTATTTTCGTTTCTGAACCTTTGTTAGTGATTAATACATTCTATATATTAAAACCGATCAAGAGTTCCCATAATATAGTTAGCTGAAATAAAAAAACCACGACTAATCAGAATAACAGTGTTCCAATCCTAAATACTTTGAAATTGCCAAGACAAAAGTAAGCCTTTAATGTTAAATCGGCTAACCAAAATATACGGCAGTGTACGTACTACTATATACCAGCAGCTGAACGTAGATATAATATCTCTTTTATACAAAAACATTTCTTATTAGTTGCCAAATATACACATGCATTTTATTCAAGTTTGTCAAGTTGTCATTCCAATTGTTTAATTTATTTAAGTACCACGTCTAAAATGACCAACTTTGGTAACGAATCTCTTGACGAAATCAAGAATATTGGTTTAGAGTTGGATGATGTGTCACGTTGTGTATTAATCTTCCCAAAATGCATTGTTAGTGATTTTTTTAAATTAGGATAAATGCATGTAAGGGAAATTGAAAAAATCGTTCGAGCAAGCTCACAAGAATTTTCCATTCACTTGATTCTAGATTGAATTGTTATGACACAAATAACCAAATTAATTAAAGTATACTATTATTTTGTACTGGGTTAGGCATCTGATATCAACTGTTTTCAAAAATATGCAATAAGGGTAAAAAATTATTTATTGATAGAATTTTCGGAAATAACAACTTTGCAGTGTTTATTTTTTAAAAATTATATCTTTCAAATGACTCTATACATATTTGTAATCTATGTCTACAATTTTGTGTATTATTTATTTCTTCGTCAATACGAATTTTACGTTCTTGAATTGCATGGGAAGTCTCAGGAAATAATCAGGAGCCGTTAAATCGGGGGAATTAGCTGGCCATGTAATTTCACCGAATCTTGATATCAAGCGACCGAGAAACAGTTCTTGTAATACGATTAGAGTTTTCGGTGCCGGATGCACTGTGGCACCATCTTGTTAAAACCAAATTTGATTTTGCCCAAATCTGCGCAATTTTGGGCTTAAAAATGTCTCGTTCAGAGTTTACTGTTGCAGTTTTTTTTTATCATAAAGTGTTTTGGATTTGCATTAGACCAGTAACGATAATTTTGTTGTTTGATATACCCGGTCAAATAGAAGGAGCTTCATCTGACATTATCAACAAGTTTAATTGGTTTTCGTCATTTTCTGAAGCTTTCAAAAACTGTCTACAGAAATCAAAATGAACAGGTTTATATGCAACTCTTTACTTGTGGACGATTTTGAATGCGTATAGATGATAACGTAAATCAAAATGCAGAATTACTCGCAAAGTTCTATTGAAAATGTGCAAAGCAAGTGGCTGCGTTCCGAACCGCCAGCAGAGTGACTCCAAGAAATAATAACCTCAACAAGTGTCCTGGATTTTCGTAATGTTCTATTTAATGTTTTTCTCTTAAAAAAATCACTTATTTGCTTTACCGTACAATAAAGCGTACAATAAAGTTCCTTTAGGAAAATTTTTACTGGCTGTTAGGCAACATATTCTGCTTATTTATGTTTAAGGTGCGTTTATCAGAATTAATTTCATTTGGAACTTTTTTGCGATAGCAATAATTACGTTATGAACATTTATTTAGGCCTAATAAATATTATTAAAACCGTTTACTTTAAAAATTTACTCGATAAGAAATTTTCACTGCAATAGGAAAATTTTCCACTTATAATTAAATTGTTCTTTATGTCACGAACATATTAATTGTTAATTGAGATTTGATTGGTCATATATAGTCCATTTGAACAAACTTTGACGAAATCGGATTAAGGTTCTTTTTTAGTAGACACTAAGACACTATGTATTTCTTTCTTCTTCTTACATGTTAACGTAAAAAAAAATTCCAAAGCCGCCTGCTTCTATAAAAAATATCGATAATACAGCTTCAGTGTTTTCAATCATATTTATTTAATTTTTACATTAATTACGCTTTATATTAAAAAACTTTGTAAAAAAGATTAAATTTTCTTTAAAAAACACGTCTATACTTTTTTAATAAAACTGATCGTTACTGAGATAATGAAAAAAAATTTTAACTAACACTTAAATATTACCTTAGGAATATTTTTGCCGCTAAATTACGCGTCATATCAGAAAATTGTATATTAAACAGTTATACAACTTCATTTATATTAATTGGAAAGTAGCAATCAGTCGTCGACATCGCGTTAATTAATGTGTTCAGAAATATTTAAAAAATTTGCTGCTGGAAAAAACATTAAGGTCTAACTTAAATGTTAGATGAAATATTAATAATCATTTCTACCCTGATTCTAAGCGGTTAGAATCTATACATTCGATAAAATTATGCCTGAATTATTTTTATGTTTAATTACTCACACACACACACACACACACACACACGCACACACGCATGCACACACCCACCCACCGACCCACCCACACACACACTCACACTCACACACACACACACACACACGCACACGCACACGCACACGCACACGCACACGCACACGCATACGCATACGCATACGCACACGCACACGCACACGCACACGCACGCGCTCACGCATACACACGCACACACACGCAAATTATTTTAAAATAAATAAATGAGTGACAATTAAGTGAGCAGGTAATTAGACATTATAAATTAGATATATATCAAACTATTTGTTAATGCACGATGTGCGTGTTGGTTTTAGTAAATATTTAAAAGACAACAACAAACTAGGATTATCTTGATGTTAAAAGATAAGCACGATAAAACAGAGTAGAATATACTTGTGATTGCAGATTTGTTTCACCGAAAATTTTTCTGCAATTAAAGTTGATCGTGCACGCCTCTCTCTTGTTATGGAACTCTTAATTAAAACAACTAAACTGCTAAAAACGCTTTTATTTATCAGAGTAGAATGGGTGAAAAACAAGCATTATATAGTAATTTGGTTATCTCATAATTTATAACTAAACATGTAATGAAAAACTTATTTACCAAATCAAGCATTGGTAAATTATTTCTCATTCTAAAATGCAAGAACATTATCGTATAAAGTCCACACACATCCGAATGGTAATCTTGCAGCGTCGTTTTGTTGTAGCGGAACCATCTAGAATTCTTCTCAGGGCAACATAAATGGTAACTTAGCGGGGGTCGTCCAAAGGAATCAAAACAGCAGTCCAATTCTGACTTGGTTTGTTTGCTGTATTCTTGTTCACAATAATTGCACAAGGTCTAGGTGAGTGTCGCGGTAGCTGATTAGAAGCACATACAAGTCGAAACACATTCTTGTGGCTGGAGATCGATTTAAAACATTTCAACGCTTATACCACATTCATCTTTGGCGTTGGTATGTGCCCAGTCTTGCAGTAGTAATGCGTTTTCCAGAGCACATATAGACTCCTCGATCTTATGGTCTAAACAACTATACGCCTTAACTTCCTTTTTCAATTTTTTAATCGACGGACAGCCAGTCTCGTCCAAGTTTAGTATTGGTCTGTTAAGGAATCTTAAAAACTGCTGTTTTACACTACCCTTAACGTGAGTTTTGTTAAACAGCAGCAGAGTTCTTATCAGCTCCTCTTGGAAATCGTTGTAAGGCACATACCCTGACCGCCATTTCAAGCCGTAATATTTATCCTCTAAATATCTTATCTGTCTTGACACAAAGGCTTTGTTATGAAATAATCTCGAGGTGGCTTTATCAGCATTAGCAGTAACGAACCATGATCTGTAATCATGACAATTTCTTTCGGTATGAATTCGTTATCATATAGGTAAAATGACGAGGCTTTCGGCAATGTTTCGGACCCACCCAATCCTTCCCGAACATAACCGAGATTGTAAGACAGGTGTAGGGCGTCGCAACTTGTTCTCGGGTCATCGCCCCTTGTCGTGATCTGAACTTGTTCGTGGGGCTACGTGTATTGTGGTACACTTGGCAGAAAATTTTAATTTGTATTATAATAAGGAGTTCGTTGAAAGATGTTTCAGAACGTCAACCTGAAAACATCTACATACCAACCTCAATATTCGACTTCAGAAAGGTAACAATCCAACTTGCCTTTCGTTTCACACTATCAAAGCACAACCCCCCTAATAATGACAGCTTCAATTATCTGTATAATCGGAGAGGCTTGTTCAGTTCACTAAATTGACCCTAACACGTATGTACGTACGAATAACTAATCAATTAAAATTAGATCCCAATGATCTGAACACTCTTATCCACAATGACGGTAATTTGTACTTAAAAACTAACAAACATAATTTAAAATAACACGGTGCTTCGCGCTAACGTTTGACCTGACACATACATAATACGAAAGATACAATCGTTACAACACAATGCTTTGAGTTTTTGCTACTGCTAATACAATACTGGGTGTGGTATGTAAAATTTCGGTAATGGTGACTCTAGATTTGGTTATAATATGTGCACAAAATACTAGCTAACGGTTTGATCAAATTCTAACAGTTCTACATTAGTGAAATCTTTATGAAAGTTGAATGGATTCGGATGTCAATGTGACAAAGAAATTGTAACAAAGGTAAATAATTCATTAAAAAATACTTTGTAATATGGTTCACTTAAACTCACTTTTTCTTTTATAGAGGTTGTAGTGATATCTGAGGAAGGCATATTATAACGTATGACAGGTTAGGAAGTAAACTCAGCAATACAATGTTTATTAGTATATGTGATAATGGAATAGCCTGACCTGGTGTTGACGAATACTTGAGCCTTGGTTAGTGCAACTGTGAAAGTTCCGAGTCGTTAATAGCCCACAGACAGTTAGATTCCATCATCGTAACCTCCATTAATAATGTAACGAGCTAAAAGCACTTGGAGCACAGCTAACAGCCATTTACGAGTAGCCAGTGAAGAGAACATCGTAGCAAAACCAAAAACGAGACGCAAAGGTACACGTATATTCTAAGGACATGAAACTGATACTCACGAATACTTAAAGAATATGCAATGAATACGTAAAGCATCTTCAACGAGTATGTAAAGAATCTTCAATGAGTACGTAAAGAAAAAGCTAAAAATTAGGTAAGGTATATAATAGCGTTTTACCTTTGTAGATCGAAGACGAGCTCTAGGTGATGATTTAACTCGATCGGTTAAATTATAATTCTTTTAAGAAAACAGTATTGGATTATAGTATTTTAATCCTGAAAGAGAGATCCTAATTACAGTTAGTTTGAAGAAACCGAGTTAACGTACCACTCTGTGTGCAAGTAACGTTTTTCTACATCTGCATCAATAGCGATTATATATTACTTTAGAAAGTAAAGAAATATTTTATATGAAAATTTCCCTATACACATGATGTTAAACAACGCAAAGCAAAAAGAGAGATTTTCTCAAAATGTTTGAACTTCACAACAATGGCTGCTTGGAAAAGAAAGCACGTCTCAAGAAGAAATTTTCAACTCAAATTTTCTTATCAAAAATCATTGTTGCCAAAATCAAATTTTATATGTATTTCAATAAAGAATTTGTATTCATAAGATATACTTATTTACGATTTCCACCATTTAGTGGTCAGCAAAGTAACAGATCCCTTTAAAATGTATAAATTTGAAACGAACCAGAACCCACGTACATCCTATGGATGGCACTAGTAGGTTCTACAGAAACTGTTCTATAGGGTAAATGGTAAGTAGATACAGAGAATTTAGACAAATTATTTTAGCAAAATAAGAAACGAGTAATCATTAAATAACAATCCGTAAATATTCAATCCAGGGATAATTTTTTAGAACAGTACTTAAAGATTTTCATTATTACGACACTCAAGACCAAAAAATTGTTTACCAACATAAATGGACCTTGAATGTATGAGGTGGAATAATATATGATTACGTTATTGATCCAATTATTTGAAGCCAGTCTGACAGGGTCTATATTTTCTCAATCTCTTCGCCAAGATCTATCACGTTTAAATTGACACCTTCCGGAACATATAAAAAGATCTAGGGGGCTACAACTCCATGGAGTGCCAGCTCATTTTAGTCTTTAAGTTAGATAACACCTGGCAGAATGTTTACCTGAAAAATGGATAGGACGCAGTGCAGCAACAGGCTAGCCAGCAAGATCCTCTAACTTGACCCCTATGGACTTTTTTATAAAATGGGAGACACTTTGAGTATTTAATTTAATTTTTTTTTCTCTTCAAATACTTATTGTTCACAGCCTACTTAATCAATAAAAATATGGATTGTTTTAACACGAGTTCCTACAGTTCTTTGGACAATTTTCAAAATCACTCACCTGTAGTTAATTTTATAATACACCAGTTTTATATCACTTTCATAAAGAATTTAAATTCGAATCGACTTCCGACAAAAAAAAGGGTCATTCCATATAAAAAATTGAGCTATGCTTGTTTGGAAATACTATAATTTTCCTTAAATTTTGCAACACCCTGTGTGGTACTGAATCTTTTATAGTTAAAATTTAAATACACTATTCTTTTCTGAAGGCTGTATTAAGGTGCATATTCAAAAAAATTGTCATTCTGCAAAAATCCCACTGTTTAGGTGGGCGTTATTTTTTTTAAAATACGAGGGATAAGCCATTATTATTGAGAATAAAAGAACCCGTGCAACTTTTTCAAAACTTTAATAAAAGAACGTTCAAAGTAGTTGCCTTCTGCTGTAATACACTTAGACATGCTTTCCTTCAAAGTTAAAATGCTCCAAGCTAAGCAGCTTTAGGAATACTATTAAAATAACACCGAACAGCAGCATCGATCTCTTTCTCTGAAAGAACCCTGCTCGCAAGTTCTTTTTTAGCAAAAAAAAACTGCCAAAAGTCGCACATTTCCAAATCTGGCGAGTAGACAGGGCGTTCGATTACGTTAATCTTGTTTGCAGCCAAATACTTTCGTTAGCTCTGCAGTGTTGGAAGAAGCATTAGCGCGATGTAACATAATTCCCTTCTTTGACACTTTATTAAACACTTCCGGAAACAGTGGTCGACGTACCATTTAGCTGTGATAGTCTGAAAATCTGTAAGATGATGTGGTATAAAACGACTTATGACTTTTTTCAGATGAAGGTGGCCGTGTATTATTGGTTTCACAGATGATGATCCAATCCCCAGCTGAGCATCTATTACGCAGTAACTAGTTCTGTTATCTGCTTCCATAATCTTCTTCGCAGCAACAATGTTATCCTCTGTAACAGCGGTAATGGGAGGGATTGCGCCTTCCTGGTGATCAACTGCAGTTCTTGCACGTTCGAATTCGTTGTACCATCTGTAAATTCTTGCTAAGGGAAGGGCCTGATTGCCAAAGGTTGATTTCAACCTCTCTTCGCAGTCATACGCGCTTAAACCGTTCTTAAAGTCATAATAAATCATTATTGGAAAATGTTCTAGGATTAACTCCATTTTTTCACTACACTTGAAAACTTTTTCAAATACTATTTAAAATAAATGTCAAGTAAAAAGTTGCTCTTACTGAAGCTACATTTTTTTTCCATAGCCTGCCTTGTCCCTCGAACAGCTTTTTTTGTCTCTGACATCAAAGCCCTTATTAATAAGTCAATAAATGTAATAGATATTTTTGTTAATGTATTAGGACGTGTTTAAGGTTGCTCCGCTTCTATCTTTTGGTTAGTGAAGCAAATACATGTTAAAATGACAACTTCTAAATAAATAAAATAAACTTTTGAACAGATTTTTATACCCAGCTATTTGAATATTAATAATAAATAAAGATAATAATAATCTAACCCGTAGAAGTTCTGCAACCTGTAAATGGCTTTTTAGTTGAAATAGGCGCCAAAATAACATTTTAGATTGCTATAGTATTGAATTTCTACGAAAGGTAGGAAAGAGCCACGTATTTCATTCCCTCCCCAACAGGGAGGGTGGGCTGCATACATACATACATTACGTATATATGCTAGGTGGGATTAAGGATGGGTGTGGCCAGGACAGGATCGGAAGGAGCGGAGTTAGGGTTCTGAGGGGGAAAATACTACCTCAGCAAGTAAGTAGTCGCACGTGGTGTACATATACGCAGTGACCATGCGGCTACATGTGTATGAGGAAAACCCCCTGAAAAAACCTCATACAAGGTAGATGGTAACGGGAATCGAACCCATTACCTCCCGAATGCTAAGCAGGTCGTGCCACCACTACGCTACCAGCTCGATTATTTCTACGAAAAATACGGCTCTTTAAACCCCTACCAGATGTGATTGTTAAAACTCGTAAAACTGTAAAGTAAACTTAAAGCGTAAATACCACCCTTTTGTCTAAGGATTGAACTCAAACAGGTAAACATTTTTGTAATAACAATGAATCATAGTGAACTAATAAAATAACTTATTTTATCGCACGGCAGCGCGTGTTACAAAGCAATCATAAATACGTATCTGTAACTGTAGAAAAAATATCAGATGTGATTCATCCTTGTAATGAACCTCTTTCTATAACAAATCCAAACGTAAGCATTGCCACGGGAAATGTTTTATTAGCTTAAACGATAAAAATAAATAACTAGATCGAATCCGTAATCCAAGGTACAAAAAAGAAGCAAATAAATAGATAAAATAAACAAATAACTGGCTCTAATTTGTAATCGAAATTCTAAATGAAAGTAATTAAATAATCTTCTTTTCGCGAATGAATAACAGCAAGTCGCATTACTTAATCTAAATACAAGCAGGAAGTTACTGAATAGATTTTTATCGGTTTGAATATTACTAATAAACAAAAATAATAATTAATAAGTAGAATTTTGTAATGTGTAAAATGCCTCTTTAAATAAAAAAAGGCGAATAGATAATATTTAGGATTGCTATGGGACTGAACCGCAACGAAAATACGGTTCGTTTAAAACCCATGCCAGATTTATTGAAACTCAGAATCGTACTGACACAAATATAAAATACAAAAGATGTGACTATGCATGGCAGATTCATATATGTGGTCAGTTTTTGAACATTTTTTTTATTTGTTCTCAAATTTGAAGGTTGATCCAATTTTTATTTTTGGTACTATATGTGATTTTAAGTTTAATTATAATATTGTGTTGCATATTGTCTTATACTATATTTTTTCTCGACAAAATTTAAGCCAAGTTCTACCTTTGCTACTATTTTTGATCTTAATTGTAATTAATTCAGAAAAAATAGGCAATTACTGTCGGGAGAGCTATCAGGGCTATTATCGTTATTTATTGTTACTCTTCAATTGAATAAAAAAGGAACCGTTTAATAATGTTTAATAATGAAACAGATTTGATAAATAAATATTACATTAAATAACAAAGAAATAACTATAAATCGTAAATCTAAATTAAAAATGATTGAAGCGTTTGGTCTCAAATAAATAACAGCAAGTCCGGTCAGTGACGCGGTCAGGGAGCGATCTGGTTAAACGTGATGTGATTGAATGGTATGTAAGTGAAAAAATGTGTATGTAAATGTGTACATTTAGATATTCATACAGTAAGTATACGGTCTATTATTTATACCTTCTTGACTCTGTTTATATTTCTACTTCTTGCTTCCTTACGTATCGAGGCAGTAGACAAATAACTGTCCGGTAGTAGGACGATACTGTTAGTAGGGAATGCTACATCGATTTGGTCAGTAACCGGTCTGCTCGATATGATATTACTCAAGAGAACAATACAATTGCCTCGGATCGACCCTGTTACAAGGAGCGGTCAAGGTCGAAACAGACAGGCCCCGTTGCTGACGACTGCAAGGAATAAATGGTGAGTTGGTACGTGGAATGTTAGAGGTATGCATGATACAGAATTTGAAATTGCGAATGTAATGTACGAAAGGCACCTTGGTATCTTCCTAGGTAATATAGGTTAGAATGAAAGTTGAGTTTCGAAGAAATTTTCTTATTGCATGCTATGCACCGGTGAATGGAGAAAGAGACCAGGAGCGTGAGAACTTCTGGAATGAAGTAGAGAACGTGTTGAACGTACGTAAGCCAAACGAAAGAGTGATGATAGTGGGGGATATGAACGGATGGGAGGGTGTACAGAGAGAACATACTGAACGCGTTCTAGGAAAGTTCGGAGACCAAAGAGTCAATGAGAATGGTGAACACCTGGTGAACATCTGTGTGGAAAGGAACCTGTTTGTATCCAATACGTGGTTTAAACATAAAAATGTGCATTAGCGTACGTGGCAATAGGTGAATCGAAAAGTATGATAGACTTGATAGTGTATGATGAACGGCTTAGAAATCTGGTGAAAGACACAAAACGTAGTGCGAACGTCCAGAATAAGGGTAGACAAACTAGTGGATAATAGCGCGAGAATGAAATACGGAGATGTTATGAGTAAAGAATTGAATGTGAATGAAACATTATGGAACGAACAAATAAAAGACACTGACGTTGGAAATGCATGGATAAGCTTGAAAAGCTGTGTTGTCAATTGTGCCGTGCAGATATGTGGAAGAGCGGCTGTAGGTAGACGGAAAAAATGTGCTTGCTAGAATGAGACGGCAAAAAAGGCAGTATGTAAGAAAAAAGATGCGTACATGGCAATAATTCCTGCAAAAAATGAGACCGAGAAAAAGCGATTTTATGAGGTGTACAGATTAAGAAACAATGAAGCGAAGGAGGCAGTGAGAATAAGTAAAGAGGAAGTGATGGCTGTGGAAGTAGAGAAACTGTAGAATGATTTTGAGGGAAACAAAACACGCTTCTGGAAATGGGTCAAAAATACAAAACGTGGCTCAAATCAGAACGCTGCAGGAGTGATGAATATGAGCAACGAAATAGTATGAGATGATTGTGAAGTGAGGAAATGCTGGCAAGAATATTTCTGAAAGCTGTACAGTAGTGAGGAAAGTAAGACTGAAGGGTTAAATAATGAGAATGTAGAAGGAATGGTGAATGAAACTGAGAAGAAAATTGGGATAAATGAGATAGAGAAAACGGTAGGAAAGTTGAAAAACGGCAAGGGAGCAACAACTATAGAGGAATGCTCAGCGTGCCTGGTAAAGTATATGGGAGAATACTGTTCGATAGAGTACGGGAAACTACACAAACTAAGATTTGGGGTGTGCAGGGTGGCGTCATGCCACTGAGAGGATATGTCGATCAGAAGGTTGCTCTCCAGCAGATGATCGAAAAGTGTTTAAGTGTAAAAGGGAAGCTCTAATGTGCGTTTGTAGATCTGGATAAACCATACGACAGAGTGAATAGTGAGAAGCTGTGGGAAATATTAAATGAATATGGCGTAAATAAAGATCTAATAAACGGAATAAGGGCATGTGCTAGGGTGAGAGGACGTGTGAGTGAATACTTTAATATTGAGCAAGGAGTGCGAGAACGCTGTGTGATGTCACCGTGGTTGTTCAATGTATACATGGATAAATGTGTTAGACAAGCATGTACCGATACAAATGGTGTAATGGTTGGTGACGTAAATGTACGAGTTCTGGTGTACGCAGATGACACAGTCGTATTAAGTGACAGTGCGGATGAGCTACAAACTACTCTGAGGAAGTTTGATACGATACAGTCTATGACAGCATGGACCTAAAGGTAAACGTGAACAAAACCAAAATTGTGGTATTCAAGTAGGAAGCTGAAAAGGAGAGTATAGAGTATTTACTCTGCAAAATGAAATTATGGAACAAGTGGACGAGTTGGTATATCTGGGTAGAATTTTTACTGCAGATGGTACAATGGATGGTGAGATTGAACGAAGGGTTAATGCTGGAAGGAAAATGATTGGAAGTATGTGGACGATAATGAGAAACGAAAGCATGAACCTAGCTGCGAAACGAGCAATCTATAATGGCGTGTTTGTTCCGTTAGTAGTGTATGGAAGAGAGACATGGGTATGTCAAAAAAAGCACGAAAGAAAATAAATGCCGTGGGTATGAGATTCCTGAGAAGCGCATGTGGTAAAACTAGAAGGGACAAGATAGGAATAAATGCATAATGACGGAGTGTGGCTAGGAAAAAACGATGATGGGTAAATATAAAAGTAGTACATTACGTTGGTTTGGTCACATTGAGAGAATGAACAACGCAAGATTAACGAAGCAAGTATATGTGGGTGAGGTCAGAGGAAAGGCCGGGCCTGTCAGGCCGCGTACAACTTGGCTGAATGTGGTAGAATGTATGATAAAGGAAAGAAAGATAAGGAGTTTTAAAAATAAAAGGGCATGTCAGAGACAATGTACGAATCTTGTGGAAGCTAGGGAGGTATGCGGAGATAGGAAAGCATGGAAAGATTGTGAATAAAAAATAAATAAGAGGCAGGGATTGTTTTGCCTACCCCGCAAGGGAATGACGTGAAGTTTAAGAAAGTTTATTTTTGTAAATTAAGAGAGGATTTAATGATTACATTCATAGTACTGATTTTGAAGTCAATTTATAGGTTGAGACAAAAATTAAGGTGAGTGGTTTGATGGGTAGAGCACTGCATGCGACGAATTTTTGGGGGAATGTGGAAGTTTGTCGAATTTTTTATTTTTGTGTGTACAGTTTGCATTCCTGGCTTATGCGCACGTTGATATCTAGTTCATGAAGTGATTATCTTAAAATCGAAAGTAAGATGCGCCTTAGTGACATTTTATTACTAATTTTCATTTTGTTGATTTGTAACAAGTGCCCTTTTTGTAGTATGAGTAATACACGACTCTACCATTGAGCTATGTGGTGCCATGCACTTTTCCCGTACAGGCTGGTGTTGTAGTGAATGTCATGCACTATAATGTAGAATGTTCTAGTTAGATCACCGTCTATGGTCAGAAAAACGGAATAAACACATAATCCCATATACAACCTCACGAGTAGTAGGATTTCTGAACTTCCACTTTTATGTTAATTTCAATTATCCTAAGAAGCTTAAGAATATTTATTTAGGGTCGCAACAGTCAGGTAGTCTCGTCAACCGCTAATAGACGAGCTCTATTAATATTAGCGTTAATCCGTTTTTGAAACTTACCCATTTTACCGACTATACTACAATTGTATATACATTACAAGTAGGACCACGGTGTTCTCGTCTGGATCACATAGTACAGACGTAAGTGTTTGAAGATAAAACACCAGTTTTTCACGTCACTGGAACTCCCAATATAGGAAATGTTACAGTAGAGGTACAAACCTGAGTACATCTTTGTTTGGCAGATTATAATGTATCGTAAAGTTATATAAGTACATTGCATAAATCCACACCTAGTATGAGTCGTGGTCCAGAAGTAAACCATCTTTGGTCTGCTTAAAATACATATACAGTACCATTAATATTGACGGTGGCAATTAAAAACTCCCCATTGGTGGTAAAGTGGGCGGTGTGAGAAATATATTAATAACATTAGCTATGAAATACTCATGTAGCAAAATTAATTACTTATTATAAATTCATTACCAATGCGACTGACCAATACATTGGTTCCGCCATGCTACCAGTGGATTATTCTAAAATCTGTATCAATTTCGTGTATTACGCACAACTATATCGTTTTCCGCCACCCTTGTCTGTCTTTGAATATCCCGGCAGCCACCATTTCCACAATTTCATCTAGTATGTACCTACAATAAAACTCAAATTTTTAATATCGTCCAGTTATTTTCTCATTATTTGAGCATACAAATATGGTGCTTTTTTCCATTCTTGTATTATTTCTGAGAACTGGATTTTCACTAAATTACGAAATTCACTGCTTTTGGGTATGTATTTCCACTTTCGGAGAGATCAAAATGTATCCGTCTTTGTTCATCAATTTACCTGGAAAGACTTGTCCATGGTCATGAATAGTAGTTATCAAAATAGATCACGTCACATAGTTGTTAGTACATAAATGTCAAAATTTTCAATGAAAACATCTTTTTAAAAAATGTGAATAAAAAAATATCAAACACCAAAAAAAAAGAAAAGATAGTATAATTTAGTTATCAAAAATTATGTGTGAAGAACGTCTTCTTTGTACAATCTGCAAGACATTATAAGAATTTGCCAAATATTTACAGTGAGTAAAACTTGCATTTGTATTACAATTATTAAGTACATTGTCATTGATTCATTGCTTCACGCTTATTACATTGAATTATGCAGACCATATTTTATACAAATTAAAATTTTAATTAAAATAGAATGATAACCTAATTGATCATGCAAGTATACAAATTTTTGCCTCCCAACGTACATATACATATGTAAGTAGAGAAGGTTATGCAATCGATTTTTTTTTCACTAACGCTAAAACGGCTTGAGGGCCACTCCTAAGGTATCTGCTGTCCGTGTGCGAAAATAATTTTCCCGCCCCCTAACTTCTGATTAACCATAATTTTTTGAAGTAATTTTATCGTAAATAAAACACAGGAAATCGAAAAAGTAAATAGTATTTCGGAAAAAAAAGTCAACAGGAACTTATCATAAATTAACATAAATAGATATTTATACTGATTAATGGATACGTACTAAAAGTTTATTGATAAATTAACATGAATCGACGTTTATACTAATTAATAAATTCTTTTTATGAAAAATTTAAACAAATTGTGCTTCTCTTGCTTTTTTTAAAGCAAATTCTGAAATAATATCGGATACATTTATATCTTCAGAAATTGTCTTTTCTATACTAATAATAGATACGTCTGATAACCTCTCTTGACCCATTGTTGATCGCAAATAATTTCTTAATATTTTAAGTTTCGAAAAACTCCTCTCGCCGCTAGCAACTTTCACGGGTAAAGTTAAAAGATTCTTAATAGCAATTACTAAATTTGGAAACGGATAGATAAGACAATAAAGTACTTATCTTTTTGGGGTTTTTAATGGTGTATTTTAAATTATACAATCTAGACGTTTCGATAACACTTATAGTTATCTTCGTCAGTAGTAATATTTGTTAAAAATTGTTAAAGATGTTGTAAACAATTTTGTCAAAGTTGAAAAATTAAAACATAAACATCAGCCTGCTATTAATACAACAGTTTGAGAAACGTATAAAGCCAACTATAAAATTAAATTTTAGTAAAGAATAACTAGGTCATTAAAAATTAAATATTGTTAAACTGCTTAAAGATGACAAATCAGAACACTCTCTACGGCGAAAGCTAACAATGAAATTTGTCAGCCAAAAAAAAACATTTAACAAAATTTAATCGAGTTATGATGTAAGTGTAAAGTTGTGAAAAACTTGAATTTGAAAATGATAGAAGCATTCACAAATCCAAACATCACATCAAATAAAATAACCCGGTTAAATCTAACAAAGAGATATCTTTATCAATAATTGGAAGTGTTACTAACAATGAAAAGTATAATGCAGAACGTTTTTTGTAATTTTTAATTTTAATTTAATTTCAACTACTTATGTTAAATTATAGTACTGTGGAAATTTAACATATAATTGGTAAAGCATTTGCTGCAAGGTCTAGGAAAAACACAGCAAAAAACCTAGACACCAAAGGGTGAAAATTAAAATCAAAATTAAGACGTGTCATTATGCTTTTTTTAATTATAAGATGCCAAAACCTATTTAAACGGAGATTTTCGTCTTGTCTATTAAAATTATTAGGGTGTTTATATATTTCAATAGCTTCACGTTGTAAACTAACATAATAATGAGTTTGTCTTGACAATATTTCCATATTGTCAAATTGAACGTCATGTTTTAGATTATTCAGGGCATGATCAGCCACAGCAGACCTCTCTGGTTGACCTAATCTACAAAATCTCATATGTTCTTTGCGTCTTGTATCAAAGCTACGTTTTGTGGTTTCGATGTATACTTTTCCACATGAACAAGATAACTTATACACTCCGGAAGATGACAAAGGGTTTGACGCATCTTTAGGTGATCTTAAATGTTCTTTAATTTTTCTTGTAGGTTTAAAAATAGTCCTAATGCTATATTTAATTAGGATTTTTTCAATTCTATTTGTAACATTAACTATAAAAGGAAAAAAAGCAGTACCAACATTAAGAACTGGTTTTTCTTTAAGGTTACGCTTAGAAGGTGTAATAACATTATTAATATCTGTTAGTGAATATCCATTACCTTGTAAGGATTTTCTTAAATGTTTGTAATCATCGTTCAAAAATTCAGGGTCACAAATTCGTTTTGCTCGATCTACTAAAGATTTAATTACACTAATTTTTTGACGTGGATGGTGGTTGGATAATTTATGAAGGTATCTATCAGTGTGTGTCGGCTTTCTGTAAACCTTAAAAGATAGTGAATTATTATTTTTAGATACTAATATGTCAAGAAACGGTAAACTTCCATTAGTTTCTTTTTCCATGGTAAACTGAGTACTAGGATGTATACCATTTATAAAAACCAAAAACTCATGCAGTGCTTCTTCTCCATGTCTCCAAATAACAAATGTGTCATCTACATATCTATACCAAACTGAAGGTTTTTTAGGTGTATTTTGTAACGCTAATGTTTCAAATTTTTCAATGTACAAATTAGCTATAACAGGACTAAGAGGACTACCCATTGCTACACCTTCAATCTGCTCATAAAATTTACTATTCCACTGAAAATAAGTTGTAGTAAGACAGTGCTGAAAAAGAATGGTTATGTCCTTTGGGAAAAGATGATCAATGTATTCAATAGTTTCTTTTAGAGGCACTTTTGTAAAAAGTGAAACAACATCAAAACTAACCATTATATCACCCTCTTCAATTTTGAAACAATGCATTTTTTCAACAAAGTCGACAGAATTTTTAATGTAATGGGGTGTTTTTCCTATATGAGGTTGTAATAAAAATGTAAGATGTTTTGCAAGGCTATATGTAGGAGAACCAATTGCACTAACAATAGGCCTTAAAGGAATATTAGGTTTATGAATTTTTGGTAAACCATATAGTTTTGGTGAAATAGCTTCAGAGTTAGATAGTTTCTTCTTTATTTCTTCAGGAATAGATGATAATTTAATCAGCTCTGTAGTTTTTAAAAGAAACTTTTTTGTTGGATCTTTTGGTATTTCACGATAAGTTTCTGATCCCAACAATTGTTCTATCTTAATGTTATAATCGTTCATACTTAATATAACAGTTGCACTACCTTTATCTGATTTTAATATTATTATACTTTCATTGCGTTTAAGATATAGTAAAGCACGTCGTTAACGAACGGATAAGTTGCTCTTTACAGTATTCAATATCACCGAATGAAAATTAATTTGAAATAAGTCCCGTGGATTTTTGGAGTCTCATTCTTGCTCTCATAAATGATAGTTTTTCGTTCGAGGTCTAATTATGTGGTGGAAATGAAGGGTCGCAATCGATATTCTCGGCAATATCTTCTTGCCTTTTCTAAAATATAATTAAATCCTTTACTGATCTAATATAATGTAAATATACGATGGATAAGCTGCAATTATTGAGAATTGAAAAATCTAGTTACCCGTGCAAAACAAATTGTTTATTAAATAGTGCATTATTTTATCTGTCAATTGCAGTTTAGCTTGTGCAATTCGGTTGAATAGTATCTGAGAAATAGTCCATAGAATAAGCTTCTGTTATCGAAAAAATGGAATTATCACGAGAGAGCTTTCGGATAATGATTTACTATGATTTCCAGAAAGGCTTGAGCGCGTATGAGTGTGAGGAAAGTTTAAAGTCGGCATTCTGGATCTCGCGCCATCATTGGCTACTGTTTGTAGATGGTATAAAGAATTTTTGAACGGTTGCAAATCGGTGGTACACAGAAAAGGAGCTGGCCTTCCTTTAACTGCTGTTAACCCCGAAAACATTGCTGCGATGAAGAAGATGGTGGAAGAGGACAACCGCATTACCTATGTAATGAAAGAGTCCAATCTGAAGATTGGATCCTCGCAGTAAGATCAATATTGCTCGAACATTTACATTTGCAAAAGGTTGTAACTCGGTTTGTACCCCATCATCTGACAGATTTACAAAAAGCAGAACGTGTTAGAATTTGCCAACAAACTTTAGATATGTTGAATGCTGGAGGCCATCAAATTTCTAAAATTGTAACTGGCGAGAAACGTATATACCGTTTTTGATGTTCCCACTCGCCAAGAAAGCCGAATCTGGATACATGAAGATGAGGAAACCCCTACGATGGTGAAAAAACAACGAGCAATGAAAAAAGTTATGTACGCAGTATTTTTTAGAAGTACTGGTTTGGTGGCCGCAATTAAATTAGAAGATCAGAACACAGTTACCGCTAAATGTTATGTTGAAAATTGTTTGCCTACTGTGTTCAGTATAGTGCCAAGAAGGGGAATCATGTTACATCATGATAACGCGTCGTCCCATACAGCAGGGACAACTGTTCAGTATTTAGCGGAAAACAAAACCAAAATTATAGAACATCCTCCTTGCTCACCGGATTTGGCGATGTGTGACTTCTGGCTATTTTTTGAGCTCAAAAAACATTTGAGAGGGAAAAGGTTCCAGTCAGAAGAAGAAATTGACATCGCCGTTAAGTGTTTTTTTGATAGTATCCTTAAAGACAGCTGGTTGGACGCTTTTAAACTATGGAAGGAGAGAATGGTTAAGTGCATTATTGTAAATGGTAATTACTTTGAACATATTTAAAATAAAAATTCTAAAAAGTTGTATCAATCTTTCTATTCTCAATAATTGTAGTTTGTCCCTCGTACCTTAGTCTATTGCAGTAATAACATAATATTTGATACAGCAGTACTTGTTCCTCCACTGTTTTGCTGATGACGTTTAGTTTGACTAAAACGTTATACCATATTACTATTAAAGAATTAATTTTTAGCAGCAAAAAATTTGCCACATTTCTTGTATCAGAATATCTTGTATTATCGGAATAAAGCGTATATAAAGCATCATATATTTTATCTAAATTGTGCCTAAAAATGTTTAATGCATCTATTCTGCTTTTTTCACTTAATGTTAAAGTATGGATTTCACCTTTTAACACCTGCCAACGTTTAGTCGATGCAGAGAAGGAAACGTATACCTTTGTACAATTACAAAATAACTTGTAATTTCTAAAGACGTTTTAGCAGCATCATTAACGACTAAATCTAAACTGTGGGCTATATAAGGCACATAGAAAGCTCTAGGGTTTAAGTCAAAAATTTTTTTGCATTCCATTATTGCACCATTATTGTATTACATCATCTAAACAAATATTTAGCAAGATCTATTAAAACATTAGTTATACCTGTACTGATGAATCAGTAGAAAAGGCTTTAAATATTTTGCAAAGAAAACAAAACACGCAATCTTTTAATGTTGTAATCTTTATCCAAGGGAAAGTTTACATCTGTTTCTTTAAGTTGGGTTATGCCTAATTCTACTATACATAGTTTAACTTTGTCGGATAGTACGGAAGGCCAATGGCGAAATCCTTATAAATATCGTCTTTATGCACGCTTACTTCTTCTAACGAACGACTTGTTCTTGACCACACACTCAACTAAATCAACTTCCGTCAGAACTTTGTTTAATGAAAATGGTCCTTCCTGTGTCTCGTCTATCTCGTCATTGTGATCTCGTGATTAAAAATTTTCTCAGTGAGTCACTTGCCTTTTGGCTAACTCTTCTTTTTTGAGCATTCTTTTCTGTATTGAGCTCCAAAAAGCTTTTTCCGATTATCAGACATCTATTTATAAGTCTTCGCACAACAATGCTCTGCTGTTTCGACACGTTGATTTGGATTTAGTATTTGACAAAGAGCGATTCTATTTTAATTTTTCCAATTGATTAATAAATAAAATCCTATCGCGCTTAATGCATTTACAAAATATTTGCGTTTTTTTCCAAAAATCTGTCATCTAGATATAAAATTTAGCCTATTAGTGCGCAAGAAAAAAGATATACCTAAAAGTGTACTTACGTTTAGTAAATTTGAAGCCGCCGTAACTCAATGCTAATCAGAAAATATAACACAAAAATTAAGCACAAGGTACAATATTTTAATGTTGTAACTGATTTGTTCGGGATCCAAATGATAAATTTCAACTCGGTGCCCGTATTTATAAGGTCTAGTTATTCCCTGCAAAATACTGCACGGAGCCGCAAGAACTAACCACGACGGGATAAAACAAAAAAAGGCAGATTCCACCAAGCTACGAAGTAGAAAGTAACATTATGTTTTTAAAACAAACGTTGAGTTCTTTACAGTAATTTCCATTTGATTGAATGTTTGTTACATAAGGTTTAAGTATGCCTTAGTATAATTATCACAATTTTATATTAAATAGACAAATAAAATGAAAGAGTGGGAAGATTTTAAACGATCTAAATTCGAAATATGATTTCCGGCGAATATTCAAAACTGATTCATAATTAAGAAGTAAAGTAAATCATTTCTAAAGGACTTCCTCAAGCAGGAGGGGTTCTTAGTTCTGTTATATACCATTTATGTGAAGGATATAGTTAATAATATTAAATCGAATATAAACAGTTCATAATTCGCTGAGGATATTGGTTTACAAGCAAGTAACTACTCTAAAAGAGAATTACAACAAGGAATAAATGATATTCATATAAATTGAAGGAGCACTGGGCAGTGGGTTAGTCGTGGTAACGGAAATAATTAATAGTCTGTTTACATTTCTGGTTAGTTTTACAAAATAAAAATGAACCAAAATAACCATTGATACATTTGTAATCGTTACATATTAGAAAAATTAAATTTTGAAATATTTGTTGAAACTGTCAAATTAAATACATAAATAAGTTTATATATTTAGTTATATACCACTTTTCTTTATGTATTAAAAGTAACGATTACAAAAATAATATTCCTACACTTTAACAAAAATGACTCTGAGTTTAATTTAATTAAATTAATTCGTGGTTTTAGAGGGGGGGGGGGATAGATTTATTATAGAATACCTAGGGTATAGCTGAAGCACTCCGATGACTAACATTACCTTAAGCGATACAAATGATCAAGCTAGTATTTTATTTTTATATGCCTAGGTTTTGAAATATATGTACCATTACTACACTCCAGTAGTTGCTCTTTCCGATATCGCATCGGGACCGGGATGTAGTTTGATTAACCTACCTAATCTCCAATATAGAAGAGGTGCATTTGCCTCCTTGATCAATACCATGGAGTCAACTTGGACTTTTTCTTTACTGTGCGCTTTCACGTATTCGTAAACTCGATAAGTATTCTTTGCTATCACAGCCACCTTTCGTCTCGTCTTCTTCAGAAATTGCGTTTAATGAGTCTCCTACTAGGAAGTGACCAAGGGTTAAGGACGATAGGTCGTTATGATTGTTCCACAAAGGTCCCATGGGTCTAGATCTCATTATTGCTTCAATGTGATTAAAAACAGTAGTAATTTCTTCAAATGTTAATGATCTTTTTAAAGGTAATTTAGCAATTTTTACTGCGGGTTCCCATAATTCACTAAAAGGAGGTGCTCTTGGCAGAATAAATTTCCATTCAATGCAATTATCTATTAAATATTTGTTTACTTCGAAAGTGTTTGCTAAATGAACACCTTGTTTCAGTACATGATTAGCACCTACAAAGTTGCTACCATTATCGGACAATATAGTTTTACACAAACCGCGCCTCGACACGAATTTTCTCAAAGCACTTAAAAATGATGGAGTCTCCTACCACTTCTAAATAAACCGCGTCCGTGGCTACACAAACGAATACGAATAAATAAACTTTAAAAAATTTTCGATTACTAATCTTTTTGCTTTTTTGTCGTTAGTATGTAGATTACTGTCCATACAATTCTAATCTTGATAGTCTAATCTTTTTATCAAGGTGTAATAACGCTCGATTTTAGCACATACAACAATTGACTATTATCCCTGACATATTAGTTGTTAGAATGCTCCATCGACTAGTATTTATTTTTATAAGCTTACTCTAATGTAGGAGTCTCTACCTCTTCAAATAACCTGCTCGAATGGCCTTTATACAAACGCAATACGTATGCCATTTAAGACTTTAAAAATCATATTCGATACTCCTAATATTGCTTAATGTAATGTCTACAATTTGGATACTACATGACTGTCTAATCTTTATTAAAGAGCGAACGCGCGATAATTGTACTTGACATAACTAAACGTGTGGAATATTTTGCCTTGCATTATTTCATTGTTAGTATATGCATGTTATGTAGTATTTAATGATATAAAACGAGTACGACCTAAGCTAAACATGGAGTATTAACTAACCTAATATTGATCAATGGTACTGACAACTAAAATGAGACAGAATCGAAGCGACGATATACGAAGGAAGACAATAGACAAAGATCAGTGAAGAACGATAGCTAAAGAATAGACGTAGAAAATAGTAGAATATAGAGATAACACATATGAATTAATATAAATTATAAAATAAAAAGTTAACCAATATGATAAATAGTATTACAATAATAAATAAAAATTGAATAATTATAATGAAATTTAATATAAATATAATATAAGAAATATATAGATAAAAATAAAAAAAAAAAAAAAAAAAAAAAAAAGAAAAAAAAAAGAAACAAAACAAAAAGAGAAGAGTATAACAGCACTACATCTAGTTTTAAAATAACCACTAGATGGAATCACAAACAAATTTGCTTTTAAAAAAAAGTGTAATCTAATTAGAGGGATATTTGATCGTGCGTAATGAACGTGGACATCATATTTCCATTTTCAACGCTAGTCCACGTTTCGATGATGAGATTGACTTAATAAAATTTGTTTGATTCGTAGTGCTTGAGATTGATTTGAATTGAATGGCAGCAAAATTTAAATTCCGCCCTCTCCCCGTACCTCTCTGGTATGACCAAGATTGATTGAATGAATATCCTGTATTCTGCCCGAGCCTCCCGAAGGCCGACAACATGTAGACACCTGCGCTTGTTTTATTTAAATTATAGCTAATTTGTATTGGAGGAATGAATATCTGATAAAAATCAAAACCGGCCCTAATAAATACTAATAATAATAAGCACAGATTAAATAACATCTTTTTATTATGAAAAACATCATCTTTACATGTCGTATCTATTAATTCTTCTTCCCCATTATTAGAATGAAATTGTTATGACAGGGGCGAAACCCGCGAACAGGCTCCTATAACAGCCTTACAAGACTAGAACCCTTTATTAGAATACAAATTCAAATTTCGCAGCAAAAAATATAATCCCCAGGTGGGCGTCAAGGTAAAAAAAATGGCAGCGCAAGTTAAAGTGCCGGCGTACACCTTATATATATATATATATATATATATATATATATATATATATATATATGGCACCTCACAGGCTATTTTTTAAGAAAAAAGTAGGATGCCGCTGATTGCTCTAAAAATAAAAAATATTTTTTATTCTTTGTTCAATTGTGAAGAAAAAAGCTCTCTTGACTTTTTATCGTACGACGTATCGTTTTGAGTAAAAAAACATTTTAGTGCATGTCCATTTATTACAGAAAAAAGTTTTAAAATCAAGGGTTTCATTCAAGGGCAAAACAAATATTTCACCAAACCAAACATTTTACCAACCAAAAATTACAAAACTGTTCAAAGTGACCACCTCGAGCTCGGATACAAGAATCCAATCATCTCCTCATTGACTGGCGAACTCTCTCAAAAACACCAGGATCTGTTTTAATTGAGTTTCACCCAGCAATGATTCGATTTCTTAAGTCTTCTACGTTTTCCAATGGAGTAGCGTACACCAAGGACTTCAAATGGCCCCACAGGAAAAAATCAAGGGGATTTAAGTCCGGGGACCGTGCAGGCCATAAGTGAGGTTCACCCCGGCCAACCCAACGATTTCCGTATGCTTGTGTTAAGAAATCACGAGCTACTTGACTAAAGTGGGCTGGTGAGCCATCGTGCATATACCACATTGCATCTCTAATTGCTAATGGTACGTCCTCCAGAAATCCAGGGAGCGTGTTTTCCAAAATGTTGCGATACACCTCTCCGGTAAGTCTCCCGGGTAGAAATACCGGTCCAATTAGGGGAGTCACCCAGAATCCCAATCCAAACGTTCAAAGAAAACTGATGTTGAAAACGATCTTCAACAATTTCATTTGGATTTTCTCACACCATACATGGTTATTATAAAATTCTATTGATTTCTTGAAAACTCGTTCATCGTGAACAGAATCAACATCAGGAGTTGAGGATTTGAACCATTTTGTGCAAAAGCCATTGACAGAATGCAATGCGAGGAGAAAATCAGCAGGAAGAAGTGCTTGAGGTTGTATATGGAATGGATACAACAAATTTTCCTTAAGATTGTGCCAAATAGTCCCATTACTCACATCCAAAGCGTCAGCAATTTTTCTAGTAGAAGTACCTCGATCTTCTTCAATCATGTCCAGCACATCCTCTTCCAGCTCTACCGTTCTTGCTGTCCTTGGCCTTCTTGCTCCTCCATTTCGTCTTAATGTGCCTTTTCATAAAGACGCCGATGAATACATTCGAAAGTTTTTCTATCAGAGCAATAGGCCCGGAAATCTTTCAGTATACAACCGCCTAGCTTTAATGCATTCCCATCAGCAAGTCCATAAATGTAGTTCATGTCGGTCATCTCGGCATTCGTATAGCGATTCATGATAAGGAACTTCAACAAATTCGACACATACAAAATTATTAATCACGAGACTCATTCAATATATCAGTGATATCAGTGATATGTCAGTGAATAATACAGGAATGTTTAAAAATATTTTTGTACGCATGATAAATGGACATGCACTAAAATGTTTTTGTTACTCAAAAACGGTACGTCGTAAGATAAAAAGTCAAGAGAGCTTTTTCTTCACAATTGAACAAAGAATTAAAAATATTTTTATTTTAGAGAATCACCGGCATCCTACTTTTTTCTTGAGAAATAGCCTGTGACGTACCAATACGCGCGCCAATGGTACGACTGAAACATCGTGTTGTATTGCAAAGTATGCGTCTCCACAGCTATTGACACCGTAAAATTTCATTATAATATCTCAAGCCGTTTTGGAAAAATCTAATTTTGACTGTTTTTTAAATTAAACTTGAACACGCTGTAGATCGGTAACGAAGCGTTTGCGGACCTATGTTTATAGGAACTTTATTGTATAAAATGACCTGGGCAATCACCCCTTTAATATTGCCGCATCTTTTTTAAACACCCTGTATATATATATATATATATATATATATATATATATATATATATATATATATATATATATATATATATATATATATATATATATATATATATATATATGTATATCGTTCGTTAAAGTACCTATACACTTTAATAACCTTTGTTGAACTTGAACTGTCTAGCTGACTTTGATAACCGGTTTCACTCTCATTTTGTAAACATTCAGTATTGCATTGTACATCAACAAATTCTTGCCAAAGAAAATTTAACTCCACAATAGGATCGTTATGTTCAAATTATTTCAGTATGTTTGCAACCTAGTTAATTGAGAATGAATGTTTTCGTTTGTTTAAAAGTAATTTTGATTGAAATGATTCGCCAACTTCGGTATCTGTCCCCTACATTATTGTATCAAATAAATGCATTGACTGAATAATCACTAATATATAATACAGATGCATTTTGTTTTGAAATAAATTCACCTACTAGCGAATAGTAATAATAGGAATAAAAAGGATAGTAACCACCAAGTTGATATTTACGTTGTTTGTTGATTTGATAATGCAAATAAATTATTCAATAATCCGGCTTAAGGACCAATGTTTTGCTTACACTTGTGGACTGTATTCAAAATATACTTTAAATACACTAAAGGCCGGTCGAAACAGAACTGTTTTAACAACAATGATTTCTTTTGCAAGAAGACAAATTTTTACCTGCACTTACAATAAAGACCGGATTCGTGAGTACAGCCGGTACGGAATATTAAGTGAAAATTCATTTTTAAACTAACAGTTAGCTCATTTTACGTTTGGCAATGTTTGGCCAAGATTGACCATGGGTCTGTGTCTGCTGCCTGTGCCTGTGTCTGTGTTTGTATACGTGTGCGCGCGCATGTACGTGCGTGCGTCAGTGAGTGACTGACTGAGTGAGTGAGTGGGTGAGCGAGTGAGTGTGTGACTGTGTGTGCGCGTGTGCGTGGCTGCGTGTGTACGTGTGCGCGTGTTTGTATGTGCGGGTGTCTGCGTGTGTATGTTTGTGCGCGCGTGCGTATGTGTTATGTGTATGGGTGTATCCACGATAACTCCAGAGCGTATATACTTCAAATCTTGTATTTAGGTTTTTCACTTCCCTTGATTTTGGAAGAAATTCAGCGACTAAGAGGGGAGGGTTTATTAGGAGTAGTTTATGTTTTTATCAAATATTTCTGAAACAGCTGTACATTTCAAAGATATAAGAATACCAACATATCGATTAATTATGTTGTATGCAATTTTTTGATACGAGGCGTAATTTAGAGGCAATATAATTCCTAAGCTAGAATTTAAGTGTTTGTTCAGTTTTGTTCAATATCGGAGTAACCATTAATTTTATAACGTGAAATTATATTTTTTAAAGGTAATTTAATTTCACGAAGCAGAAATGTATTATTAAAAATTAATTAAATAAAATTGAAAATGCCTAACTGTATTATTGATATTTTATAGAACGGGCGGCTTTGATATCTTTCAATATCCGAATAACGATTAATTTTATAAGAAAAAGTGTAGGCATATGTTTTAATGAAAATTTAACTTTTCTTAATAATAATAAATAAAGTAAGTCTGAAAATTAATTAAATAGGGTTTAATATGCTTAAATTGCATTATCGATATTTTAGAGAGGCGGGCGGCTTTGGAGTTTTTTTAAGCATCTATTAGTCTATTAACGTCTATCTGACTTGAACTTTTAAACGTCCATCTGAGATAGATTATTGTTTTTGTTTTTATAATGTTACCTAATTTCGTTATGAACGTGTTAAAAAAGAGGTAGCATAATTATCCTAAAAAGTATTATTAAAATTATTTCATTTCTTTTAACTTCCACCTTATAGGGTGGAAGCTGTGTGTTATTCAACACCAGATATTTTCTTAGTGATTTAGTGATACCGAACTGAATATAACGATTATACACCACATAACAATGTTTATTATGGAAATGAAATAATCTAATATCGTATTTACTTCAAGCCAAATTTCTAACTTTAATATTATCTTGAAAATTCAATTATATTAATAAAAGATAAAGGAATTTTTTATTTTGTATATTGCTAACTTTGTGACAAGACTTTCATGAAAGAAAAAACTTTCAAAACGAAAGTCTGGCTTATTAAAATACATTCTTTTAAGATTCATTGTTAAGAGTTGCTCAATATAAAGGAAGCTTAATATAAAATTAATCAATTAAATGGAATTAAATGAACACTTGGATGGAGCAATTGAGAGTTGTTACTGTTTTAATTAAATAAAGTAGCGTTTTGTAATAAAATTAAGAGAAATTCGATAACTATATACAAAAGGGGTTGTAGGCAATTTAGGATGTAAACAAAGTACTGAATACCCTTAATGGTAAAAGTAAGCATTTCTTAGTTTATTTTCCCATTATCGTTTTATATGTACCTACTCGTATTTTTGGTTTACCAATTAGAATGCTAATAACAGTTATTCACGTAATCAATTATTACAGGATTGACTTTTATGTGATGAGTATAAATTATACAAGTTACTTACGAGGCCAGACTTTATAAAATTAAACCATTATTCTACCCCTAAGTTTATTTTCATTATTGCCATAATAAGTGTGGTAGTTCAGTATGGTGTATTCTACTAAGGGTACGATCAGAAATAAGTATTGGCTTTACGAAATACGTTTACCGGGTGCCCCATTAAGAGACGTAGCCGGCTGTATCTCAGAAACTATCATTTCACAGCTTTAGAAAAAATATCTGGTGTGAAACAACACACGGCCTTCCAACCTACAAAATAGAAATTAAAAGAAAAAAATAATTTTAATAGCAATTTTTTTAGGATAATTATGCAAGGTGCTTCATAATAAGTTCATTACGAAAATAGGCAACATTGTAAAAACAAAAACAATAATCTATATCTAACAGACGTTTAAAACTTCATGTCAGGTATAGGTTAATAGACATCTAGTTGTTAACTTAAAAAAATTCCACAACCGCCCGCAACGATATAAAAATATCAATAAAAAAGTTTAAACATTTTCAATCACATTAATTTAATTTTTACGCTTATTTAGCTTTCTATTAAGGAACTTTATAAAGAAAAGTTATGTAAAATTAAATTTTCTTTAAAAAATACATACAGGGTGACACAGAAAAAAATGCAACGCCTAGTGCCACGCGATAGAGGACACTAAAATTAGAAAAAAAGTTCCTATTAACTTAGGTCCGCAACGCCTTCGTTTAAAAGATATAGGGTGTTGAAGTTTAATTATTTTTTGTTTTTTTTTTAATATCTTTTTACAATGATGTAATAAACGAACGAAATTTTGTATACAGGGGCTTTTTATCACGCAGAATTCAAATATGACCTTAGTTCTTTTATTACTGATAGAGGCGCGCATACAGGTTTCCATCTTGTTTGAATCGGTCCTAACTTTTGCCTTACACTGTATGTAATTTTCGACTGGAAAAATTGAAATGTATTCTACAAGCACAATTGAACATCTATACTGTTTTCTTTAAATCAGCACTTATAGTGTATTAAACCTTAATTTGAAGTGCATTGTTTTTGCAAATAAATACTGGGTTTAGGAATAATTTGATGCATCGGATGCATTTTTCGTAAACCGTTGGTCCAATAGCGACTTCAATAAGGTATACCTTTCTGAAGCAAAAGATGGAAAACAAATTTTCACAGTCGAAAATTAATACAGTGTAAGGGCAAGTTGGACCGATCCAAAAAAGATGGAAACCTGTATTGGCGCCTCTATCAGATAAGAACTAAGGTCATATTTGAATTCTCTGATAAAAACCTTATAAAAATTCGTCGTTATTACATCATTGTAAAGATATTAAAAACACAATAATTAACTTCAACCATATATCTTTAAACGAAGGCGTTAGACCTAAGTTCTACAGGAACTACTATTTTAGTGATCCTCTAGCGTGAAACATGCAGGACTTATTCTATGTCACCCTGTACACATTTAAAACTTAATCATTATCAGATATTTGAAATCTACCTCAAAATTCCCTTCCATTGAAAAATTACGCGCTCATATAAAAAATGCATAGAATATAATGCAATCGATTAAAGTCTATAATAATTCTATTTTATATCTTCATATAGGCTATTTCAGAAATCACTGTAAAAATCAAAACGATGCCTAATAAATCCACCTTCGCTAAATTCCAAGAGAAAAGAAACAACATAGATAAAAATTTGAAGTACTACGTGATTTTGCAATGAGTTATTTTGGCATTAATTTCATCACAAGATCACTACACACACACACATGACACACACAACATCACACACACGATCACACTCTCTCACACCACACACAATGACACGGACACAACAAGATTTCCAGTACAGACACAATTACATACAGTAACAAAACAGAGGACACAGATCAAACAGACACAACACGATGCAGCACTCTACAGACACAACACAGACACAAGCACATTTGACACTTCTCATATACACACACACAACACAGACCACTCATAAATCACAGACTAGACACACGACAATCAGACACGACACAGACACAAAGACACAGACACAACACAAACACAGACACAGACCTCTGAGACACAACACAACATCAGACACAACACAACACAACACACACACAACACAACACAACACACACACTCACCAACACCAACCACAGACACGACACACGACAACAACACAACTGACACACGACACATACACCGACAAACAGACACAGACACGAACGGACACGACACAGACACAGACACAGACACAGACACGGACACAGACACACACAGCACAGACACACGACACAGACACACACAGACACAGACACAGACACAGACACAACACAGACACAGACACAGACACAGACAGACACAACACAGACACACACAGCACAACAGACACAACACGACACACACACACGACACAAACACACAACACAACACAGACACAAACACAGACACAGAACACGAAACACAAGACACGAAGACACAGAACACAAACGACACAACAAACACAGACACAGAACACAGAACACAGAGACACAGAACACAGACACGAACACAGACACGAGACACGAACACAGAACACAAACACAAACAACACAACAACAAACAAACACAAACACAACAACACAAACACAGAACAGAACACAAAACAGAACACAACAGACACAAACAGAACACAAACAGACAAAACACAAACACAACAAACAACACAAACACAAACACAAACAAACACAAACAACAAACAACAAACACAAACAAAACAAAACACAAACACAAACACAAACACAAACACAAAAAAACACAAACAAACACAAACACAAACACAAAACAAACAAAACACAAAAACACAAACAAAACACAACAAAACACAAACAAACACAAACACAAACAAAACAACAAAACAAACACAAACAAACACAAACACAAAGACAAACACAAGCACAAGCACAAACACAAACACAAACACAAACATAAACACAAACACAAACACTAACATACACACGCCACGCACACACACACACACACCCAGATACACACACGCGCACGCACGCATTCATGCGCATGCACATGTACAAGCACATGCAAACACACTCGCACATGCACATGGTTCATGTATCACTAATATTATTCATTGCTTTCGGTGACTCAACTACTGTCACCGTATTCAGGTTTCTGTATCAAGGGTTTGAATATAAGTTCTGTCGTATATCTGTATAAGAATTTATCCTTCATTTAGGCTAAGGACTTTGTGTCACGGTCATGTATGATTCTTTGTTATTAAATGTAAGTATGATATTGAAGGTAGTTGAACGAATCTGAGTTCATAAATGATGATAATTATTACAGTGATAGGGAACTAGCCACACTCGAATCATTCTTAAACTGTTTGTGCCTTACCAGTTATGATGTTATATAATTTACTAATGGATGAACACGGTAATATTTGTGTAATTGATGTGGACTGAGATTTGTTCAACTAGGTTAATTTTTATGCTTACGTACTAATCCTGATTCTGGTAACTAGGTTATAATCAGTGGTGTGTAGCAATTGTGCGAAACCTGACAAATTCCAGACTCACGTCCCTTACACAGGTATGACTGTAATCATGCATTACTTAATTATTTATCATCGTAACTGGTAAGGTACATATAGTTTAAAATTGAATCAGTGTGACTAGTTCTCTCGATAGCTCAGTTGCTTAGGCCGTACTCTAGCAAAATAGAGGTCATAGGTTCAGATCCCACTCGAGGTAATATTTTACGTATATTAAAATTTAATTTTAAATATATTACTGTAATGGTTAAATTTAAGTACATACGGTTACGCATGAGGTTTGTTGTCTTTTATTTTTAATCACAATTACCGCGTTGGGAAAACAGTGAAGTTTATAATTGACGAACGACTTTGATGTGTTACTATTTTCTGCAGAATTAAACATTTCGGTAATTTGACCATTTTTAATATCCAGAGTTTTCTAAATTTATAATCATGGCGCAAACACTTAATTTGAGTTAATATGTAAAATGTAAGGTTTACATTGATTCGTTTGTTATTGAATAAACCAGTAATTTGGGTGACTTAAAATTTGATTCCCTTTTCTTACATGGTTTATCCAATAAATTAATTGATCTTTAATAGATACTTAATTTCTTGTTTTGAATTGCTTCTCTTTATCTGTCTATTTCTAAAACAAAGCTGTAAGAGAGGAAATATATATATATATATATATATATATATATATATATATATATATTCTGACCACGATTACAAAATGCTCTAATTAGGTTCGCTATCTACTGGGTTATACTTGCTAAAATTTGCTGCGCCAAAGCCTTCTAGTTACAATCGTTCTATAAGATAGCAACGAGCCCAAGACAAACATTGACCACGGCTCTAAAGCCATATTACAATTTAATATGCTCGCAAGTACTTTGCGAACAGTTAAAATACACCACTTATCACACAATTCCGTGGACGAGGATGAACTAAAGAACAATTTCTAATTTATAATATTAACGTTACTTATCTGGAGAAAGAGAAGGTTATGAAAGTTTACCGAGTTCTGAGTAGCTTGATCGTCATTATTAATTAGAATTTGTTTGTTTTTAAAGATCTCTAAACGTTCATAGCAACCAAGTTCGTACTTATTGCTAACATGTTTGATTAAAGATATCTTACCTACTATATGATTTTTATCAAACGAATGTAGGGCTACAACAGACTTGTCCCACCGTTTGTGTTTGATATGGGCTAAGTTTTCTTTAAAGAGAAACTCGGGTCGTTAAGTTTGCCCTACATATGCACGAGTTTTACAATTAATTTTATAAATTCCAGACCTGTCTTGCTTATCCATTTGACACTTTGATTGTCTAAAAGAGTTTGCAAACTATTTGTTACATATTTGTATACGTTTTTTAAAAGAGAATATTATAAAATCATTGTACAGTATCAAAAATCTTTGATAAAAGTGTGTCATTTTAACTAAAGTTATCTTTTCTTGCATTTTAGGAGGTTGTACGCTGAGTTACTGATAATTAAGAATATTCCACTTTCCAATTTGCTATTTTAGCAGAATACATACTGGGAATGGTTATTAAAAAGTAAGTAATTAAACAAAAAAAAATCAATTTTGATATATACTACTTAAAGTTATTAAAATATTAACATGAATATAAAATAAGACTAATATAAAATTTATTACAATTTCCGAAAATCCATTTTTTGAAAGTCGATAAGTTTCTCTGCGAATAAACAAAAAATATATGTGATAAATTTTGATTATATTATTACTGTTGGCTATGTTGGCCATTTGGTATTCGTAAGCACATGAAATGAGAACTGTTAACTCATTTTCGATATCAAAAAAGTTTAAATTTTTCATAATTTAGTTCATAACAACTTGCATTTTTTCATAAGGTCACAACAATAGTATATTGATTAAAAAACTGGTATTGCACATTTTAGTAGGCCGCACACACGTACAATCTCACACACACGCGCACACGCACGCACTCACAAAACAGTAACTCAACAAAATGAGAACTACTCATTTAAAACTATTGTTAAAGATGTCAGTGGCGTAACTAAGCGCAACTGGACTCTGCCGCGGCTAAAATATTTAAGTATAAAACTTTTGAGAATAACTGTAATCCAATACAATACTACAGTATATTTCGCTGTGTGTCTGTGTATGTACGTCTGTGTGGATATATGTTAGTATCCACGATAACTCCAGAACAAAAATACCTACGTTACTTAAAATTTTGTATTTAAGCTTGTTTTGATTGGGTTTAGAGCTGATTAGATTTTGTGAGAAATCCAGCGGTGGAGAGGGGCGGTTTATTGTGGCAGTTTTTCGTTTTTATCAAATATTTCTAAAACAGCTACATATTTCAAAGATATAAAATACCTATATATAGACCTTAAACATATCGATTAATTATGTTCTATGCAATTTTTTGATGACACGTAATTTACCGGCAAAAAAATTCCTAAGGTAGAATTTAAGTGTTAATTCAAATTTCTTCATTATCTGAATAACGATTAATTTTATAAGAAAAAGTGTAGGACGTATTGTTTAAAGAAAATTTAATTTTATATAAATTTCCTTTATACAGTTTTTTAATGTAAAGCTAAATAAATATAAAAATTAAATAAGTATAATTGAAAATGCTGAAGCTGTATTATCACTATTTTTATAGAAGCTGGAGACGTTGGAATTTTTGTACATAAACATGTATTTATGTCTATTAATCTCTATCTGACATGAAGTTTTAAACGTCATTCTAACATAGATTATTGTTTTAGTTTTTACAATGTTGCCTGTTTTCGTTATGAACCTATCAAACAGAGGTTGCATAGTTATCCTAAAAATATCTGGTGTGGAAAACCACACGACCTTCCAACCTACAAAATGGAAATTAAAAGAAATGAAATAATTGTAATAACATTTTTTTAGGATAATTATGCAACCTCTTTTATAAGAAGTTCATTACGAAAATAGGCAATATTGTAAAAACAAAAACAATAATCTATGTCAAACTTTATGACAGACAGACGTTAATAAACATCTAGATGCTAACCTAAATTAAAAGAAATGAAATAATTTTGATTTAAATTTTTTTAGGATAACTTACGCACACCTTCACGCATGCGCACTCGCAGACGGAGATGCAGATATCTATAACTAACAAATATCTATAACTTCAATATCAAAAAGCACTAGTAGTCAATAAGACGATTGATTTTGAAAATATTAATAATAGTGGACAATGAACTGTTCTAGAACTCTAGATTCAGCTTGTTTTGCTCTGTAGCCCTTATGAGTAGACGTAATTAACAGTTTACTCAAACAATTAAGAATAAAGCAGCCAGAATGATAGTGTGATCTATTTCTTGTAACTCGTCCCGTTGTTCTATCTGTTTCACTTCACTCACTTTCTCTTTTTAGACTGTTCATTTCAAAATGAAATAAAAGACGTGAAGAGAAAACAGATAGACTAATGAGATGACAACTATATAAGGAGAGGAGAAAGCAGAGGAAGCTAGTTTAACGCGAGTTACGAGAAGTAGAAGTCTTGATAAAGCTAGTAGTGTCTGGCCGAAGCGTTGTCGACAACGTAATGGTTTTTTTAGGAACCAAGGGAATAGAGAAACCATTACGGGGATCAACATCGGGAAGGAGAATATTGGACATAGTAACAACGTCGGACACCTCAAATAAACATGTCCATTTCGTTTTTTATTAAATATTGCTGACCGATGTAAAAAGAATATATATATATATATATATATATATATATATATATATATATATATATATATATATATATATATATATATTTAGATTTAGTATTAACGATAAAGTTGATTTTCTTAATACTGTACTGATTAACGTCTTTTACACCTTAGCTCCAATTAAAGAAGTACGTACTGTAAAATCGAAACCTCCTTGGCTCACCGATTCTCTAAAGTTACTGATGTCTTTCAGAGATAAAGCTCTAAACAAATTTAAAATTACCAAATCTCTGAATCACTGAAATTATTATAAATCACTAAAAAATGGTACTACTAATGTGATCCGTACAGAAAAACAAATTTACCTTGAATATACCGTAAATAAATACCGGAATAATGGTAAAATGTTATGGCGCAATCTCTATAAGTTAAATATTTATAACAAACCTTCTACACCGGAACTGCACAAACCAAACGAAATTAACATTCACTTCACACAATTTCTTAATATGACTTCTCCAGATACTGAGTTGCTATTATTTTATAGTAATAATCAGAAAACAACATTCGAATCTTTATTGAAATTCTCTTTGATTGACGAATCTGTTGTCCATAAACATCTATTGAGTATTAAATCGCGTGCAATAGGTTCCGATAATATTAGCCGTGACATGATTTTATTACGTTGCCCTTATATATTACCTTTTCTTACCCATATTATAAACTCCTGCTTATTAGAGTGTGTATTTCCAGACGCCTGGAAAATTTCAAAGGATATTCCTCTGCCAAGAAAGCATGATATTTCTATGTACAATGACCTTAGACCGATGTCTATTTTACCCGTACTTTCAAAGGTGTTAGAAAAAATAATATGCCATTTTGCCAACAAATCAATCCGGATTTCGCTCAGGCTACAGCTGTGCCACTACCCTACCGGATGTTATAGACGATATACTGCGTGATGTGGACGAAGGAAAAACAACCGCATTAATTCTACTTGATTATTCAAAGGCCTTTGACACAATTAACCACCAGTTACTTTTTTCAATTTTGCGTTTTATAGGTCTATCTCATTATGCCATAAATTTGATAAAAAGCTACTTTACAAATCGTTTTCAGTATGTCCAAACCAACAATGGTCAATCAGATCTTATGCAAATTTCTAGTGGAGTTCCACAGGGGTCGATCATAGGACCGCTACTGTATTGTGTATACAGTTCAAACATAATTGATTGTCTACAACATAGTAAAGCATGTCTCTATGCAGATGATACACAGCTGAAATACTCTTTTACTCACTCCGATCTTGTGTTGGCGGATAACATTATAATATATATATATATATATATATATATATATATATATATATATATATATATATATATATATATATATATATATATATAATATAACTTAGAGTGTAACTCTAGAAAACACAATCTCAGCTTAAATTCTTCTAAATCTACCTTTATTATTTTTGGCAAGTTCAAAGAAAAAATAGAGAATGACTTAAAAATAACAGTTAGTGATGTAAATCTTAAATGTTCACAAGTGGTACGGAACTTGGGCTTGGAAATGGACAATAACCTACGATTTCAAGAACATGTTACAAAATGTATTAAGAAATCGTACTCTAGCTTAAAAATGTTATTTCCTCATCGCCATATACTTAGCAAGAATTAAAATTACGATTAACAGAGTCACTCATATTAAGTAATTTTAACTTTTGTGATGTAGTATACGGTCCATGCCTTACAAGTACAGAAAAAAATCGCATTCAAAGAGTACAAAAATCATGTTTACGCTTTGTTTATGGCATAAGGAAATATCAACCCATTACTTATAAATTAAAAGACGCTAATTGGCTAAACATGGATAGCAGAAGGGTTATCATGCTGCTGTACTTTACCATTCCATTATTTCTAAGTAAGTTCCACCATATTTACACCAAAAAATCAGATACTGAAGCGACGTTCACAACGTCAACCTTAGATTTAAAGGACTTATTTCGCCTCCATCTTTTCGAACACATATGTTTCATCGACCATTTACATATAACGTCTATTCCTTATATAATAAACTGTTACCGTCTCTCAGATGCCAATCACTATCGAATTTTAGATTTTTCTACAGGTAACTATTGTTAACATCGCAAGCATAATTCATCCTATTAATGTATTTCAAACTTAATACATATCTGTATATTATTCGTTTGCCTTATTTCTTATCTCTTTAGTTATATTATAACTTAGGGTTAAAACTTAGATCAGTTATATTGCCTTTTAACCCTTTTTTTTGCAATTCTAATTTATAATTTAAGTGCACGTTATCATAAGTATTACTTTCCGTTGGTTATAGCTAAAAAAATAAACATTATTTTTATTTATTTATATATATATATATATATATATATATATATATATATATATATATATATATATATATATATATATATATATATATATTGGTGAACATTACTTGTTGGATGTTATGGACTAGAATATTAAATTGTTCGTATACAAATACATACAATGTTGTTATTGGTTGATAAATATGTTTGTAGTTTTACCGGCACTTTCAAGACTCGATATAAACAAATCCTTGAAATTTAAAAACTTAAATTCCCCAAATTCGGTCGTCGACATTGAACTATTTGTGGAAACGTTGAGGAACACATTTAAAGTTACGTGTTTTCGCCACTATTCGATCACCGTACTCGGTATGAATAGTACTCAATAGTATCTTATATTTTTCAGTTGCATCGGGGTTAACCAAGTTTTTAAATGGTTTGTAAAATGTACTAACCAAGACAGATCCATGTGGCAAGTTGGGCCAATCTCTCTTTCTTTTTTTTTCTCGTTCTCAGGAATTGGTTCTATTTTTAGATTTCTTGATCAGCATCCGGCTTGTTTGACGGTTTGTTTCCAAACAGTGACTTACATTTTAAAACACAGCATGATGTCGCAACAGTTTAAAGAGGGCTAGGGTCTCCCTAGCCATACTACTCTGGTAAAATAATTTTGCATTCCCTGCACTTGGAAATGAAATACTATACCTTAATAATCGTTTTTCGAGGAGAATTAAAGGATATGTTATAAAATAGTGATAAGTGGAGGTAGATATTGGATATTGGCAACAACTACCTTTTTAATCAATTTTTCTGTCATCTATTTGTGATAGTCCATAAATCATATTCATATTTGACTTGTTGCTCACAAGATACTGCTTCAAGCCATAATTACTACTAAATTCCACAGTATATTTTTCTGCAAAACATAAAGTACTATAAACTAATCCGTAATGGTGTGTGGGTTCGCTTTGATAATAGTTATCGGTCTAAAATTGACCAGACGCTTCTCGTAGGTGGTCCTTTGAGCTAGCCTTGAACTTTGCAAAATACGTGTAGACAACCTCACTTAGTAAAGACTCCATCCCAACATTCTTACGGACAAATTACCACAATATTCCTTTCTGCGCATACATGTACCGCAGCTTCATTACAATCTTTGAAATCTTTGACAGAATATGTTTGCGTCATTCGTCGCTTTGGAATTATAACATTTTTCTAACTATTCAGCCATCACTGGTCAGTAAATTGTTTGCCAATATTGCATTATATTTAATCCTATTATAAGAATATGAAAACGAATGTGTCATCACGTTGCAGATGCTGCGCTTGATATGAACACTTTCATGATAGCAAATGCAGTACTGATCAAGTTCACAACGTTATATTATACATTTTTTGAAAACAACGTGTTAAACAAACCTCAAAAAATAATCTTCGATTACAGAACTCAAGAATCCCAAATATTAAAACAGGTTTAAGCCTTGCTAAAATTATTTTTTGAAAACTAGAAAATTCATTTAGAATCCAAATAAGATATTAAAAACTAATACAATTTCATGAACCTAAATATTTACAAAACGCAGTAGTTGAAATCAAAACGTACGAAGACTGTACACCTCATAGGTATGTGTAGTATGGTAGTCAAATACTCATCTGTCATTTAAATCAGAATAAAACAAACTCAGTCTGCAACCATCTGTATAGCAAGAGAATAGGTAAATAATCGTGGTACAAGAGTTTCTACCTGAAATAAAGTATGTTCAAAAATTTAAAATCTACATTAAGTTACGACGTACGCTTTATGTAAGATGGTTTGCAATTTAGCCAGATTGATTTGTCAACAAAACTGACAAACCATCAATAAGTAATCAAATAGTAGATGCAGAGGTTAGTATACTTTCATGTTTTCTAATTATGCGCTCTCATTATTTGTACGAGTTAGTATAATGCAGAAGTTGGTTGCCCAAATGCGGATAATTCCAATTAGAAAGCTTTTGTGGTAATCTAATTCTTAAGGGGTCTAACTCACAAAGGCAAAAAATTTAGTTAGCACAGCCTACCTTGGACGAGTCGATATGTTCTTATTCAAATAGAAGGCATTTAAGAACACTTAATTCTTGCAACATGTGAATGTGTACGTATACAAGTTCGTGTGAAAATTTAATCAGAACAATCTAGGTGCAATATACTATCTGTGCAAGACGTTATTATTATTGAATAAGCACATTATTCAATGTTATTTAGGTAAATGTTCCATTTATCCACCATGCCACAATGTTGGATACACTTTTCATTTACTTGACAACCTTTTGGATGGGCGTATGTATAAGTTGGATTTTCGCGTTAACAGTGCAGACGGCATATCTAACGCGCAGAGGTTAACGCGTTAGTGTCTGAATAAAGTGGTGTAGTTTAAATTCTTATTAGTATTTGTTACACATACTTACTTGGACAACATAATAAATCAATTTAGTCTTGGATCAAATTTTATCAATGAAAGTTGTTATTAAAAACGAGCTGATCCGTATCAGTTGAATTCCCATTGTTTACCCGATAGTCGGTAACTGATACATTATACGTTACATTTCAATTCAATTCTTCGTTAAAAGTAAATAGTTTTGCAGGACCAGAGTTGCACTTAGCATTTTATATTTAATAAATTCACACAGTTAGTTTAACTTAGGACATAAATACGTTGATGATTGGGACAATTCCTTTTTCTAGGTTAAACGGGTAAACGAGTCCACTAAAATTTACAGGAAGCAAAAGTATTACTTTTAATGCTAGTGTTAATGAAAACTGCTCTTACAAACAAATTGCGGGAAGACAAACTATGGTAAACCGCTTCAATTTTAACTATTGAAGAAAAGAAGTTGCCAGCTTCTTGGATAATCAGTTCGACAAAAGCTGACTTTCCGATAATGAAAAACCAATTAGTTGACAGTGTTCAATTGCTCATGCGAGAGCCATAAAGAGATAATCCACTTCCTGATGATAGACCTCAGTGCCATTGGAACAAGACATTTTAAGTAGGCACCGAGAAATCGCCAAAAGAGTTCCTCAACATTGGTCTGGCCCAAGGGCCTTATTGACCGAAAACAAAATTCGTGAATGGTTTGAAGAGAGCTAAAAATGTTAAAATTGAAAACCCCTGGCATACACAATTGCAATGAGGCTGCATTGTCTCTGTGTCCTAAAGGAGAAGAGGTTTTAACTGAAAAAGTGAGAAAATGCATACTCTGTTTGTAAAAATGACGAAAATCAAACTCTAATAACTTTGTTGATGTGTAATGAAGCAAGGGAGTTGCCGCCCTTATGATTACGTATTCAAATAAAAGAAAAGAAAGTAGTTGAATGACTGGAGAGTCCTTCGACTACATTGCTAACATATTTCAGCCATGGTTAAAAAATAATAACATAGAAAAACCGGATATTTTATTCGTTGATGAAACAATATATGTTAGCCGAACTCTACGCATATCTTGCAGTCCCTAGATGTGGCAGTATGTCGTTCTCTTAAAATTGAACACAAATCGCTCTCGATAAATGGTGCATACATAACTGTTTATTAAAACAGTTTTGGAACAAATGGAAAAGCGACTACCAAGCATAATACAAAACGGATATTTTACATGTGGACTCTTTCCATTTACGGAACAAAACATAAAATTTGATAGTTTTTTTAAAACATCGTTAACAGCAATCCTCCACTCCTCAGACCTCTTAGCAAAGGAAAGAAACGAAAAACTGCATCGGTTTATTACATCTTTTTAAAAAACGCAATCAAGAAAGAGTGCAAACTTTTAAATCTTCTGGTCCAATATGACAAGGAATACTTGAAGACATAAGCTTGTTTCACTTCTGGCGATCCCTAAAGTAGGAAACATTTAACGAAAATGTCTATCCTCAATCATCAGACACTTTCTCGTCTCTGCCAACAATAACTAAAAACAGTGATGAGTGATGACGGGAGTGGGGGTTTTCATGTGGAGAATTCAAATATAACAACGGAATCTTAATTAGTACCAATACTACCACCAACATGCAACTTAGAGAACTTGGATTATCGTCCTCACCTAAATATGAGTGATGTTGAAGAAACTATTAACACCACAGATCTCAATCTGGATGTTTCTGACAGCAGTCCAGTAAGTAATATTGAAGGGTTGTCAGAAAAATCAAATCATCTGAAGAGACAAGTAAACCGTACTGACTCTCACACACTATCAAAACTTACTCAATTGACTGACAAAAAACAACAACAAAGATAACATACCGATGAGAAGTATACTATCGGAAGTAATTCAAACAAAAAATAATAAAGATTTTGAGGAAACCACTGAAAAATATTTAACTAAAGGTGACAATGAAAATGTTCCAATGCCATGCAAGGACGTACTTTTCTGGAGGGCACAACCTGATGATAAAAACTCTTGTAAGATAGAAACAATGACAAGAATATCAAAGAAAAAAAGAAGAGAAAAAAGAGCTAGATTATTTTAAAGAAAAAGAAGAAAAAATAAAGGAACACAAACGAAAACTCACAAAATCTTAAGGAACGTTCAAAATAGAAGATTTGTGGAGTTCCCCAAAAGAAAAGAAATACGGAAAGAGATGACGAATAAAAAATGATGTCTATAATATGGAAAAAGAAAAAATGAGTACAGTCCAGACTTATGCACTTTCAGATAATCATCTTGTAGGACTACGTAGTTTTTACTTATGAACAAACATTCTTTCCGAGTGAAGGTTGGTGACGAATTTACTGTAAAGTCAATGGATCCAAGTGGCCCTAATTGGAAATGGCTACCAAAGAAGATGTGCTTAGTCATCGACGGAATGATGTTATATTCAAAATAGAAAAACCAAAGTTAGTCAACAAAAGCGGGCTGTATGAAGTTGATGAAATGGATCAATTTGAAGAATAAGTGTTTTTGGTTTTATTTAAATTGCTGATATTTAAATAATAATTCTGTTACTTATCTAGCGTTTCTAAGTTGCTTATGTTAAAATTCAAATATTATTTCACAGAAAAAATATATTTTCAAATACACACGTTGTTTACGCAGATTTATTCATAATGATCGATTTTTTATACCCGTTTTTATAATAATAAAAACAGATACGAATGGCATAGTCGCTTATTTTGGAGAAAAAATATAAAAACATATTTATATACTCTGTTCCATTTTATTTTGTATTAAAGCAGGCCATGATATTTTTTTCTGTAGTGGTATTTCCATTTGTCAAAATGAACAGAGGTCAATTTGACGCTGTCCTAGTCAAAAGTAATCTTGCTGTGGGTGCTGTTATGCCTAGTTACGTAATGCATATGATGATCAAGTCTCATATTGAATTAATAATAATTTGTTGAAAAATTGTGAAAAGTCATCGCAAAGAGTACAAAGTTCCAAATAATGGTGTTGGATATATTTTAAGTTCGTAAGAACTATCCAAGGCATCATAACGGCAAGACCTCAAAATTTAAAGTCGACACTTTGTGGTAAATGCAGAAAATTTGGGTTTTGGGATTTCACCTTCCGGAAAGATCTACATCTACTAATTTGGCAATTTAATTCGAAAAATGAACATTTTGCTTTGGACAAAATATAAAAGAGATTCCGATTTTGATGAGGGTCCAACTACATTATTTGGAAATTGGAAATCAATGGGTTACAAACACAAAGGTGTCAATGGACAGAAAAATATATGCGAAATGAAACACGCCGTTGTAATCAAAATTAAGTTTTTCTGCAGTTGCAAAATTCAAGCCAAGATGTCAGATTTGTGTATCTAGATGTAACGTAAAAATGGTTCTAATATCCATCGTTGGGTGCGCGATTCTGACATCAAAAGTAATCCATTCAAAATTAAAAGTGACGGTAAACGGTGTACCGTTTTACACGCGGGGTGTAATTTAGGGTTTTAGAAAACTGCGACTATTTACTCGCTTCGCGAAACGAGGATCGGAGTTATCACAAAACTATGAATGGGGACCGATTTCAAAATTTGGTGATTAAACATATGATTCCTGTCTGTCCGGACTACCCGGAAATTACGTGGTGGTAGTTATGGAGAACGCACCGTATCATTCGGTGCAGTTAGATAAGTCACACTCATTTTCTAGTAAGAAAGATCAGCTGCAGGAGTGGTTTATTACGCATAGGGTCGAAATTGAGGGAAAAATTATAAAAAAGCAACTGTGGAACAAAATTCCGCCCTTTAGGCCCAGAGGGAAAATTATGTAGTTGATGATAGTATTTTGACGATTTTGACCATTGTCAATATAACCCTATTGAAATGCCACGGTTTTTTTTTGTAAAAATTATTACAATAAGCAAATAAGTTCTGAACCTCCATCGAAAGACAGAGTTCAACAATTATGGGTTAAGACTGTATCTAAATTTTCTCGTACAATGTGGCACACAAACAAAATGATTGAGGGAAACGTATGGGACATTTTTCGTTTGTAAATATCCCACTTTTATTATAGCTCTAGGAGAATCCGATCCAGGCTCAGATAGTGATATGGATTCAGATTCTTCTGGTGATATAATACAGTTAGAATAAGACTTTTTTCTTGTCCTTGGATACGAAAGTAACAATCTTGTGGTTAATTCCACGTAACAGTCAAGAAAAGAACGACACAGCAAGTTTCATCACGAAAGCAAATCTGCACATTGAATCACCTATGAAAAAGTGTTGTGCATTTTCTGGATAGTAAATTAAATTGATACATATTGATGTTCTGGTTACCTATAGACTTTGCATATAAACATTACGTTTAATGTCCAAGAAAGGAAAGAGAAAAATGCACTAGGTAAATTTTATCACGAGAGTGAGTCTTTACGTTGGATCACTTATGAAACTGCGCTCTGGATTTCCTTTTTTTTATTTTGAAGTGTAAGAAGAAGGCATACGTTTTTACGTAAATTTGGTTTACAAAACTTTTCCTTGTATTAGATAAGATGCGATGTTGTCACTTATGACCAAGCATGTACAATTTCTGTTTTATGTAGGCAATGTAGGTAAATTGGTCACTGGAGATTCAACGATTTTCGTTCAAATAAAGCGTGAAAAAACTATGTTACTACGTTGCATTAATTTCACTATAGTAGTAACTGTTCGTAAGACAGTGCTACCGCACTCTCATTAGATTTCCATGGTCTGCTCTAACGCAAAATAAGCTGGAACAGAGTATAGTGTTAGTTGAGTTGATCGGCATATTTCCACAGTTTTTGGTTTTGCAGCGCGTTTAACTACTGTCAGATTCGAACTTTTCGTACTTTTCACTTACTAGATACCTTAAATGCTGAGTCGATAAGTAATCCAATACCTATTCGTCTATTGCGTGGACGGAGGATTGTTCCTTAACTATTAGAGATATCAAAACCAATTTTGGTGTGGTAATACACGATCATTGGACCTACATTCTAAAAATATTTAGGTATATACAGTGTGATTTACAAAAATATGCCAACCCAAACCTGTGTTTTTTTAATGGAACAGCCTGTATATTTTTGCACTCTTAAATTCACTGTTACATTTAGAATAAAAGTATAGAAAATTGTATCTGTATCACTAACCGTTCTGCAGATATCGTCACTTCAGTACCAAAATAGAGTTAACTTTGGAACCACGATGCGAGTGTTGTCACCAAGATTTTGTAAATATGTTTATACCACCGACTATTAATAATAGTCTACTAACAAACAAACTAGGAAATTTTTCGAAAACATGTAAAACTATACAGGATGATTAACTTACACGAAATGTAATTTTGCTCAATTTTTTCAAATGCAACACCCTGTATATTTTTTCACATTTCGATTCCCCGTGAAAAGTAGATACTAATTGATAATAGGTTTCATAGCCATAAGACGGACCCTTCTTGAGATATTGACGCTTTATTTGAAAATAATGACATACAGAAGAACAAATAAAATAAAATCCAGAGCAAATAAGAAAATACAAATGGCAAATAAATTCTTTAACTGATAGGAAAACTTAATTAATAACTAAACAATAAAATAATTCTCTACACCTAAAAATAAGTTGAACAAGTAAACATAAACGAATAAAACCATAAATTCAAATTAAATGTTCAAAATGCTGACCACGCCTAGCTAAACACTTTGCAATCCGCTCGGTAAACGGAAGATTCACTCGCAACAACATTAGAGGCGAAATGGATTGAAACGCAGCTCTAATTCTATTTATCATTTCTTCGTTTGTCCGTAAATAGAATGTTATTAAAAAAGTGGGTTCTTCATTTACTTTAGTAGTTACTCATTGGCAGAAAGATATGATAAGGATGCAATTTGTTTTTTTTAATAAAGCTGCGAACTGTATTTCTATTTAGGTCTAGGTGTGTACTTAGCTCTCTGGTACTAATTTGCGGATTTTAATTTTAATTTAAAACTCAATTTCTTCATTCGGGCTTGTTTTTTGCGCGCTTGGGATAACATACACTTCCAGAATTTATAAATCTCTCAGCTAGATTTATAAACGATTCTTTCCGCGGCTGTCTTCTCTCTGTGTATCGTTCACAGTACAAACGGGTACCCAGCAAAGCATTTCTTTGAGCTTCGCCGCAAATAAAGATCGTAGCGATCATTTCCTCTTTGGAAAAAAAATTCATTTTATACAAAAATTCAGAAAAACGACAATCCAAAAACATAAAAACTAATGGAACAATATTTTAATGATTATACAAACGTCAAAACAATAGATGCAATTGTTCCTCTTTATTACGAGCGGCTAGCCTACCTGATTTGTTGATTTCTATTGTCATTTTAGAATATTTTTACGTAAAAGTGTCAGTAACTTAAGAAGGGTTCGTCTTATGGCTATGAAATCTATTATCAATTAGTATATACTTTTCACGAGAAATCGAAATGTGAAAAAATACACAGGGCGTTGCATTTGAAAAATTGAGAAAAATTACATTTCGCGTAAGTTAATCATTCTGTATTCCCAGTTTGTTTGTTAATAGACTATTATTAATAGTCGGTGGTATAAACAGATTTACAAAATCGTGGTGGGAACGCTTGCATCGTGGTTCCAAACTCTATTTTGGCACTAAAGTGACGATATCTGCAGGATGGTTGGTGATACAGATACAAATTTCTACACTTTTATTTTAAATGTAACAGCGAATCCACAAATGCAAAAATATACAGGGTGTTCCATTTAAAAAATACAGGTTTGGGTTGGCATATTTTTGTCAATCACCATGTATATAGTTAAATATTTTTAGAATGTAGGTACAATGCTCGTGTATTACCACACCAAAATTGGTTTTGATGTCTCTAATAGTTAAGGAGAAATTCTCCGTCCACGCTGTAGGCACACACACACACACACACCCACGCACGCACGCACGCAAGCACGCACGCTCGCACGCCTGCACTCACGCACGCACACACACGCGCACACGACGCACGCACACGCACGCCGCAGCGCACGCACACGACACGCACACGCACACACACGCACGCACGCACGCACGACACACACACACACACACACACACACACACACAGCACGCTCAGCACGCACGCACGTACGCACGCACGCAGCACACACACACACACACACACACACACACACACACACACACACACACACACACACACACACACACACACACACACACACACACACACACACACCACACACACACACATCACAACTCACACACTACACACTCACACACTCACAACACTCAAACATACACATCACACACACACACTCACAACCAATCAACACTCACACATCACACACTACAACACACTCACACACTTACACACTCACACACTCACACACAACTTAATTGTTTCGTGGTTGTACAGTTTAATCGGAGCGTAGTGAAGTGCTTGAGAAAAAGAGTAAATTAATTAGTCTTTCCCAGGAGTAAGCTTGATGGAAGCAGAGTCAAAACGAATTAAGTAAAAACGGTCAAGTTGTTTTTAATTAGGGATGCTTTTTATTCGGCAGATGAATTTCTTGAATGTCGATTAGTTTTATTATAGATATATTTTAGACTAGTACTGTGCCTGTATCGGATCTTTTGGTTGAATAAACATATTACTATTACATTAATAGAATTGAGCATTTTATACCTAAAGCTTACCAGAGAACAGGTGTAAAAATTCATTGTCTTGTAGTATAAACGAATTAAAAATAAATGAGATAGTGGTTTTTTTATTCGGTTAGGAAATAATTTTCATCGTTAAACTTTACTTATGCGAAAAAATCTCAACCTCCTCTAATTACTTATGGCTTAACGTGTAATGCGAGAACGCAATTAAAAATAGAGATCAGAGCAGCGTAGCTTTGTATTTAATTTCTTTTGAAAATAAATATACTTTATCAAACAGTTTCTGTTTTAATCAACTTAAAATGTCACTGTCACATAAACTAACAGAAAGGTATCTGTAATTTACAACGTAGTTCTCATATATAAATAAAGGTATTGTTAATCCTTGCAGATTTTAATTAAATATGATTACATAAAATATTACACAATGAATGGTTTTTGGAATAATCGGTAGAAGATAGAAATTTGATTATGATACCTTGATGATAAGATGGTTAACTCTATGGGAACAAAAACATCGGATTGAAACTCATTGTTTAAGGGGACCATTCTGTGGAAAACCAGTACGCGAAAATGAATACTATTTAAGAAAATCCTTACTTCTTGACCAGGAGGTCCTCTCTCGGAAAATTTTGAAAAATGATACTCTAAATGACAAATTTGGTGGTTATTCATGAATTTTTAAGATACCTATTACGGAACATTTTTTGTTTTCAACAAAAAAAATGTTTAAGATGGGTTCACATAAATATTAAACAGCAGTAAATTTGTGCGTTTCTGCTTAAAAAATGTGTAACTAGTGTTTAAAATAAATGCTTTTCAATTTGGGCTTAGCGCCTTATTTACAGTGCACAACAGGTGTACGTGTTCCAACACGTAGCATTTAAGCGTTGATTGTTTTTTAGTCAATGATTTAAGCTAGAAAGTTGTAATTATCTAGTTTTTGTCAACGTGGGCGGTGAATTAAGAAGCACACTCTTCGTTACGGGCATTGTAAATGAGGCATTCCTGCAACAAAAAGAGATAGGACCTGATACGTCATGTTGTAGCGCAATGAAAGTAATTCCACTTATATTTAACTTCGTATGCAATTAAATCTTGTTCGCCGATTCTGGATTTGATAAGAACATTTTTATTTGCTATCGCTTTTATTTTTAATTCGGTATTTTTAGTCAATACTTGTGATACTTTAAGTGTTATTATTTTTTTTTGACAAAACACATTTATTTACATCGTAGGAAGAGCGAGCCTGTTTCTGAATTGACGCCTCTTCGAGTTACATTCCTACAAGTTTTACTTGGTAACTGTTGAAATTTTTTTTGTATGCATCGATATTTACTTTACTAGGAAATGAAGAGTAACACTCCTTATGCCACGATAGGGATGGGTTCTTAAGTTCGCTTAATTCAGAGAATAGTTACGTCTCTGCCCGAGCTAGCTGCAGCTCTATTTTTTATTCATTCCAAGAAACGCGATTTGGGCTTTTCTAAACCTACAGATAGTTTTCCACTAGTTTGACAAATTACAAATTTTGAATTGTCAAAAGCTGGTTTTGTTATTTGGAATTGAACTTTAGATTCTAATTCGCTGTCGGAGCTAGTTGAACTATAATCGAGGGATTTCATATCGGCCCTATAAGAAACAGGCTGAATTTTGTTCAGGATTTTATTAAAAATTATTTTTTTCAACCAGTTATGAATGAATATTTTGAGGGAACAATTTCTGATTCAAAAATACCGTATTGTGATCAGTAGAGCACCTAGGATTTAGTTCTGGGTCGAGTAAATTTTCTAAAAACAGGTATATAATATACAGGGTGTTGAACTCTCAATGAACTATTCTCTAGCATCTAAACAATAAATAATGGCCAAAAAGTTTGGATAGACCTGGGATGGTACTCTGTGCCACTATAGAACACTACTGTAATTTCAAAGCGATATGAAATTGTTCTCTATATGCCATTTGACAGCTACGTTTACACACAAATACGTGAATGCAGTCGCTTTGAAACGAATGTAGAAAGCTACAGTAGTATTCTGCAGTGACACGGAGTAAGATTCCTGATTCATTAATCTATCACACTTGGTGTCTAACATGAGTAGTTACAGAGGTATATGGTATCAAAAATTAAGATTTTTCAATTTTAGAAATTTTTCTGTCATAGGATAGAGACATTTAACATAAAAAATTCCTAAAAATGAGAAATCGCGATCTTTAATACCCTATATCTCCGTAACTATTCACTTTAGACCCCAAGTGTGATAAATCAATAAAATCAGCTCTTCAGAAAGTCTCAAATTTCAGTAAAATACAAAGTGTTTCATTTTAAAAAAGTTTAAGATGGCACGCTTTTCTCAATCAACCCGTGTGTTTCAAAATATTTTTAGTTTGAGATGTATAACCACAATTATTTTCAGGTACGAATTGTATGTATTGCGACCAAATTTAATAGTTTAAGTGCATATTAGTACAGTAAAAATTACAATTTGAGGTCTTGTAGGTACAGTTTGTATAAACCAAATTAAAGTGGTTGCTATGGAAATGCGAATAATGTAAAATTTTCTATTGGTAGAGTTACTCTACGTATAATTATGATGTAAAGAAACCAGGTGTAGCATCCCAAAGATACGCAGTAGTCATTTTCTCCGCCCAATCAGGAATTTATCCAAAATACAAAAAGCAACATGGCATCTTCCTTTAAAAATCATTAATCGATATAGAAAGTGATTTTTTTTGTCAATTTATGAATTATATATTTTAGTAGTTTATGATTATTATAATTTAGTATTATACAGGGTTATTACAAATGATGTTCCCGATTTCAATTATAAATATTACTGGATTAACCTGTTTTAAGACCATTTCAGTTGGTACCACTGGAAAGAAAAACTCATAAAGTTTTGTTTACATTGATTTAAGTACGTATCAGCTATTTGTTAAAGTCAATTGTTGTCAATTGTGTAATGGCTGAATTTGACAACAGGAAAGCATTTGATGTGTTGGATTATCACATCAACCAATCAGTTATTAGTGTGCAACGTTACTTTAGAACCAAATTTAATCAAGATTTTCCTAGCAGTCACAAGTAGTACTTGAATTTTAAGAGAAATTGGTGCATTTGTAAAAAGAAATCAGTCAGCAGGTAAGGGAAAGTTTTACGCGTAGTCCACAGAAATCTACTGTTAAATGCGGCAAATAGCTTGGTATAACACAGCCAACAGTTTGGAAAAATTTACGTAAACGTATAAATTTCAAGCCTTACAAACTTCAGCTTGTTCAAGCATTAAAACCAAACGACAAAGTTCTATGACTTTCCTTTTGTGAGAACATGTTGGCATTGATGGAAAATTAAAACTGTATTAAAATGTTTAGTCTTTAGTGATGAAGCCACATCCCACTTGTGTGGTACCGTGAACAGACATAATGTCATAATATGGGGTTCGGAGAACCCACACACCTACATCGAACACCTATACTCCGAAAGTTAATTTGTCTTGTAATATCATGTACAACAAAGTGTATGGATCTTTTTTTTTTTTTTGGACAAACAATAAATGGAATAAATCTTGGACATGATGACGGAATGGCTTCTACCGAAATTAGAACAAGAATACCTAAACTTCATTCTGGACTTCAAAATCGGCTGCCTGGCAGATGAATCGGCCGTGCAGATCCAAGTGATGGTGCACTCTTGAACTGTCCTCCAAGATCTCCGGACATCACCCCCTGTGATTTTTTCTTGTGAAGATACATCAAACATAAAGTGTATACACCACCAGAAAGGATACCTGAGATCCAACAACGGATTACCAAAGCTATCGAAACAATCGACCTGAACACTCTTAACAAAGTATGGCAAGAGCTTGATTACACGCTTAACATCTGTCGTATCACAAGGGGTTCCCATATGGAACATTTATAATTCTTGGCACCTGGGATGAAACTTTTTAAGTTTTTCTTAAAATGTAACCATTTTATTTTTTTGTATGATAAATAAAACTAGATTTATGTGCACTTGAAATCATGAACATTCATTGTAATAACCCTGTACATTACAAATTTTTTAATTTTATTTGAATTTTTCGTCAGTGTGACTAATTCTGCATTTGAATACGGCGCTACATTCTGGATAAACATTTGATAGGCTGTCGTCTATTCTTCGGCCGGCCATTATGCGCAATGCTACACCTCGTCTTTTTACATCATGGGTATTATCAGTAGTAATATCCCAAGGACAGTGATCAATACGAAATAATTTTGACAGTTTTCGGAGACGAAGGGATGCTACCTAATAGCAACATGCCTGAAGAAGTTGTCATACAATTATTTCGTATTTATCACTGTTCGAGGGGTATTCGTAGGAAAATTTTTTGCAATTAGATTCCCATATACAGTGTATTTATCATTAACACTTGATTTATAGGTATTTAAATTTATTAAACGTGACATTTTACGTAATTAAATTCGATACTGTCAGGAATTTGCCTGGCGACCGATTGACCCAAACTGATAATTTCAGTGTAATTTTAATGTTATTGACCTATTTTAATCACATGACGACAAATTAGCTCATTTCATTGGATTTTTGTTTCGGTAAAAAATTTTGGAAATATAGAAGTACTTAATTAGACGTTCTGATTGGTTGGAAATGACACAAAAAAAATCATTATTATAGTAATAAGATGTCTACGAAACATGTTTGACTATTGGAAAAAGTTTAGTTGGACACTTATATTAGACATACAGTTTTTCAGTTTATATACAGGGTGTATTTTAAAATCACCGACAAACGAAAACTGGAGATTCTATAATTCAAAATAAGACAAAAATGATCATAAACGCTTTTCCGACAATGCTTCCTAACCGAGATACAGGTTGATTAAATGTCTAATTAAATACAATTAATCTGTTGAGTTTGAGTCAACTGACTCCATCCAGTGGCATAGAATATTTTAAGTTAATCAGTTTAAGTAAAAAAAAACGCACGCCCCTGGTTTTTTTGAAGAAATATTCTTTTGATAGATTCAACATTTAATTCTGCAAATAAAATCATACTTAGTATTTTTTCGATTCGGCACCCCGTTTTTGTAATATTTTGCATTAACATAAACGACCACATTATTCAATAAAAGTCAAAACTTGTTTTATTTTACAGAAAAAAAACGCAGTTAACTATTAGGTACAGGGTGTCCATTTATATTTTGCACCATACCTACAGCCTAACCTGTAATAGTTAGAAAAAAACTTTAAATACGAAACTTGTAGGGTTTTTTGTCTATTACCTTTTACTTATAACAGAATAAAAAAATTGGAATTAAAAATCTATCAAAATGACGTAACTTTCATTTTTTTAAATGGAATTTATTTGAAAATAATTTGTTTTCCTGATTTTAAAAATATAAGGGTTGTCTATATTATAATTTGTCTTTTTCCTATATTTACGTTTAAAGTTTACGATTTAATTGAAATTCAAAATAAAAAGTAGATAGCCATGGATTTTATTAATGTTCATTTATTTGCAAATCTATGTAGCAATGGATATTATTGAAACTGTTTTTAAGAACTTGCAATAAATCTAGATCGCCACGGATATAACTAGTGTTCATTTATTTTTAGTTTTGAATATTTTCGTTTAAAGTTTACGATTTAATTGAAATTAATCCCTACCACAACGCAACAAAAACTATAATAAATAACATAATACCTGAATAAATATTTTAATGGCTAGATAATTAACTTTATCAACATGACTTTAAAGTTCTTTTTTAATAAAGAAATACCTACTCTATGTGTTTAATATAGCCCCCATTATTATTACTACAAGTTTGAATATTTCTTAAAAATTTTCTACTTATAGTGTCTATTATATAGTTTGGATGGTTTCTGTTCACATTATCTACTTCCTCTTGAATTTTTTGCCTTAGTTCTTCTAGATTTTCTGGTCTTTGATAATATATTTGGTTTTAAAAGCCCCATAAAGATATGTCTAGTGGGTTTAGGTCAGCTATTAGCCATCGTATATTCATTTCTTCCAATCCAAACGCGAAATTTCTGGTTTAGGTAATTAGTCACCTTATTTATATTGTGGACTGGAGCACCGTCTTGATGCCATATAAGTTCATTATATATTTGTAACGGCAGATCTTCCAGAAGGTTTTCGATTTCATTTTGAAGAAAATTTAAATATCTAATTCCATTTAAATTTCCTTCAGAAATAATAGGACCTATAATTCTGTCTCTTATTATGCCACACCAAACATGAAAAGAAGTTCTTCCTTGGATTTTAACAGTTTGAAATTTTCTAGGGTTTTCTGTTACATAATAGTGTTTATTTCTTCTATTAAACATGCCTGCGGTTGTAAACGTTGCTTCATCTGTGAATAATATTTTTTTTACAAAATCAGGATCTTCCTGTACGTTCCTTAATATTTCCTGGCAAAATTCCAGTCTCTGCCTTTTCTGCTCCTCTGTTAAATTTTGGACAGGTAAAAATCTATAGGGGCGGTATCCATGTTTTTTTTAGAACTTTTTGAATAGTATGCTTTGCTTTATTAAAAAAGTTAGCTGCTTCGCGAATTGAGCGTTCTGGATTTTCTAAAATAGAATTAAAATATTTAAGTTACTATGAATTAAAATTTTGCCACTTCGCGTGTTTACCTTCAAAGTATATTAAAATATCCATTTCTTCATTTTCGTTTCTTATGGAATGCCTTTTTCTCCTTTGTAAAGTTCTTGTTGTTTCAAACTTACTAATGATATTTCGTATTGTGTTTTTTGATGGAACTCTTCTTCCTGGATAAATATGATGAAATCGTCGCTGAACCAATAATACATTATTAAAATTAGAATAATACAGTCGCAAAATATTAGCCTTTTCGTCTAATGAATATGCCACCGTAATAAGAAAATTAATAAATTACCAAATTTGACAGGAAAATGGAAGACAAAGTCAAATAAATGAACATTAGTTATATCCGCGGCCATCTAGATTTATTGCCAGTTCTTAAAAACACTTTCAATGATATCCATTGCTACAAAGATTTTCAAATAAATGAACATTAATAAAATCCATGGCTATATACTTTTTATTGTAGGTTTTGTAATTTCAATTAAATCGTAAACTTTAAACGTAAATATAGGAAAAACGACAAAATATAATATAGACAACCCTTATATTTTTAAAATCAGGAAACCAAATTCTTTTCAAATAAATTGAAATATACGGGGTGTCCCATTTAAAAAAATGAAAGTTACGTCATTTTGATAGATTTGTAATTCCAATTTTTTTATTCTGTTATAAGTAAAAGGTAATAGACAAAAAGCCCTACAAGTTTCGTATTTCTAACTATTACAGGTTAGGCTGTAGGTATGGTGCAAAAAATAAATGGACACCCTGTACATTATTAAAGAAATATTGAAGGAATCAAAAACAAAATAATAATTATTTTATACATATTGTTCAAAATGTCCTCCTTCCTTTTGAATGCAAGCTTGCACTCTTCTTAGCAAATGAAACCTAACACGCTGAAAAATTTGTGGCACAGCCCTAATCTCATTGCATGCCATCTGTATGCGATTCCAAAGTTGCTCTCGATTATCAATTTGAACAGAATAGACACGAGTTTTCAGATACCCCCACACAAAAAAATCCAATGTGTTTAAATCTGGCGATCGTGCCGGCCACGGTACTTCACTTCCTCGTCCAATCCACCGTCTAGGGAACCATGCATTTAAAAATTCTATGACGTTTCGTGTAGAATGTGGTGGTGCACCATCATGCATGAAATACATGTTCATTCTAACATCTAAGAGTACGTGGTCAAACAATTCTGGCAAATCTTCTCTCAAAAATTTAAATAGAATTCGCCAGTAAGTCTTTGAGGAAAACGGATAGGTCCGATTACGTGATCGTCTAATATACTTATCAAATATTTTCGCTCAATCTATGTTGGTGAGCTGTAACTACAGTTGGATGCTGATTTTCATCTAACCATCTTCAGCATTTTTATTTAAAACCATTCGCAAAAATTCATTCGGCGAGAATGGTCAGCAGGCAATATGCATGCACTTTTGTAGGTGAAAGGGATGTAAATTTTGTTTTCGTAAAACTTTCCAAGACTTGCTATGCGACACACCAAATTCTAAACCTAACTCACGCGTACTTATTGATGAATTTTGATAAACTCTATCTAATTTGTTACTCAATTTCAACTGGTACACGAGCATTTCGTCCGGAATTTTTCTTCCTTTTAAACTTCCATACTCTAACAAGTTACGATGAACGGTTCTAAACGTAGTATGATGTGGATGTCTTCTATTTGGAAATCTTTGTTCATAAAGTCGAGCAGCTGCACGAGCATTGCAATTAGTAATACCACAACATAAATGCATATCGACCAGTTCTCGTTTGGAATAATTCATTTTTCACAGTAATTAGACACAAACAATAAATTACAAAATGCAACTATTTTAGCAAACATAAGATACGTAACTGTCAAATGCAAAGCAATCTCTGATTTATTTAATTTGGTTATTACTGAATAATGTAGTCGTTTATGTTAATGCAAAATATTTCAAAACGGGTGCCGAATCGAAAAATACTAAGTATGATTTTATTTGCAGAATTAAATGTTGAGTTTAACAAAAAAATGTTTCTTCAAAAAAACAAGGACGTGCGTTTTTTTACTTAAAGTGATTAACTTAACATATTCTACGCCACTGGATGGAGCCAGTTGACTCAAACTCACCTGATTAATTGTACTTAATTAGACATTTAGGTGTACCAAATCTCAGTGTAATATCTTTTGTAGTTTTTGAGGAATCTTAAAAAAATCTTTAAAAAATTATTTCTTAATCAACCTGTATCTCGGTTAGGAAGCATTTTCGGAAAAGCGTTTATGATAATTTTTGTCTTATTTTGAATCATAGAATCTCGTTTTCGTTTGTTGGTGATTTTAAAATACACCCTGTATATTCTCCAAAGCTAAACATCATTAAACCCTTCATTTCTCTTTTTATATTTTAAAAACAAAAATAATTTTTAGTATTCATGTAACATAAACCATCCAAAAAAACACAAAAGCGTGCATAATCGGGTTTTTATCGCAAGCCCGTGCGTATAAAGGTAGCTAGGTAACCGCTTCAATAAGTAAGATTACAGCTCTACTCAGCAAACAAGATAGTTGGAAAGGGGATACCGGCGCTATAGCATCTTTTATGGTACAATCCGAAAAAAATCTTTGGGCGCTTAATTTAAATGTGTATTGTTGGATACACACAAACGTATTGTGTGCTGCATAACATGTAACTAATAATTTTCTTGACACGGCGAACCAAGAATTTGATAGAAATAACTTTATAAACTTAAAAACCTAAACATTAATATAAAATATTTAGTAACAATATTAAGCTTTACAGAAATAGTTTTAAACATTTTAATTTAAGATCTACAATTCGTTTTGATTGAAATGTAATTACTTTTTTATAGTTTATCGAATGAATTGATGAGTTATTTGTTTGGCAAGGTTAAAGTTAAAATCGAAATAAACTGAATACGTATCATAAAAATCAAAACGTTTAAAATATAAAGGCAAAATTATAAGATATGTTAATAACCTTCAACTTCCGAACTTGTGTCATCTTCCGACAAACAAGTATTCACTACAAATTCGTCTAAATACGTGATTGATTTTTTTATTGTATAACCTCTTTGATAATGTTTCAAGCCTGAGAATGTATAGTTTTCTTCGTAGTTCCAGCCATAATCTTAAAACATAAAAATTACATTCTTATTAAAATTCTTGTACATACCTTTATTTCACGAATAAAACAACCAAAGAAGTCTTCAAAAAAACTGATTTTAACAAACAAGAGTAATAATTTACTTTTAACTGTGAATGTACCACCTTAGAATTCTCTAATATGATTGGACAAATAATTTTCCGGGTCAAAAATTTCAAATACATTATTTTAGTTGATATATTTTCCGACTATCTTGTTTGCTGAATGGAGCTGTAGATTATGTCAGAATTTATTTTGAACTGTCAGATATAGTTATTACTACTATTACTATTATAATTACGCATTCATACTAAAAATATCGTATGAAACAATGCATAATCGCCTTTAAAGCATTCGCAACGTTGCTCATGCTTTAAAGTCTCGATTATCATTAGTGTCATAATATACTATTAATTTAATTTATATATTTAGTATTACTTCTTATCAACTTTCACTTAACAGATGAATATTGCTGACAGCAAAGTAAAATTTGTAGTTCTTCGTTGATGAACATATTTTGATTAATTTTCAGATCATTGCTGTTAACACGTTGTAAAATGTGTATGTACATGTGCTTTCAATTTAAGCGTAATTAAAATGGACAGCTCTGAGTTATAACAGACACAGGATTGTATTTTCATTTAAACGCAAATTCAAAAGAAAAAAATTACTCATAATCCTAACGTTAAAATGTGTTAAATGAAATTTACACAAGGAAATATTATTTTATGCACTTTAATCCAAACGTCAATCCTATCTACCGATTTCATTTAATTTGATAAATTACATTTCATCATTTATTTTTCATGTAGAAAACGATTATTTTACATTTAAAATATTTAACTCATAGATAAAATGCCTGCCAACTGATGGAAACTAATTGAAAAGTTTGAGCTACTATTGTTGTTCAATTCAGTATTGCCTAAATTATCATAAATAAGAACTACAGTAAAAAATAATATTCAGGGCACATGTTGACTAGAGAAGGAATACTACGGTTCACCTTGATTGGGCTCTATCAAATTTCACCATTTATTTGTTACAACTCATAAGAAGTGTTGTCAAATAGTACGGATGATGTAGACAAGAAATAAGATGATGAAAGGAACACCTGTTCGAATTGTGAAAAGAAACGGTTGGTAGCAACGTGTTCCCAAAACCAGCTTAAGAAAGCATATAAAATAAAGGGCACATAGTTTAGACACTAACTAAAGCAAGATTTCTGTAAAAGAAAACATTTTCAGATAAAAGATTACTTCTACTATTTATAAGACCAATTGTACCACTTTGCATTGTTGGTTGCCGATACATGCGTAAAATTTATCTCTAGATACTGCGTAGTACATAATAATTATTAAAAAAAACCTTTTACATATCATAAACACGTTTTTGAAAACATTGATCTGTAGGTTTTCATTCGTGTGCGGTGTTTTAGTTTTATATTCGTATTGCACAAAGATGTAAGTTTGGATTCCGTGTGTCACACTATTACCAAATTCCTCCGAATGAATGTCCGAAAAGACGTTATCTCAAATTTTAGGATGTTAAAATAGTATATTAAGAAAATTTTATAAGCTAAAAAAAATCGAGTGGCGTGGCCACAAGTTTTTTAAACAATGAGTGTTTCAAGGTCTTATGTAACAGTTTTTATGCTATTTTTTGTAATTTGCCCTTTTTACGCCGTTTTTAAACAAACACGAAAATGTAAGATAATTAGGATAATCTTGCCCCTGAAATACGCGGTCCCGAATTTGCTCACATCAAAGTTTTCCACTGGACGCATCCTGGTTTTAACACATTTTGTAAGAGTGACAAGCATGACATGATTCCAGATCAAGGTTTGCCAACCTAAACATTTTCGTAAAATGTTCTGTAAATTAACGGCCATAATGACATCGGATATGATGACGTCGCGTTTCTTAATAGGTGGAAGTGAATTACAAACAGTTTCTTAAACAAATAGTTTTTATTAACGTCATGGGCATTTCACGTAGTTTTTGTCAAGGATATGAACACCAATTACTATCAAGCCTAATGTCTATAACGTGTACGCACCCGCATAGAAATTCTAATATCTAAAATTTTTAGCATTCTTATGGAAACCTTCATAACCTATCCAACCACCACCTACGTAAACAATTGGTGTAATTAGATCTTTAGTTGATCGAGGTAAACGAATTTATAGAAGATTAATGTAATCATTCAAAAAATCACTACAAGCTAATAGTTATTCATTTAAAAGTATTAATATTGTGATTACACCTGTTAGACATGTCCGTAAAGAAAAATCACTGCTGCTAATTAATCATGGCATTATTTTTAACCCAACGAAAAGATTATAGAACATTTAAGATCACCTAAAGTTGATTTAAATCTGTCGGCTTCCGGAGTGCATTATAAAAATGTATATATTGGAAGCATAAAACCTGAGTTTGAGACTTTTATAGTTTGACCAGTTCACAGTAGCTGAATAGCGCATTAAATAATTTAAATCACGTCATAGTAATACGGAAATTTTATGAACTCATTATTACAACGAGAAGCTATTGAGATATATAAACATCCAAATATCTTTAACAGGCAAGAAAAAAAGTGTTTAAAAACCAGGAGAATGATACATCTTATTTTAGTATGTCTTGCTTTTTACTATGAATTTCCTAGACATCAACTAAATGGTTCACCAGTAAAATACGTCTAATGGTTCACCAGTAAAATACGTCTAATGGTTCATCAGTAAAATACGTGTTGTCATCACAGCATTGCAATGATTTAGCGTAAAATTAAAACAGATTAAATGTATATATTCTGTTTTTAATGTATCGTAATTGCAGTTTTAAATGATTTATGAAAAATGCTTTTAATTCTTTAATAGATTTGTTATTATTTTCCTAGATCTTTAATTGATCTATCTAATTTTTTAGTTGTAAATGCTTTATCCCTACCAAATAAAGATTTTCACAATTTTACACCGATATTATATTTGATTTTGGCATTTTTTATTGTTAGCCTTTGTCCGTTATAGGGTGTCCTAGAATGCCATTTTTAAGGTGGTTGAATAATAGCATTTTTCTACCGCAGGAAGGGATTTGGGTGTGAGCAGTGATGGCATATTTCTATAACAAGCGTTATACATCTTTTGTGTCCTTTAGGGTTTCTCGGCTACTTTTTTTTTTTTTTATTGTCGGCCTAGAAATTTTTTAAAACTAATCGAAGAGGATAACCAGCGATGTGGTATTTAACACGGACATGATCTTTCAATTAGAATTTTTTGTGGGCATCTTAAAATCTTATTTTGTGGGTGTGAGTGGTTGTGAATTCTTTTGAGAAAAACGTTTGTAAATCTATCAGAAGCAATTTAAAATGATGCTCTAGAAAATCTTCTTGTATAAACAATTTGTAAAAATCATACAATTTTTTGATTGCGTAATGCTCCGCATGTTCACAATTATTCAGTTAAACTCTTCACTACGTATTAAACGCACTTTTCGTCGCACAGGACAATGCAACTTACTTTTAGAAAAATGTTTGATTCACAAGTTTGTAACACCGCTTTTCTAACCCTTTAAAGGTTGAACAGTGAATTATTCTACGGGTTTACTTTAGCGGTCAGTAATTACAAAACAAAAGAAGACTTTAATGAAATGAAGCGGTCAGTAATAAGTGAATTATTGATAACAAGATCCATAAAACCAATAGAAAAATAGTAAGCATAACATTTATGGCTTCTCATTAAAGTAAAAATTAAAAGTCGCATTGTCACGACCTTCAATATTAAACGAGAAGCCGTGATGGATGTGTTCCAACATTTTTTGACTTGAACTGTATAATGCTTTTAATTATGAATAAAATCGTATACAAACCTCGGCAAAAGTACCATTCCCCTCTCTCGAGAACTATACTTCTCTCGACATGAATGGAACACTTTCCGCCTCGGTATGTAATATACTGTTAATGTATGCAAATTAACCATAAAATTAAGTATGTAATAAGAAACAAAACTAAAATTCACACCCATTCACATGTACGCACGCACGAACACTTCTAAAATAAAATGCTGCTGGCCTATTAGTTTTACTTGATTGTCATTCTGTAAAATTACGTAGTATTTAGTAAGTTAGCCCAGAACTCCCCCCCCCCCCGATACTAACAAATAAGCTAATAGACATACACACCTTCAATTCCCAAATACATAAAACACGCACTAGAAACGCAAGAACTCTTACCCAGCCTTACGCAAATAAACAAACATACTCAAGCAAGGGCAATAAAACAGCATTGTCTAACAAGTTAATCAACAACCCAAAACAAAGGAACTTGTCAATAAATATAAACAAGTTACTTAACAAGAAACTAGCAAATCAAATAAGCACTCAAACGTAAAATAATTAAATCAGATAAACATATAAACACACATGCAAGTAAAGATGCAAAAACGTAACACTCAAAATACTGAAACTAGGCAACAAACAACTAAACACACTATTTAGGTACACGTACAAAGGAACCATACACCAAAATAACTAAACCTCAAAACATGTAATTACTGAAACTAACAATCATGTTAATTAAACGTCGAAACGCAAAACATGTTAACCCGCAACATGCAAAAATGCAAAAGAAGCAACACACAACCCATGCAAGCAAGTAGACATACTTAA